>CM051266.1:24539210-25139210 GCA_027921565.1 Artemia sinica | reverse complement strand
AAATTTACAACTTTTTCAGATACATCTTATGCTTATGAGTTTTACAAAAGTCTAGGTATCACTTTTCTGTTTAGAGAGGAAAAAGAACAACAATCAAGCGCCATTTACGTGTATAATCGAGGATGTTTACCTGATCACGTGGATATCCCATATCTACAATATTTTGCACCATTTTATTAGTTTCTTCATCACCAACAGCAATCGAAGGTTCAGCTGTTGCTGCTGGCGTCTCTACAGTGGGTACCCTGAAAATAAGAAAGTTTTCACACTCTTTAAATCTTAACTATTGTTTTACAGGTTGACCCTTATACAATTAATTTCTCTTTTCCTCGAATTACAATTTCAGAACATACTTGGAAAACCAGTTACAAACAACGTTTAAATCTTTATTCTTTATCAGAAAAAGCCTCAACAATTGATGTTTTTTCCTACTTGTATGTCTAAATTTGTGATCCTCAATGTGGGATGCAGGCCCCACCCGTGGGAGCATAGCAACATTTTGGTGGGTCATGGACAGGACATGCACCCCTCGGCTGACTATACTTTAGAGACTTAATTAAAAAAAGAATCATGCGAATGATGTCACATTATAAGATACATTATAGTACTGCAATGACTTCATATATAGTATAAAAGGTGATGTATTGAGACAATATTATTCATTAGTATAAAAATGCCTTTTGGACGACCCGAAAAAAGATACCAAGTTAATGACCTTTTAAGCTTCCTTCGGGTGAATACACGTAAAATTTGGAATAACAAAATTGAAATATTAGGAAGGGGGAACAGGATTTAAGAAACGCCTAGGTAGGGCATGGCCCAAAATCGGATGGGAGCCAATAGTATAAATAAGGGTGTTTTCCCATTGAAATTATAATTAATTATTACTTGTTGTGATGAAGAGGTTCCAAATGTCACCCACGTAATAAGCAGATTAGGAGCTGCCCATGTGTTATTTACGTTCGATGATGGCAACATATTTCTTATTCCTTTCCGGGCTTCAATTAGAACAGTAAGTCTCAAAGCCAACAAATTTTAACTGAATCTTACATATTTTATTCTGTTGAACTTTTTTCACCCCAACGATAAAATTTTTTTTAATAATTCTTGCTTGTGAGACATCCTTTTAAACCTTGTAAACTAGACTACTTGTCTCCGCCAATAATTTACTAGTCTGCTCATCAACAACCCAAAATAGCATAGTTTTGAGGCCCATTTTCCGACAGTCTGTTCTTATAGCTCAATTGATAAACTTCGCAAGAAATGTAACCATAGCGTAAAATTATCAATCTAACCCTTAAAGAAGGGATAGCAGGGGCGTAATTTGCTATGGGGGCAGGGAGAGGGAGCAAATACCGCTCCAAACCCCAGTTTGCCCTCCCCCCCAGCTGAAATTCAATTTCTTCGAAAACCTTGCCAAAAACTATGATAAGCATGCATAATTCAAGCGTCCAGAGAAGAAACGGGTCAGCATTCTGTATTATATCTTTGCCTTAATGGTACTATATGGCTCATTTTTTTTTTTCCACTGTCATTTTCACTTGATTTGGGAAAATGGGTCCAACTTTGACCCCCCCCCCCATGATTTTGATGAAATTAAGCCACTGAGGTGTAGACCTGCATTGACAGACTATGTCATCCTGTATCCCTCAAAAGCTAAAATGAAAGGGGCTGCTCACATCGAACTGATGGTCACTAAATTTTAGATGAGAAGTCTCTCGAATAAGAATCATGATTTTCAGTACTTTTGTATGATTTGGAAGTAATTAAAGGATAGCGGCCACTTCCTTGCCTTTTGGCCGGAGTTACCATATTGGCAAAATATGATAAGAGATTAAAAGTCAGAATAGTTATTCGAATGAGAGAGAAATGAAATATTCAAAAACTTTTAATCTGAAGGTAAAACCATCCCTGAGTATCCTTGAAATACCGGAAACTTGATATAAAAAAGGAACAGATATTAACTTAAAAAAAGGCTTTTAACATAAGAGTAAAGAGTAGCACTAAAACCCAAAATGCACAGAATTGTCCTCCCTATGAGTCAGCCTGCTATTCTCCCAGCCCTCCCCCCCCCCCACTGTTTACAATAAAGCCTAGTTTTTTTTCAAAAAATACTCCAAGAAAAGATTATCTTATGAAAAAATAAATGTGACATTTTATTTTTGTTTGCCTTAAACAACAAATTTTTTAGTTCAAGTTTTTTGAAAGGCAGTCAGTAAATAAAAACACTAGCAATTATCAACTAGCTGTATTAACGCACTCCAACATTTTTCAGTTAAATATTATTCAAACTTTAGTGTAAAAAAAAGGGTTTAGAGGACAGAACCCCCTCATAGAAGTACGGGTTAATTTCTGAACTTTTTTTCAGTTTTAATGACGCTCTTTATTTTCACTTACAAAAACAACCCTTTTTTAAATTTTTAACGAGAAATATCCCAATACACGCTATATTTTTTCTAAAAATGAATGTGTCAATTTCGCACAGAAGAGATTCAATGCTTGCGGACAATGCTAGTCAACTTATTACAGAAGCATCGCTTATATCATCATATTCAGAGGAATCATGGTTGCAGCAATAGCTGCAACGTAGTGAAGAAGGAACCACAGTCCACAGTAACCAAAATCTTAACAACACGTTTGAAAAAAAAAGACTTTCTGGTGAGAAAAAATTTCCATTGGAAGTTAGTTCCTGAATGGTAGCGATTATTTGTATTAACATTAATAGTAAATGTTTTCGCAAAAACAATTAATAAGAATTTCAAAAAAAAAACTTGAAACCGCTCAAAAATGGCGTCGTATATATATATATATATATATATATATATATATATATATATATATATATATATATATATATATATATATATATATATATATATATATATATATATATATATATATATATATATATATATATATATATATATATATATATATATATATATATATAGTATATATATATATATATATATATATATATATATATATATATATATATATATATATATATATATATATTATATATATATATATATATATATATATATATATATATATATATATATATATATATATATATATATATATATATATATATATATATATATATATATATATATATATATATGTCTACTGCAGTTGGTTTGAGGGTCGTTTCAAGGGTAATCAATTGCTGGTTCTGAATATTGGGGCGCACCGACTCGCAGTCGTGTAGATAAGGTTGACTTTTGTATGTTAACCCAAAATTAGGGTATATTTTCTAAAGCCTTCTTATTGAAAGCAAATCACTGTACATATTCTGAATCCCAAAGATGAACAAACTTTGGTGACATTTTTATTTTTCGCCAAAACAATTTAGCACAAGTTAGAGGTCTCCAAAAAGAATAACGTTTTTTCAAGTACCTCTAGTGAGTTTTTTGAACACGTTCAGGGGGATGTCGAAATAACTCAAAAACACTACGAGCATCCAAGGTTGTCAAACGGGCGAATTTGCATTATCTCAGGAACGGCTAAGGGAATGAAGTTGAAACTTTCAGGGCAAAGTCTATTAATATATATCTACACTCAAAGTTTTCAACATCATTATTAAAATTCGTTGCAAAATTTGGTCCAAAAATATAAATAGCAAGCCAAAATCTTGATTCTTAAAGGGAAAACCAAAAAAAAATTAAAATATTCTTTTGTTAGCCAATACGGTTTTCTGTAAATTTTAAAATCCAGACTATTTTTTGTTTTTAAAAGAAGAACATCAAGAAAAGGAAGTTTCCCATTCTCTTCTAATTCAACAGTAAAACTTTGAATCCTCCCCCCAAACAATTAAGATGTTCCAAAAATCCTTTTAATTCCTCTTCCCCATGATCCCATACTGAAATTATGTCATCCATATACCGGCCCAAAAAAATGTTCTAAAAAATATGAATCTAACGCAATTGTTCCCACATTCTCCACACACTTATTAGCTAATAATGGAGATAGAGGTGCCCCATCGGTAAACCATTTACTTGTTTGAAAAATTCCTTTCTGAATTGAAAAAAATAAGAGAACTTATTGCAAAACCTTACTAAATACACAATCACAGCATGGGCGCCCATAAGCTGAATTCCAGGGGGGGGGGCAAACTTCGTCTAATTGCTACTTTTAATGCTATATAATGAAAATCTCAGAACAAAAATATAGAAATAAGGCAGCATCATTTAGCCAGGGGGGCAAGAGCCCCCCCCCCCCTGCCCCCCCATATGGGCGCCCATGAATTACAGAAACTTCCAAATCTGTTTACCACTAATCAAGTCCAAATTTCTTAACAGTTTTCTTTCTAGAAGAGTTTCGGCTGCTTCTATATAAATATTTGTGTACAGTGAAACAATGTAGAAGCTTGAAAGCAAAGAAACTTGAAGAAATTTCTACTTTTTTCAGTTTTCAACCAAATTCAAAGAATTCTTAATGTACAGAATTTGTGTACATAAAAAGTGGTTTACAGACTGACACTAACCACTTGCTCAAAACACTTGTTAGTGACCTTGTACTTGACACAATTGGTCGTAATGGTAGGTTATGCTTATGGATTTTGGGAAGTCCATATAATTTAGGGTACAAGGAACTGCATGGCAGGCATTTATAATAAAGTTGAGGTGTAATTCTTCCTTCATCCTTCAAACACTTTAATTTGTTCTTAAACTTATTTGTAAGAGTCTGTCGGATTATATAATAGCTTTTTGTATGTTTTTTCATCATTTAGTAAAATCCTTAGTTTTGATTCAGTCCTCAAATATTCATCACAACTAAAGTGTTACTCTTATCTGCTTTTGAAATGGTAATTAAACCATCCTTTTTTCAATGCGTTTTCAATACAAAATTAGAAAGGGTTTTTCCCGATAGAAGCTCCTACTAAGCTAACATCTTTTTATTAGGTTTGCGTTTTTATTCAAAGATGTTTCTATTTAAGAGATAATATCTTCCACGGGGACTTCATCAGGTTTAAAACAAAATTTCGGACCCTTTTTCTAGCACTAATTGTTCTTGGGTTGTTAAAGTTCTTGATGAAAAATTAAACACACCTGGTTCAAATTGATGAAGGTACTGCCGCATTATTTGTTTATAATTTCGGAAACTTTTTTTTAGCAATCTTTCTCTGGAAAGGCGAAAGTCTTGATTGAAGTGATTTTTTCCTGCTTGTTGAATAAGATTTTCGCGAAATTCTTGAAATTAAGAAATTTTTTTCACGAATATAGCCATTATGTTCAACGAAGTTGGAAGTTCTGGGAAATTAGGTATTTGAGGAATACACCCCCCCCCCCCCCTCCCGTCAGGGTTTTAAGTTAAGCCCTGGGGGGCGTATAAGGTTTTTATAGAAAAAGTTATCGTAGAAAGTTCAAAAAAGGGTTCATTCGATTGGAAATTGAAAGCGCTAGTGCCTTTTTTAATAGTAGAAAGTGATTGGAGGGCAATTAACCCCTCTCACGTCCACCGTTTCCCCAAGCACATGCAATAAAAGTTTTTCGATAGCAATTTTTTTCAACGTAGTTGCAAGTTCTAGAAATTAGGTCTTTGAGGATGGCACCCCCCCCTCCCACAGCCCACAGGGTAAGGGTTGTAAGTTATGCCCTGGGGCATATAAGGTTTTCATAGAAAGCGTTATCATAGAAACTTCAAAAAGGGCTCATTTAATTGGAAAATTTAAAGGGCTAGCACCCTTTTTTAAAAACTGAAAGTGATTGGAGGGCAACTAAACCCCCTCTCACTCCCACCATTTCCCCCAAACACATCCAATCAAAATTTTAAGATAACCATTTTGTTCAACGTAGTTGAAAGCCCTGGAAATTATGTCTTTGACGATGACAAACCCCCCACACCCTTCAAGGCAAGGGTTGTAATTTATGCCCTGGGGGCATATAAGGTTTTTTTATAAAAAGAGTTGTCGTAGAAAGTTCAAAAAGGGCTCATTCTATTGGAAATTGAAAGGGCTAGTGCCCTCTTTAATAGTAGAAGGTAATTGGAGGGCAACTATCCCCCTTCTCACGCCCACGATTTCCGCAAACACATCCAATCAAAATTTTGAGATAGCCATTTTTTCAAAGTAGTTGAAAGTTCTTGAAATTAGGTCTTTGAGGATGACAACCCCCACAACCCACAGGGTAAGAGTTGTAAGTTATGCCATGGGGGCATATAAGGTTTTTTATAGAAAGCATTGTTGTAGAAACTTCAAAAAGAGCTCATTCGATTGGAAATTGAGAGGGCTATCGCTCTTTTTAATAGTCGAAAGTGATTGAAGGGCAACTAGCCCCCCTGTCACGACCACCATTTCCCTGAACACATTCAATCAAAATTTTGAGATAGCCATTTTGTTCAACGCAGTTGAAAGTCCGGAAATTATGTCTTTCAGGATGACAAATCCCCCACAAACCCCAGGGCAAAGGTTTGTAAGTTATGTCCTGGGGCATATAAGGTTTTTATAGAAAAGTGTTGTCATAGAAACTTTAAAAAAGGGATCATTCAATTGGGAATTGAGAGGGCTAGTAACCCTTATTCATAGTCGAAAGCGATCGGAGGGCGAATGCCCCCCCCCACCAGGCCCATCATTTCCCCATTTAGAGATAGCCATTTTGTTGAACGTAGTTGAAGTGTCCGGAAATTATGTTTTTGGGTGTGACACAACCCCCACAGCCCTCAGGGCTAAGGTTGTATGTTATGCCCTTGGGGCAAATAATGTTTTTTATAGAAAGCGTTGTCGTAAAAACTTCAAAAGGGGAACATTCGATTGCAAATTGAGAGGGCTATTGCCCTTTTCAATAGTCGAAAGTAATCGAAGGGAGAATCACCCCACGCCCATTATTTCCCCAAACATTTCTGATCAGCATTTTGATATGGCCTTCTTGTTCAACGTAGTTGAAATGTCTGCAAATTATATCCCTGAGGACGACAACCTTCCCCCCATAGCGCTCAGGACAAGGGTCGTAAGTTATGCGCTTGGGGCATATAAGGTTTTTAAAGAAAGTTTTTCGTCGTAGAAGTTTCAAATGGGGCTCATTCAATTGGAAAATTGAGAAGACTAGTGCCTTTTTTATTAGTCAAAAGCGATCAGAAGGCAAATACCCCCCCCCCCCCCCACGCCCATCATTTCCCCAAACACTCCAAAACAAAATTTTGAAATAGCCATTTTGTTCAGCATATCAGAAAGGTCTGGAAATTATGTCTTTGAGGATAACAAATCCCTGAGCCCACAGGGCAAGGGTTGTAAGTTAAGCCCTGGGGACATATAAGGTTTTTATAGAAAGCGTGGTCATATAAACTTCGGAGGGGGGCTCATTGGATTGGTAATCAGACGCTCTAGTGCTCTTTTTAAGAGTCAAAGTGATCAGAGGGCATATCTTAATTTCTGTTTGTTTTGGGTTTTTTATTTAGTGATACTGATTTTTGGTAGTTGTATGCTTGGTAGATTATTTGATTCTATTTGGTTCATTTTTGGTTTAATGGAGTTCTTTACTCTTTTTTTGAAAAACTTATTTTGTGGAAACAGTTTTTTTAATTAATCACCATAGAAATCCAATTCTCTTAATGCAAAAACTGTTACAAAAAAACTTCTTTTCAGATTTTCGGCAAGTTACTCCTTACTTAAACTGTTTGATCACATCCCAGCCTAACCTAAAGAGTAGACTAAGCTCCTGACAGGTTAAATACAGAACTAGTCTGAGGATTTTTTCAATGCATTCGGAGGACATATCCAAGCCAAAGCCATTGTAGACAGACTAAATGGGATTAAACCATTTTATTTAGGGTAGATATTTGAGACCTCAGCACTAACCCGCATTCCCAAAATCGTCCTCAGACAATCCCTCTTAAAGACGTTTATCATGGCAAATAAAGAAAACCCAGAAAATGGCTAAATTAAAACTAGACAACGATTCAAACACTTACGCTTCCTGCCTTGTATCTGTAACTGTTGTTTCAGATTTTTGTTCAGCTTCTGCTGGTTTTGGTGTGGATTCAGTAGACACAGTTGCTTCTGCTGGAGCCGTGACAGGTGCTTCTGATGGCATGACCTTGGGCTTTGTTACCATTATAACAACAAATTTATTTTCGTCTATTTCATAATCGCTAAGTTTGTTATCATCATTCAATATCTTACCTAGAAACGTAATTATAACAATTAAACAATCTTTTGTCTAATGAAAAACTAAGTAACCATAAACTCACCTGAATTTATTAAATACTTTCCGATTTTCGTATATTGCACAACATATGTTATTCCTACAAGAGCAATAACTCCAGGTTCAATGAATCATTGAAGAATCCTCTCTCCCCAAATCCCTTATCCACGTTTTCTCTTTATTATTTTTGTACATTATGCTTTAAATAAGAGGGGCTCTAGTAGAAGTTATGCATATACACGGCTGGTAATTATTTAATTTACAAGACTTGCAAAAGACTACAAGACTTATATATATATATATATATATATATATATATATACAAGGAAACCAGGTCAATTTTGAAACTATAAAGCTACTATTGCCCCAATACAGCTGAATTTTTATTTTTCTCTGGAATATTTATGCATTAAATTAGAATAATGCAATATCTAAAACATTGAAGTTGTTGATAAAGTATTCTTAAATACCTAATTTTTTCGCAATGTAATAGCACCAGACACATTTTGATCCATTATTTTTTTTCATCATACTTGTCACTTAAATCAGATATTGATTGAAACAAACTGTAAAAAAAATATTTCTTTTTATGTGTAATATGTATTAATTTTCTAGGATACCTTTGACTAACCTTGAAAAGGCGGAAGGGGAAGCATTAAATTCATTTGTGCATTTGTTAACATAATCAAACCTTTATCCAAAAAACAATAGATCACATAACAATAAATGAGAGCATACCCGCATAGATTAACTTCTGTCCTGCAGCTGGATAATCACTTGGCCCTTTTTCTTTTTCAATTTGTTGCTTAAATTCACGCACCTACAAACACAAAAAAGGCAAATATACTTATATATAATTAAGCACAGACATAGTCTAATACAAGATAGGATAACAGCACAAAAACGTCTCAGCTTTTTGCAACAGCTTTGGTTTGATTGAGAAAAAATATTCTATATATCTTAGCTAAATTCAGTTGCATTTTCTGAAAAGCAAATAACTTTCAATTCAGGTTCGCAGAAGAATTTCATGAATTTATTTTTGTTATTAGAGAATGAGGCGTTATTTTAAACAATCAAATAAAGGTGCAAGAACTCAACAACCTTAAAGGCAAAAGCTTTCAATAATTTAACCCCCTCCTTCTCTAAAAAAAAGAAGACAAAATCCAAGTTCCAAAAAACCCGAAAGTAAAAAAAAAAACATGCTCTAGTAGTTAGCACAAGTTTAGATATTTCATGAGCAGTAAAATACCTGGACATTAGCTTTGTCTTTCAGTTAGATTACTAAGTCATCTGAATTGCCTACACGTGGCCCAGGAAACCAATTACTCACATCCCAAAATTTCTTGGACCTATTTAGATTCAAAAATGAAATGGCATGGATATTTCCTACTTAAGAACGAGTACTACTGAAATGCGTTACTATTTGTTTTACTACGGGACAGCACAAAATTGCTTTTGAAAAAAAAAATATCAGAAAAAAGTTGTACACCTGTCAATATTTTCCTTCTGCTTGAGAAAGCTTCTGATCAGCATTTTCAAATTGGATACATGGTTACTATGACAGCTTTCTTTTTACATAACCAACACTTTGAGGATGCACCAACTTCATTGCAATCTCCACCTATTGCCATAAGGCAAATCATATTACTTACTTGAGGAAGTACAAATAATGTTCAACAAGAAGAATTCTAATCATTTCCCTGACAGTTTGAGGTATATTCTGAGTGATCAAATAAAGAGAATGGAACATTTCTTGCCTCAAGCATCACCACTTTAAACCTTAATATTACCTCATCTCAGAATAAATTTTATTCCATACTTTCAGAATATTGTAAAAGAAGTAGTGTTAGTAGTAGTAGTGGTGATAGTTGCAGTAGTAGCATGCAAATATTGCCTTTTTGATCATCTCCTTATCATTTCCTGAAAGTTTCAACTTAATATACTCATTCATTCCTAATTTACGACCTTTTGACAATCCAAATACACATAACATGCTTTGATTTAGTTCAACACTTCCCTCAACATTCTCTGAAAGGCTCAAATGAATGCCTTTTGTGTTTTTTGAAGTTCATACATGCATACCTTTCTCAATAATATATAGTATATGACTTAATATTGCTCAAATTGCTTGACTTAATAGTCCTGTGGGGAGGTTGATATCCCCAAAGACATAATTACTGAAACTTTTAAAAATGCTGAACAAAATAGCTCTCTTAAAATTTTGATCAGATGTGTTTTGGGGAATCATAGGCTTGTAGAGGAGGCTGGTTGCCCTCCATTCATTTTTTACTCTTAAAAAGGGCACTAGAAATTCTGACTTCCAATGAATTGAGCCCCATCCAATCTGAAATTTATACAATCACCTGTTGCATCAAAATTTTTGCATACCCTGGGGCATAGCTTACAACCCTTGCCCCTGGTTGTTGCCCTCCTCAGTTTCAACTCTTAAAAGGGAACTATAACTTTATATTTCCATTCAAATGAGCCTCCTCTAACGCAGCGCTATTGTGCTACCCATGATTAAACATTCTTAGGGTTTTGTGTTGCCATTTTCACAGAAAATTTCAGACTTGAGCCTGTCCAATGAGTACTAGAAAACCGCCAGAATAGTTAAGCTTGTGGTAAGGGTGGGTACTTGGATCACCTTTTCCCAACAGTTCAAGAAACAATGTCAAGCTAGTAAAAATATGGCACTTCTTGTCTGCTCCTACTCTCTTCTGCCACAATTATTGCAAAAAAAAATGTTGTCTTGTAACATTGGTTTGAAAACTCAGACACAGCTACACAAAGTCAATGCTTTTCAGACTAGATACCAGTGTCATTTTGAAAACTTCAAATGGTATGATATCATTTGTGGGAAGACATAGAAGTCTTCCCACAAATGGATACCCTTATATTTTCTCAAGCCTACAATTAAGGTAATCTTGAATTTTTCCTTTTTAACAGAACTCTTCTCAATCATTTTCTCTGCCAAACAGACTCAGAATCATATAAAGAATAAACATCAAAGTGATCTCTATGTATTTTTTTTTTGTTCTTCCTGCTACTTTAAACAAGCAGTGATAAAACAATTTTTGGAGAGGGCTCATTCAATTGGAAACTGAAAGCTGTAATGCTTACAAAGTAGCTCTTCAGCATGCAGATTAAAACTCTACAGCATGATATGGATGCTGCAGCAGTTAGCCTACCAATCAAAGTGACAATCAAAAGACACTTTAGTAAAAAAAAAATAATAATAAAAAAATGTGGCCTCAATGCACAAACTTTTTTTCCCAGCAGGTTTACATAGAAGGGGTGGTCATAGAAACTTAGGAGAGGGCTCCTTAGATAGAAAATTGAAAGTACTAGTCTCTTTTCAAGAGATGTAAATGATTGGAGGAAAGTAAGACACATTCTCTAAAAAAGAATATTATTTTTCTGTCTTTCTTTTGTGCCTTTTCATATAAAATGATGCAGCAGCACACGGGTGTTTCGAAAGCTTCAAAAGTAACACAGAAGAAGAGCAAAGGAAAACACAAAGATTGTTCACAGAAACACACTCATGAATTATTCCATGAAATATCAGATTATCAAAACCAAAATATTTCAGAAAGTCAATAAATATTAATAATTTTTAATACCCATCACAACAGAATAAGAAAATCAGAACAAAAACAGGAACTAAATATGAAAAGATATAGGAAAGAATGAGCAAAGGAATACAGCAGCAAAAACAGGAACAGGGTTGAAAACTGGAGCAAAAACAGAAACAAATTTTTTACAGAAACTGCATTTTTGGCAGCTTGGCTACTATGATGGTGAGTAGTATTGCAACAGAACCTTTTTTACAAGGTTCCAGGTAAAAAAAAAAAAAAACTCAAAGGCTATTTTTGTGAGCTCTGAGATTCTTTAACAAAGAATCCAACACTTAGTCATTAAACAAACTCTTAATTAGATACAACATTTTCATACTAATTTACTTTAGAGTAGTCCTCTTGGGCTGCCAAGGACTTCTCCCAACAGTTCCACCAGAGTCAGAAGCAGCACTGAAATGCCTCTTTTAAGATGATGTTAATCTGGTCTGCCAAAACTGTGCATGATGTCTCTGGACTGAAATCTTGTTCTTTTTATTGCTATTTTCAGCTTGGGGAAAACCCAGAAGTTACAAAGAACCATGTCGGGAGAACAGGGAGCCTGAATAAGTGCAGGTGTGTTGGTGTTTAGCCAAGAAAAATGGACAAGGGTGTTTTTTGTGATGGAGCTGTCAATTGCCTGCTGCCCACAGGTCTGGGCATTTGCATCTTAGAGCCTCACAAATGCAACAAGAACCCTCTTGGTAGTATCCTTTGGTGATGGCTATGCTGCAAGGAGCATACTTGTGATGAACCATAGCACTGGAATCAAAGAAGACAGTCAGAACAACTTTGTCATTGCTCCAGACCTGACTTGCTTTTTTTTGTCTTGAAGATGTTGGATGCTTCCATTGTGATGACAGCAACTTGGCTTCAGGCTGATACCCATAAACCAAGGTGTCATCATCAGTGATCACTGTGTTGAAGAAATTGGGATCATTGTTTGAGTCCCTAGCATGTCCTATGCAATCTCAAAATGGTGTTGCTTCTGTGTGATGGTTAGCAACTATGGCACAAACTTTTGCTCAGATTTCTTGAGGCCAAAATCCTTGTCAAAATGAGGTGAACAGATCCAATACCAGGGGCACCTTATCTGTAAGTGCTCTGATTGTGCTTTGACAATCCTACATCACCAGGGTCCTCACTTGCTGAATAATTATCTCATTTCTGAATGTTGAGGGCCTACCCAAATGTGATTCATTCTCCAAAGATGTTGTGACCGTCTTTGAAGCAGTTGTACTACTCCTTAATCTGTTTGGTGTCCATTGCTCTATCTCTGAAGTCCTGTGGGATGCTGTGGATCATTTCCATTTACAAAACAAAAATTACAAAGGAGAAAAAACAAGGACAACAACAACCAGTGAAAAAAAAAATTATACAAATATTTTGGTCATGACATCCCCTTGACTGTCCTTGGTGCAGAACAACACTGATAAAACCCAAATCATTTCATTTTGTTTGATAATACCTCTGTTATTACCCCTGTTAAAGGTCTCATGCAAGTTTTCAGGGAGGCAGTTGAAATAAAGAAGCACATTCACCTAAAAGTTGCCAAGACACTGGATAAACTTTTTAAGTCCCATTTATGATGAAATTATTGATTCTGATCGTTTTTACATCTGTCCACAAAAATTATGTTTTGCAATCAAATAGAACCTTTAATAATACCCTACCTGGCAAGCAAATAGCTTTTATGTTTTGCAGTCAAATAGAACCTTTGATAATACTCTACCTGGCAAGCAAATAGCTTTTAAGAGTGCTTTATGTAAGATGAAATTATGAAATGCCATTTATTCTTTTATTCTCTATTCACTTTGAAAGAGACATCTTAAAAAAAATGTTTTGATGAATTGATGATTTTTTTAGTTACCTTTTCACCATTACTCAGAGAGAGTCATCTTATTTTAGTTTTGTGTTTGTTTTAAGGTTTGTTTTTTTTTTTTTTATTTTTATTAGTTTTATTCTGCACTGAGGATGGGCAAGCAGAGGTCTTGACTAAAATATTTGCATAATATTTTGTTTTTTTCACTGGCTGTTTTTTGTCCTCATTTTCTCTTCTTTGCAATTCTTTATTTAATAAGCCAGTGTTGTCTCAGAAATTATTTACATTTTCACTTAAGAACCACAAAGCTTTACATACAATTTAATGCAGTAGCATTGATCTATCATTCTATCAAAAACGAAATCTGATGGCACTTAACACTTCTTTGCTCATCAGCCATCTGCCAACAATTGACAGCTTCTGCAGACAGAAAAAAAACAAGTATATCATTGAAATTGCCTACATATGTGAATCAAATTATGCTCCCTAGCTTCATTTGCTTATGCACAAAAAAATATGGTCAGATACTTTTTGAACAAACCTCATATATGTTTGAAACAAAACACAAAGTTTAAACAGTTTTCTTTTTTCATTATAGCATTTATGAAAAACCCAAATAAAGACAGAACTCACTGCAGCAGCTGTGTCATGCTGTAAGGCTAGATCTTCATGCAATAGTGCTGGTCTTTTGGGATTGTGGGCTCAAAAGCTTCTGTTTAGAATTTCAAAACAGCACAGGAAGGAAAGAGTAAAGGAGCTTAGCAACAAATAAAGGGACAGATGCAGGACCAAATGCTGGAGCAAACATTGGAACAAACACTTCATGACACCAAGCCCAATAAATCACTCTTTGCTGTGTTCAGTTACAACCCCTCTCCCTCTCCTCTTAATTGGTGGATTTTGTGGATTTTGCAAAGTCATGGAGAGGACTGACTGCTAAAAACATGTTTCTAAGACCTAATTTGGGTAACAGTGGAAAAGACTATCCTTAAAAATTAAAAAGCGAATCTTTCAAACAGAATAACCCCTACCACTGAAATTGTATCCAAGCCCTTTGCTCTTCTAATCCCTGGATATATGAGGCAAAGCTCATTTGAATTACCCTTACTCTATGCCTATCTACCTTAGTTCTGCCCTAGGATGGATGATAGACTATCTACCAACAGGTAAAATTACATAATTCTAAAAAAAGGGCTATGCCAGCTTTGCTTCTCAATGAGAGCATCTGTCTTGGCTTTAATCCAATTAGCCATAACTCTTGAGTCTTTCATCCATTTTCACCAAGTTGATTTTAATTCAAAAATCAATGGACTTGGCCTTGACCTTTGGCCAAGTTTATGATTTATTGGAATAGTTTACAAAAAAAATGTCTAAATTTCCTTAAAACTTATGGCTGGCACAATTTTATTGAAATCTGCTGTGTAGGTTAATAACTACTAAACTGAAATACACAGGATGAATTATATCAGTACATTTAACAATTCAAAAAGGGTTAACCAAAATCTAATCTATCTCTTCTGAGTTAAAGACATGGTAGGCTAAGACTGCATAATGTTTGCTCATAAGGTAAATGTATCAAGTAGAGGATAAATTTTGATGCTTGTCTTTGAGCTTTTTCAAAGAGCTGTGACTCAAATTTTCCTGTTGGATACAGCAAAGACAAGCAGTATTCAACAAAAGGTTGTATAATGCCTCATACAATGAACTGAAGCTTTGCAGGTTAAATCTTTTGAAGTCTTTTGGTGCAAAGAAAATTGGAGTTTGGTCTAGCAACACAGCTGATGCTTGTTTATTGAACTTCAATTGATTAGGGATAATGATACCAAAATCACTGACATAATCATCATTTTTAAAGGACAAATAAAGAGAACATAACACTTAATGTTTTTGTTTGTTATGCTCTTTCTGAGTATAATAATGAATTTGGTGGCAAATTCAATTTTAAGCCCTTTTGGACCCTTGAAAATGATAATTTTTATTTATAGTTTTTGAACTAAAAAGGGTCAAAATATTAGTTTCAAACTTAGGACTGTTTGATTATAAATCCAGTTTGTTAAAATTATATAATTCAAAGGCAACAACTCACAACGATTCAAACACAAAAAAAAGTCAAAACAGTTCCACCAGTTTTCTATCCACCATGTTCTTCAGTTGGCCTGTAAACTGCATTAATGGTGACAAAATTGGGATTAAAAAAACACACTGGGAATATATAATATGGGCTACACATTAGGTTAATTTCAATTTGCAGCAAAATAATTATTATATTCAGAAAGAGCAAAAAAGGTATCCAGTTGTATGTTCACTTTTTTCTAAGTCATTTATTTGAACTGCTGAATATTTAATGGTTTCCTACCAGTTTTACTTTTTTAGCACAATAATTGTGATAAGTTTTGAGCAGTTCATATTATTGATCTACACAAAATGTGAAAATATGACAAGAATCCATTTTTTATGTTCTTTTTTAATATAAATAATCACTTTTCTTACAAATTCAATTTTAAGCCATTTTAGGACCCTTGAAACTAATAGTTTCATTCTATATTTTTTGAACATAAAAATTAGTTATAACATTTGTTTCAAACTTACTATTTTATTATAAACCAATTTAGCAAATGTTGTATAGTTCATAAACATTGATTTGTCAAGCTGAATAAAAAAATCTGCCATGTTTTCTTCTTATTCTGTTAGGCTGCTTAAAAAACTGCTGTTTCACATATATGTCAAGAAATATCAAAGTCAACAGAAGAAACATGACAGATGGAAAAGTGGAGAAATTGTTTTGAATTTTTATCCAAGTCAATTCTGATAAATCAATGCTTGCAGATGGACATCCACCACATGGCTAACATGGGAGTAAAGTTCATTTGTGATGAAAAATGGATGTTATATTTAGATTGATGATGCAATTCTAGGTATATATTTACACATTGGGGGGTGGGGGGGTGGGGTATATATTCTGTGAATATATAGGATCTAAGAAATTCATGAGTTTCTTAAGAAAAATAAAAAAAAAAACAAGCAAAGAAGTGAAGATAAAGGCTCCCCCCCCCTGCAAAATGTGTTAACTAGGATTTTTCTACATATTATGGAGTAAGAATTGCTTTCTTATTATGTTTCCTTTGGTCCAGCTGGACTCCTAGGCTTAAAATACAGGTTGGCTATTTAAATATTTGTATATATATACACTGTCAAATTAGCCATCTGGTGGTATCCCCTTGCAGATTATATAACTTTAACAAAATGGATTTTATAACAAAATAATAAGTTTGAACCTGATGTTTCAACCCTTTTATACCAAAACATAGAAAGAAATTATCATTTTCAAGGGTCCAAAAAAGGCTTAAAACTTAATTTGCAAGGAAAGTGATTATTATATGTAGAAAGAGCATAAAAAGTGGCACCTAGTGGCAGGCCTATGTTCACTTTATTTGTATGTCAATAATATGAACTGCTTAATATTTACCAAAATTGTTAAAGGTCATGCCCTCTTAAGAGAAAGGGAGCAGAAAAAAGGGGTAAATATTTACCAAATCATATTATTGAGTAACAACTAAAGTGAATATACCATTTGATGCTTTTTTTTATGCTGATTACAAATATAATAATCATTTCTATTGGAAATGAATTTTAGCCCCCCCCCCCCCCCCTATTTATGCCAATTCAGGGTATATATTTCTACATTAGGGGGGTGGGAGTAAAGTTTAAACTTACCTCCCATTTACATCAGAAATAAAATTTGCCCTCTCCCCCCTCCCCTAATGTAGAAATATATACCCTAAATTGGCATATATAGGAGGGGGGAGCTAAAATTCATTTCTGATAGAAATGATTATTATATTTGTAATCAGCATGGAAAAAGGCATCAAATGGTAGGCCTATATTCACTTTAGTTGTTACTCAATAATATGATTGGTAAATATTTACCAAAAAAGGTACTTCAAAATATCACTGAAGGAGACCATTAAGATTCTGGATAGCCTAGGCTACATTCACAAGAGTTGAATTTGGTAAGGTTCTACCAAATCATATTATTGAGTTAGGTCTAGGAATAAAGTGAATACACCATTTGATGCCTTTTTTTATGCTGATTATGAATATAATAATCATTTCTATCGGAAATGAATTTCAGCCCCCCCCCCCTATATATACCTAACCTAACCCTGAATTGACATATAGCCTATAGGGGGGGGGGGGCTGAAATTCATTTCCAATAGAAATTATTATTATATTCGTAATCAGCATAAAAGAAGGCATCGAATGGTGTATTCACTTTAGTCCTAACTCAATAATATGATTTGCTAGAACTTACCTTGAATTCACCTTGCTCAACTATTTTCTAAGATAGCAAAAAGCTCCTGAACTAAAATCTTACCCAAGAGACCAACTTGATGTGATGCTTCTTCAATATAATTATACTCCCATAGATATTTCATCTTAGGCCTAACTTATTTTTACAAAGTAACCTAGGCTAGGCCTAGCCAGTCTATTTACATAGGCTACTATATTCAATATGCATGGTGACTTATGGGCTGATTCTACTTACGGTGACTGATGTGTCTACTTCTAATTGAAATGTTTGATTTTGGAGAGTCTTGACTGTTATTTTCATTTTTAAAAATGGTTTAATTACATGAAGTTCTACTATAAATAAGTTAAGATAGATGGCAATTTAAATTCTAAAGTATATGTAAAATAAACCTAAAGATGAGTAAAATATTAATTCATTGAAATAATACATTTGAATAATTTTATTTTAAAATGGTATCAAAAATGTATTATTTCTTTTTTTTGCTCGCTAAACAATTTTTCTAATTATTTTCTTATTTCTATGTAATATTGTCTGACTAGCTCACGGTTGCCAGAAAGTCAAACAAAAAACAAGCCCAAGCCTTTGAAAAACAAACCAAAATACGCCCGAGCCTTTGAAAACCAAGACTGCCATCATAGTCAGTTCACAAAGTTCTAAAATTGCCCAAATTTGTGTGTCTCACAATAATTATCGGTGCTAAAGTCTAAAAAAAATTTTGCGCGTGTCGCCGCTTGCGCCGCGACACGCGCATGGTCCGATAAGTGTAGTTGGATTAGTTCCAGATAATTTTTTTTTTGTCCGGCTATTTCAAACTTAGAACCAATCTTTCGAAGCAAACACGGCAAAAAGGTGATCCTGGTTAAATATAATTTCGCACGAATCACTCAAAACAAAAACGGAAAAATGCAGTCCAGACTTTTTGTTAATTCCTTAACCTTTTTCAAACCCTCATCATTTCGTCCAAGACAAAATTAAAAAATTGTATTACGAAAGTGCTACAAATTGATACACGTGCTACAGTGCTACACATGATGAAACAGTCCTAAGATTGTTCTTTCATGCTAAAGTCAGAAAAAGTTTTGCCCCTAATCTAATTCTACTTTTACCTTGCTTGCTTACCCTTCGTTCATTCTGCTCCACTTTCACGGAAGAACAACGATTTATGTGACCCGCCAAAATTCATCTGTTTTAGCTGCAGTTTTATGCGTCATAATGGTTAAACAGCTGTGAACTCTTTTTATTAACTTTTAGAATTTAATATGACTTATTCCACTGAATACGCTAGTAACAACCACAAGCCGAAGACATACAATATATTTAATTTATTATCGTTTACAAATTTTTGGTACACGTTATTTGGTACAGTTGCAACACAACATTTAAAGATAACTTTATGATAAAATTAAGGCCCAAAAAAACGTGAGAACGGGGTTAATACAAAACCCTTCGTAATTCCAAGATGAAATAATACGTACAGATAAAAACAAAAACAAAAAAGAAAGGCACTTAGATCCATAAGGCACTAAAAGATTTAAGACTCAAAAGAGGCTAGGATATCATCTAGATCGACTAGATCAGTTGTTTGCTCAGTTTCTTCGACTTCACAAGCCTATAAATATCAATATTGAAAATCTGCATACGCTTTGTAGGCTCAAACATCGAACAACAAGAGCCCCATGCTGACAACCACAGACTGAACACAAATATTGAGCTCAACATGGGCAAGAGCATATGGTTTCGGAGCTTGCTCTTAATGACATTCATCATAGAAAAAAACGGTTCCACTATCTCATTGCTAATTGGCAAAATCAACAGAGTCAATGTTCACTTGGCTAATTTACGGAAAGGAAATGCCCCAACAGCATCAAGATAATGTAGGACAGCTATCCAGAACTGAGAGGAGTCTTTCGGGATTGTTCTTCCACACACAAATCACCAGTTAACGTCCAACAGTTTCCTCCGCTGATTCTCCAAGGTATTGAGATCAGTGGCAGCAACAATTCTCAATGGCAAGTCTCCAAATCGGGGTCGAAACTGAGACAAGCAAATCACAGGGGATAAAAATTTCAGCTTTAGGAGCGAATCCAGTTAAGGAGGCATTTGTTTAAGCACCGCTTTAGCCGCAGTTTTCAGGAACGCAAAACTACGTATTTTGATTCCGCTCTTCTGTGCGTCTGAAAGTTTAGATTTGGCCAGTTCACTCAGGAACTCGCGTCCGTAATCAACTTGATCTGGAGGGAAATAATTTATTTCGAAGTCCGTATTAACCCTCAAAGACACTGCAGATGAGCAGAGTATCCTACGTGGGAGACTTAGTATCAAACCGTACAGCTCTTCAAAAAGACGAAATTGGTCAGCGTGTGTGTGCTGAAATAGCAAGTTAACCCTTTGAAACTCAGACAGCGATGGCTTCCAGAACGCAATGAAAATTCTGTTTTGCTCATCTTGATACATAGCGTGTAGCACTCTGGCAGTATAGCAACATTCTTTCTCTTTGGCTAGACTGAAGTATGTGGTGAGCTCCAAGTAATGCTCCTGTGGGCAAACCAAGGCATTGTACCGAGAGAGCCACCGAGTATTTGAGAGAGAAATAATACGTAAGGGTATTTCCATCGTTTATCAACCTAAATACATGTTCATGTCTCCCTTCTAAGGGGGGCTTACATTAAACCATTTACATGTTTCGGACATCATAAACTCAAAGTTCGAAGGGAGTTCACAGACCGCCTCTGAAGCACTATTCTAGACAAGCTACTTTTTGATATCTTGGAAGAGTTAGGTTAGGAAAACAAAACTTTCAGTGATGAATCCAGGGCCAAAAACGTACTCTGGGAAGGTATTGCCATTCTATTATGTTAACCCCCTTTCGTTTCTAAATCTAGTAATTTTGACAAAACAACATTATATCTTAATTTTGAGTTCCATCTTCTCTGGTTTTAGTTTGAAAATGCAATTCCTGTTATTATAATTCAATTTTAAGCCATATAAAAGGTGTTTTCCTAAATTTAGGAAATGTATTTCCAGATCTTTGAAACTTTCCAAATTTGGATTGAGCAAATTTGTAAAGCTGAAAACACTTTTTTTTGTTCTATTTTTTAAGCAGAAGGTCTATTCTGCATGGTTTCACTTTTACAAAACAAAGGTTTTTAAAGGTCATCAAAGGTGAGTGCCCTCTATTGGGGAAAGGAGTAGAGATGAGTTGGCTACTTCAAAATATCTTCCCAGGACATACTTTAGTCTGTAAACCCATCCCAGAAAGCTTCATTTTTGTAACCTAACCCTTTCCAAAGATAGCAACAAACAGCTTGTCTAGAATTTTACCATATATAATTCAGACTATATATTTGCATGGGCGCCCATAAGGGGGAACAAGGAGGGAGCACCTTCACCTTAGTACTCTTATCATCAATAGTTACAGTAACTGTAGTTGTAGCACTAAAAGTACACATATAGCGCCTTCTGGATAGTTCAAAATTCCCCACAATGTACTCTTAAAGATCTAACTTATTAATATAAGCTGTTCTTGAGATATTGCTTTTTCACCTTTTTGAAAGTCCACATGCTCATAATTTGTTTTGATTTAGTTCAACGTCTGCCTAAATATTTCTTGTATTTGATTGCTGAGGATGTTGTTATATTCTCTTTGGACTATTGCTCTGAGGGTTGTGGGGTGGGGGGGGGATGGGGGTGGCATTCTCAAAGTCATAATTTCTGGACCTTTAAACTATGCTGAACAAAATGTCTATCTCAAAATTTTGATGGGATTTTTTGGGAAAGTGATTTGACGTGTGAGAGGTGGAGCTGGTTGCCATCCATGAGCTCCTTTTGAAGTTCCTATGACATTTATTTCTATAAGAAGTACCCTGGTCTAAAAAAAAAACAGAACAATATATTGTGCCAACATTGCTCTTTACTAGGCAGCACTATTGTGCTGCCTATAATATTTTGTCTTGAGATTTTAATTATACAGCAAAGGAAGTGCCAAATAGACCAGGTAAGCCCCCCCCCCCTATAATTCAGCCTATGGGTGCCCATGTATATTTGCACATTATGGGAGGGGGGGGGTAAAGTATAATAAACTTGCAGTTAAAAAGTGTTAATTACAAAACAGTCTACAAAAGGACATGTAGAGAAGGAAACATGTTAAGAAAAGAATTCATAATATGCCAAATAATTGTAGATAACACATATTGCATGTGGCATTCTCAAAGTCATAATTTCTGGACCTTTAAACTATGCTGAACAAAATGTCTATCTCAAAATTTTGATGGGATTTTTTGGGAAAGTGATTTGACATGTGAGAGGTGGAGCTGGTTGCCATCCATGAGCTCCTTTTGAAGTTCTTATGACATTTATTTCTATAAGAAGTACCCTGGTCTAAAAAAAACAGAACAATATATTGTGCCCACATTGCTCTTTACTTAGGCAGCACTATTGTGCTGCCTATAATATTATGTCTTGAGATTTTAATTATACAGCAAAGGAAGTGCCAAATAGACCAGGTAAGCCCCCCCCTATAATTCAGCCTATGGGTGCCCATGTATATTTGCACATTATGGGAGGGGGGGGGGTAAAGTATAATAAACTTGCAGTTAAAAAGTGTTAATTACAACAGTCTACAAAAGGACATGTAGAGAAGGAAACATGTTAAGAAAACAATCATAATATGCCAAATAATTGTAGATAACACATATTGCATGTATCTCAGCTATACTTTATCCCTAGCTCCTTCCTCTAATGTGCAGATATATAACCCAAATTACATATTAGCAATGCATTCTGCCAACAATCAGTAACTTGTTTTTCTGGTTTTTGTTTTGTCACAGTTGATTAAATTTACTGGTACAATGGATGAATTTCAACCATGTATTTGCAAATTAAGGGGGAGGGCCTGGGGGTAATGTAGAGCAGGTCTACAAGCAAGATATCAGCAACAATTATTTTTGTATATTAATTATCAAGCATGAATTGTTTTCTTAACATGCTTCCTTCTCTAGGTATATACCATTACAAGTAGGGAAATCTGCATATTACAAAGTATAAATTGTTTTCTTAACATGATTTTTTCACAACAGCCCCGATTCTAGACTAAGCATAGGCCACAAAAAGGTTGGGCCAGATCTGTCAAATATATCAATAAAGGACAGATCTGCATAACTTCAAGTCTTGCCTTAATCTGACCAGCAATAAAATTCCTTGTAAGACTCCTAACGCAGAGCCATCTCAGCCATGCAGAAATAAATTCCTAATGGGGAAGTGCTTCAGAATAGAAAGCGTTCCACGCGCTAAAGGAGGGCTCTTGTCTTTTTGGTGCATAGCCACGGCTGAGCCACCGTGATTTTGGAATTTTTGTCGGTTCCAAACTTTCAGTCAAAATAAGTCCAAAATAAGCCCATTTTTTAAAGAAAAAGCCCACGTTCCAGCCCCACGGCCCCAACGCCCACTCCAAAATTCAGCCCTCCCCTGACAGCTAAAACAAGCCCATCTGGCAACACAGGCCTAGCGCCCTTTTCCGCTGTCCAAACAAAACTCTTACCTTTGGTTCGAACTTTACACAGATACGACTTTTTTTTAACACAAAACGGCTTAGGGATAATGGATCCTGGAAAATTGCCAAAATGATCAGAAAATGTTCAAGTAAAAAAAGGCTCATTGGAACAATTGAAATAAGAAAGACATTTAGACAGCTTAGCCAAAACGAGTGCGTTTTTTAACGCCTCGGTAGCAACATTACAACGCAGCCGTTGAACCGTTATGACAAATTAGCCTGTAGTCGAAATGAAATTTGACAGATGTCACAAAACAACTGTTTTAGCGTGGAAACTCAAGAGTATGAGCCAAGGTGTAGCTACCAATATTCCCAACAACTAAGTTTCTGCCAAGCAAAAACTGTTGGCTATTCTCAGAAGCGGGGACAGATTTTATTTTGGTTTGGTAAAGTGGCGTTCACAAGCGTGTCTAGCTAGAATTCCATGTCTAGACACGTGTCTAGCCAGAATTAAATGTCTAGGCAACGACCGTTCACAAATAAAATTCGACGCTTAGCGAGACATGCTAGACAAGGCGCTTGGCTAGACATTGAGTTCTAGACTCTAGAACTCAATGTCT
The DNA here is from genome assembly GCA_027921565.1 of Artemia sinica. Lineage (NCBI taxonomy): Eukaryota > Metazoa > Arthropoda > Branchiopoda > Anostraca > Artemiidae > Artemia > Artemia sinica. The sequence continues at coordinate 25,115,213 of CM051266.1, read as the reverse complement.
AGGATTTTCAATTACAGCCAATCAGAATGTGTCAAGTTCCACTATTTTCATCATTTATGTTTACATTTTTAAACTGAAATTAAGTTTTTGTTTTTTCATCAATTGTTTTTTTCATTTTAGGCAAACATGCAACACCAGACATAATAGTGAAGCAAACTAAGGCAATTGTTTCGCTTATTTCATCCATTATCTTGTGACAGTAAAAATATGGATTACAATTTGAAAGTTTTGCCCGCATAAGCTCTCTTAATTGGCTAAAAATAATAATTTGAAACTAAAATTTGTAGTTTTAGTGAAGTACCGAATTTTACTTGTGGACGGTTGCTGCCTAGACATTAAATTCTGGCTAGACACGTGTCTAGACATGGGATTCTAGCTAGACACGCTTGTGAACGCCGATTAACGCAATTTATACGCAACTGATCGTAACTGACCAAAAACTGATCAGTAGTGCGCTACCTATCGATTGGTGTTTTTCGCACTTTTTCGTTAATTTTTAAATAAAAATTTGAGAACTGAATTTGTATCATTCCTTACTAGAAATTCTTTTGTCTTCTAAGCTAGAGTTCTCGAGATAGCAATCAAATATTCAAAATAGGCCATATTTACCCAAGTCAAAATGGGAATATCATAACTGATTCTCCTTTTGCTTTTCAGCAGTGTTGCTGGTGATTAATGTTGTTAAATAGTTTTTCCAAATGCTAAGACACCTAAGTTATTCTCTGTTAAAAATGCTCTTGTATGTAAACTGTTTAATTATTGCCGCATAGAACTTTCTGGCCTGGTAGTTTATTCAAGATTTCTTCGTTCATCTTCCGTGACAGTACGGAGAAATTTTATTCATATTTTGTTGCTCATATACCTTTTCTGATTAAGTGGAAGGGATCATTTTTGTTTCATGGACAGGTGACAAAGTTGCAGGTAGGACCTTCAGTCTTGGAAAATACACTATTCATTTTTAGTCTGCAAGGTTTTGCGTCAGAGCTAGAAAGATAAATAGGCAGTAAGGGCATAATTCGCTGTTAACACACCATTCTTAAACTACCATTCTTAAGTGCGCAGGCACCGGAAACCAATTTCAGGCAGGTCTTTCTTAGCTTTGCGTAGGGTATATTTTTAAGGGAATGCACATTATATGAATGGGACTTTTGAGGCTGATCAGCTCTTTCGCAGTGTGGTATTAAAGAAATAATCTTTGATGTATCATAGACAATAGGAACAAAAAATATAACCAGGGCACTTCACTTTGATATACCTGAGATTTCAAGTGAGCTGTTGCTGGTTTTTATAGTGGCTGCATTTTTTTTTGCCTATTCCGTTGATTGCCGAATTATTTTTCATTTGTTTCTTTATCCCTCTTGAAATATTTGTTTTGTTCGTCTAGTATTTTGGTTGGGCTTTAAACCTCATCTGCGATTTTAATGTCTTTGATTTTGAATTTTCAGCTTTTAAGAATTCTGTTTGATGGCCATTTTATTAAGGTTTTGAAAATGCTAAGAAAAATTACCATAATCTAAAGTTAGAAAACTAGCATTTGAGGTTCAAATATGACTTATTCTTTTATTACTTTAAGTTCCAATTTATAGAGGCTTAAACCCCATTGGCTTAGTCTTTACAAAAAGTATTTCAGTCTGAAAAGTACTTAGGAAAATGGATACTAATCCAGCTATTGTATTCGATAAATGGATTAGGGTCTTGTAAAACAATGCTACTATAGTGCGAACACGATTTCAATGTTCCTTGTCAAAAGTTTGTGCCAACGAACTGTAAGTAAGGAGCGTCCCGGCTCAATAGTAACCGAAACTCTAAAAAACGGAAATTTGGTAACGCTAGATATATCAAAAGAATCGAATGTTATGCTGATTTCAAATATATAAGTTTCATCAAGCTTAGTCTTATCTTATTAGTCTTACCCTAGTCAGATTAAACATATCAGAAAACCCTACTGTAGAGGTTTCAAGCTCCTATCTGCAAAAATGTGGAATTTTGTATTTTTTGCCAGAAGAAAGATCACGGATGCGTGTTTATTTGTTTGTTTTCATTTTTTTTCAGGCGTGATTGTATCACCCTAATGGTCCTAGAATATCACAAGAGGGCTCATTTGAAAGGAAATTAAAAGTTGTAGTGCCCTTTTTAATTGACCAAAAAAATTGGAGGCAACTAGGCCCCCTCCCACGATCATTTTTTCCCAAAGTCACCCGATTAAAATTTTGAGATAGCCATTTTGTTCAGAATAGTTGAGGATGATTTAATCACCCCACAGTATCCGGAGGAAGGGCTGCAAGTTCTGAAATTTGCCCATTGTTTACACATAGTATTGGTTATTGGGAAGTATACAGAGGGGGTTGGGTGGGAAGACCAGAACACAATTTGCGCTTTACTGAAAAAAATAAACAAACAAATGACCGTGGATTGTAAGTTAAATTGACAAATACTGACATTTCTTCGTTAAGGTTTTGATAATTTTTTATTTATGAAAGTAAGAAAGGTGAAAATATTTCAAACTTATTTTGTTTTCAGTAAAGCGCAAATTGTGTTCTGGTCTTGAGAAAGGCATATGGGTTATCAGCCCTACTCATGTTAATTTTTGCTGGTTTTGAGTTTGACTCGGCTATTGATTGTAATTTCTGTTCGTTTTGAGTTTCATTTATTTATTGATGGTGATTTGTCGTGGTTTTCATCCTCAAAGACATAATCTCTGGTCCTTTCTAGAAATTATGTCATCCTTAAAGACATAATTTCTGGTCCTTTCAATTACGTTGAACAAATTGGCTATCTCAAAATTTTGATTGGATGTGTTTGGGGAAATGGTGGGCGAGGGAGGGGATTCAGTTGCCCTTCCATCACTTTCGACTATTAAAAAGGGCACTGGCCCTTTCAATTTCCAATCGAATGAGCTGTTTCTGAAGTTTCTAGGACAACAAATGGCCATCTCAAAATTTCTATCAGATGCATTTTGAGGTAATACGAGGTGTCGGGGGGGGGGTATACACCCTCCGATAACTCTGAGTCTTAAAAAGACACTAGGATTTCTACTGACGAATCCAATGAGCCTCCTCCGAAATTTATACGATCACCCTTTCTATATATACCTTATATGCCCCCAGGGCATTACTTGCAACTCTTGCCTTGAGGGCTGTTAGGGGGTTGCCATCCTCAAAGACATTATTGCTGGACCTTTCAATTACGTTGAACAAAATGGCTATCTCAAAATTTTTATTGGAGCTCTGTCAGTTAACATTAAGAAGCGAATTAGGTGATCCACTAGCAATAACAAAAGGTGTTGCTGTAATTCCATGTAACAACCTATTCACTGAAATGGCTAATAGAAGTCAGTTTTTATCTACTGATATTGATTAATATGTTGCTACTCTTGGACCTTGGCAGCTGGGCCATAGAATGGACTATTATAGGGGTCGTTCGTCAAAATCTGGGTACGGTCTCGGCAGTTGGTTTGCTAATCTTTTTCGCTCTGCACTACCCTTGGCTAGAAAATATATTGCACCGGTTGCAGCGGATTTGCGTCCTCTACATTGCATGATAGGGGCTCTGGGAAAGATATTCAAGAGAGTGTTCCGCAAAATCTCAGGTCGAGCGCGCGATCCATCAGCGACTGATTGAAACAACGGGGAAAAGGTTTAAAAAGGAGGAGGAGGACCTCATAACTCATCAGTCTCAAGTCAGCTCGGAAGCGTAAAGCATCAAAGAAAGTAAAAAGATCCAAAAAGGATTTCTTTTCCTAGAAAAAATTGTATATTTATAACATAAAGACTCTCACCCTTCAGTCACCTCATCTCTAAATCTTTTCAATGCGGAAAATGTAGATTTCAGTGTAAAACATGGATACTATGAACAATTTTACCCGCAACAACCGCTCTCTTAAAATGTCCATTTTCAAATTTATTCTAATGAAGACTACTTTATCGACTTGAATTCGACATTTACAGATTTAAATGTCATTGTTAAAAAACCGAACAATGAATAATCAAGTGCCGCCGAGAGGTTATCCTACGAAAATTGTGTATTACACAATTTATTTCGAGAAATAAGCGTCTACATAAATAGAACATTGGTGAGCACGAGCAATAATCTTTCAAATTATGTAAGTTACACATAATTCATGTTGTTGGCTCCATTGTCTTATAAGTTGAGGGGTGTTACTATCGGATATGAATATAAAACAAATAATGATACTACCAATATTCTTAGAGAGGCAACAACTGAAGATTTAGATTTAGTTGGGGAAAGTAAATCAGAAGATAATTAATATACCTCAATGGTTGCCTCCTAATGTAAAGATTGATGTAAAACTACAACTCGCACCATCCAATTATATTATGTGAAAAGTACTTGACGCTGCACCCGATATAATATTCTCTTTCACGTCAGCAATACTTCATGTACGAAAACAACAAGTTATAAGTTATGTGGCTTTGGCAATTGAAAAATTACGAGCTGCCGGAAATAATATCAAATTGCTCGTGCCTCATACAATTACGAATCAACGCCATATCGCTACAGGTACGCGTACCTATACCAATTCGTCATTTATCAATGGCGAAATTCCTTCAAAAGGGGCATTCACCTTTCTAAAAAGGGACAGATTTGAACATGGACATATTCCCCGCATAAATTTGAACTGCTTGGGCTTTCATTGCTTGAATGTAAAGTAAATGGAATCCCGCTCTACAATTTATCCTTTGATAAATCCTATAGGACCCTCTATGAATTGACAGTGCAAATCCCTAGATTGAGATACTCAATTGTTCGAAAATGGTATAAGTGAAGAAATGTCTGCGAAAACGCATGGCATCATTGAATTGGATTCGTCTGGTACTCAAGATATGAGTATTGTCCGGACGGGAAAATGTGCGGAAAGCGTACCTTTGCCAAATCATTGGAAGAAAGCATTGCATTACTCTTGCTATATCAATTTGAAACCTATTGGGAAATTACCCCTGACGGCAGTGTTTTATGAGACTTGGCACCATGAACACGGGACAAATAATCGATGTATTTAACATGGACCCCCACATGTCCAAATATAAATCCTATAGCATACCTTCAGATTTCCTGGAGCATATTCAACATGTTGTTAATACCCTAATTATTGTTAATAGCAGTCCGTCGAGTGTAAAGACAGGTCATTGGCTCTGCATCTTTCAAAGAAGAAGCAATAGGGGAGACCCTATTCGGTCACTGACAACTTGCTGAAGTTCGTGAAAAGTATGCCATGGCCGAATTTGCAGAGTCATGCTCGTCTGATCAGGATAAAAGCAACCAACATTGCTAACAGGCTCTGGCATTTCATTTTATGAAAATCTTCTTGTCAACCTAAAAAACTAACCTTTTCTTAGTGAATATTGACTAGAAAATAGATCAGTGTGTAGTCAAACAACTCTGTTTGTGTCGTTTCTGTAATGTCATAATGGATTTACTGGTATATTTACTTGCTCTGTTAGAATTTAATCATGGATCAGTATCTGTTATTTTCAGTCAGTTGGCTGGGGGGACAGACTATGTTAAGAAGACGGGCGTTCCCATACAGAACTAGATTGGATATTGCACCCCGAATGGGATTAAAAATAACCATGGGTTACAGTTTTAAAATTTAGTTGTTATTGTATGCCCTGGTTGCAAGTTCTAATTGTAAAAAAAAATCTAAGTGTCAGGAAGATTTATGCAAAAATTTTTGCAATCACTTTTAACACTGTCCGAAATGACAAGATGCATAGGCTTTCATTTGAAAACTTGACACGGCGAATTGTCGAGTTGTGGGATAGTCACACGTTGTATTCGGACTCTTTTTTATTAAAGATCTCTCAAATATGATGATCAAACCACATCTAGATCGTTTTTCGCTTCTCTGAAAAGACAAATGACCTTCTCTATTTTCTGACCTCTCTAGTTATGAGCTAAGAGTTCCTAGTCATCAGTAATTATTTTAGTACTATATCTCTGGCATATGGAGTAAGGCAAAGATGGACCAGGAATGGCAGTTCATACCGAGTATAACTTTATCTGAAGGTTTGAATTTTTGAAAATTTGGACGGCTCTGCCATAGTGGTGTACAGGTGCCATGTCCTTACACTAAAATCTCCAACAGGAGCAGTAATGTTTCCAAACGTTTCGAAATTGATACAATACTTTTTTCATTGCCAATATCAAATATCATTGCTGAGCGCCTTTCTTGTTTTTAAGAGGAAGTCAAAACTGACATGCAAAATCATCTTAGTTCAGTAAAACGTCAGCAAAATCATCTTAGTCAATAAAACGTCAGCAAAATCATCTTAGTTCATTAGAAGTATAAAAAAAAATGGCCTTAAGGTCACCACAAACCCAGTAAGTGCACATGAAGCTAGATGCAATCTATTCAAGCCTAGTTCTCATGTCTTCAAATATCTTCAACGTTTGATTTCGATCAGTCATTTTAACTATGGTTTGTCCCGGTGATGGAGTCAAGCTGCGGTAAAGAAAGGGGGGTTCAAGAAATAAAGTTTCAAACAACTATGTTTGGGCACTTATGTAGACAAGGGTGCCACCACCTTCTTTTTGAGGTGAGGGAAGGAATAAAAGTATACTGACAAATCAAAAACCGAACCAGGCTGAGGATATTTTAAAGCAGGTAAAAAATATGCTCTCTAAAAAAGTTGAAAATTGTAGAAAAGCATCACTACAAATTTTATTATTCTTTACATTAATATTTTTGAAATATATTTTAAGGAAGAAAATTGTGTAAAAACTGCTTCTGTTTAATTAAAAATCAAAATTAAAAAGGGGAAAAAATGAGCATCTGGTTTGAGAATGTCGTTTTGCATATTTGCTTAGCCAGATAAAACTTTTCAATCTAGCAGTCTTGTCTTTTAGAGCAAAAAAATGTGGCAGAAGACGGAAGACTGTTGACTGGCGTATTTGTCTCTTTTTTTCGTTTTAAAGGTCGGTATATCAGATGATCCAAAACTATAAAAATGGGACAAAAACGACAGTATACACAGTATTTCTGAAGAAAGCACCGAAAATGAAACAAATATTGATAAATAACATTTAATCTAGTTTAAAAAAAAGAGTAGATTATCCTGCTTCCAATTTTCTAGAGAGCGGATGGTCTAGACGAGCTATTAGTGATGAAGAACGGGTGAGAGTGCCATAAAGTGGGAAAAGATATGATTTTATCCTTGGGGACTATTTTTTCCTTTTTTATATGGGATGGGTATCTGGGGGATGTCTCTTTCATTTTTATTCTGCCTTTCTTGTTCAAAGTCCATGGTAAAATCCACCATCCAAAAAAATAATAAAGAATAGTATCCATTTGATAGAAAAGCAGCAAAGAATTAATTGCTTTTAAAAAGTAAGTGTTTTGTTGAAACTAGTGACTGTACCGTGAATAACATGTGATATATTTAAAATACAAAAAAATAAAATTCTTTTCTTCTAGGGATGCTTCCGATATAAATGCCTCGCAGCATCCCAGAGGTTTTGTTTTACAAATGTGAAGTTTGGAAAAACTACCGGTCGAATTACGGCACTAATCAAGGAAGACGGTTTTGAATTTCACGAAAATACTTGGCAATAAAAAAATCACGAGGTACAAAGTTCACAGGAAGTTTTAAGTTATCTTAGGAATATGAATGTCTATGAATGTCCTTGGGGACTATTTTTCCCTTTTTTATATGGGATGGGTATCTGGGGGATGTCTCTTTCATTTTTATTCTACCTTTCTTGTTCAAAGTCCATGGTAAAATCCACCATCTAAAAAAAAAATAAAGAATAGTATCCATTTGATAGAAAAGTAGCAAAGAATTAATTGCTTTTAAAAAGTAAGTGTTTTGTTGAAACTAGTGACTGTACCGTGAATAATATGTGATATATTTAAAATACAAAAAAATAAAATTCTTTCCTTCTAAGGATGCTTCCGATATAAATGCCTCGCAGCATCCGAGACGTTTTGTTTTACAAATGTGAAGTTTGGAATAACTATCGGTCGAATTATGGCACTAATCAAGGAAGACGGTTTTGAATTTTGCGAAAATACTTGGCAATAAAAAATCACGATATTCAAAGTTCACAGGAAGTTTTAAGTTATCTTAGGAATATGAATGTCTAATCATCAGAATATTGAAAATAAATTATTGGGCAATCAGTTAGCAGAATGAATTTAGTTTGTAAACGTAATGACAAAGTAGCGGGCCCTCCACAGGAGTTGGGTCAATCGTGAAATAGTTCTAAGGGGCGCAGAATCAGGACTGAAAATATACAGTGATGAAAAGTGTTTTTCGCAGGAGGATGATTATTATTATTATGATTAACTTTGCCTCTATTGTGGTCAATTGAAGTGAAGCCTTGCTCATATACATACATTGTTGCATACCTGAAATGTAAGTTTCAATAAATCCATTACTTTTCTATTTGTGTTTGTTCTTATTATATGCCTGTATTTCACCGCAGAGTAGATAGCTAGTTCAATTGTCTCCGTCGGAAACGTACCCAGGGGAATCTGATAACCCTACGAAGAATGAATACGCTCCTGGATTGACGGCTCCCCAGCCTAATTAATCACCTCACAAGGAAATTCAAATTTATTATTTAATCTAATTTATTTTCTCCCATAGGCAGTTGCGCGGTCATTTTTCTACCCCTTCATTATGCTCATTCCTTCCCCCCTATTACGAGTGACGCAATCTTTAGTGGCACAAGCTTATATCAACTCAGCGGCTCAAGGTAAAACCTAAGAGGCACAAGTGGAGCAATTCTATAACGGCGCAGTTGGCGCGATCCTTTATAATACAGCTTAAATCCTTAATGGCACAAGTGACACGGTCACAAGTGGTACAGGGCCGACAACCATTGAAATACACAAACCAATAAAATTCCCCGGTACAAGTGGCACAGCCGGTAGGTACCACAAAAAATTCCCCAGGCAGAAGTGGCGCGGCCTGTAGGATAAGACTTACCATGGTATGACTCGATATAATAACAGATGTCGATGAATTCAAACTTACTAACGTCCGTTGCTAGGTTTAGCAACAAACCTTAATAATTCAGCTTAAATCCTTAATGGCATGAGTTACACGGTCACAAGTGGTACAGGGCCGACAACCATTGAAATACACGAACCAATACAAGCTTTCCTTAATAATACAGCTTAAATCCTTAATGGCACAAGTGACACGGTCACAAGTGGTACAGGGCCGACAACCATTGAAATACACGAACCAATAAAATTCTCCCGGTACAAGTGGCGCAGCCGGTAGGTACCACACAAAATTCCCCCGGCAGAACTGGCGCGGCCTGTAGGATACAGACTTACCATGGTATCACTTGATATAATGACAGATGTCGACGAATTTAAACTTACTAACGTCCGTTGCTAGGTTTAGTAATTACATTGTTATTATATCGAGTAATACCATGGTAAGGCTCACTTCGTTCCTTAAATAATTCAATACGTCTACCCCTTTATTATACTCATTCCTTTCCCCCTATTACGAGTGGCGCAATCTTTAGTGGCACAAGTTTATATCAACTCAGAAGCTCAAGGTAAAACCTAAGCGGCACAAGTGGAGCAATTCTATAACAGCGCAGTTGGCGCGATCCTTAATAATACAGCTTAAATCCTTAATAGCACAAGTGGCACGGTCACAAGTGGTACAGGGCCGACAACCATTGAAATACACGAACCAATAAAAATTCCCCCGGTACAAGTGCCGCAGCCGGTAGATACCACAAAAAATTCCCCAGGCAGAACTGGCGCGGCCTGTAGGATAAAACTTACCATGGTATTACTCAATATAATAACAGATGTTGACGAATTCAAACTTACTAACGTCCGTTGCTAGGTTTAGCAACGAACCTTAATAATACAGCTTAAATCCTTAATGGCATAAGTGACACGGTTACAAGTGGTACAGGGCCGACAACCATTGAAATACACAAACTAATACAAGCTTTCCTTAATAATACAGCTTAAATCCTTAATGACACAAGTGACACGGTCACAAGTGGTACAGGGCCGACAACCATTGAAATACACGAACCAATAAAACTCCCCCGGTACAAGTGGCGCAGCCAGTAGGTACCACAGAAAATTCTCCCGGCAGAACTGGCGCGGCCTGTAGGATACATACTGACCATGGTATCACTCGATATAATAACAGATGTCGACGAATTCAAACTTACTAACGTTCGTTGCTAGGTTTAGCAATGATATTGTTATTATATCGAGTGATACCATGGTAAGGCTCGCTTCTGTCACCACGCGATCCACTTTGTTCCTTAAATAATTCATTACGTCTACCCCTTCATTATACTCATTCCTTTCCCCCTATTACGAGTGGCGCAATCTTTAGAGGCACAAGTTTATATCAACTCAGGGGATCAAGGCAAAACCTAAGCGGCACAAGTGGAGCAATTCTATAACGGCGCAGTTGGCACGATCCTTAATAATACAGCTTAAATCCTTAATGGCAAAAGTGACACGGTCATAAGTGGTACTGGGCTGACAACCATCGAAATACACGAACCAATAAAATTCCCCGGTACAAGTGGCGCAGCCGGTAGGTACCACACAAAATTCCCCCGGCAGAACTAGCGCAGCCTGTAGGATATAGACTTACCATGGTATCACGTCCGTTGCTAGGTTTAGCAACGGACCTTAATAATACAGCTTAAATCCTTAATGGCACAACTGACACGGTCACAAGTGGTACAGGGCCGACAACCATTGAAATAAACGAACCAATACAAGCTTTCCTTAATAATACAGCTTAAATCCTTAATCGCACAAGTGACACGGTCACAAGTGGTGCAGGGCCTAAAATTCCCCCGGTACAAGTGGCTCAGCCGGTAGGATCTACACAAAATTCCCCCGGCAGAACTGGCGCAATCTGTAGGATACAGACTTGCCAAGGTATCACTCGATATAATAACAGATGTCGACGAATTCAAACTTACTAAACGTCCGTTGCTAGGTTTAGCAACGGACCTTAATAATACAGCTTAAATCCTTAATGGCACAAGTGACACGGTCACAAGTGGTACAGGGCCGACAACCATTGAAATACACGAACCAATAAAATTCCCCCGGTACAAGTGCCGCAGCCAGTAGGTACCACACAAAATTCCCCCAGCAGAACTGGCGCGGCCTGTAGGATACAGACTTTCCATGGTATCACTCGATATAATAACATATGTCGACGAATTCAAACTTACTAACGGCCGTTGCTAGGTTTAGCAATGACAGTCTTATTAAATCGAGTGATACCATGGTATGGCTCGCGTCTGTCACCACGTGAGCCACTTAGTTCCTTAAATAATAAATTACTTTTACAGTTTTTGAGATTTTTTTAGATATCATTTCAACTTTATCTCTCTGGTAATTTGCTATACTGGCTTGTATCTTCTGGACATGTAACGTTACGTTCATGGCATTATTCAACTTTTTTACATTTTCCCTTCAGGATGTTTAAGTCTTCCTCCGTTGTCAAACCAAAGAGGCGGGAGCCGAGTTCTCTGATGATGGGAATTAGGCTTGTAGACTTAAGGTATTTATTTCATCGAAAGAATACTTCAAAAATCTTCGTGATACTTTGTTTTAATTTTTGTATTTCCGTATTAAATAGTTCAAATAAGGCTTGTAGTCTTTGTCTGTATAATATTAAGAAGGCTTGATGAGTTGACACTTTTTGGGCGTTTTTCTCATTTAGATGAGGTAATGATTCGATACCTTCTTTTGTCGGCTCGTCGGCCATGGCTAGTCTAGCACAAGTACATTTACCGTCTATTTCCCAACATTTCTTATGTACATAATTGTCTTCTTAATCTTTTTTATAATTATTTTTCTTTTCTTCTGGCTTAAGCCCTTGTACTTTTATTGTTTGTATTTCGGTATGTCTTACCGGAATTCTTGCCTTTGCGTTTATAAGGAATTTGCCAATAGGGTGGGTGTGCGTAAACGTTGGCCCTGTTGACGAACTCCATTTTGTAAATGTCGTTGGTTTTAGATGAGTTAATATAGTTAAATTTCTAGATGATTCTTTGCTAAGTGCGATCAATTCTGGCACTGTGTTTGCCGTGGTTTCCAATATTGAAGATTGTATCTCTTTGGTTGGGGTCTCATACGTAGGTGTGGTTGTTGTGATATCCTTTTCATTTCCTTCTGTGGGATTTGCATATTCATGATCTTGTTGGGTACTTGAGAACTTGTTTCTTGATTTGTCTAATTATTTTACGTTAGTATCTTGTCTGTTGTCATTTTCCTTTCTTAGTTTGGAAGATATCTGTTTCGTGACGTTTTTCTCAGCATGACTTTGCCATAATTCTTTGAGAAAAGTCAATAGGCTTGGTAGTTCGTTTATCATTACGCAATTTCCATCATAAAGTTTTCCTTTTCTCGTAGTCAATAATTTAGGGTTTTCCATAGATTTCTTATCAGTAAAGTCTCTTGACAGGTATTCAATATAATTCGCTGACCTTTTCTTTCTGTCTTCTTTGGTGCTGATCCTAGTGCCATGTCAATTTCTGCCATTTTTTTATCAAAGTCATCTATTACGAATTTTGATTTTTGTTTGTTGATAACTGGAATTGGAAACTCTTTATTATCTTTATTATGCGTTATTTTACTGGTTTGTACTCCTTTATCCGACCTTAGGAATTGAAATATCGATTCTTTGAGTTCATTCGTGTTTTTTTCTAGTCTTGTTACTTTTTGAAACAAGGTTTCGAAGGGTTTGGGGTCCGATTTCATAAAAAATTTCCATGCATTATGGCTAGTTCGTAATGAATTTTCATGCTTGAATATTACTCCATACTTTACAATATCTTGGGCGGCTGCTTGAACAACGAGGATTATAATGATATTCTTAAGCCTCATCTTTTTGTTTGTTTCTGGAATTAATTTATCATTAATTTTACCTATTTTTGCAAAATTCATTTATTTACTACTTTATTAGTATTATTTTTTGCGAAGAAAAAATTTTCGAAAACAGAGGTTATGATGTGTTTTTGTTAGGTTTAGAGTTTAGAATCTTCTTTTGATTTTCTTGCTATTATTTTTATAGATGTCTCTTTTCTTTGGTGTGTTTTCATTCGTTTTAGAAATAATTTACTACCCAGGGAGTTCTATTCCTCAGATTCAGGGTCGAATAAAAATTCCTTATAATATTGAATTTCTGATAAAGGATGATGTATGCCTTCATATTTGAAACATTAGGGATTTTTATCTAGATTATAGCAAATTTTGGGAGCTTTGCATTTATCAAGGAGTAAAAGATCCTTTTGATTGGGTCCCTTAGAGTAGAAAATATTTGATATTGAGGTTCTTTTGTAGACGTCTTATTTACAATTGTAAACAACCAAATTGTTTTCGTGCTTCTTTTTCTATATTTTGTTTTGACTTCCCCTCTAGCCGGACGATATTTGGGGGTATTCGCGAGTGCTAATCCATACTTATAAGTATGGGGTGCATACCCTTTAAGATTGTAGGTTAAATCCAATTCTTTCGCATATATCTGATTTCCTTTTTCGTCAACCAGCTATGTTGGTGCTGGGGCTGCCAAATATATAATATTCTTTAATCTTTACTATGATTCGAGAACAACAAATATTCTTTAATATACTATGTTGGTGGTTGACGAATATATAATGTTTTCCTTCGCGTTCGTTATTGCAATAAGTTCAGCATCCATTATCGCCTTATGGATAGGCTTTGATTCCGTTGCAATGATCTGAAAATGATCAGTTCATAATTAGACGCTTTTGTACTGGTAATTTTGTTTTTGATAATATCAGCCTTTGTTAGAACGTGGGTTGATTTTTCATAGAAAATCTGAGTTAGAGCACGACCTTAACAAACCAAACGCTGCCTGAAGGTGAACTCCACCCCAGGCTTCCTACAATACATGGCTCATCACTTTATTTTTCGATAACATCCTATAATACGGAAGTTGACTGTCATGGAGGAGTATAGGCACTGCTTCACCTACGAACTAAACAAAACACCGTTTGTAGGTGAAACAGAGCCCAAACTTCCCACGATATAGAATCCGTCATTAATCTCAATAACTGTGTTTATTTTGGTTGTTCGATTGATTGGTTCATTTTGTAGAATTGATAGATTGGTTCATTGTGGTTCATTAATATGTTGAACAAAATTTTTCTAATAGTATTTTTATAGTTGCATGATTTTTACTTGTGAGCTAAAAGTTTTTAAATTATTATTCCTTTATGACGCCTATCCATTAAAAATCTCTTAATCCTGTACTGACTAAGGGTAATTCCATCTATCGGGTTTTTTAACCGTTTTACCCGATTGTGTTGTTACTTTCTCCTTGACTTCTTGCGGTTTTTTTTTTTTTTCGGTTTCGCTAGGGATAAAAGATCAAATTTTTTGTATTGTTTTTTTCCAAAATCCTTGCCCTTTTAATTTTGTTTCTTTCGCATGCGTGGCCGCTGAAGTCGGTTTTGATTTCCCTATTCCTTTAACTACCATATGGTCTGATTCACCGTCAGACTCTTCGGAACTGGTTTCCGATGATTCCGCATTAGAACTTTTAGATGTGGCACTTTGCGTTTTTGAGGTATAACCTGCCTTTCCTTCAAAGAATTCTACTCCCCTGGAAGTAGAGGGTTTATTTTCTACATCCTCACTTTGAGTTTTTAAATCGGGAGACTTGAAAGACTCTTGAGAGCTCTCAGAAGAATCAAAAGTTTTTGCGGGGTTCCTCCACTGTTTAAATGCCATGTCTTCAGGGGGATCGGGCATTTTTTGCACTACTGTTTCCCTCCATAAAGTCCATTGTTCAGGCTTGACTTTGGACACAGTTATATCATGATATTGTCCTTGCTGGTCATCCTTGGGAGTTTGATTCCGAGGCAACGTACTTTGCCTCGTTTCTATGGGGAAATTTATTAAATCCATAGCTTCTCGCAGATTTGTTTTAATTGAATCTTTGGGAGGAGTTTTCTTTACGGTAATACCTGGAGTTTCTACAGCTCTGTTCAATTCCTCCTGTAGTGACAGGGGTCTCTCTTTTGGGGTTGCTGGGGAAACCATATCGTCTGGAAATCTTTTGGGGGGACAAGGAATCGATATTCTATCGGGAAAAAAATTGGTCTTTCGCAGATATCGTATAATCTAATTCTCCTGCGCTCTCTGTTGATCAGCTTTCTGGACTTTTTGGCGGTTTTATTCTGGCTTGTACTAGGGATTTTCTTTCGGGAATAACTAGATTTTTCATAGCTAAAAATACTTCAAAGTTTTCCTCATCACTATCATTCTCGAAATAGTCTTGCTTGAAATCAAAGGGTTTTAAGTTCTGCCAATCTTGATTTGAGGGGTCCGTCTTCTGCGTCTAACGAATCGGTAGACGAGGGGCGCGATACCCATCTTTCCAGGAATTTCGCTCTTTTTTATTCGGCTAACATGTACTTTGTAACTTCTTCCATTGTCGGGGTTAACCATTTTAAAAGTAAAATCGTTATCATACTTTTTGACTATTCTATATGGTCCAGAGTATTTATTGGAAAGTTTTTTGCCTTCGGTCCTTGCCTCCTTCTTTAGGTAGATACAATCTCCTATCTTGAAATCTATATTCGCTTTGACTTTGGGTAGGTTTCATAGCTCTTAACTAATTTTACATTTTTCCAACTCTTGTTTTACTATTTTATAAGTTTTCCTCATCCTATTTATGAATTCTTGTTTGTAATCCTCCTATTTATTATAATATTATCGGGATTCAACAATATCATGATACGGTATTCTGAAGTCGCGACCAAATAGTAAATAGAAAGGGTTTTCTTTGGTTGTTTCTGAATAAGCAGTATTGATTATGTTGGTTAAATAAGGTAAGAATTGATCCCAGTCGTTCCTGTTGTCTTTTGTATAAACGCTTAATACATTCGAAAATATTTTATGCCTATTTTCTATTTTACCATTAGCTTGTGGGTGATATGGGGATGTCACCAATTTCTTTATGTTAAGAAAACTCATTAAATCTTATGTTACCTTAGAAACAAAATTACTTCCGTTATCGCTTATAACCTTGTTTGGAATGCCAAACTTTAAAAATAACTTCGCTAACGCCTTACTCGTGGCGTACGCGCCTTGATTCTTTAATGCTTTAGAAAAGTAAATCCGGAAAAGGGATCTATACCTGAAAGAATACAAGTAAGGCCCCTGTTGGAAACAGGTAAGCCTCCACTGGTTCCAAATAAATCAAATGAGACAATATCGAAGGGGAATCTTGCTACCGGGACTCTTCCCTTTGGAGGATTAGGATAAGCTTGGGGTTTTTTTTTTTCTTAAGTTACACGCTTCGCATGTACTTAAAAATTCTTTAAATTTTGTTAATGCCGACGGCACGTAAAAATATTGTTTTAATTTATGGAAAGTTTTCGTTATTCCTAAATGTCCACCTATATCTGAATGAAAATATTCAAAGGCAGGTATTATTAAGTTTTGGGGTAATACACTTATTACTGAAGTTTGGTTTCTATTTGCCTCAGCAATCAAAATTCTGCATAGTATTTCTTCATCAAGATTATAGTAAAAATTATCTATTTCTTTTCTAAGAGTTTTGAATTTATCTGATAACACATCATCATTCACAAAATAATTAATAAGTGCTAAACACATTTCGTCCTTTTTTTGATTTCTTTTTATATTTTCTAAGGAGAAGGGACAATAATTATCCTTATTTTCTCTTACTGTGTCTTTAACTTTGTTTTTATTACATTTATGTTTACTCTTAGTATTGATAGCGTTAATTTCGTTTTCCTCGGCTCCCGACGGCCTCCTCGGTTTTTTTCGGTTTCAGAAAATAAAAACTTGTTGCTTTTCGTCTCCGACAGAGTATTTTCTGGGAATCTACTTAAGAAGTCACAAGCTGCATTTTTTTTACCTTTAAAATATTCAAATCCATAATCTAGATCTTGGATTTTGGATTGGATTGGATCTTGGATTGGATCTAGCTAGAATTCCCGTGGGGTTTTTAAAAGTGCGCAAGTACTGCAGGCTTTTATGGCCTTTTAGCTAGATCCAATCCAAGAAGTCACAAGTCTACTTAAGAAGTCACAAGCTGCATTTTGTTTACCTTTAAAATATTCAAATTCATAATCTAGATCTTGGATTTTGGATTGGATTGGATCTTGGATTGGATCTAGCTAGAATTCCCGTGGGGTTTTTAAAAGTGCGCAAGTACTGCAGGCTTTTATGGTCTGAACGTAGTATAAATTTTCTACCAATTTAGATAGTGTCTAAGTTTGTCCAAGTGGTGGATTATAGATAATAATTCCAGATTTGTGGCGGAATAATTACTTTCACCTTTTGATAAAGTTCTGCTCGAATAGCATATGACTTTTTTTTTTTTTGATAAGACGGTCCTTGTAAAGGATCAGGGTTTTCTATGGGAATTATTTGCGAAAGAATAGCACCAATGCCTTTCGAACTAGCATCGGTTGTGACCACGAATTTTTAGTTTTCAAAATCAGGCAGCGATTATATTGGTTCCGAAGTGAGTGCCTTTTTGAGACTGTCTAGGGAAGTTTGAGCTTCCTGGGACCAGGTAACATTTTGGGAGTTCCCTTTAGTTAACTACGTGAGGGGTTTCACAATTTGGGCATAATTGCGCACGAATTTTCTAAAGTAGCCAGTAAGACCTAGAATTCCTCTTAATTCTTTCATAGTTCAAGGGGGTTTGAGGTTTTCAACACATTTTATTTTGTCTGGGTCTGGGTATATCTCTCCTTGCGTCACCACTACTCCTAAAAATTTAATTTCAGGTTGAAATAGATTTACTTTTCCAGACCGGAATTTTAAATTGCCCTCTCTGAATTTCTCAAACACTTTAGCTAGTGTTGCTAAGTGTTGTTCAGTGTTTTCTCCTACACATATGACATCATCAACAAAATGAATGATATTCTTTAATCCTCTTAATAGATGCGATAAGGGTCTACATAGCGCGCTTGAACTTGTCTTAAGTAAAAAGGTACTCTTAAGTATTCATAGGAACCGCATTCAGTTGTAGAAAATGCAGTTTTATGGATACCTTTTTCGGCTATTTTCACTTGGTGGTAGCCTTGGGTAAGATCCAAAGAAGTAAAAATTTAGTTTTTTGCTTGAGATAGAGTCAAAGATTTCATCTATTCTTGGTAAAGGAAATTTATCACTAACTACTTGTTTGTTAAGGGCTCTATAATCTACTACAAGTCTCAGGTTACCATTCTTTTTTGGGACCAAGACCACTGGTGCTGAATACGGACTTATACTGGGGCGTATAATCTCATTTTTTTCTAATTCATGAATTTATTTTTAACCACTCTTTTTGCTTATACGGTACACGATATGGCTGTTTCGCGACAGTATTACCGGTCGTTAGAATTTAATGTTCATAAAACGATATCAGTCCGATGTCATCTTCGGATACGGAAAATACATCTTTAAAATTCCATAATAATTCACATAATTTTTTCTTAAGTTCTAAGTCCGTAATATTATCCATATTAAATTTTTTAAAAATTGCGATTTAGTTAAAGGGTATCTGTTAATTGAGTTTTTAATGCCGTTAACTAGGTTTCTTTTGGAATTCTCCCATCTATCTAAATCATTCTCTGAGATAACTTGGATTTGAACTAGACATGTTCCCTTTTTATTCTGGTTGTATCATTTTCGTGGTTATTAGCTACCCAAATAAAACCTTCTCCTTTGTCGTAAGATATAATCTGTTCTTCGCATAACAGATTTTCAGGAATTTCATTTAACGGGATCGCGAGCCATATTTCGGATTTGCTATCCACTGGTTAACTCATCTGTGATATTTGAATTCTTTGCATTGTTTTGGGAGGGACTTTTGTTTTCCGTATTGCGAATCTATAATATTTTTCTTTATTTTCATTGTCTATTAAATTGAGACTGGCGCTATCCCGCCAATAACATTGGCTGCGCCTGAACCGCATTGGGATTCACTACTTTTTTTCCATAATTCCACTATTTCCTTGACTTCATTCGACCTATATCGTCGCATATCTCCTATTTTTATTTTTTGCAGATTCAATCAACTTATTATTTAAATTTACTTCAATTTTGCAATGTCTCCCAGAATAAGTAAACAATTTCTGATTATGCCATGTCCTCTTTGTAACGAGACATGAGGTTCAAAAGATCGCGACATTATACCGCCAGAAAGTTTATTTATTGTTACATTCTCTTCGTAACCTCTGTTACAATTTCTTAAGGTAGGGGAAGGGGTATTTGCCGGGTACACAAGCCTTTCGTTCGCTACGTCTAATAATACTCTATTAGACATTAAAAAATTTGCGCCGATGATGGCTTCATACGGAAAATTGTTGCATATTATAAAGTTTGTCGGAAAAATTCTATTATCCCTTTCTACGTCTAGGCAAATTGAACTTTTTGCATCCAATCTATGCCCTGTTACACTAGTTAAATTGGGATTATTAAAATTCTTCTCTAGCCTAATATGCGGAGGTAACATATTAAATACGCATGAGTTTATCATATTAACCGTGGCACCAGAGTCAATTAGTGCCTTAAAGTAAACATTTGCCACACTAAAATCATTAAATATAGGTAACTTGTTATTACTATCACTAAAGGACGGTACTATTATTGGGTTGGACCTATAAAATATTCTAGGCCCCTTCTGGGTCCAATTTATTCTTCTGAGGGGCCTGACACGTTTTCCTGCTGATTTATTTCATACGTCGGTGTCTGCAATAGAGATTCAGATATGTCCATGGAATCTCTATCTAATTGATTTACATTTGTTTGTCGATTTTGCCACGTATTATTACGGTAGTTTGGATTTCTTGCGCCAGTGCTGGGTGCTGGCGTCGACTGCAAATGCCGTTGGCTTGAAAAATTTGCATTTCTGGCTTGAAAGTCGGCAAATTTTCAGAATTTCTATGTACCATCCTTGCACCATATTGGTTTTGACGAGTATTTGGGTTTTCGAATCGATAATTATTTTGTGTATTGGGGGGAGGGTTATATAAATTCTGCTGGTACGCATTGTGAGGTACTGGTGTTTGCAATCTTCCCTGCCTATAACCTTGTGCACCATTGGCGCTAAAATTTGTTCTCCCGAACAAATGGTTGCTATAATTTTGCGCATTACCGACGGCATTCCTTGGTGCCGTTATGTCTCTAAACCTAAAGCTGCACTCTCTCGCGATATGCCCAGGTTGATTACAGTTATAGCATCTTACAATTGTGGAACTATTTCTACAATTGATTGGTTTAATGGGCTTAAAACGTACTGTTTTCTGCTTAGTGGGTTCTAGCGTTCTATTTCTTTGTGGGACTGGGAAATTATCCCTTGAAAAGAAATTTGGAGAAGCCTGACCTTCAAGGGAGGCTACTCTTGTGGTCGATTCGCCTAGGCTATTTATTTTTGTTTTACTGTGGTTTGCCACAATCGTGTCAATTTCAATCATTCGTCCCACCTCCTGAACTGCAAGATCCAGCGTTTTGAATATTTTTGAATATTACCATTCAATATAATTTTGGGGGAAGTCCTTGCAAAAAGGCGTGTAGTATGATTTTTTCATACAATTCTCCTGAACCTTTTCCGAATTTTGCTTCTACTGAAATTCGTATATTGTGTAAATATTCTCTCACGTTCTGTGTATGGTCAAAGCATACCGTTCCGTGTTTTAATTTATTTGTTGAACTAGTTTCGATAAATTATCTTTGAATGCCTTTAGCAATTTGTCTATTGTATTTATTGGCAAATTGTCATCATCTCCTACAGTATTTTCAATTTGCTTTAGGAAGGTTAAGGCCTGCCCTCTTAATCTTAGGAAGAGCATACCGACCAGCGTTTTCTAGCTCTGTTTTTTGTTAATTCTACAAATTGTGCCAATTGGATATTAAATTCGTCGATATCTGTTTGTCCATCATATTGCAGAATAGATTTTGTTATTTCTACATTTTTTCGACCAACTTTTGCGCAATTAATAGTTCGCTTAATTCTTCTGACTTTTTTGCATTTGAATAACTCAAAACAAATTTATTTTTTCTCTTAACCTATTTGGGGGAGACTGTTATCTCCTATGAGATATTCTAAAAGGGTTTCCTATTATAGCTTAGTGGTTATAGGCCTATACACTTTTTCTTATAAGTCTGTATCTATCCAATGATTTAAATTTAAATTAAGAAGTTTGTAGCATAACTAGTTCGCATGTTTTCCTCCAAGTTTTCCGACCGCGCCAGTTCTGCCGGGGGAAGTTTGTTTGATAGTCGGCCCTGTATACCTTATGACCGTGTCACTTGTGCCATTAAGGATTTAAGCTATATTATTAAGGATCGCGCCAACTGCGCCGTTATAGAATTGCTCCACTTGTGCTGCTTAGGTTGCTGCTTAGGTACAGGCCGCACCACTTCTGCCTGGGGAATTTTTTGTGGTTACTACCGGCTGCACCACTTGTACCGGGGAATTTTATTGGTTCGTGTATATTAATGGTTGTCGGCCCTCTACCAATTGTGACCGTGTCACTTGTGCCATTAAGGATTTAAGCTGTATTATTAAGGATCGCGCCAACTGCGCCGTTATAGAATTGCTCCACTTGTGCCGCTTAGGTTTTACCTTGAGCCGCTGAGTTGATATAAACTTGTGCCACTAAAGAATGCGCCACTCGTAATAGGGGGGAAGGAATGAGTATAATGAAGGGGTAGAAAAATGACCGCGCCACTCCCTATGGGAGAAAATAAAATAGATTAAATAATAAATTTGAATTTCCTTGTGAGGTGATTAACTAGGCTGGGGAGCCGTCAATCAAGGAGCGTATTCATTCTTCGTAGGGTTATCAGATTCCCTGGGAACGTTTCCGATGGGGACAATTGAACTAGCTATCTACTATGCGGTGAGATACAGGCATATAATAAGAACAAACACAAATAGAAAAGTAATAAATTTATTGAAACTTACATTTCAGATATGCAACAATGTATGTATATGAGCAAGGCTTCACTTCAATTGACCACAATAGAGGCAAAGTTAATCATAATAATAATAATCATCCTCCTGCGAAAAACACTTTTCATCACTATATATTTCCAGTCCTGATTCTGCGCCCTTAAAACTATTTCACGATTGGCCCAATTCCTGTGGAGGGCCCGCTACTTTGTCATTACGCGTTTACAAATTAAACTCATTATGCTAACTGATTGCCCAACAATTTATTTTCAATATTCTGATGATTAGACATTCATATTCCTAAGATAACTTAAAACTTCCTGTGAACTTTGTACCTCGTGATTTTTTATTACCAAGTATTTTCGTGAAATTCAAAACCGTCTTCCTTGATCAGTGCCGTAATTCGACCGGTAGTTTTTCCAAACTTCACATTTGTAAAACAAAACCTCTGGGATGCTGCGAGGCATTTATATCGGAAGCATCCCTAGAAGAAAAGAAGTTTATTTTTTTTGTATTTTAAATATATCACATGTTATTCACGGTACAGTCACTAGTTTCAACAAAACACTTACTTTTTAAAAGCAATTAATTCTTTGCTGCTTTTCTATCAAATGGATACTATTCTTTATTATTTTTTTGGATGGTGGATTTTACCATGGACTTTGAACAAGAAAGGCAGAATAAAAATGAAAGAGACATCCCCAGATACCCATCCCATATAAAAAAGGAAAAAATAGTCCCCAAGGATAAATTCATATCTTTTCCCACTTTCTGGCACTCTCACCCGTTCTTCATCACTAATAGCTCGTCTAGACCATCCGTCCTCTAGAAAATTGGAAGCAGGATAATCTACTCTTTTTTTAAATTATATTAAATGTTATTTATCAATATTTGTTTCATTTTCGGCGGTTTCTTAAGAAATACTGTGTATACTGTTGTTTTTGTCCCATTTTTCTAGTTTTGGATCATCTGATATACCGGCCTTTAAAACGAAAAAAAAGAGACAAAGATGCCAGTCAAAAATCTTCCGTCTTCCGCCACATTTTTTTTACTCTAAAAGACAAGACTGCAAGATTGACAAGTTTTAACTGGCTCAGCAAATATGCAAAACGACATTCTCGAACCATATGCTCATTTTCCCCCCTTTTTAATTTTAATTTTAATTAAACAGAAGCAGTTTTTTTACATAGTTTTCTTCCTTAAAATATATTTCAAAAAATTAATGTAAAGAATAATAAAATTTCTAGTGTTGCTTTTCTACAATTGTCAACTTTTCGAGAGAGCATATTATTTACTTGCTTTAAAAGATTCTCAGCATGGTTCGGTTTTTGATTTGTCAGTATACTTTTATTCCTTCCCTCACCTCAAAGCGAAGAAGGTGTTGACACCCTTGTCTACATAAGTGCCCAAGACATAGTTGTTTGGAATTTTATTTCTTGAACCCCCCTTTCTTTACCGAAGCTTGACTCCATCACCGGGACAAACCCTAGTCAAAATTACTGATCGAAATCAAACGTTGAAGATATTTGAAGACATGAGAACTAGGCTTGAATAGATTGCATCTAGCTTCATGTGCACTTACTGGGTTTGTGGTGACCTTAAGGCCATTTTTTATACCAAAATTAACTCTTGCAGCTTTTATGGGAGAAATAATGCATAATGACCCTGAGATATGGCAATGTCTGAAAGAAATAATATGGAAAAATAGAAAGCAAAATGGCTAGCAAAAGAGCGTTACTATGATCACGACTGGATTTTAATGACAATTGTCATATTAAAGATACTAAAACGTTAAAAAGGAATCTTTCGCATAGACAGACAAACGTTACTCGGTATCAGACAGCGTGGTCATGCTTATCATGATCTACATTGGCCACACTATACAAAACATTCTGATTCACAGCAATGCTGTCACTTGAGTTTGCTTTACCGTTCACTCGAAGTACACGTTTAACAAGTCTCAGTTCTAGCCCCCCCCTTTTCTTGGCTTGACCTACCTTTTTGCTGACGGTTCAGACTACATTCCGCTTCTAATGTCAATGAATGAGTTAGCAAATGAACTTACTGACGTTCTAATGAACTAAGATGATTTTGCTGACGTTTTATTGAACTAAGAGGATTTGCTGACGTTTTACTGAACAAAGATGATTTTGCATGTCAATTTTGACTTCCTGTAAAAAACAAGAAAGGCGCTCAGCAATGACATTTGATATTGGCAATTAAAAAAGGATTGTATCATTTGCGAAACGTTTGGAAACATTACTGCTCCTGTTGGAGATTTTAGTGTAAGGACATGGTACCCGTACACCACTATGGCAGAGCCGTCCAAATTTTCAAGATTCAAACCTTCAGATAAAGTTATACTTGGTATGAACTGCCATTTCTGGTCCATCTTTGCCTTACTCCATATGCCAGAGATATAGTACTAAAATAATTACTGATGACTAGGAACTCTTAGCTCATAACTAGAGAGGTCAGAAAATAGAGAAAGTCATTTATCTTTTCAGAGAAGCGAAAACGATCTAGATGTGGTTTGATCATCATATATATGAGAGATCTTTAATAACAAGAGTCCCAATACAACTTGTGAGCATCCCAGAACTCAACAATACGCCGTGTCGAGTTTTCAAATGAAAGCCAACAGGTGGGAGCCAAAGCAAGGAATATGTGCTGTTCCACCTGAGTGAAGACTCATATGTATTTATTCCTATATGCATCTTGTCATTTTGGACAGCGTCAAAAGTGATTGCAAAAATTTTTGCATAAATATTCCTGACTCTTAGATTTTTCTTTTTATAATTAGCGACTTGCAACCAGGGCATATTAATGACAACTAAATTTTACAACTGTAACCCATGGTATTTTTATTCCCATTCGGGGGTGCAATATCCAATCTAGTTCTGAATGGGAACGGCCGTCTTCTTAACATAGTCCGTCCCTCCAGCCAACTGACTGAAAATAACAGATACTGATCCATGATTAAATTCTAACAGAGCAAGTAAATATACCAGTAAATCCATTATGACATTACAGAAACTGACACAAACAGAGTTGTTTGACTACAGACTAATCTATTGCCTAGTCAATATTCACTAAGAAAAGGTTAGTTTTTTTTAGGTTGACAAGAAGATTTTCATAAAATGAAATGCCAGAGCCTGTTATCAATGTTGGTTGCTTTTATCCTAATCAGACGATAATCCTAACGCAGATGACGATGTATTTGCATTACGGGTATCAAATTGTACCATAAATTATACCGTGTTTCGGTAAAAGGTTACAGCAAAAACATAGCTTTTTTCATCGGCCGGCACCACTTTTTGGTATGGTCAAGTGGCAACACTAGCCAATTCCTTAAGAACTAAGAAGGAGAAGAATGAAATAGGCTAAGCCAATTTATTTGAGGTTTGTGTTTGTCTTTGGATCATCTTTTTTATTTCCCTTGAAAATGCCAAAGAACAAAAAAAGGTAAAATACTAATTTTTGCGGTAAAATTTTTACCAAATCATATTATTGACTTACGAATAAAGTGAATATACCACTCAATGTCTTTTTTATGCTCTTTCCAAATATAGGCTAAATCATTTTTGTCAGAAATTAATTTTACCCCCACCCCTATCCAATTCAGGGTATATATTTGTACAATAGGGGGGTAGGGGTTAAGTTTAAAATTACCTCACATTTACATCAGAAATAAAATTTGCCCCAGCCCCTCTAATGTGCAAATATATACCCTGAATTGGTATATAGGCTATAGGGCTGGGGTAAAATTCATGGTAAATTTTTACCAAATCATATTATTGACTTACAAATAAAGTGAATATACTACTTGATACCTTTTTATATGCTCTTTCAAATATAATAACCATTTTTGTCAGAAATGATTTTACCCCAGCCCTAATGTGCAAATATATAGGCCTACCCTGAATTGGTATATATAGGATATAGTCTATATTGCCTTTTGCCTTTTCAGTAAATTTTTACCAAATCATATTATTGACTTACAAATAAAGTGAATATACCACTTGATACCTTTTAATATGCTCTTTCCAAATAGGCTATAATAACCATTTTTGTTGGAAATGAATTTGGTAAGTTTTTACTAAATCATGTTATTGACTTACAAATAAAGTAAACATAGCCTACCACTTGATGCCTTTTTTTATGCTCTTTCCAAATATAATAATCATTTTTGTCAGAAATGAATTTTATCCCCACCCCTATTTATACCAATTCAGGGTATATATTTGCACATTAGGGGGGTGGGGGGAAAGTTTAATCTTACCTCTCATTTATATCAGAAATAAAATTTACCCCCACCCCCCCTAATGTGCAAATATATACCCTGAATTGTATAAATAGGGGTGGGGGTAAAATTCATTTCTGACAAAAATGATTATTATATTTAGAAAGAGCATAAAAAAGGCTTTGAGTGGTATGTTTACTTTATTTGTAAGTCAATAATATGATTTGTTAAACATTTACCTGGGTCTACATGCTAAATTATGTCCTGGGAAGGTAGGCTATTTTGAAGTACCTACCTCCACTTCTTCACCCTCTAGAGGATCCTAAAATTTGCCTACCTGACAGATCTAGGCTATACATATTGAAATTTTACTTTAATTTTTAGTTATCAGTTTGGTAAAATTCTACTTTAGCTACTTTTGGGTATCTTGTAAAGGGGTTAGGTTAGGAAAATGAAACTTTCAGGGATGGGTCTACAGGCTAAAATAGGCCTATGTTGCAGCAAGGTATTTTGAAATACCTACCTTCACTCCTCTCTCTAGAGGGTCCTGAAATTTGCCTACATGACATACCGTTGAAATTTTGACAAAATGACAATTCACCTTAATTTTCAGTTATCAGTTTCTTTTTCTCTGGCTTTTAGTTCTGAAATTGCAATTCCTGTTATTTGAGTAGAATTTTAAGCCATATCAGTGTCTTTTTTCAAAATTTAGGAAATGCATTTGTATATCTTTAAAACCTTATAAATTGGGATTGAGCAAAATTGTGAAGCTGAAAACAATTTTGTTGTACTTCATTTAAGCAGAAGATATATATTTTGCAAGGTTTCACTTTATAACACACAGATTTCTAAAGGTCATCAAAGGTCAGGACCCCCTAGAGAGAGAAGGCATGGAGGTAGGTAGTTCATATTACCTTCCCAGGACAAACTTTAGCCTGTAGACTCATCCCTGAAGGTTTCATTTTCCTTACCTAACCCCTCAACAAAACTACATTAAGCATCCTAGGTGAAAGTATGAGCAAAATGAATGAACTTTTAGAGGTTTTGCAAGTTCAGTGTGCTAGAATAGGTTTGAAAATTAATGTTAAGAAGACTAAGTCACTAAGGCTACAAATAAGTAAAGATGAAAAGGTGATGCTGGGTAACAAAAAGATTAATCAGGTTCAATCCCACTTTCTAGGACTATAATGAAAGAAAGGTTGAGATGGCTAGGGCACATTATGCAGATGAAGATTGACAGATTGCCAAAGATTGTCCTTTTTGGCCAACCATCTAGGGCTAAACAAAAAGCAGGTTGTCCTCATCTAGGGTGGGAAAATATCATAAAGAAATATTTAAAGGAAATGGGAACTTCCTGGGAGTGTGTAAAAAGGGAGGATTTGAATAGATTAGGATAGAACAGGAGTATGCATAGCTGTGTGGGCCTTAGGCAGCTTGGTGCTGCATATATTTATTAGTAGTAGTAGTAGTATATTTCATAATATAAAAGGAGGGTAAAGGATGCAGCACTAGACCCTTAAGGTCCAAACCGGCAGTGCTGATCTCCGTTTCGTGGCCCTTCAGCCAGGAAGTGCAATGGGGGGCTGGGGGCCAGCCAACCTATGCTTTCGCAAACCCTTCCTGTTTACCTTCCCCAGATTTCTCCAGGTACCCATTTAGAGCTGGGTTGACTCTGGCTAAGCTTACAGGGTCACACCACTGTGACCCTGTAATATTTCATAATATGCATAATAATTGTAGCTACCACATTTTGCATGCAGCCCTACTATACTTTATCCCCCCCCCCCCTAATGTGACAAATGTATTCTGTCACCCATCACTTGTTATTCTGGTTCTTGTTTTGTCACAGCTGATTTAATTTACCGGTAGCCTACATGGGTTGAAACAAGAGAGATGCATTAGGAGTAGACTACAGATAAGAAGGTACTTATCAATTAGCTGGAACCTATGCAAGAAGTCAAGTTTGGTTAATGCTAATGAAGTAAAACAAAATATGATGAAAATATAATAGTTTAGAAACAAATTTGGGCTATATATTTGCACATTAGGGGTGGGGGGTAAAGCATAGCATATATTAAATGCATGATCTAACCTAACATATGTACCTTTTCCCACCATAAACTGCAAATAAACAAAAGTTTAAATATTGTAAATGCAATGACAATGCACAGTTTGCAATCCAATTCTCTATTGAAAGAAACCCATTTGACTAGTTTTTTAAGCATCTTCTGTGTACAGTATATTGCGTGGGCTCCTAAAACTTCATAATTTTGCATATTATGAAGTATGAATTGTTTTTTGTTTTTTTTAACATGTTCCCTTCTTTGGGCATATACTGGCTACACTAAAGGATCAAGAATAAGCTGCAAGATTGAAATTGTGGTATAATCCTAGGCTATTGTCTTTTATAGACCTAGCATAGCTCAGAAAATTGCTTAGCTAGGTGAATAAAACTGTGAAATTCTGGACAAAGGACTTTCTTTTAGTCTATCTAGGAAGGCTATTGAGTTATTAGACCACCTTTTAGAAAACAATTTGGAGTCTACCTTGAAATGTATCCTGGGAAAGTTCTCAAGCAGTGGTTGTAATTATGTTAAAATACTGTGAGGGAGGGGGGGGGGGCAAAGTTGGAGTCAATTTTCTCAAATCAATTGAAAATGACAGTGAAAAATGAGTCATATTACCATAAAGACAACGATATACTAAGGAAAGCTGACCTGTTCCTCTGGACACTTTAATCGAATTATACATGTTTATTCTGAATTTTTACAAGATTGTTTGTAGAAACTAATTTCAGCTGGGGGAAAAACTGAAGTCAAGGGGGGGGGGGGGGCAAACTTGGGTCTAGAGGGGGCAGTTGTGCTCTTCCACCATAGAAAATTATGCCCCTGTTCTCAAGCTCATATCTCTACTCTGTAGGACATTTCTAAGGCTTTCTAAATTTCAGAAAAAAATGTGGGTAAATTTGGAGATGTTGCTAATACTAACACAGAAACAAGGTGAACAGACCAGTAACCTTAAATTACACATGCTAGCAATAGGACAAAATCCTGTATCTGCTAGGTTTATGTGACAGCCTTGTGGTATGTGTCCTTAAAATATATTCCTTCTAAGAGCTAGAATACAAAAAAGTCTTCTCCATGCTCATTCTAGCCTTGGATAACTAACAACTAAAAATATGGAATTCTGTATTTTTTGCTAGAAAAAAGATCATGGATGTAAGATTTTTTTTTTTTTTTTTTTTATTTTTTATTTTTTTTTTTTTTTTTTTCCAGGGCTGATTGTATCAAACCAATTTCACTAGAAAATTGGAAAAGTACTCATTTGGGAAGAAATGAAAAAGTTATAGTGTCTTTTTTAAGTGATGAAGGAAATTAGAGGGCAAATAGCCCCTCTCCTGGGCTCCTGTTTTCCTCAGACATCCAGTCAAAATTTTGAGAGAGCCATTGGATCTAATATAGTTTGAAAAGTCTAATAACTATGCCATTTGGGATGACATGACCCCCCCCCCCCACACACACACAAACACACATAAAGTCCCTGAGAAAAGGGCTGTAAGCTGTTTGCCCATTGCTAACACATGGTATTTGTTATTAGGAAATGTGTAGAACTTTGTTGGAGGGAGTTTTCTGCAGAGGCAGGGGGATTTTCCATGGGGGGAAAGTGTCCAGGGGAAATTTCTCAGAGCAGGGAGGGAATGGGATTTCCTGGTATGATTTTGAAGTGGTCAGAAATCAAATAAAACAAAAGCAAGTTTTTCAACTGAAAGTCAGGAGATTAAACCTCAAAAACAAACAGAATTATCCCATGTATGAGGGGAGCTGCCCCCTTCCTCAATCCTTGCTTTTTATGCTAAAGCTTGACTTTTTGTTACAGTTCTTTGAGAAAGGCTGCTCTAATACAAGGGATTTTGAATTTGAATGAAAAGTACTTTTAAAGAACTATAAGATGTTAGCATAAAGAGTGATAGTTAGGGAAAAAGCAGCCACCCTCGTGTATAGAATAACTTCTGATCACTTTAAGTTTTAATGTTCCACCTTATTTTCAGTTATAGAAACTTGCTTTTTTTATTTAATGATTAAAAAACATTTATCCTGAGCACAGATAATCTGCAAACAATTTTAGCAAAGTCCCTTAAAATAGCATATACTTTAGAGAAATTAATGATAAATGCAATAGTAGCTGTAGCTGTGTATATTCAATTACTCTATTGCCTGTCCTTCAAATCTGGTGTCTGTTGTAAGAAAGGAAGAAAGAGAAATAAGCAAAATTATTGGATCTACAATAAAGGGGTTTGTGTGTGTATTTGGATCTCTTTTTGTATCTCCTTGAAATAACTAGTGAAAAACAAAAATTACATTCCATGACTGGATGAGGTAAAACTCTTTGACAAATTGGAGAATGTAGCCACTCATTTGGATAACTAAAGAGTTTTAAAAGGCCTGTTGCCTTAAAGTTTGGTGTAAATACAGTCAGAACACCATAGGTTTATTAGGTTGCTCTAAAGGATCAAGAATAAGCCCTAAGTTTAAAATTGTAGTTTAAGCCTAGGCTATTGACTTTTATAGGCCTAGCATAGCTCAGGAAATTGCTTAGCTAGGTGAATAAAACAGTGAAATTCTGGATAAGGCATTTGCTCTGTGTCTATCTGGGAAGGTTATTGAGTTAGAAGACTGAACCTTTCAGAAAGAGTTCAGAATATATCCTAAAATATGCCCTGGGAAGACTTGGCAAATTTCAGGAAAAAAAATGGGGGTAAATGTGGAGATATTGCCATTACTTACACAGGGTAAAGGTGAACAAACCAGTTACCTCAAATTTCACTTGCTAGCAGTTGGACAAAATCCTGTATCTGCTAGCTTAATGATGGAAGTCTAGTGGGATATGTTATCTATGGAATTCTAAGAAGTTCACCTTAGTTTGTTCAGCCACTCCCTATCAACCAAAAACTTGAATACATCCACTCTTATAGAGGGCATTATTATCTCACTAAGGGAGCTCTACAGGCTGACAGCTCTACTGAAGAAGATCTTGTCCTCAGCTTAGTGTTTCATTTCTGGAAAACCTTTTATTTGAAATTTTCATTTTAGACAAAAAAAAAAAAAAAAACAGAGTAAACCATATGCTTGTCTTGTTACAAAATGACAATAAACAAACAATGGTAAACTGGAATTGGACTCCTGGGTATTGATTGGTATAACAATAACAAATGAACTACATAGGCTGAACACATTACAAAAATAAGCAAATACACCAGAATGCACAAAGAGACAAATTCATTAAACTCATTGTAGGGGCACTGAGTAAAACAAATTGTACAAATGCCCTAAATATTGTGGTTCTAGGGTAAAGGTACTGATGATTCAACAGTGCAATTTTAGGACCACTGTTGTAATTTTCCTTCAAAACATGATAAGCCATAACTTAGAACACCATGGTTAGTCATGACTTAGAACACCATCTCTTGAAGCTGTCATTATATTTTGATAATGTAAAACATGGACACTATATCCAATACAACCAGATAAGAAACAAATATTCAATTCATTCAGTTTCCTGTTTTCAACACAAAATAAGCTCTGACAATTTTTTAGCTATGTAATGTTCAGACTGTCATTACTTAGTTATTTTTTTGCAAAAAAAAAAATGTTGGGATCAGCACCAATGCATCAAGATACATCTGATCTTTTCTAAAATGTAGCCACATTGGCTTTTTCTTGATAAAATTAAGTTAAAATGGCAGCTAATATTGTATTGATGAAACTATGTTCCAAGTGTTGAAAATTCTTGTCTAATGTAGTGGAATACCAGACCAACTAAAAATGTTCCTTCAGCCAAATTCACATGTAGATATTGGCTTCTATTATGAGATTCATTTCTTTTGAGAATATATTGTTGTAACCTTGTCAAAATTTTTGACAGACAGCAACAGGCCCTGTCAAAATATAGGTGACTCTGTTGAAACTTCACTGAACATGCAAAACAGATGAGAAACAATTGGTGTCAAAATTCAAGGGTCCTCTGATGAAAACATAGTTGTCAAAATTACAGATACTTTCTCAACAACAACAGATTTTGATGATTATTATTTGTAATAATATTTCACATGAAAAAAACATCAAACAGTTTTTTTAATTATAGTTATACTGAGTTGATGCTAGATGCTAGATTTTTCCATCATCTGAGGAACTGCCGCTTGGCCTCATGCTATGTTCATATTTTTAAGCAGTTGACTTGGTTGATCACAATACCCCAATTCATTTGTCACTGAATAAACTTGAAGTAGACCCTCTCTTAGTAAATTTAATATATGTTTTCTTTCAAATAGATCCCAAGCTGTAAAATACAAAATGTTCTCTCTGAACCCCTCCCTAATTAGCATGGAATTCCTCAAGGAACCCTGTCAGGCTCTCTCTCATATGTAGTATTGATTTGGTAAGATTCCCTCAAAGGTGTTAATGTGTGAATGACCTGTTGATCCTTGAAGTATGTCATAGAACTATCAAAAATGACCCCATCAAAATCCTACCCATGTTTTGGATAAAGTTAAGAATTTACATATGAAAGTAAATTCCCTAAGTCAAATATAATGACAATAAACTTCTTAAAATTCTTAAAATCTACTCCTGTTTTCTTTGACCCTATCCTACCCAAAATGCTAATGAAACATGTTAAACTCCTTGGTGTCACAAACTTCTAATAATCTTAAGTAGGACATGCATATTTCAAGAATTCTGGACTCTCCAAACAAAGAACAGTCAAAAGTATTTTTCTTTTTTAAAAAAGTGGATTAAACTGGTAGATTAAACTTTGAAATTGCCTAATGTTGACATCATTTTCACTGTGAACAACAAAGAAATCTTTGCTGGACCGTTAAAACTGAGAGAAAGTGGTCCATTCTAGATAGCATTTATAGAGAGACTTATATCACACATTATATCATAGGGACCTAGGTCTCACGATTACACTTGATATGATTATCCAATTTCGTCCCTATACTTGAGGTAATTTTTTCAGTTTTTTGCTTCCACTATCTGAATGGTGTTTTATGCATTTACATACTTTAAAAAGTTGAAGGGAAATGAAGAAATAAAGTAAAAAGAATAGGCTTGTTGAATCCACCTGGATCCGCCACAAGTATTCCCAAAGTATTTTGACACATGTCAAATTGGGCTCCAACTTATGTTGAAAACAGGTAACTTTTTTGCTCTGTTGAATTTGTAGGTGAAAATGCTCCAATTTAAGAAAATCGGAGTTTTGTACCTTTTCTGATAAAACTTCAAACTTCTAATCAAACAGTTAGATTTGTAGATGTTTTTCCTACATACTGAAACCCCCTTTAAACTAAAAGTATTTAAATTAAGCCTTCTGGAGTAGAAAAAGTGTTTTTTTTTCAAAAACTGTCAAATCATTGGTACCTTTCCCTTATATACTGCCCTTCATAAAAAGAGGTTCCAACCAAAGCTGTTTTAAAAGCTGTAACACTATTTCTTGAGATTACATGGTCCATGATTTAATGGACCAATTTACAGAAGACCCCTGTCCAACCTTTCTTAAAACCCTTTTCAGGTGCAATTTTAATGGGTCCTGCCATGTGGGCAATAATGGCTAAACTGAAAGAAACACTAAAAGATAAATTATCAACACCTATAATAATTCAAAATGTATTAACTAAGTCTATACCTCCTGAATTGCAGAGATGGTAGGCTCAACCATCTTAGTCTACATTCATAAGGCAAACATTTCAAATAATGAAAAAAATTTTATGCCTGTCTTTGCACTTTTTCAATAAGCTGTGACAAAAATGCAAATAAAACCATGAAAATTTGCAATCTAAAAGTATCTCATTTTTTTATAGCATGTCTCCTTCTGGAAAACTACTATTCTAAAGTTTTACCATTCAATCAACCCAAAAAAGACATCCTAGGGTCAGCAGACCAGAAAGGGTGATAATCAACCGTCATCATCATCTTACAAATATATAGAACATGAGCAAAATCAAATGACAAGCAAATCAAATAATTAACTAAGAATTGCAGATTGTATTCCTTCTACAAAAATGATAGAAAACAATTTAAATTACACCCTACTTCAATTGACAAAATTGTAAAAGTAAAAAAAAAATGAATAAATTAAATAAAAAAGGAAAACATGCAACAAAACAACAACTACAACAATTTCTAAAAGAACAACAGCAATTCCATAGTAAAATTTAGCCTACTGCTCAGAAAAGTTAACCTTTTTAATAAAGAGGATAATTAAATCATTTATACTATTTTAAGTTCATTGGGTTTGATTATATCAAACCAATGCTTGGTTAATATATTACTGGGAAATAATTGACTTGTTATCAAATTGTATGTTTTAATGATTTATCATAATCAGTTTCTAGCTGGAAAAATTATTAATTAGGTGTCTATATTATGGCTTTAAATTAAATTTGGAACTGAAATAATTTTTGTATTTAGAAAGAGCAAACAATAACCTAGCCTAAAGACCACGCTCTTCACGCTGAAGTTTTTTAAGTATTTAAAAAAAATTCAAATTGTTCTAATTAAATGGCCCTTGGGTTTCATGAGTCATTCTTAAAGGATTGGGACAAAAGGTCAAACTTTAGAATAAAGTGCAATGTATTGAAGAGAGGGCAATCCCCCTAATATACATAATAATTTCTGTTTGTTTTAGGTTTTGATGTTGCTCCTTACTTTCAGTTGAAAAACTGTTTCTATTTCATTTTTGGTCATTTTTTATACAATGCTGAGAAATCTGGCTCCGCCTCAATAGAAAATTCCTTCTCCCCATGGAAAATCCCTCCATGGAAAGTTCCTCCCAGCTGGAAATCCCCCTCCGTGGATTTTTTTCATTCAAATCCCCTCCCCCCCTCCATTGTGGAAAGTTGCTCCTGCAGAAATTTCCCCCTGGAGAATGTATCATTCAGAAAACTCCCACATGGAGAATTTTTTGTGTAGAAAATCCCTCTCCGTCTGACAGAAAGATCCTTTAGACAATTTCAACCTGGTGAAAGTCCCCCCCCCCCTCCAGACAATTCCCCTTGGCATCTCTACATGTAAAATTGAGTTGGCAAAGAGAATATAAGAAAAATAAAAAGAATCTTTATATGTTAATTCCTGGTAAATTCCTCCAGTGTAAAATTTTCCCATGGAAAATCACCCAGCTGAAAATTCAGACCCCCCCCCCCCCCAAAAAAAAAAGTCTCTAAACTTCAAAATGCATATACTATAGGCTACATAAGCAATGGACATATTTCCTGACTTACAGGCCTTTCTTCGGGGGCTGTGGAGGGTCATGTTATTCCCAAAGGCATAGTTAAGTTACTGAACCTTTCAACTATGCTGAACTAAATAGCTATCTTGACATTTCTGATTTGGCGACTTTGGGAAAAAGGGCCATGAGAGGGGGGCTAGTTGCCCTCCAATCTTTTTGCTCTCTTAAAAGGGCACTAAAACTTTTATTTCCATTAGTGTGAGCCCTCTCCTGCTATTTTAGGACTATTGGTTTGATAGAATTACTGCTGGGAAAAAACAACAAATAAATACATATCCATGATCTTACTTCTGGCAAAAACTAAAAAAAAAATCCATATTTTTCCAGATAGGAACTTGAAACCTCTACAGAAAGGTTCTCTGATATGCTGAATCTAATGGTGCAATTTTCATTAAGGCTCCTTGACCTTTAGGGGGTGTTCCCTTCTTTTTCAAAAATCAAGCAAATTTTTTTAGGCTTGTATATTTTGATGGGTAACACTAAACTTAATGAGTCTTCAATATTTAGAATCAGCATAATAAGCCTATTTATTTTATATATCTATTGATGTCAAAATTCCGTTTTTTTAGAGTTTTGGTCACTATTGACATGAACTGGTCCTTACTTATAGTTTGTTACCACAAACTGTTTGATAAGGCCAAAGTCAATCAGTAGTTTAGCTTAAGCTATCTGAAGGTTGATGTTGAGAACTTTTTTGTTTTGTTTTTATGGTGAATATTAAGCTGAGGAGGGGTTACAAGACGAATTCTCCCCATTCTCTATAAATAATTTCCAGATATATGTGCCAGCTCTATTTGGTTTTTAACATTCCCAAAAAACTGCTAAGTAAAATTAAGAAATCTAGACCTAGGTAATCTTAATGAACTAGGTATAGGAGCAACAAATTTACTACCTTGTATTCTTAACCTTACTCACTGTAATGCTGCTGTAAACCTGGATAATATTGGGTTGCTGGATTTCACCTAATTTTTGAAAAGGTGAGAGTTGGTTTCCATGCTTTACCTTGTTGGGGCCAGACACTACCTCTGTAGGAAAGGGGCCCCCAAATGATTTAAATTAAGGCATCTTGTAGAAAAGCTATTTAATTCAAACTTGCTAATGTATTAATTTTGGCCTGTCCTGAGTCTCAGACCAATCTGAATTTTGTTGGAAGGGAGAAGAAGGTTAGGTCTACTTAGATCAAATTCGTTAGGCTATCTACAAAAATGGGTGGTTTAATCCAAGCGAGATTTTGTCAAAAGTATGTGTTAACATCGTAGTTAAGTTTTCCCCCTGAAGTACATGATTTATTTGACTTCCTTGGGAAGAGGAAAGGGGGCTACTAAATTATTTTCATTGACACACTTAGCAACAGGGGCATAACATCCCATTAAATTTGGTTGGAATTTTGTTGGAGGAGGAAGGTAGTGGTTTCAAATATCTTATTATGAGTATAATGACTAGACAGGCTGGTGGAATTTGTTGAACCAAGCGTTGTCAACTGGTTTAGGTGTTTCACATTTAAAGTTCCAGGTGTTTAACAGGACCTCAAGGAGCAAAAAGCAGCATAGTTGTCATTTGTATCTATTGGAAGGGTGTATTTGTATCTCAGTTAAATCCATTAAGGGTTAGCACATAGGGCTTTAGTTGGGCCTCTAAGGTCTTTGAAATCTGATTGAGATAGTTGCATGCATTGTCCAAGTTGCATGCATTGTCCACAACTGTGATCCATGAATCACCATCTCTGCAGTGCTTCACAGGTCCTTGATGTTTGAAGTTTAGCTTCTGTTCATTAGGGTTTTCAGTTTGTTCTTTTCACTATTAAGTTCTTTTCATAACTTTTGTTCATTTTTCAGTTTGTTTATAGTAGGGTAAATAAATTATATAGTGCAGAGCTGTGAGTCAGTTTATTACTTTTTGTCTAGAATAGATTCTGGTGAATCAGGTGAAAAAAATAGCAGTATAATTACAATATGATAATTGCTTTTGCACAGAACTTGAACTTTGGTGAAGTAATTTACATATGTATAATGGGAGTTATAATATTTTGTATGATAAAAAAATATGATTCTCATTGAACTTTGTATTTAATTTAGAGAAAATTAAAAGTTAAGACGCGCAAAAAAAAAACTGTTTATTTTATTAATGGCTGCAAAACCAAATACTAAAAGAGTATGATAGAAAAAAAAAATCTATAGAAATTGTCTATTCATGTATCCTTTTAAGTTGCGCTCCTCCCCCCCCGGAAATAAATTCCTACATACTTTCTTGTATGGGTATCTTGGTTTTTCTAAACTTGTTAAATATCTATTGTTTGTTTTACAGATGAACTTGTATGATGACATTGAAGCACCCAAGGCCAATGCTTGGGCTTCTTCGGGCTCTAGAAATCTTCTTCAATCTCAACTTCAGTTGAAAAAAAAGCTGGTGTAACAACCGTAAGTACTTACATTTGAATTTCTGTTACCATAAAATAGTCCTGAAGCCCTTATTTTTGTAGTAAACAGAATTAGTAGCAGCAGTGCTAAGCTAAAGTGCCACTTTGAAAATACAGTAAAGTTCCATTCCTTAACATAATTCTTTTTTATTTAGACCTAGTAGATTTCCAATAAATCTAACAAAAATACACAATTCTGCCTTCCATAGTTGGCATCTGAGTGTAGAGTTGTTAAAGGAATTTTTTTTTTTTTGTCATGGCTTGTTACATAGAAAAAGTAGGTGTAGAACATTTGGGGAAGACTCACATCATTCGAAATTGGAGATTTCAAGGCCCTTTCCTGAGGTAAGAGCTATTGAAGTAATCTGCACCCCCTATCCTGTTTTACCCCTGAACTCCCTCGTAGCCCCAACGTCTTGGGATAAAAGTTTCAATTCAAGTGTTCTGATCAGAATGCCCAAAAGATTAAGAAAATATGTGTCCAGTGGTCACAGCCTATGCAGTCCAATGGGAAAGTATCCCAAATTATGCAAATGACCTGTTGTTAAATGGTATAAACAAGAAAACTTTTTCCACAAAAGAAGTTTTTCAAAGAAAAGTAAAGAGTTGTATCAAACCTAAGACAAGTAGAAATAAAGTCAAATAGTGATTAAATTGTAAAACACTATCAATAAATAAGTGAGACCTAAAACGTACTGAAGTTAAAACAAACAATCAAGTCAAAATTAAAACGATCAGAAACCACTGAAAACAGAGGTATTACAATACTAAGGCCTTCTAAAAACCACAAAGTCATTTGTGCTTTACTGAAAACAATTTCAATTTTCGAGCTTTGTGTTTTACTTGTCATAATAAGAAGAAAAAAGAAGGAAAATTACCATAATAACTAGTATTACTTAAAAGAACTAATGAAATATAGATTGACTGTTTTATATATATTAACATTCATTCCTGAAAGTGTCAGCAATTTTGGATTTATTACAAATCTAAAAGAGAAAATGTTAAAAATTCGTTTAGTTTCAGTACAAATGGTGTTCTGGTCTTTTGAAGGCATTGGGGGCATTAACGCTACTCCTGTCTGTCTTAGATTATGTTTGTTTTAGGCTTGACTTGGTCATTTATTGTAATTTAGGTTCATTTTGGGTTTCGTGCATTTACTGATACGGATTTATGTTGATTTTGCACTTGAATTACTATTTGACTTTATGTGTCCTCGTCTTAGGTTTAATGCAGCTATTTACCATCCTCTTAAAAACTTCTTCTGTAAAAAAAAAAAAAATAAAAAAAAAAAAAAAAAAAAAAATAAAAAAAAAAAAAAAAAAAAAAAAAATAAAAAAAAAAAAAAAAAAAAAAAAAAAAAAAAAATAAATAAATAAAAAAAAATAAAAAAAAAAAAAAAAAAAAAAAGAAGAAGTTTTTTTTCATTAATTTCTCTTCGTTTTCAATTGACAGTTTTTTTGTTGGTTAATAAAAGGAATAGTTGTAAAGGTTTTTTTTTTCAGTTTTCCACCTTAAGAACTAAGATTTTGGCTTGCTGTTTGTAATTTGAACAAAAATGTCTAATAGATTTTAATGACTGTCTGCATAATTTTAATTGAAAATCTGCATAATCTTTGGGCTTCAACAAGCCTGAAGCTGTTCTGACCACCACCATGTTACAAACCTTATTATTGACAAATATTAATCAATCATCCCCCTCAACATTGTCTGAATGTTCCAACTTCGCATATACATCTTTTTGACAACTTTGGATGCACATAGTGTCTTTTGCTTTAATTCAACACGCCCCTCATAATACCCTGAAAATTTAATTTGATCCTCTTATCCATTCTTGAGACATTGCAGATACGTCCTTTTGGCCATGTGGATGCAAGTAGTGTGTTATTGTTTAGTTCAGTAAGTCATGAATGTTTTCACTGCAAGTTTATCCTACTTTTTTTTTTCAAATCTATTTACAGGTAAAAAAGAGAACAGGTACGGAAAGGAGTTCCAAATGTGGGACCTATATTGGAAAATTTGAAGCCAAAAATTAAAGAAGAAGATCATGTCAGTCTCACCTCGTTTGGACAGATTCCAACCTTATCTCAAACAAGTGGTTTCAGGGTGAGTCTTTATTAAAAACGTTTATTGAAACCTGTTTTCCATGACTGTTTCCAAATATATTTAACTTGTCTTTAAAACTATTGTTCTTAAAGAACAAATTATAAATCTATCTAGCAAAGACCCTGTCAGACAACAGACATGATAAAAGAACCATAGCCATATACTCATTTATAAGGACTGTAAAAAAAATTTTTTACCCCCTTTACGAGATACAATAGATACCAAAGAAGTAGTCTCTCGCAAAATTTCCTTGTAGGCGTTAAAAACCTTATTAACTAGCTTGCATTTATTATGCTGTACTTATAAATCTAGGTTGGGAGATCAATTTTTAGAACTATTCAAAGAAGGAAGATAATACTTACTTTATGATGTATATACCACGAATGGGAAATCAATTCTGATTAATCTAATTTCACCAATAAGAGGACTTTTGATTGTACTAATTTTAAAAAAAGGTACACAACCATGAAAAGGACAAGGTAGTATTTTAAGGCACCTTTGACACTGAACATAACCTATTTTTTTGTATACCGGCAGTACTTATGCTTTCTGATGATTCCATGCCCCCCTACCCCCAGAAAATCCAATTCTCTCGGTAGAAAATTGCTCCCCGAAAATTTCTTCCCATCCCCTCGTGGGCGATTTCCCCCATACGTAAAATTCAGCAGCCAATGTGAAAGTAGGACAAATAAAAGAATAAAAAGAAGAAGGGATTTTTGAATATTCTACCTATATTCTAAAATCCTTTTTTGTGTGTGTGTGTGTTTTTGGGGGGCTTGGGGTTGAGTTATCATAGGAGGCTAAGATAGAGGTTAAAAAAATAGTTTGCTTGCTTATTTAAAATAAAGAGTTCTTTCCATTTTAAATTTGCTTGATTATGGATTGCAGTTTGATATATGGATGTACGCCAAGCGGACGCATTGTTGATCGCAAGGTCATATGCTAAAGATTTTGGCGCCACACAAAGCCCACGAGAACTGATTGCTCATACTTCTTAGTCCCAGCCTGTATTCTGTGCATTTCCATCATAGGACATTCTGCAGTTGCCACTGATTTCCTATTTACAAATTGATTTAATGAACCTTTATCTTACCCTTCTATGATAACTCAACCTCTAAACACCAAAAACAGGAAAAAAAGGATTAAAAACAGTAAAAATACAAAAATAAATACTATAGAATATTTAACATCATATCTTCTACCTACGGTAGAAGATATGATGTTTTGGAATATTTGAATGTATGATATCCCAAAATCCAAATTTTTTGTTGTTGGTCTTACTTTTCTTTTGGCTGCTAAGTATTGCATGTGGGGTGATTTTCTGGAGTCTGCGGGGTGGATTGTCCATGGAGGAGGGCAAATAGTCTAGAATCATTCTCGTCATGTAGACGACCTCAGAATATCGATCCATCATTGCCTGTCCATAGGGTAAGGTAGGAGCTTGATCTTGTTTTTATAGTTATGTCAAAAGGTTGTAATATCATGTACGATTAGTTCATTGGATTGCGGAAGGATAAAACAACTGAAGTATATGTTTCTCTTGGCACTTTTTACGCAGAGAAAATATAAGCTGTGAAATGACGGAGCTAAGCTCTAATGTTTGAAAAGAGGTGTATCATACAAGTTTGTCATTTGGATTTTGGGACTTTTGAAACCTTGATGCCTTCGAAAGAGATGATGATGGTCATTCAAAAAGAGCTATGCTAAGTTATGATGAGCAATGCTGTGTTTAAGGGAGTGCTGGGGCTATTACTTAGGACTGCAACCAGGAGGTCTATTTTATGGACAATTCTTCTCTTTTTGGGGTCCTATGGATCACTGAGAAATTCGTGCTTGATTCCTTGACCAAAAGAAAGCTCCTCCAGCGGGCGCGTTTATGAAGGAAAGGCAGAGACAGTTCCCATAATTACTCTGTAACAAAGATTCTCAGATGCCCAACGAAATAAATAGGTTATGTCTATAACTATTATGAATATATGTATATCATTTTCCATGGTGATCAAGTGCCTACATGTCTTCGAGAGTGAGAGACCAGGATAAACCGTGATCCAGTCCTTTTTCAGTTGGATGTCCGTCAAGGTTCTTGCTCTGAAGCTATAGACTCGCTTTGGTTGACTAATCTTGACATATATCATGTATATCTTGACATATATATCTCTGCTATTAGTACTCGTATGAGCATGAAACTTATTATGACTGACAATATCTCTGACGTTCTGAAATTGCTTAAATATTGCGACGAAAAGAAAATTGCCCTTCCTAAATACGTCATCTATGAGCCAGATGAAGTACCCATTGTTCCGGGGGAAGTAAGTGCTGTTATTACTAGGAAAGTAAACGAAATGTGTTCCAAGCTAGAGAGTTTTATCGAGCGTGATCGTCCCCCTGCTCAGTGACCGCTTAGTGGATCTGGATCCTCGTTTCAGGGGCCGTCCCCCACACCCCATCCGACCTACGCAGTTGTTCTAAAGAACCCCCCTCAAGACTTGAGGAACCCAGAAATGAGAAAAGGAATAATTGGATAAGGTATGTGGTGACAATTCCTCTATCATTGTTGAACTGCGAGCGTTGAAAAGTGGGTGGCTCGTGGTACTAGCCGATAAGAAGTCTGCCAATGCAGTTGCACAGGCGTTATGCGCTAACGATAGATCTGTTGAGGTAAAAGTGAAACAACCATATTTCTACGGAATAGCACGTCACATTCCTGCAGATATGAGCGATGAAGAACTCTGCGAGATAATTCCGAATTGTTTGAGAGCTTTGCAGTTGGGCAATTCTAGGTCGTTCAAACTTCAGTTCTCTTCCGAAGTGGACCTTGAAAATGCCATTAAATCACCCCCAGTGATTCATTACGATCGCATCCCAATCTCTGAATATCTGTTTTTCTTCCAATGAGATGTTTCAATTGTCAAGCATTTGGTCACGCGGCCAAATTCTGCAAGAACGAAGCCAAGTGTTCTAGTAGTGGGGATAACCACAGTAGCACTAAGGACAACCCTTGCAGCAAGCCGATCAAATGTGCACTCTGTGGTTCGGACAAGCATCCTTGTTACAGTTTCAGCTGTTCGGAAGCGCAAAAGTTACTTGCAGTTAAGAAATGAATCGCGAATTAAGTCTGATTACTTGGAACATTAACGGAAATGTATTCAACAAACTGCCTATCCTCGAAAACCTAATTCGCAATCATAACATTGTATGTCTCCAAGAACATTTCCTGATTAATGAAGGGACTGGACTTTTAAATATCGGTGATTCAATCGATCTTTTTGCTGTTGGTGCGAAATCCAGTGGTAGTGGCCGGCCGTCAGGTGGTATCGCAATCCTTGCTTCAAAGTCTTTACGCGCGACAGTTTTCCAAGTTTTCGATAATTTTATTGCGAACAAGGTTGAACGGACAATAATCTTCTCAGTTTATATGCCTACGGACTACAAATCATCTAGATCGTATTCCAAGTTCGTTAGTGCTTGTCGGAAATTAGCAAACGCTATTGCAAATTGTCGCACCCAAGATTTGTCGTACATTGTTGCCGGAGATATGAACTGTGATTTGTTGAATCCGGAAAGCCCTAGATCCCAAGTACTCTCGACTACATGCGCTGGTCTAAACATAATAGAAAATGATCTCGATTTCACGTATGTGCATAACTCCGGGGGCAACTTCATCTCTTGATTTTATAATGTGTTTCTCATCAACCAGTTCCCCTTTGCCAGTCACATGTGGATACGTCTATCAGCGCATCTGACCACTTACCAGTTAGTTATGTTTTCCCACCTAGTACATCTTCGAACTACAACCCTGATCTACCCAGTGAAAGAAAATGGCATCAGAAAGTTATGTGGGATAAAATTAATACCCCTTTGTACCAGAAGCTATGTGACGATATTTTAGCAAGAATTCGCGTCCCTTACAATCTATTTCACAAATCTTCTTCAGTTGCAGCAAGTGATAAACAAGTACTGATCAATATATACTGTAGCGAAATAGTTCATGCCCTGCAGTGTGCAGAAAAGGCTGCAGTACCGATTTGTCGTGTTCGGATTGGCTCGGAAATACCCCACTGGTCCGATAATTCGGATCTTGTAAATGCGTGTGCGGACGTGAAATTCTGGTTAAGAATGTGGATAGATAATGACCGACCAAGGCATGGTATAGTGAACTCGATCCGATTATATACTAAGCGAAGATTCGCAAAAACCCTCGCTATACATCGTGCTATGATTATTGAATGTGATAGTAAATATATATAAGCAAGAACCCGATCGCATGTGGAAATTCCTAAAAAAGAAGAAACGTAAAGAATCAGTTGATGTTCTGCCCAGTGAGAGTGACTGGGTTAAATATTTTACGCACGAGTTTTCATCGCCTAATGCTGATCTGGATAATAAATTTTCTATTGAGCTCGATGCG
Source organism: Artemia sinica (assembly GCA_027921565.1). Classification (NCBI taxonomy): domain Eukaryota; kingdom Metazoa; phylum Arthropoda; class Branchiopoda; order Anostraca; family Artemiidae; genus Artemia; species Artemia sinica. Next base: position 25,070,829 of record CM051266.1, on the reverse strand, counting down.
AGTCTTGCGGAATGTGAACGGGAAGTTGGTTTTGTTGTTTCTAATTCGTCAGTCAGTGAGGCACTCTCGAAACTGAAGAAGAAGTTGTCGAGGGGGGGGGGGGTAACCTGTGTGGATTGCATCTGCAAACGGGAAGTTAGAACCTTGTCGAGCACCTTTGTCTCCTGTACCAAATGATTTTTAGTGCTGGGGTTGTTCCAGACCTATTCGGCACGGGTGTAATTACTCCTGTATTAAAGAAGGGAAAAGACGGGGGGCAGTGTTCTTCTTACCGCCCAATAACTGTCGCGCCTATACTGTGCAAGTTATTTGAATTGCTTGTTGTAAATAGGCTTAGTGCTACATGTAACACGCCAGATAACCAATTTGGTTTCAAGAAGAAAATGAGTAGAGAACACGCGCATTATTTGATTGCTAATTTGTTGATTGACGCCGATGATTCAAATGAGACTTTGTATTTTGCCGGTCACGATGTCAACCGCGCGTTTGACTCCGGCGTGCACCCTCAGATATTGTTGTCGGCCCGGAAACGTGGCGTGGATAAGTCTATTATACGCGCACTGAGGAATATGTATAGTAATTTAAAAGCGCATGTAAATGTACCATGTGTTAATGCTTTAACCCTATCTTCTAGTCTTATACCCGTAGAGAAGGGAATACGCCAAGGAGCACTTACTTCACCACCGCTACTCAATAATAGTATTATTTCATCGCAAGAACCGGTTCAGTCTACATGTATCTTTAGAGGTCTCAATGTTTCGCTGATCGATTATGCCGACGACATTTTGAACGCGAGTAGAACACTTATAGGCATCGAAGAGACTTTCTGTGTTTTGAGTAAGGAGTATGGTAACATAGGTCTTTCTTTCAATCCCCAGAAGAGTGAAGTTCTCGCATTTAATAGCCGCGTTAAAGATAGTGTACCAGTTGATGTTATTTTCGGAATTTATACGATTAAGTCTTCGTCTAAGATTATGTACCCCGGCCTTCCAATTTGTAGCGATCTTAAAGAAACCCGCGATTGCCTTGTTTCGTTGTTCGCTGTAAAGACACGCAGAGCTTATGGAATTCTCGTTTCAATAAAGTGCCACTTTAACCGTTTTCTACTTGCAAGGGTGTATAATGCTTTTGTTTTGCCACATGTGCTAGCCCTATCTCCGTTTTGGAAAACATTTACCTCGTCTGATCGCCGCAATATTCGGTCTATTTTCTACAGATACGGCAAGTATCTGCTTCGTCTTCCAGTTTGGATGAGGAATTCGAATATATCTCTGAAGTATGGTATAGCCGACCCGCTTATAGCTGTACTGAATCGCTGTTTTCGATTTGCAAAGGCGTTTGAACCAAGCCTCTCTTCATTATATGTCGCAATAACTTAAATTTGTCTTTTTTGTTTGTCGTAGGAATGTTCTTAATCTTGTTTTTCTGTAGTTGAGTTTTCTTCGGATATTTTTGTTGTTATTTGATGTTATTTTTTTTTTTTCTTGTACTCCATTTACAACATTTTGTATGTTTATAAATAGGTAATAAAATAATAATAATAATAATATCATATATCGTAACAGTATTCCAGGGTACTGGAAAATCACGAAAAGATAATTGAATATCTTGGATTATTGATTAGTGATTTAGAAAACTATCGAAAATCATCCAATATATACCAATTTGTTTGTCTACATATTTCTCTGAGATTATGTGGAACGACTTTTAGATATTTTTATTTATTTTTTTTTCAAGCATCAGACAGTTCGTGGTAACGAACTGTAAGTAAGGAGTGACCTGGCTCAATAGTAGCCAATTTTTCTAAAAAAAAAAAAAAAAAAAAAAGTAATTTTGATACCAATACATCTATCAAAAGAATCGTCTTTTTATGCTGATTTCAAATAGATAAGTTTCATTAAGTTTGGTCTTATCCATTAAAGGTTAGGAGCTGAGAAAATTTGCTAAATTTTTGAAAAAAGGGAGAAACACCCCCTAAAGGTCATAGAATTTTAATGTAAATCGCAGCATAAGATTCAGCGTATCAGAGAGCCCTACTGTAGAGGTTTCAAGCTCCTATCTGCAAAAATGTGGAATTTTGTTGTTTTTTTTTGCCAGAAAAAGATTGTGGATGCGTGTTTATTTTTTTTTTTATTTTTTTCAGGTGTCATCGTATCCACCCAGTGATCCTAGGATATCGGGAGATTGCTCATTTGAACGGAAATTAAAGTTCTAGTGCCTTTTTTAAGTGACCGAAAAAAATTGGAGGGGAACTATATTTATTAATATTGCTCCCATGCCCCTTTTTTTCTCAAAATGGTCCGATAAAAATTTTGAGATAGCCATTCTGTTCAACATAGTTGAACTATGCCTTTGGAGATATAATGACCACCCACGGCCCCTGGGGAAAGGTCTTTAAGTTACCAAATTTGCCCATTGTTTACGTATAGAATAGAATAGAATTTATTGACACAAAAGCCCAAAGGGCCATGGTCACGAAAACAAAGACACTTTCATACAAACATAAATTGGCACAAAACTATAATCTAGGCTAGTGAAATATCACCCTCACCCCTAATCTTCAAAAAACCTTTTTCTATGCTCTATACCCATCGTCAGGAACCTTCCGAATCTCTTTATACCTCCCATATCTTTCCTTGCTAATAAATTTATTATCTCATCTCTCTCCCAAGCCTCAACCCCAAACAATTCTTTCCTTAAATCTATTAATTCCCTACACTTCCCCACAAAATGAACCAGATCTTCCTCTTTCCCGCACATGGGACAGAAGTAAGGACCAGAAGCTTGCCTAACCCCTCCCAGATACTTCCTTATCTCACCTAGTGGTAACCCATCTGACCTAACAAAAATCATAAAATTTAGCTGCCTCTTTTGAAGCCCCGCCTTAAAATACAATTCTTCTCTCCACCGCTCCTTAGCCATTGCATATAACTCCAGTGATCGGGTTTCATTCACTCACGCATGCCACACCTGGATCTCATGGTCCCTTAACCTCTCCCTGACCCTACTTGCAACTGCTCCTTCCTTAATCCGATCCCTAGCCCACCATTCCATAGCTCTGAAAATCCACAATCATCCAATATCTTCTTTATTTGAGATGACCACGTATCATTCTTTGGGATCCTCAGAGCTTCTAAATATGCTGCTTTTGTTATCCTTACTCTGGGCATACTCAGGATTTTTTTCCCATAGTCTTATCATCCCTACTAGCCTATCACTTCTTAAAGAAAATAAACCTAGATCTCTTCTCAATATTAAACTATTAGTTGAAAAATGTAGACCTGAAACTCTCTTAAAATGCTGAAGCTGAATCTTCTCCATCGTCTCACCAGCTATGTATCCCCAAACTTCAGATCCGTAATGCATAGCCGATTCAATCTTTACCTGAAAAATCTGCTTATGCATCTTCAGGTTCTGTATGTTTGCCAGCTGGCTAGCAGTCACAGCATAGGCGCAGGACTTTCCTTTAGCAAGACTTAGCTTCAGCTGCTTTCCAAACTTACTATTTGACGAATACTTACATCCTAAATACGTAAAGTCATCCCTACATTCTAAATCTATTCCCTCCCATTTTACTCTATCCCTGCTTGTAATCTTACCCCCTTTTCTAAAAACCATAACTACCGACTTCTTTACCTTCAGGCTTAGTTGTTTCCTATCTATATAATCCTATCCGCTTCCAAAAGATGGTCTTTCCCTTCTCTTAATCTGAGGAAAAAGGAAGGGATCATACCCTAATTGTTATCGTCACTTTTTTTTCTTAAGAGAAAAAATATCCCAACCAAAAGAGGAGGGAGGAGGCTTGAACTTCAATAATCAAAATGTATGCCAGAACGGGCTCACTAAAATTAAGTAAAAAAATGAAAGGTATTTTTCGCAATGCACCTTTTTTGGATCTGTACTCAATCTGACCACTGCAAGGGGAGGAAATTCCTAAATATTTGTAGTCGGAATATCTACCTGAATAGGCCCTTAGAAATTAACCAAGGGTGATGAAAGGGAGTAACTAGTGCCTAGTGTTCCGCTTTGAGAGTCTAGAAGCAGGCTGAACCCTCAGGGGCTGTTTTGGGAGTACGTACTTTCTAGAAGCTACCAAAAGGGTTTGTTGGTCATCAATTAAACTTCACAAGAATTAAAAGTTAAGTATCTTTGTTATTGATTTACAGAATCTAGAGTCCATTCGGATTAGGTGGGGGAGAAGGGAAGGGGCACATAAATTCTTGCGAGAAGCACAACTACTAGAAGGAGTTGTCAAATGTAAGCCAAACCAGGGGAAATTATGGTTTGGCTTCTAATTGTTTCTTATAAGAGTCGGTACCTGATGTTGCCTCTTTAGAACTATGAGGGCTGGGGTTAAATTTGCATTAGCTTAATTGCCAGGTGGGTCGGTGGAATTCATTCAACAAAATTTGGCCAACAGCTAAAGTTACAGTTTCAAGTGCCCATTCTTAGTTGAACCTCTGTATGGAAAGAATAAGTTCTTGCAATCTGTATCAACCAAAAGGCCTTAGTTATTAGTTCTCAGTCAATTTTGTTTGGGATTAGGAGCTAGGGTTTTAGTTACACCTTTACGGAAATCGAGTCCACTCCAATAGCTAGAAGCAAGTATTTACTGCTAGAAGCAAACACTATACAGTATTTGATGTCTCGATTTATTTTTTAATTTGTTGCATGTTCATAAACGCAAACCGACCATTTTATGGAAGGAATATTCAGAAGAAATAGAATAAGACCGTCACATGGGAGATTGAAACAATAACTTTGTGAATACAGAGAATTGTTAAACTCAGTTTTCAATTTATCCATTTTATACCTGTCTCGTGCAGCAATTATACCTTCCTAGGGGAAAAAAAATTCATGAATACGACCATGTTGAAGTTTGTTGTTTGCCTGAATATCATGAGCACATTTGAGGCAAAGGTTATCAAATGCAGTGTATATATTTGATGGTGAAACTCGTTTCAATTTATTTTTAGATAACTGCACAGTATTTGTATGGCTTGGAACCTGATTGGAATGTAGACGAAGAGTATGACCCTCTTCGGCCCAATGAATACAACAAAGTAATAAGAGGTATGTGTGACAGTTTCTCAGGCCTAAATAAACCATATAATGTTGCTAATTTTATAAGCATGCTCATATAGTTGAACATATTCCCTCCCCCGGGATTTATCTGGAGGAAAAAATTTGAAAATAATGGCCTAACGGCTATTTTTTCTTGTGTCTTTTACTCATCATCGCAGGGAACAATCCCCTAGGCCTCCCTTCTGAAGTTCGGTTTTATTTGTATACATGTTCTTTCATACCATCATTCATGCTCAAAACTACATATTATGTACCCCGTGTAATCATATTTTATGTCTGTTGTATGCTTCAATACAAACATTGTCTGAATTTTCCGAGCTTGTTGGTCTGAAAATCATTTTTTTTTTTTTTTTCTGTCTCTCTCTTTCTTTTGTCTTATGCCACCGATTTCGGTTCATTGGAAGATAAGTGGTAAGAGTCTAACTTTAGCAGTTTTTATAGAAGATGTGGCCACTGACCACATTCATGAATATGATATGACATTTTTGAAAGCTGCATATCATTCTTGCTTGGGGCTAAAAAGGATGCGTCTCGCCTGTCCTTTAGCCAGATCCTACAGTGTTGGAGCTGACATTAAGTTTATTGTGTGTGTCAGAGATAGCTATCTAAAGTTGTTCCACCAAACGTGTTTCTTAGAGTCATGTGTCTACTTTCGAGTAGAAAGCTCCATTTAAGCTGGTAAGCTAGCAGGGAGCTATTTGAAATCAAAGTTATATTAAAAACTGAAAGTACTCAAGATGACTGAAGGCTCTCAGGTCCTATGGCCAAAATATTTTCTTAGAGAGATAGAAAAATTTACGAATATACAAAGGAACCTTTTCCCATGTATCTAAAAGTGCGTCGACTTTTATAATCCATTTTTTTACTATTCCTACTCCTCCCATTGCCAACTTTTCCGCTGAAAGTTAGGCTTCTTGTATCTTGTTTGAACCAAAATTACACAAGGCTTTTTAGTTGGAATGATTAGAGGACAAAATTAAACAAGAGGTTTTCCATTACTGTCTCCCTCTCCTGCTAGCAACGTTTATCACAAATGTAAGCATGTTGCCCTTTGGTTAAACTGGAATTATGTAAATAGATCCGATCTGCTTGATAAACTAGAAAATAAAACATATCACGCCAGCATTTTATTACCAACTCAAAAATAAAAATAGAACTAACTTAATAAAATGTATCTTTGCATATAAGAAATAGCATGAGTCATAATAAATGTATAACCAAGTTATATGAAGTAGTAACACTATAATGAATAAAATTATTAGTCACTATTTATAGATTTGCCTTAACCTTAAAAAATCAATCATCACACGTTTGAAGGTGATAAAGAAATGACCCTGTGCAGTAACTGGAAGTGTATTTCATACCCTTCAAGATGCCACCAGAGGGTAGAATCAGACTGAAAGCAAGGCGTCAAAGGGACTCTTGTACTATCACAACATTGTAGTTTATAGGAGGAGCAGTCAGATACACAAATTTGAGATTGGAAGACGACCGGAAGTTTCCTATGCAGACGTCCAAAAGTAAAAGAAGCACATACAAGAAGGTAAACTGACCTGAGACGTAGGAGGAATTTAACTGCAGATGGATTTTCAAGCTTCACAAACTAGTCGAGCCTTCTCGTGAAGAGATGCTATTCACCCTAAAATTGACTGGAAAGTAGAGATCCAGGTATAAGGACAGTAAGAATTATAGGCTTGTTTAAAGGTGATGAAAATAAGTCTTAGAATAGATTTTGGGGAAATTATGCTTAACCTTACGCATGATTTCAAGACTCCTGGCAATTTTTATTTATTTTGCATTAACCGCGGATTTTTTTTAAGACGAATTCTCATCAAGAAGAACTCTAAGGAATTAGAAATGACCACTTTCAAATCTTAAGAAAATACCACATGATGTTGGGGGCACCTTAGGTGAAAGGAACGGGGGAGGGTAGGCCAAATTGAATTACAAATTTTTGTTTCCGACCTACCAAAACGTTTTTGCTCTATAATTTGCGATCTCGCTTATGTATAGTTCTTCTTGGACAAATTGTCCGTGCCGATGATGTCAACCATCACCTTGCCATGGGGTTTGAAAACGTAAAAAGGCTACAGAAGTATATCTAGAGCAATCTTTGTGTAATGAGTGGATCCTGGCAGATCTTGCTTCTTCGAAAGTGACTCAAAAAGATAGGAAACTTTTTTCCTAGGAGTTAGGAAGCACGTCACTGCTGCTGTACAGTATTTTTAGGCAAAATACATTATTTTTTTGGCCATGTGAACAGCAAATTTTTCCGAAGCCTTAGCTGCTTCAGCCTTCCCAAGCCAGATTCCCCGCCGACAGGTTGCAGTTATGTTCTATACGTCGCAAGAGAACTTCCATTTGAGATGAACATAGGGAAAGTCCGGGGAGAATGGTTAATATTACAGTCGGACCCTGTGTCACCACCCACGAGCAGTACAAGAATTGATAGCTATTGGCAAAAGATCCTAGAACTGAAGACACCAGGTGGGTGATGTGAAATATGAGGCCTTGGGTGGAGTAGTTAAAGCAGTTCTTTTGACCTGCAATAGAAGGACAGGCGTTGAGCGAAAATTTTCTCTTTTAGCTCAGTTGATGACTAGCACGCAAGCCCGTGCAGAGGATCGGACCCTAAACGCTAGAGCTTTTGTTGCCGATGCACTGCGCAACTATGAGAACAAACCCAAACTTTTGCCGATCACAAAGAAGCTGCTGTGTTTGGCCAGATCAGCTAGAGCTAGCTATGAACTTTACCTTATTTGACGAAAACAGGATAAATATTAAAAAGAAAAGCTTGAAGCTGAAAAGAAAGATGCTGAATTGGCAGTCCAGGACCTTGTCCAGAGGAAGCAGAAAATAGCGGAGCTAGAGTCAGGCACATTACGAAAAACAAGAGATGGATAAACAAAAGAAAGAAACCGGTGATACTCTTCTGAAAGAAGCCGGAGAATGTCTGAAGAAAGCAGTAGAAGAGATAAGACTTTTTGAACATTGGTCTGGCTCTAGAAGCTCGTTCCGCAGAAAGGGAAAGGGTAAATGATGCTGAATCTGTGGAAGTACTTGTTTTGAAGAGAAATCAGAAACTGAACGATCGCCTTTCAAAAAAAGCCTAAGAAATGTTGATGCTAATTATATTAAGTGTAACTCTACCATTGATTTGTTACACTTAATCATGGACGCCAATCGCACGGTTTTTATTCCTGTTCGTAAACATTCAAAAGTTCTGCTTTACTAAGTTTGTTTCTTCCTTATATCTTAATCAAAGTTGTTCTTTCGTTAAATTTCTCTTTTTGCATTAGCACGTAAATTAATCAAAGATAAAATAAGACTTCCAGCCTTCTTTTCCATAACCTTGCGAGCTTTTCGAGGGCAATGATGATCAAACAGTTCGTGGTAACGAACTGTAAGTAAGGAGCGACCCGGCTCAATGGTAACCGAAACTCTAGAAAACGGGTTTTTGATACCAATAGATATATCAAAAGAATCAGATTTCAATGCTGATTTCAAATATATAACTTTCATCAAGTTTAGTGCTACCCATCAAAAGTTGCGCGCCTGAGAAAATTTGGCTGATTTTCAAAAAAGGGGAAAGACCCCCTAAAAGTTATAGAACCTTAATGAAAATCACACCATCATATTCAGCGTATCAGAGAACCCTACTGTAGAGGTTTCAAGCTCCTATCTACAAAAATGTGGAATTTTACATCTTTTGCCAGAAGAAAGATCACGGATGCGTGTTTATTTGTTTTTTTTTTTTTTTGTTTTTTTTTCCAGGGGTGATCGTATCGACCCAGTGGTCCTAGAATATCGTGGGAGGGCTCATTGGAACGGAAATTAAAAGTTCTAGTGCCCTTTTTAAGTGACCAAAAAAAATGGAGGGCAACTAGGCCCCCTCCCACGCTTATTTTTTCCCAAAGTCACCCGATCAAAATTTTGAGATAGCCATTTTGTTCAGCATGGTCGAAAATATGATAAATATGTCTTTTAGGATGACTTAATCCCCCGAAGTTCCCAGAGGGAGGGCTAAAAGTTATGAACTTTACCCAATGTTAACATATAGTATTGGTTATTGGGAAGTATACAGAAGTTTTCAGGAGGTTTTTTTTTCTGGTAGTGGGAGGGAAGGGTGGGTCGGTGGTTATGTTGGAGGATCTGTTCATGAAGGAAGTTTTCATGGGGGAAGGGAAATTGCCATGAAGGGGGCGCCGGACTTGCCAGCATTATTTATTGGTTATTGGGAAGTATACAACCATTTTCAGGAAGGATTTTTTTCTGGAGGGGGGGGGGCTAGACGAGGGGGTTAATCTGGAGAATATTTCCATGGAGGATGTTTCTTTGGGGTAAGGGACATTTCTATGAAGGGGGCGCCGGATTTCCAAGCATTATTTAAAAAAACGATCAGAAATTAAATAAAAAAAACAAGTTTTTTTCAACTGAAATGTAAGAAGGAATATTAGAACTTAAAACGAACAGAAATTATAACGTATGTGAGGGGGTTCTCCCCCCAAGTCAATACCTCGCTCTTTTACGCTACAGTTTTTTTTAGTGCTTTCAAAAGAGCTATCTATTCTAATTAAACGCCTTTGTGATTCAGGGGTTTGTGAATCAAAATTTTTTTTAACTTATAACGTAAAGAGCGTGGTATTGACTAAGGGGAGAACCCCCTCATATACGTAATAACATATACGTAATAAAAAAAACAATAAAAAAAAGCAAGCGATACGGCTCAATAATAATCGAAACTTTTAAAAACGGAATTTTGATGTCAATAAATATATCAAAAGAATGTGTTTATAATGCTGATTCTAAATATATAAATTTATTAAGTTTAGTATTACTCATCAAAGGCTACGAGCCTGAGAAAATTTACTCGATTTTTTAAGAGGGGGGAAACATCCCCTGCATTAACTAAAAAACGATCAGAAATTTAAATAAAAAAAAAACAAGTTTTTTAAACTGAAAGTAAGGAGCGACATTAAAACTTAAAACGAACAGAAATTATTCCGTATATGAAAGGGGCTGTCCCCTCCTCAACGCCTCGCTCTTTACGCTAAAGTTTTTTTATTGTTTTAAAAAATAAAGTTGTGAGACAGAGTCAAACTTTAGCGTAAAGAGCGAGGCGTTGAGGAGGGGACAGCCCCTTTCATATACGGAATAATTTCTGTTCGTTTTAAGTTTTAATGTCGCTCCTTACTTTCAGTTTAAAAACTTGTTTTTTTTTTATTTAATCATAGGAAGAAACTGGGACTTGTGTAGCTCATCTGCCTATGCTTTGAGTGCCTCTTGGTAGTCATTTTTGTCACTTTTTTTAGTTGTGAAATGACTTCACCTTTTTCGAGAGCTACTTTGCGGCCAACCCCTTTCATATTTAGCAATGAAGGGTTGACATCTTGTACTAGTGGATTACTTACTTAGATAGTACCTCCGACGCCTAGCTGTTTATCGGGCTGCAAGAGTTGACCTTCACGTCGGACGATCCTGAGATAAAGACTGCAGCGTGTCGAGGATGAACGTAGATCTTGTGCGACAGCCTCTAGAGAATATGCGACAGTAATGGCGGTCGTTTTTTACCACTCTTCTGAGGCCTGGAGGTTTGAGTATTACACGCCATATATAAGTCTCCCCTGTCTCATTTGAGTCATGTGTGACCTTAGAACTGGCATGTTCTTTTTGTGACTTCACCAGTTATTTGTGGCTGCTTAGTGAGAGACCTGATCTAGGAATTAGTTTTTTTCTCTACCAGTCCAGCTAATCGTAAGTATTCTTAGTAGGCAAGTGTTTTCAAATCCAAGTGACTGTCTCTTCAGCTCTAGATAGACTCCAGGATCCGCATCCGTATGTTAATATAGATACTACATTGCTGTTGAACAGGCACACCCTTAGCTTCAGAGATTGTTTTCTACATCTCCAAACATTATTTAGTTGAGAAAATGCTGCACGAATTTGAATCACGATCTCTGTTAAAATTCCCGTCTTGAGTTAGTATGCCACCCAGGTACTTGAATTAAATAGCTTTATCAATTTAATTTCCCCCAAGTTCCAGATCTGGTGGAAGCGAAGTGTTAAAATCATTTGTCATCGACTTTATTTGTCTCACATTGATCTGCTAGCCTGTTTTGGAAGGTTTTTGAAGCTAACTTCTCAATATTCTGTTACACACTCTGCATAATGAATCCGTTGCGTAATAAGCAACAAAGCTATTTCGTCGGAAAAATTGCAGCCGTAAAAATTTTTGAGGGTTTAATTTTAAGCCACCACAGAATTTGAAAGATCTCAAAATTAAGTCAATAATTATGGCGAATAAAACTGAGGATATGAGGCATTCTTGCCCACTCCACAATCTATTTGCTATTTGTGGAATAAGAACTCCAGCTGCACCACCAGCTGCTCAGTCTGCACTGCAAACAACTGCTCTTCATACAGGGCTTTGATTATCTTTATAATTTTTCCCAAGGATTTCATAGAGCCAAATAATTTCCTATGTGTTACACCAAATGACTGGTCCCAGATTTGGCCGTTTTTCTTCCGGTTGCATCGTTGCAGCCTAGCGAAGTACATATAGTGAGTTTGTTCCTTAGCGCTTAATGCGTTTAACCTTCCCCCCCCGCCGTCTAAGTCCCAATATGACTTCATTGACGTTCATTTTCCAGTTTATTCCCTGTTCCAAGATAATTATTTCTACTTTTCTCAATGTACTTTAGCATGGATGCATCTTGAAATTTGGTCTAAAGAGGGCTAGAACCCAACATTTTGGTTGATTTTACTTGTTTTTTCCCGTTTTTTTATTTACTAATTTATTAACACTTCAAGCGAAAATTCCTAAATGTCATGTTAATTAGACGGATATGCAGTTTAATAGTGTTTTTTATTTCAAATATCTGTTATCAAAAAGCAAAATAGAACATCAAGTTTTATGATTTTTCAAAAGTACGAGGATCCTCTGGAGACTCACCGAGGACCTCCCCGTCCGTGGGTGCACCCCGCACCAGATTTTCTTGTGCTATTAAATGTTGTGCTTGATAGTATATTAAGCTTCAATAGCTTTCTTTTATGTATGTTAAATTTTATTAATATTTATTTTTAAGTTTGGATTAGTCTAGGCTAGCTGGAAGGCTTGTTGTGAAAACACCCAGAATCAAATACACGTGGCTGTAGCAAACAGGACAATAACAGGGAATAAGAACTACAGGTGTCACTTGTTTTGCAGTTAAATGCATTTTAACTGTTAAATGCAAATGCATTTAACAGGATATAACATCGGGTGTGTAAATTCTAGAATAACTATTACTTTTAGTATTATATATTTCTTTACAGACAGGAAAGAAAAAAAGGCGGAAGAGGACAGATCCAAAAGAAGAGAATCAAAATTTGAACCTGAAATTTCTAGTGGAGCAACGCCATCTGGGTTTTCAAGACGAGTCCCTGATGAAGAAGAAGAAGAGGGAAATGCAGCGAGATATGAAATCTAAAGGTTAATTCACTTTTTTATTGCAACTGAAGCTTACGTTAAACTGACGAAGGTGTGACATTAAGAATATGAACAGACGTTGGCAGTGCCTAACATCTATTATAGATGTCAGGATTATAGATGTTATATTGTAGATATTAGGGGCTACCAATTTTCGGATGTACTTCGTTTTCTCTATTAGTACCTTGGACTATACTACACCTTTATTCTAGTTCAACCGATCATCAAAAACTGTTTTCGTACAAAGATTATCGTGCTCTCCATCCAGGGATAAATGGCAGAAATGAATAACTGATTTTCTATTTTCCTTCAAAACAATCAGATATAAACCTAACTACTACGTTATACCAGTGAAATTACTGATGTTCTCTTAGTTAGGTTTGGTACGAGCTCGTATCACAGTTCGTGCTTCGCTATTTGCGGTTTTTCGAAATCCAGACCCAGTTCTTCCTCTGAAATGAACGGGCGAGGGAATATGTAAAACTTTATATTAAGACACATACTGGAACGGTTATCCGTGTTCTAAATTTTTTTCAAGGTGAGTGCTAAACTCTGTTTTCCTTTAAGTATTGGTCCCATATGCCCGCTGTGCGGAAAGGTTCCAGAGATTTCTGTTATTCTAGGAACTTGGCGCTCCAGAAAACATCTACACGTACGCGCTATTCAAACACAGTGACGAACTGCTGGTCCTTAGCCAACCTAATGGTCGCTAGACGACGCTGAGTACATTTTACGTCTTACCTGTTTATTCTTACACGAAGCCACGAGTACTCTGGCTACAATAGCAAAGAGAGATAAGGAAGAAAATAAACTTTTTAATTGATTATCATATATCAATGGATAACTAATGATATAATTATACTCTAACGGTAAAAGACGTAATTGGGCTCAAATTGTACTTATCATAAAGGGTTAGGAGTGATTGACCTTATTTAGACCATTTTTTTAAGGGGAAGGGGGTTAATAACACTAAATAGTTGCGGAACTATTTAACTTTAACATGAAGGTTTTAATTGGAGAAACTTTCCAATCATGGAGTCAAAAAAAAGAAACATAGCGCTAATAAGTGCATTATTCTGCTGTATTTGAATTTAGTTTCTCAATATAGCACTATTGTGCTAATAAGGATCTGAATCTTCAAAATTCAGAATCATGAAATGTGATTCAGTTTTTTTTTATAATGAATGAACTGGAATGATTCAGAATAACATTTTCTGGTGTGTAAAAATGCCTTAACTGGATAGTTAACATTAAGTTCGGTGTTTGCTTATCCATCATCCATCCATAAGTCATTCCTAGGGCAGGACTAAGGTAGATAGCCATAGAATTAAGGGATGAAAGATTGGACTGATTTTGGGTTGTCGCGTGACGGACAATGTCCACTGGACTTGTATGCCAAATCTGGGACTGAATTTGGTTGGATTTACAGGCGACGAACAAGGGAAACCTAAGCCTAATGGGCTTGTTCGCTTGTGATCTAAAGGTGGAATACCGTGTCATAAATATTGACATATGACCAACAAGTCCCCTGAAATTGCAGGCAGTTCCGGGGGCATTGAATTAAAATCAACTATTTTGCAGTAGGCATCAAGACGTGGTTAATTGTAGAAAAAAGCCAAGACAGATAGTCCGAGTAATTGAGAGGCAAATCTGGATAAGCCCTTTTTTAGGATTGTATAAAAATGATGTCATTTCATTTGTTGATAATTAAGTCTATCTATCATCCATCCATGGATCACTCCTAGGGCAGAACTAAGTTAGGTAGTCATAGGATTAAGGGACAGAAGATTGGATTGATTTTGGGTTGTCGTGTGACGGACAATGCCCACTGGACTTGTATGCAAAATCTGGGACTGAATTTGGTTGGACTTACGGGCGGCGAACAAGTGAAACCTAAGCCTAATCGGCTTGGCCGCTTGTAGTCTAAAAAGGTGGAATACCGTGTCATAAATATTGACATATGACCAACAAGTCCCCTGTCCTCCAAACCTGGTCTGCCACATTAAGTGGCATGGTGAAGAGGCAAAACTTACTGATGAATCGGTTTTAATTGTCTATTCCCGAAGAATATTGCTATAGATGTAATGACCTGTAAGCCCCCATTTAGGGTTTTCAAAAATGATAACTCTAATAGTACACTTTCCATTTTTACCCGATCTACAACCATTTTTGAAAATTTTCAATCTCTCTTCTTCAAAATCCCTGGAAATTCGTTTTAGTATTTAACTTTTACAAGTAAGTTAAGCCTCAATAACAGTTATCATTGCTAAATCACTTTTAAATGAGAAGTTTTTCTTACTAGACAATGTCTTTTCAAACCTGGTTTCTAAAAATAGGTTACAGTAGGCTTTGGTTCACTATTTGGTAAAGATCGAAATATCACAATGAAATTTGCATGGATGCAAATTTTACATTCTTTTTTCGGTTTTGACGTAATAAAGAGAAGTTCATCCAGGAGAGCAAATACTTGAAATAGCACTTGCTGTGTAATAACTAACGTTTGAACCAATTTTGCATAAAATATGAGTTTTTTTTTTTTTTTTCTGCTTCTTTAGGCAGAGGACTCGTGACTTTAGTGTAACATTAAATAAATGAAAAAACAAGTTTTTTTTTTGACTGAAAGTGAGGTGTAACATTAAAACACTTAAAACGAACAGAAATTATTCCATATATGAAAGGGCTGTTCCCTCCTCAACGCCCCGCTCTTTGCGCTAAATTTTGATTTAACTCACAACTCTACTTTATAAACAATACAAAATTTTAGCGTAAAGAGCGGGGCATTGAGGAAGGGACAGTTCCTTTCGTATGCGGAATAATTTCTGTTCGTTGTAAGTTTTAACGTCGCTCCTTACTTTGAGTTAAAAAACTTGTTTTTTTATGTAATTTCTGAACGTTTTTTGAATCAATGCAGGTGTTGAATTTGGCTCACCGTACATGAATAATTAAAGCGAAATTTGCATATTAATTTTACATTTTTAACTAATAATAACCTTATTATAACCTAAGTTTGATTTTTGTTCCAGTTGTTTAAGAATGACTCCTGAATCACAAAGACTGTTTAATTACATAACAACTTCTTTTAAAAAGTTAAAAAAGAAACTTCAGAGTAAGAGCGAGCTATTCAGGAGAGGCAACTCATCTCATATTCGTAATATGTTCTGTTCGTTTTAAGTTTTAATGTTGCTTCTTACTTTGAGTTGAAAAAAAACCTGTTTTCCTATTAATTGATGATCGTTTTTTTAATAATGTCGGGAAATCCAGCTCCCCTCCATGGAAAATTCCCTTTCCCCACGAGAAATTTCTTCATGCATAGATTCTCCCACGTAACTTAAATTAGCGATATTTGCGGAAACTAATTTTGTAAGGCATAGTAACAAAACGGCCAAGAGGTCGAAACTATTTTTATGAAAATAAGTCACAAGTTGAGCAATTCTCAAAGGACTGAAATGAATTGAAGAAAAGATATTTAGAAGATATACGTAGTAATTTATGTTCGTTTTAAGTTTTAATGTTATTCATTACTGTCAGTTGGAAAAAAACTTGTTTTTTTTATTTAATAACAAGCCTTCCAATTTTTTTGGTCACTTAAAAGTGCACTAGAACTTTTAATTTCCGTCTAAATGGGCCCTCTCGCGAAATTATAGGACTACTGGGTCGATATGATCACCCCTGGGAAAAAAAAACCAAATAAACAACGTATCCGCGATCTTTTCTTCTGGCAAAAAATTCAAAATTCCACATTTTTGCAGATAGGAGCTTGAAACTTCTACAGAAGGGTTTTTTCTCTGATATGCTGAATCTGTAGGTGTGATTTTCATTAAGATTCTATGACTTTTAGGGGCTGTTTTGTCCTTTTTTTTGAAAATAAGGCAAATTTTTTCAGGCTTTGCCCAATATCTTTGCCAATATCTGAAAAATCTAAATATTTTTGTAATTTCTTTTATTTCTGTTCGCATAGATCACTTGTTTTTGGCGTTTTCTTGAATTTTTTTTTCAACTCCCCTAAATCTTGGGATGTATGCAAGTTTTAGATAGAAGAAAATATTTAATACTTGGAAAAAAATAAAACACCCACCCCCCCCCCCCCTCTATTTGGAAATCTTCAACTTTCTAAATTTTGGCAGTGTGACACTATCTATCAATCTATTTATTGTATATCATATCTGTAGCACTATTCATCAGGAATAGATAATTATGATCAATTCAATAGAGTTTTGCCTCTTCACAAAAGGGTTCATGTTGCTTAATGTGCAGATCAGGTTCGGGGGACATATGTCAAGGTTTAAAATAGTTCCACAGCTATTTAGTGTAGCTACTCCCCCTCCCCCATTCAAAGATATTGGTCGAAAATAAGTATTATCACTTCTGAACCCCTTATAATAAATATAATTTGAGCTCGATTACCTGTTTTATCATTAAAGTATAATTGTATCATTGGTCATCTCTTTTTGTAATATTTTGTTGTTAGTTGCCTAATTTTCTAAGAAAAAAGGTGAAAC
Organism: Artemia sinica; assembly: GCA_027921565.1. Classification (NCBI taxonomy): domain Eukaryota; kingdom Metazoa; phylum Arthropoda; class Branchiopoda; order Anostraca; family Artemiidae; genus Artemia; species Artemia sinica. The sequence goes on along the minus strand of CM051266.1, from coordinate 25,053,777 downwards.
GAGATAGTAATGAGAATAAATCGAAATCTAGTAGAAAACCTCTTGTAATATAGGTCCTGTATATAGGCCAATGTTGATATATAAAAATTGTGTGGTTCTATAGCTTTTTATTTCTATTGTTACATTACTTTTGTTTTTTAGCCCAAGGTGCCGCAATTGCCCCGCCTCCTTCCCTGCAATCTGAATCCAAAGCCTTAGCCCCGCCGGGGCCAGTAAATGGGGCCGGAGGATTAGCATTTGCTGCAAAAATCATGGCAAAATTTGGCTATAAGGTATTATTTCGTATTCCTTTAGAGTAAGGCTTGTAAAATCAGCTCCCCGAAACAAGGGCTCTGTAGAAGCTTCCTAAAGGCTCCCCGACTAAGTGTGAGCTACAGAAAAATATCAAAAAGGTAAGGAGGTCTGTTAAGACCCAATTTATCAAGGAAAAGAAAGAGCATGTTAAGGAAATGCTGCTTTTTTGGGCTATCGCTGGAAGGGCCGTGTGCTGCCTTTGACGCTAAACATAAATCATTTCGTTAGATCGATAGTTCGATTCTTTTATTGAAAAGCTGAACGATCAAGTACTTTTGGAATAAGTATTTGCTAGATACTTCTGTTTTGAGAGATAGAATCTGAAAATTTAATTGGCCACAACTTACCTTTTTGTTATGTCATTCTACTGCAAATTAGACTGATTGTTCTACCAGCTATTACTCTGTTGGTCAGTTTGTTCTTTTTACTTAATTCGTAAATACTTTTAAATTACGTGACTGATCCCTCGAGGAAGGGGGGGAGGGTGCGGCTCGATAAGACACTCAGAAATAAATTTCTTAACAGTTAATCTTTTAGGTGATAGTGGGGATGCTTCCCCTATTGATAGTGTTCTAGTATTTATCACAAGGTAACTAGTCGACTCCCTTCTTTTTCTTATTTTTGTTAAAATCCAGATACGCTGCTGTAAAATGAAGCGAATGATATTTTGAAGGGAAGTTGCGGAAGAAAACTTTAGTATAACTTTAACAATAACTATTTTCTTCAGTGGCGTCAATTGGGGGGGGGGGCACTGCTCCCTAAGTTTTGTTCTCGGTATAGATTTTGAAAAGTACCTTTTGTTGGGGGTATTTTTATTGAAAAAGGCCCTTTTTGGTATTTTTCATTGAAAAATTGAAAAATAACGGCAAATTTGCCCCTCCCCTCTAGATATTGAAAAATAAATTTTGCTTGCACCCTCACCCTCTTTGCCTCCACTAAATTTTCGTGAATTAAAAGCCGACGATTTTATTGTCTATTAAACAAATTGGTTTTTTACCAATATAAGGATTGACAAAGGAAATTTCTGGCCTTTAAAAAACATTTTTTGGATGAAACTTAAAGAAGAGTAGATACTTTTTTTTAATAATGAAACAGTTGCGTAAAAAAGTTGACAATTGATGGTGGGTTTTTTTTTTTTAGATGCTCAGCCAGGGACAAATGTCTCTTGATGTTTATTTGAACCGTTCAAATATCAATGTGACCAAGTACATATAAATCAGTGGAGGGAATTCAAAAAGAAGATTCATTGCCATATTTTAGTATTTTAGTCACCTGATAGAAAGTGTCTAGAATTGTTTTGTTTTAAACTTAAATTCTCGGTTTGGAAAAGGTTCGTAAAATACATGTTAGAATAAACTTAGTCAAATTAGCTTCTTCTCAGTATTTTTTCGTCTCTGATGGCAAAAAAAGGATGCTGTCATTTTTTTATTAGTCCTTATTTTTTAGGGAATATCCCTGTGGTTTATGCAAATATAAAAGCCAATGAATTGCTTCGTCGCTAAAAACCTTGAAAAAAAAGAAGCATTTTGCTAGTTAGATTGGCTTATGGCGGGCTCACTGTTCGTTCATTTGTTTTAATTTATGTTTGCTATATTAGCCATTCGAGACTGTTATTTTTGTGAATTAGTTGCATAAGAAATTTTTTGTTGTAAAGACACACTATCCATGTTTAATTAAAAGAGAGAAACCATGGTGGGTAGAATAGTTTTTTTTTCTTTGAAATTATTTGGCATATTTCGAACTACGGTAAAAAAACAACAATGATTTAGAAATTATTCTAAATATAATGACGATAATTATTATAATATTAAAATTGTAAGAACTGAATTCAAGAGTGACTACCAGTACGTTCAATGCTTGTCTAATTTTTTTTTTTCTAATTAAAATTAAATTTTTTCTAATTTACTTTTTTCTAAATAAAATTTTTATCTAATTTTATCTGATTTTTGGGGCTAAACTTGTTGAAATGTTTCTGTTTTATATTATGCTTTGTTGGCCTTCTTTCTGTTCATTGTTACTACTTTTAAAACTGCTACGGAAATTTAATATCCCACCCTCACTCAAGAAAAAAAAACACTTCATGAAATGTTTAGTAGCTACTTCACATCATTCTAAGTAAACATAATTCATTAAAATCTCTCGGCTGACTGCAGCAAATTTATCACAATAGTATATTGCTTGTTATTATATTTCATTTTTCCACAGTTAGCTATCCAAACATCCCTTTTTCTTCATTGTCTAAAGAAATGAAATATGAAGTATAATAAGGCGATTCGGAAAAGACTATTGTGCTTTTCGTAGTAATAAAAACAAGTAATTGCTTCAGGCGCAAATTTCGTCATTGCTAAAATTGAAAGAAAACCCTTTAACATAATTCAGACAGAAAAGACTCAAAGTCTCTCCTCATGGAAAACCAAAAAATAGTGGCTAATGTATTGCTTTGCATTTACCCCCCCCCCCCCCCCCCCCCTGTTTCTTTTTGGAGAAACTCTGCTGGCATTGTTTAAGTTTTTCCGTATGTAGCTTGTTTTTCTGTGTGTGTTTGGGGGGGGGGGGCACAGATAATATCTTTATGAATCCATTATACAATGCTTAGTGATCATAAAGCACTTAAACTGCTTACTCATATTTGAGTGGGTATTCCAACTCTCTTTCTGGCCGCATCATTGTATATAATCCCTTGGATTTGGCTTTTTTTTCCAATTACATGATGGTATTATTTTATATACTTAACTTTATAGACAGATTCCTTAGATCCATTCTTAGGGACGTCAATAAAAGGTACAGAGCTACGACTAGGGACCTCCTAAGGGTCATGCCTGCGTGGACCTGTGGTCATATTCTGAAAAAAAAAGACAATTAAAGCCAGTTTTATCCCATCTAAAGGGGTCCGAGTTTTTCCTACAGACTTGTAGCCGAAAATAGGATGGACGTTTAGTTGTTTCTAGCAGCGAAAATTTTATATTAGTTTATATTTATGCTTATAATATGTGTATTTTAGGAGGGACAAGGCTTGGGTAGACAAGAACAAGGAATTTCATCAGCTTTGGTTGTTGAAAAGACTAGCAGGCGAGGCGGTAGAATTGTTGTCGAAAAGGAGATTATGCCACCTCCTCCTGTCATACCCTCAGCCGCTCCCAAACCGGAGTTATCCATTGCTGAAATGATGAAAAAAATCCATCAAAAACAATTCTCCTACGGGTAAGTTGCTATTATTTTTCTTGCATTAATTACTGTCTCGTGATAAAGATAAAGTTATCTGACAATAACTTTTTTTTTTTTTCTTTATTAATTTTTTAGTTAAGGGTAGTGGGGACAACATTATCGTGGTGCCCTTGAGAAACGGATTCACAAAAAGGGGTTTACTACAGTTAATTTCAGTCATGGTCAAGCCACTAGCAATCCTCAACAAGGTCGGACCATTGGGCAGGGTATTTTGTGGAGTACGCTAGCGAGAGTGGATAGACCGAAGCCAGTAATGTCTGCTAAAAAACCATACACAGAAGGGAGACGGGGTCAGTGCCTCTGGAAATATGAAGTGCAGATCGTGACGCAAGAGAATATCCCTTCTGGAACAATCCTTGTTGAGAGAAAGAGAAGTTTGCTTGCTAGTACCGGTTCTGAGGATCAAGTGCCGTTTGGTACTGATTAAATAAAAACAAACAAGTTTTTTTTTTTTTTAACTCAAAGTAAGGAGCAACATTAAAACTTAAGACGAACAGGTATTATTCCGTATATGAAAGGGGCTGTCCCTCCTCAACGCCTCGCTCTTTACGCTAAAGTTTTTATTGTTTTAAAAAATAGTGTTGTGGAGAAAGAGTCTAAGTTTAGCGTGTGGGGTAAAGCTTGCGGGTGGGGTAGTCTGGAAGGGGGATACAATGTTAGACACTTTGACACTACAAGGTAAGGCTCTTTCATTAAAAAGAGGAAAAAAGAGATAGGTAATCCCTACCTTAAAATACAACCCACAAGGTTACTCCTGTAGCCCAGAGGCTACTGGTGCTATAAGATTACTTTTATTTTTTTATCCTTTTTTTTGGGGGGGGGGGGAGGGTGCGTAGGCTATGTGGTTTTGTTGCTTGAGCCTAGACTCAGTTTTTGTGGGTCCAGCCATAACTATAATAATGACAACAAAGGTGACGTCTCAGCAAAGTACTTATTGCTGTTTCGGCGTGTTAATGTTAACCTCAGATGGGGTGCGGCTCTCTTTTTGATGAAAATATTGCAATTAAGCCAAGAAATGTTTAAACCACGAATTTAACTGGGATACTTTTCAGAGAGGGGGGGGGGGGGGGTGGACTTGTATGATTTAATATGATTGAGTGGAATTTTAAAAGTTAAGTTCTTCAGCCTTTAATCTCGGATATAATCACCCGACTTGGTAATGTTAAAGGAGCAGGTAGAATATTAATAGTAGAATCCAAACTAAAGAGTTTCAGAAATTTTAACCTAATTTTTTATGTAGAATATACATAATCAGCTTCCTCATTCTCTTTTAGCATTTGGACTATTCAAACCCCCCCCCCCCCCCCCCGAGAAAAAAAAAACTGTATGCATGCTACCCGTTGTATACCTGCTTTTATATTAGGACCTTCCCTCTGTACTTGAAAACACTAATTATTCTGCTATGGGACTTTCAGTTGCTCTGTCTATTCTATTTCATCTTAAATTCAATTTTTTTAAAGAACATGGTTGGTCCTGGAGAGGTTGATGAGGACCTAGAACCTGAAGTGAAGGAGGAGTGCAACGGTAAATATGGAGATGTTACCGATGTGACCATTGTGCAGTTAAGCAATGTACCAGAAGATGAGGCAGTTCGTATATTCGTGGAATTTAAACGAATAGAATCTGCAATTAAAGGTATATTGCTTTGTTGGTATTATTTTCTTTGGAATCCTCGTTTTCGTCTTTCTTTTATTCGGTATTATTTTCCTGTTTTGCATGAACAATTAAAAATTTTTCAGACAGTGTCATTACTATTATATTATGTTAAATTATTAATTATGTTCGATATATTGGGATTTATATTTACGTTTTTAATCTAGTAAATGAAGGGATTTACTAATAATTAGTGTCGCCGTCCAAAATCAAATTATCTAATGTAGGTTCTCAACCTAGATGACTAGGAACACAAGGGGATAGTACAAGGGATTAGATACTCCATTAGCTTTTATTATTGTAAATTTTTACAATTCCATGGTGTGTGCGTGTATGCAATTCATCTCTTACCCAACGTAGCCCTCTTTCCACTCAATGTTCATTCAACTCAGTCCCCATTCAATTCAGCTCTGTTTAAACATAACCCACACACAGCTCAATCTCCGTTCAACTCCGCCCCCATTCTGTTTAACTTCTATTTGATCCTCAATCTCTATGCATCTCAACCCCATTCATCCTAAAAATAACTTTTTGCAGGGGTTGAATTGAACGGGTGTTGCGCTAAACGGGGGTTGAGTCAAACGGATTCAAATTGCATACTGGTTGATTCGTATTCGTGTAATCAAATAGCTTTCGTAGCAAACAAAACTGAACGCTAGATTATGCTATTTTTTTACAATCATTTAAGAAAAAAAATCACTTATTTAATACACTAGCAAAATATGGTACGAAGGAATTTGCAATCTGTTCATTCGGCACTTGATGGATTGTAGTCCTGTTCTGATGCCTGGTGAGTTTGGGGGTCGGTGCGGTTGGAGGAAGAATTGAGTGATGTTTCTCGTTTGACATGAGTGATTGGGGGATGAGTGATTGAGTTGAATGGGGGATATATTGAACAAAGTTTGAGTTGAACGAGAGTTGAGTTAGATGGGTCGAGTTGATCATATATGTTTAAAAAAAAAAAAAAAATAAAGAAAAGAAACTGTACATCGAGTTTTAAAAATGGCTTTCAAGTAAAGCAACAGCAAATATGTACAATTGCTCTATATGACGATCACAGTTTATATAATTATCCAGTATGATCATTCTCTATCTCACCCATTATAAAAACCCGGACCGGGGTGCGAGTGCTCCGGAGAACGTTTTTGCAGATATAAACATAGGCGAAGTCAGATTAGCGGGAATGCAGGTTAGTCTGTTTCCGTTTGTTTCCATCAAAGTGCATTGAAACAATCGGAAACAGACTAACCCGCATTCCCGCTAATGCAGAAATAAGTGGGAGGAGCTTTTTGTTCGCACCGAGAACGAAGACCAGAAATGATCTGCGATAAGCTTACTGGTATATTCTGTCTATTGTGATGACGATTGTGATAAATTTAATTCTTTCACTACTTTTTGGACGGGCACTTCGCTTGTAAAATAATAATTTTGTAATATATCAATTGAACCTTCTGTTCTAATAATTAAAATATCTTGCACTTTTTGTCCCATTTTCCGTATACGAGGTTGAGGTGTCAATGTACGTTTGGCAGTACCTTCCATGGCTGCTAGAATTGACGTATAAACATGCACAATGAACCACACTCTTAATGAAACTGTCTTATTTAAAGTAGCTACGGTAGCCTTTTTCTGATTGCAAAGTGATATGGGGAAGCAAATTATTTTAAGAGTTTAGTTACCTTAAAATCATTTTGCGAGCCTCAACGTCGGCTGACCGTCTTAGATACAAAGGGCCCATTAGAAAATTCTGCCAGTGGGTTTTCCAGGATCGAGAGCTATTGAGGATCTGGGATGATATGAAATTTTATTGAAAAGGCAATGAAACTTTACGTCCCCTGTGTCGGCATGGATATCAGTGAAAGCGGCTGCTACTACTGGGAACTCTCAAAGCTACCAAATTGCCCAAATAATATATCCTTTGAGCCAATTTTTAGTGTTTTCCTATCGCAAACTCTACTACAACATTTTTAGGCATTGCCCTTTTTAAACACAAAAAAAAGAATTGCCTCTGTCTAATCAAAAAAACAAAATTCATATTTTCTAATGAAGTATTTTTCATTAAAAAGAAATATCTCTATCTCCGGCATAAAACAAAAAAGTTAAATGGTTTTTCTAAGATTCCTGGGGAAAGTATTTGTCGGCTATTAGTTTTCTGTCGTACATTCAGATCTCTTATCTAAGCTCTAAAAGTTATTGCAAGATCACTCAATCAATTCTAAATAGTTTGGTCATGAAAATTAAAAAGCTTAGGGCTAAATTCACTTGTATCTGAAAAATAATTTGCCACGTGGTAGGTATTCCAAGCTGAAAACCTAGCTCCGCGTTCAGAAAATGCTCAACTACCTTAGAACTAATATTACTTGTTTTAGTTTACTAAGATCTCTTATTTTATTTTACCCAAAAATATGCGAATACTAACTTAAACTAGTGAAATACATATCTTCCGTGAAGATGTTTTTAGCGTTGAACTGCTTAGCGGTTATTGGCTCCTATCCGAAGTTAGCTCAGTTTTGTTTGGCTCTTCCTCTCCTTGGCCTTTTTGTCGCAATTGTAAAACTGGAAACTAATCAAATTTGTTCAATTTCCGTATGTGTTGTCAAGTTCAGTCAAATTATTAAAAAATTCTTCTTCGTCTTTTATTTGTCAACTTACTAAAATCTAATTTCTTTTTTCTAAAAGCTAAGTTATTCTTGCGCATTTTTGGAGTAATTTGGGAGGATTCGAAAATAAGGATGATAGTTAATAGTTTTTTTTGTCCATATATTTTTTTTTTTTTTTTTGACATCTCTATATTCTGATTTATTATGGTGGCATGATGATGTTAATTCTTTCCAATATTCAACTCAATCGAAGTTAAAAGTGGACTTGTAATGCTGTATACTGTACCCCAATGTTTTATTTTTGGCCCTTTCGTTTAAACCATTTTCTCTATCATTCCAGCTGTTGTCGATCTCAATGGCAGGTACTTTGGTGGAAGACAAGTAAAGGCATCCTTTCAATCGTGATTTCTTTCTTTTTTGTTTAATAAATAAGTTCTAAATAAAATTTGCGCCTTTTCTATGATATTCAGTTATTTAGTTTTCATTCGTGATGGAAAATAGTGTCTTTGGAATTTCAAACTCTTCTTGCCTTACTTACAATATTTTGCTATAACTGGTTTCAACCATCCCAAAACCAAGTGCCAGTGGTTATGTTCTCTTCATTTAGATGCTAAAACCAGGCAGTGTTTTAGTTCCCTATTGTATTTTGAAGTGTCTAGCCAATCAGGATTTTCTCAAGCATCGTCTAATTGGCCGGCTATGAGTTAGTTCAGCTCAAATAACCTTGATTTTTGGCTCAATCCAGTTCAGGATGTTTGCCAAGATCTTTTGATTAACAAGTTTATATACAACTGTTTTCTCAAATTACAGTTAGCAGAACCCAAGAGGCAATAGAGTGTTGAGTTGACATTGTGTTAGCATTGTTCATGTTAATTAAGAAAGGCAAGAAACGAAAAAATATTTGTTGAAAAAAAACAAGACTAATAATTTTGTATTAAATTTCTCTAGCCAGAGGTCACTCTCTGAATTCATTCGCCGAAAATTAAACTGGTGACACTCCCATGATCCAATTGATAGTGTTCTCGTTGTATGAGCTGTCATCTTCTGTTGTTTAATGCCCTCGATAAGTTACAAAAGTACTCAAGATTTATATTTTTATTTACTAAAAATCCATCTAAAACTTGTAACTTTTAGTTTCGTTTACTTTTTTATTTATTTGCTCGACGTTGCTCTTTCGCCCATAAGCACTCATGAAATAAATGTCACCGCCAGTGATGCCAAACGTGGTACAATTGTACCATTTTGGTACATTTCACCTCTACTGGTACAATTTAGTACAATCCCATAAAATATGGTACATTTTACAAAATTATGGTACAATGTGGTACAATTCAGTATTTTTGTACCTATGTCTGCATTCTTTGATCTACAAATATTTTGTTTCACCCTGATCTGTTCGGCATAGTCAAGATAAGGGATAGACAAGCAGTCACCTATTTTCCTTTTTTCGTTAACTGACACTTCACTTCCGGTGTCCAAAGATCGACAAAAACATCTTTCTGTGTATCAACATCAAGCCATACCGATTGACAATGAAGCTAAAATGACACTTGGATTCGTGATGGTTGGGAATCTAGTGGAATAAAAACAAAAGCCAACCACCCATGGTGAATCGCCTCAGTTTGAAAATTTTTATTAAGGACAAAGGAGCCTGCTAAGAGAAATTAAAAGTAAGAAGAAATTTAAAATAAGGCGATATAGCTCAACTGCATATATATATATATATATATATATATATATATATATATATATATATATATATATATATATATATATATATATATATATATATATATATATATATATATATATATATATATATATATATATATATATATACTCTCATAACAACTGCTACGTTTGTTAGTTTTGTCCCTTTTTAAAGAAGCTGCTGGAAACGAAATTTTTCCATACTTGCCCAAGTTCTTTCTAGCTCTTTGCAGCTTGCCCCATTCAAGTGCTGGAGCAGAGAGACAGTTCTTGATTTTGTCGGTCACCAAAACGAAAAATCGGAATAGGCTAAATGTCTCGAGTGTTTCGTCCCTGATGAAAACGAAGCAACTTGTTCTCAGGTCGTCAAGTGGAGTACATGACTGGGTGATTCCCAGCGATTTGACTCGGGCTATCAAAAAATGGAAACAAGTAGATCCCTTCATTCAGAATTCGATACTAGTGGATACTTTAAATTCGGATGAGGCCGAGGACGATTAAAGCCTTTTAAGTGCGACTTTTTTTTTAATTATGACTACATATCTTTCTTCTTACTTTTCAATTTGTACGATTTGCCTGACCTGAAGACTATTGACACAATGTTATTTTTTTTTTTTTAAACTAATTATTGTATGTTATATAAGTTTTCTTTTTCTTGGCAGCCCTAGTCAAATTTGAGCTGCACGTTTTAATTTAAATAATTTTACAACTAAACCGGTAGCCGATTGCGTCATTTCCGTTTTGAAGTAACATAGATTGTATTGGTTTTTGATTCCCTTGAATACGAACGAGAGAGAATCCAGAAAAAATCAGTTCACAAAATCTCATTTTAATTGTTTTAAAATTTGCAAGAATTCTTTGTAAGCAGCTTATCCCTTATTTAAGACAAACTTTAAAACAGAAACTGGGGGACAAATTTCAAAAGCCGTCACTTTCAAACACATCTCAGATTCTAAGCGCTCCATCGCCTAAATTGCTTCATGATTATGAGCTGTAGCTGTTTTTCTTCGTTGATTGCTTTTTAATTTTTCAATATATCTGAATTTTATGACCTGAAGACCCTTGATAAATTTAAAGCCGGGCTTCATCAGCAGGATTTCCAGAAACCAAGATTCCAGACTATTGTTTGACGTCTTGGATACACCGCACCTGGAATATGACGCTTATCCAGTATATCCATCGGATATATCCAAAAAATATTTTTTGGATATCCAAACAATCCAAAAAAAAGGATTTTTGAAAAAGCGCCAAAAATTTTGTTGACCATTTAGTAAAAACAGATGCGATTTAGTAAATTTTTCCAGGCCAGGGTGGCAACCCTGGGAGGGCTACAGGAACGATCCTACCCTCTATCGAGATCTTCATAAAAGGGAAAAGGGGGGGATTTTATGGTAACTATTAAATGGAAAATCAGGTCTCAGCAACTGCTTTTCGGCAATATATTGTAAGAATACAAGGTTAAAATGCAATTTTAGCCCCTGATTTGTATTAAAATCGTCATTTGGGATCAATTTCAAGCGGTACCATAAATGGTCGTAAATGGCCGAAACGACTTTTGTCGGCCTGTAGTAAAATGTTTCTGTAGTAATATATGTTACTCCAAACAATTTCTTCAGGTACTGTCAGGAGTAATGTACTGTGTTAGAAGAGAAAGGGAATGAAAATGTCTTATGCAAAATTTTCATAGATAGAACTTTATGTCACTGACGACCCGCGTGTTACGCAAAGCGTAACACGCGGAAAAAAAATTTGGGATATGGTACAATTTTTTTGTCTTTGGTACATTTTTCATGCAATTTGTGGTACATTTTGTTTTGAGGTGTTGGTAACACTGGTTACCGCTTAATAACAAACATTCCATTCCTTGCAATGGTACTTGCTTCTGTTCAAATCTCCCTGGCTGTGAACTAAAAAAGACAAGCTTTAAAGACGGGTGGACGGCTCAGGTGAATGTGAAAACAGTTATTCTTAATGAAACAGACTCTCTCTAGGTCTGTTGGCTTATTGAATTCTAAGTATCTCTAGGTTAATAGCAAAAATTCTATTTGTGGCTAAAAAGTCAAAATATATAATGTTTGTTATATCGTCAAACTGCAAAAATAGGTATGGTGCTGTACGAAGCCTCAGACATTTCAGTAACAGGATTTTGTTTGTGTTTCCCAGCTTGACAATGTTATTTGATACCTCAGTTATACTTGTTCAAAAAGAAAAAGATTGCCAATTCCAAAAGGGGTTGAAATTCATAATTGTACTGTCAGGAAATATATACAGGAAAAATATGTATCAAAACAGCATTTTTTTTTCTTAAACAAAGCGTATCTGCAAGTTTCTACCTGTTGGAGGTTCATGACTATTAGGAACTCAAGCACCGGTTAATTGAGGGGGGGGGGGGGGGGTGAAGGGCTAGAACGCCGAACTAAAAGGTAATAACGTGTGTCAATCAGATGACAAATTTCTTTAAAGAATGTAAAAAATATACACTTACTGGTATTTTGCAGGCTTGACACCCTAGCGAAATTCTAGGGTCTTAACCCTTTTAGCGAAATTCAAAAGTTACGATATATATATATATATATATATATATATATATATATATATATATATATATATATATATATATATATATATATATATATATATATATATATATATATATATATATATATATATATATATATATATATATATATATATATTATTTAATGTTTTATTGTGTTTATATTATTAAAATATTATATATATAATATTTATATTATTATTGTGTTTATATTATAAAAATATTATATTATTGGTTTATTGTGATTGGAGCCAAACTGAAATGTTATTTTCAGTGACACGAAAATAGCATACCCCATGAGAGTGATGATTTGTATTTTATGTCATTTAAGGCAGCATGCTTTTCACACCAGTACTTGACTATTAGCTACAACTATCCTATATCGTGCTGATTTGTTTTTCTTGTTACTCAAGAAAGAATTATTTTAGTGTTACTGAAGAAAGAATAATTTCACCAAAAATAAAAATATATACATGTAAATTTATTTAAAAATATGGTCGTTTAAGTAATAATGATAATAAAGTCATTCTTCTAGTAATCCAATAGTGAATCAGGCTTGTGGTAATGATTTGCTTTTTCTCCGAAACCAATCAAAGCACATATACATCCAATTGCATAATCAAGTGGCATTACACTTTTCGTATCCTTATACCAAACTTCCATTCTTGCTCGAATCTGTGTGCACTCGTGAAAAGGACCGCACAACTTGCATGCTTTATCACATTTCGCCTCTACAACTTCACTGGGAATCCTATTCGAATCATAATTAATAGTCCAACTAAAGGCACAGCTGGCATATCTACCTGCGGCGTTCAGCCGGCGATAGTGACTTACAAAACAATTTTCTGACTCAGGAGCTTTCACTCGATGAGCCCCATGGTTTCCACTCTGAGATGAGCCAACCAGGAATGCTGGCTCATCTAAGTACACATTGCTTCGCAGCAAGTATGACTGGGTCACTAATGCATGGAGAGCAATAAACAGAATTGGTAATGGTTTCATTATCGTTGCTAGACCATCACTGGCTTCAAAAGAAAACACTCGTTTGTGTAGTGGTCTATAACAGTCACAGGATATAGATAATTAATTTTATCAAGAGTTTCTAATAATAGAATTAACTACGACTCAAAGAGCACGGAAGCTAAATAAAACGACAGAAAAAACAGAGTGCAAAAACGTAAAGGTACATTTTAAATTTAAATTCCAGTTTTGGTGACGGCACCATATTTTTTCTTTGCTGTCAGATCAATCAATAATTTTTTTAAAGTTTGTCATTATGGCCCATTCACGGTGAGATTTTACTTTTACGGAGATTTAGATAGCGCTAATTTCGGGAATCAGTTGGAACCAAACCTGTTCAAAATAGGGATTTAGCTAGCGTCCAGAACTGGATCGAACCAAAACGGAAGTTCAACCGATTTGAACTTAGTTAAGGCCGAGCCAGTTCGGATCTTTCACAGAATTTCCTGATTGGCTAATACCCGAACCTTATCCAGATAGAGAAAAAACTGGAAACAAAAATGATTAATAAATAGATAAGTGGAATAATAAAGAGGTTAAACATTGGGAGGAGTTGCTGGAGCTGGTCAGAGCTCAAGGACATTTGTACGACAAGTGAAACAAGAGCTATACGAGACCTGAGATAACGGAAAATACGTGGGATAATTACGATATTAGTTCATTTTAGTGTTTAAATTATCCACTGGGAATGGTAAATCTTATCAGCTAATACCAGAGGGAGTTCCGTCTTTAAAATTTAGAAACCGTACCTTTTAAAGACAGAATACTGACATATAATCCCACAACACTGTAGAAATTCAGCTTTACTGACATGTATATCAGTCAGATTTAATTAATTTAAATGTAGTTTGTATGATTTACTAATAATTTCATTTGAAACTGAATAAAAACTAAATCAATAGTGCCAAGGCGTGTAAAGTGTTCCAATAACTGTCATTCATGGGTTACAAAAAGAAAGTTTGGTAGCCATTCCTCTTCTGCAGAAGTTGGGTCAGTTGAGGACCGCCGAAAGTATAGCTCTTATTTGCTACTGACTTTGGCTAGGATTTAACGTCCTTTTCTAGTGAACATGCTTAGAAGAAGAATTTAGAGACCCTTCCTTCATCTTCGCCCACAGAGGTCAAAATGATCCTGTACTCGGAATAGGAATAATTAGAACATTAGCTGCTATTTCTGAACAAGTCTGGTTGATCCAACAGCTGATTTTGGTAGATACCCTAATAATTTGAACTAAGATCATCCAAACACACATACAAATCATACTGGTCAGGGAACATCGAATAAGTGAACTAGGACTTTAGCCACTAACTCTCTTCAAGTTTGGTTGAGATTGAACACCCACTTCTGGCATTTTCTGACGACAAAAATTTTGGAATCCCATCCCCTTACAGAGATCGAATGGTGTTCAGACTCCAAGAAGTCACAATGTCCAAATCAGCTCTTATTTTTATCCATCTTTGGTTTTTTAATCCAGCAATCTGTTTTGGTGAATTCCTTGATTTTGAAAAATCACCCCGCCTCCCCCTCACTCCCATTTACCCCGAGTAACAGTACTGGCTCGAGTTCCCAAAAAACACAAGTAAGACACTAGTTCTTTCCTTGGATCGATTTTATCTAAATTTGAGAAGCCGTCCTTGTTATTTTGCGATGACAAGAATGGAGGGACTGTCTCCCCAAGTTACGCTGGGTCACGTATATCGAAAAAGTAACATTAGAACAATCAATCAATCAATTTATTAATACTAAAGACAAAACAATTACAAACTTAAAGTTTATACACGCCCAAGAAGCTCAGCTTGTAAAGGGCCAACAAAACAAATAAGACACTATTATAAAGCACATTAAAAAAAAAAACAGAAAAAAACATACTTAAAAAAAAAAAAAAAAAAAAAAAAAAAAAAAAAAAAAAAAAAAAAAAAAAAGGATCAAGAGACATCTATGAAAATAGGAGAATTAACAGGAAACTTCACAAATAACTGAAAAAAATTTATATAAACGAAGAAGAGATTGAAAATTAGGATTAAATATAAAAAAAAAACAAAAGAAAAAAAAAAAATCAGAAAAATATATTGAATGAAAAAAAAGACATATAAATTTGGATGGAATGCAAAAAAAAAAAAGAAGAAAAAAAGGGGGGGAATACTATACTGGAAATACCCAGTGAGAAACTGCCTTTGCAGAAAGAGATAGAGGGACATCAGGAGGGATGGAGTTCCATAGTAAAATAGATTGATAAACAGGAGACCGCTGACCTGTTGTCGATGATCGCTAGGTAGAATGAACCTGCGATAAGAGCTACGTAAAAAAGAAGAGTACCTACCTGAGCCTGACAGAAAGAAAAACTGCTGCAGGGATGGTGGAAGTGTACCTAGAAAAGCAGAATGTGCTAAATAAAGGTAACTTTTACCCACATACGATCCAGCGGAGCTATTCCAGTATCATTATAAAGATCAGAGGAAGGGTAAAAACGAGGTAGAAGAAAAGTGGCCTTCACTGCCCTATTTTGGGCTCTTTGAAGTGAGCAGAGAAGAGATTTATTAGTACTACCCCAGACAGAACAGCAATAAGAAAGGTAAGGAAAAATAAAAGCATAATAAAGAGAAAGCATAACATCTGGGAGAAGAAATAAGTTAACCCTGTATAACATTGAAGATTGGCGGAGGACAAGGGAACGGGTATGAGTTATATGGGGTTTAAAAGAAAGAAAACAGTCAAGATACACAACAAGAAATTTCACTTTAGTAGCTTGCGGTATAATATCATTCCCATAAGTCAGGATGGTTGGCTCCCTTGCGTCTCTCATACGATAAGGGGTTCTAAAGTGTACAATGGCACTTTTTTGGCTGTTGAGAGTCATACCATTTGACAAGCACCAATCATTTACTTTATCAAGAAGACCTTGTGCTAGGGAAGTGGCAGATGTCAGGTCCACTGCAGCAATGAAAAAGTTACTGTCATCAGCAAAAAGAATAGGGTGCACAAGGGGATGAAGACCATCAACAAGATCATTAATATAAATTAAAAACAAAAGTGGTCCAAGCACAGAGCCCTGAGGGACACCTTTCACAATAGGCAAGGAAGAGGAAGAAGTACCATTAACCGAAACATACTGAGATCTCCCTGAGAGGTAAGACCTAAACCATTCAAGTGGGACTCCATGCACTCCAAATGAAGATAACAACTTTACAAGTTTTACTTTCCCGAAGTTCAGTGGAGATCTGACAACCGATAATGGTAGATTTCCTGGTGGCAGTAATTTATGGACACCCTGCTCTCTGCACAGGTTAGATGGCGTCCAGATACAAGAAAGCATAATTAGGAGGTAAACTGTTCAGATGGGATCCAGCGTCACTTCTTGTAGACGTGCTGAGAAGGACATAGTACCCCCGCATCCGTCAAGAGGTCAAATTGAACCCCCCCCCCCTAAGCCAACAGCACAATTGTGATACCAGCTCCTACTTCGAACTGAGTTTGGCTGATGAACTAGCCCAAATGAATCTGAGTACGATATTTTCATATATTTTCAGAATTTTTGAAAACTAGTGCTTTACTGAAAACATCTAACAATATACGTTTTTTTTTAGAGTAGAAACATAAAGTGCTTTAGTAGGATTTTTTTAGAGTAGAAAAATAAGTATTTTAGGATGTTTTGTATGATCTGAGTTCGCTTAATTTGGTAAGGCTTGTACATTGTTATTTTGTTGACTGATTTGTAGTGACGGTGTCTGGGTGGTGTTAGGACATAGAGTAATCTCAGAAATTCGCATCATAGCTTGAAACTTTCGTACTATAGGCACAAAAACAGGATTTTTTAGAGTTTGTGGTTTAGTCTATTAGTTCTTGATTCCGAATTAAATTAAAAGTAAAATCCAATGAAATTATAGGACGACATTAAAATTAAAACCGAACGAAGATTATTCCTAATGTCAAGGGGGCTGCCTCTTTTATTCCTCTTTTATTCCCGGCTCTGGATGCTAAAGTTCTATAGTGCTTTAAAGATACTTCTTATTCTAACTCAAAGGTCTCGTGAAAACATCACGGGTAAGTGATCTTTATAAAAGTTTTACCATCAAATTCAGGACACCAGGGAACTTTATTGTAGAGGTTTTAAACACTCATCTACTAAAAGTTGAATTTCGCTCCTTTTTTCGAGAAATAAGATCACGGATGTGTTTTCATTTGGGTTCATTTTTTCAGGGGTTATCGTATCGAATCAGTAGACCTTGCTAATCTCGAGACTACCCATTTGAATGGAAATTAGAATGTATGGTACCCTTTTTAAGTAGTTTAACCAAGTTGATTCACTTGATGTGTGATAAATTATGTACAGCAATGTATTATTTGCGTCAGCTATTATGGAGGAGTCACATTTAATTAGAATAAGAAGCATTTCAAATTCAACATATAGCTTTAGCGTGAATAGTGAAGAATTGAGGCGGCTTTTCTTATGTACGGAATAATTTCTGTTCGTTTTAAGTTTTAACGTTGCTACGTACTTCATTTGAAAAAAAATGTTTGTTTTTAAATTTATTTCGTCAAGGTCTGACACCCTTTCTGATAAACGTCCCGATGACAAGAATTTAGGGACCCTTCCCCCAAATAGATGGGATGGAATGTGAACTCTTAATAAGCACAACTAGAACACTTAATTTTGCTTCCCTCCAAATTTGGTTGATACGCGATGACAAGTCAAGTTTAATGACCGATCAAGTTTAATCAGTATTTGAAACTTTTTCCGCTAGATATCTTATATGATAAGAATTTAGAAGTCCCTTCCCCACAAAGGTCGTCGGTTACAGTTCCCAAAAAAGGCGTAACCAGGCCACTATTTCTTAGCCTACTTCTTAGTAAGTTTGATTGCGGTCACAGCATCTGTTACCTAAATTAATTTAAAAAACTTTTTCCACAAAATAAGTTTTTCAAAGAAAAGTAAAGAACTCCATTAAACCAAAAATGAGCAAAAATAAAAATAAAATAATCTAGCAAGCCTGAAACTACCACAAATCAGCATCGATAAATTAATGAAACCCAAAACGAACAGAAATTACAATAAATAACCGAGTCAAACTCAAAACGAGCAGAAATTGACATAAGAAGGGCTCAAAACCTCCATGCCTTCCCAAGGCCAGAACATAATTTGCACTTTACTGAAAAAATATAAATGTTTTTACTTTTATAACTTTAAAAAATCAAATAATATTAACATTTTGATTACTAAATATCAGTATATGCATATTAAACTGACAATGCATATTCATTTTTATTTTTTTTATGTAAAGTGCAAATTATGTTCTGGCCTTGGGAAGACATAGGGGTTTTGAGCCCTACTTACGTTAATTTCTGCTCGTTTTGAGTTTGACTCGGTTATTTATTGTAATTTCTGTTCGTTTTGGGTTTCATTTATTTATCAATGCTGATTTGTGGTAGTTTCACGCTTGGTAGATTATTCGATTTTATTTAGGCTCATTTTTGGTTTAATGGAGTTCTTTACTTTTCTTTGAAAAACTTGTTTTGTGGAAAAAGTTTTTTTAATTATTTTCTGTTCATTTTATATTGACATAGTCTTTTCAGGGAAAAAGAAAATAATACTTTAAATCTTTTCGTGTTTTTTAAGACTTTATAGTTTGGTCTGCTATTTGTTTGCTGGAGAAAAATTTTCAGCAATTTTTAACAACATACACCCTTTTAAAAATCTGGACACAAATAGCAGTGTTTCATTCAGTTTCATACCTCCTCTAGTTGACCTGAAATAGAAAACTTGATACCATTCGCAAAAAAATCTGTTTACTTTCTTTGATAGCTTGGATAAACTTACGCTATTTTGATTTGGTTAAATTTTAAGAGCAGAAGTAGCCCCGAAAGTTTGAACATAATATCCTCAGTCGTTCTTGGGATACTGCTGAGATGCCTTATTGGGAATCAGCATTAACACAGTGCATTTTGATTTAATCTTAAGGCAACATTTAGTTTTTAAACATAATGGGCAAATCGGAGGGTGGGCGTGGTAGGAGTGTTAGTTTTCCTCCAATCACTTTTGACTATTAAAAAAAGCATTAGCCCTTTCTATTTCAATCGAAAGAGCCCTTTTCGAAGTTCCTACGACAACTCCTTCAATACAAAAAGCCCTGGTCTAAAAAAAAAACAAACAAAAAATAATACATTATACCCACATCGATCGTTACTATAAAAATATCAAACCTTCCAATCAGTTTCGACTATTAAAAAGAACACTAGCCCTTTGAATTTCCAATCGAATGAGCTTTTTTTGAGCTTCTACGACAAGGGTTTCTATAAACACCTTATATGCCCTAAGGGTATAAATTATAACCCTTGCCCAGAAGACTCTGAGGGGGTTGTCATCCTCAGAGACCTAATTTCCAGAACTTTCAACTACGTTAAAAAAAAACGGCTATCTCAAAATTTTGATTGGATGTGTTTGGGGAAATGGTGGGCGTGAGAGGGGCGTTAGTTGCTCTCCAATCACTTTCAACCATTAAAAAAGGCACTAGCCCTTTCAATTTCCAATCAAATGAGCCGTTTTGAAGTTTTTATGACAAGGCTTTCAATGAAACCCTTATATGCCCCCAGGTCATAACTTACACCCTTGCCCTGAGGGCTGGGACGGGGGGAAGGGGGGGGGTTTCATCCTCAAAGACATAATTTCCAGAACTTTCAAATACGTTGAAGAAAATTTTCATCTCAAAATTTTGATTGGATGTGTTTGGGAAAACGGTGGGCGTGGACGAGAGGGGTTTAGTTGCCCTCCAATCACTTCTGACTATTAAAAAGGGCACTAGCCCTTTCAAATTCAAATCGAATGAGCCTTTTTTGACGTTTCTACAACAACGCTTTCTATAAAAACCTTATATGCCCCAGGGTATAACTTACAACCCTTGCCCTGAGGGCTGTGAGGGGGTCGTCATTCTCAAAGATAATTTCCGGGCCTTTCAACTACGTTGAACAAAATAGATATCTCAAAATTTTGATTGGATATGTTTGGGGAAATGGTGGGCGTGAGAGGGGTGTTAGTTATTCTCCAATCACTTTCGACAATTAAAAAGGGCACAAGCATTTCTAATTTCCAATTGAATGAGCCCTTTTGAAGTTTCTACAACATCACTATCTATAAAAACCCTATATAACCCCAGGGCATAACTTACAGCCCTTGCTCCGAGGGTTCTGAGGGATTATCATCTTCAAAGACCTAATTTCTAAAACTTTTAACTACGTTGAACAAAATGGTTATCTCAAAATTTTGATTGGATGCGTTTGGATAAATGGTTGGCGTGGAAGGGGTGCTAGTTGCCTTCCAATAACTTTCGATTATTAAAAAGGGCACCAGCCATTTCAATTTCCAATCAAATGAGCCTTTTTTGAAGTTTCTATGACAACGCTTTCTATAAAAACCTTATATGTCCCCAGTGCATAACTTACAAGCCTTGCCCTGAGGGCTGTGAGGGGGTTGTCATCCTCAAAGACATAATTTTCCAGACCTTTCAACTACGTTGAACAAAATGGTTATCTCAAACTTTTGTTGGATGTGTTTGGGGAAATGGTGGGCGTGAGAGGGGTGTTAGTTGCTCTCTAATCACTTTCAACAATTAAAAAAGTCATTAGCCCTTTCAATTTCCAATCGAATGAGCCCTTTTGAAGTTTCTACGACAACGCTTTCAATAAAAACCATATATACCCCCAGGTCATAACTTACAACCCTTGCCCTGAGAGGTGGGTCGGGGGGAGGGGGGTAGTCATCCTCAAAGACCTAATTTCCAGAACTTTCAACTACGTTGAAGAAAATTGCTATCTCGAAATTTTGATTGGATGTGTTTGGGGAAATGGTGGGCGTGAGAGGGGGGTTAGCTGCCCTCCAATCGCTTCCGACTATTATAAAGGGCACTAGCCCTTTCAATTTCCAATCAAATGAGCCCTTTTTGAAGTTTCTACGACAACGCTTTCTATAAAAAAAACCTTTTATTTCCCAAAGGCATAACTTACAATCCTTGGCTTGAGGGCTGTGAGGGGGTTGTTATCCTCAGACATAATTTCTGGTCCTTTCAACTACGTTGAACAAAATAGTTATCTCAAAATTTGATTGAATGGTTTGGGAAAATGGTGGGTGTGAGAGGGGGTTACTTGCCCTCCAATCGCTTTCGACTATTAAAGATGGCACTAGCCATTTCAATTTCCAGTCGAATAATTCTATTTTGAATTTTCTACGACAACGTTTCCTATAGAAAAAATCTTATATGCCCCCAGGACATAACTTACAACCCTTGCCCTGAGGGCTGTGAGGGGAGTGTCATCTTCAAAAATATAATTTCCGGACTTTTTAGCTACGTCGAACAAAATATCTATCTCAAAATTTTGATTTGATGTGTTTAGGGAAATGGTGGGTGTGAGAGAGGTGTTAGTTATTCTCCAATCACTTTCGACTATTAAAAAGGGCACAAGCCTTTCTAATTTCCAATTGAATGAGCCCTTTTTGAAGTTTCTACAACATCACTATCTATAAAAACCCTATATAACCCCAGGCCATAACTTACAACCCTTGCCCCGAGGGTTCTGAGGGGTTTCATCTTCTTCAAAGACCTAATTTCTAAAACTTTTAACTACGTTGAACAAAATGGTTATCTCAAAATTTTGATTGGATGCGTTTTGGATAAATGGTGGGCGTGGAAGGGGTGTTAGTTGCCTTCCAATAACTTTCGATTATTAAAAAGGGCACCAGCCATTTCAATTTCTAATCAAATGAGCCCTTTTTGAAGTTTCTATGACAACGCTTTTCTATAAAAAACTTATATGTCCCCAGGGCATAACTTACAAGCCTTGCCCTGAGGGCTGTGAGGGGGTTGTCATCCTCAAAGACATAATTTCCGGACCTTTCAACTACGTTGAACAAAATGGTTATCTCAAACTTTTGTTGGATGTGTTTGGGGAAATGGTGGGCGTGAGAGGGGTGTTAGTTGCTCTCTAATCACTTTCACAATTAAAAAAGGCACTAGCCCTTTCAATTTCCAATCGAATGAGCCCTTTTGAAGTTTCTACGACAACGCTTTCAATAAAACCATTAATACCCCCAGGTCATAACTTACAACCCTTGCCCTGAGAGCTGGGTCGGGGGAGGGGGGTAGTCATCCTCAAAGACCTAATTTCCAGAACTTTCAACTACGTTGAAGAAAATTGCTATCTCGAAATTTTGATTGGATGTGTTTGGGGAAATGGTGAGCGTGAGAGGGGGATTAGTTGCCCTCCAATCGCTTCCTACTATTATAAAGGGCACTAGCCCTTTCAATTTCCAATCAAATGAGCCCTTTTTGAAGTTTCTACGACAACGCTTTCTATAAAAAACCTTTTATTTCCCAAGGGCGTAACTTACGATCCTTGGCTTGAGGGCTGTGAGGGTATTTTGTTCAACTACGTTGAACAAAATAGTTATCTCAAAATTTTGATTGAATGTGTTTGGGAAAAAGGTGGGTGTGAGAGGGGGTTACTTGCCCTCCAATCGCTTTCGACTATTAAAGATGGCACTAGCCATTTCAATTTCCAGTCAAATAATTCTATTTTGAATCTTCTACGACAACGTTTCCTATAAAAAAAAACCTTATATGCCCCCAGGACATAACTTACAACCCTTGCCCTGAGGGCTGTGAGGGGAGTTTCATCTTTAACAACATATTTTCCGGACTTTTTAGCTACGTCGAACAAAATGGCTATCTCAAAATTTGGATTGGATGTGTTTGGGGAAATGGTGGGTGTGAGAGGGGGTTAGTTATCCACCAATCACTTTCGAGTATTAAAAAGGGCACAAGCCCTTCTAATTTCTAATCGAATGAGCCCTTTTTGAAGTTTCTACAACATCGCTATCTATAAAACCTTATATAACCCCATGGCATAACTTACAACCCTTGCCCCGAGGGTTCTGAGTGGGTTATCATTCTGAAAGACCTAATTTCTAAAACTTTTAACTATGTTGAACAAAATGGCTATCTAAAAATTTTGAATGGATGTATTTGGGAAAAGGTGGTCGTGAGAATGGGGGTTAGTTGCCATTTCCATTTCCAATCGAATAAACCCTTTTTAAAGTTTCTACGACAAAGCTTTCAAAAAAATTTATATGCCTTCAAGGCATAATTTACAGCTCTTATCCTGAGGGTTGTGGGAGGAGTGTCATCCTGAAAGATATAATTTCCGGATCATTCAACTACTTTGAACAAAATGGCTATCTCAAAATTTTGATTGGATGTGTTGGGATAAATTGTGGGCATGGAAGGGGTGTTAGTTGCCTTCCAATCACTTTCGACTATTGAAAAGGGCTCTAGCCATTTCAATTTCCAATCAAATGAGCCCTTTTTGAAGTTTCTAGGACAACTCTTTGTATAAAAACCTTATATGCCCCCAGGGCATAACTTACACTACTTGCTCTGAGGGTTGTGGGGGGGGAGGGTTGTCATCCTCAGAGACCTAATTTCTAGAACTTTCAACTACGTTGAAAAAAATGGTTATCTCAAAATTTTGATTGGATTTGACTGGAAAAGGTGGGCGTGAGAGGGGGGTTAGTTGCCTTCCAATCACTTTCGACTATTAAAAATGGCACTAGCCCTTTGAATTTCCAATCGAATGAGCCTTTTTTTGAAGTTTCTACGAGAACGCTTTCCATAAAAACCTTATATGCCCCCAGAGCATAACTTTAATCCTTGCTCTGAGGGCTGTGAGGGGGTTGTCATCCTCAAAGACATAATTTCAAGACCTTTCAACTACGTTGAAACAAAATGGTTATCTCAAAATTTTGATTGGATGTGTTTGGGGAAATGGTGGGCGTGAGAGGGGGGTTACTTGCCCTCCAATCGCTTTCGACTATTAAAAAGGGCACTAGCCATTTCAATTTCCAGTCGAATGATTTCTTTTGAATTTTTTACGACAACGCTTTCTAAAACAAAACCTTATATGCCCCAGGGCATAACTTGCAAACCTTGCCCTGAGGGCTGTGGGCGAGTGTCATCTTCAAAAACATAATTTCCGGACTTTTTAACTACGTCGAACAAACGGCTATCTCAAAATTTTGCTTGGATGTGTTTGAGGAAATGGTGGGTGTGAGAGGGGTGTTAGTTATCCTCCGATCACTTTCGACTATTAAAAAAGGGCAAAGGCCCTTCTAATTTCTAATCGAATGAGCCCTTTTTTGAAGTTTCTACAATATAACTATCTATAAAAACCTTATATAACCCCAGGGCATAACTTACAGCCTTGCCCCGATGGTTCTGAGGGGGTTATCATTCTCAAAGACCTAATTTCTAAAACTTTTAACTACGTTGAACAAAATGGCTATCTAAAAATTTTGTTTGGATGTGCTTGGGAAAAGGAAGGCGTGAGAGGGGGGTTAGTTGCCCTCAAATCACTTTCGACTATTAAAAAAGGGAACTGGCCTTTTGAATTTCCAATCGAATGAGCCCTTTTTCAAGTTTCTACGACAAAGCTTGCAATGAAAACCTTATATGCCCCCAGGGCAAAACTTACAACCCTTACCCTGAGGGCTGTGTGGGGGAGTGTTATCCTCAAAGATACAATTTCCGGATCTTTCAACTACTTTGAACAAAATGGCTATCTCAAAATTCTGATTGGATGTGTTTGGATAAATGGTGGGCGTAGAAGGGATGTTAATTGCCTTCCAATCACTTTCGGCTATTAAAATGGGCACTAGCCATTTCAATTTCCAATCAAATGAGCCCTTTTGAAGTTTCTACGACAACGCTTTCTATAAAAACCTTATATGCCCCCAGGGCATAACTTACAATACCTGCCCTGAGGGTTGTGTGGGGGGGGGAGGGGTGTTTTCATCCTCAGAGACCTAATTTCCAGAACTTTCAACTACGTTGAACAAAATGGTTATCTCGAAATTTTGATTGGATTTGACTGGAAAAGGTGGGCGTGAGAGGGGGGGGGGTTAGTTGCCTTCCAATCACTTTCGACTATTAAAAACGGCCCTAGCCCTTTGAATTTCCAATCGAATGAGCCTTTTTTGAAGTTTGTACGAGAACGCTTTCGACAAAAAACCTCATATGCCCCCAGGGCATAAATTACAATCCTTGCTCTGAGGGCTGTGAGGGGGTTGTCATCCTCAAAGACATAATTTCCAGACCTTCCAACTACGTTGAACAAAATGGTTATCTCAAAATTTTGATTGGATGTGTTTGGGGAAAAGGCGGGCGTAAGAAGGGGGCTAGTTGCCCTCAAATCACTTTCTACTATTAAAAAGGGCACAGGCCTTTTGAATTTCCAATCGAATGAGCCCTTTTTCAAGTTTCTACGACAAAGCTTGCAATAAAAACCTTATATGCCCCCAGGGCAAACTTACAACCCTTACCTTGAGGGCTGTGGGGGGAGTGTCATCCTCAAAGATACAATTTCCTGATCTTTCAACTACTTTGAACAAAATGGCTATCTCAAAATTTTGATTGGATAAATGGTGGGCGTGGAAGGGGTGTTAATTGCCTTCCAATCACTTTCGGTTATTAAAATGGGCACTAGCCATTTCAATTTCCAATCAAATGAGCCCTTTTTGAAGTTTCTACGACAACGCTATCTATAAACACCTATATGCCCCCAGGGCATAACTTACAATACTTGCCCTGAGGTTTGTGGGGGGGGGGGGGGGGGTGTCATCCTCAGAGACCTAATTTCCAGAACTTTCAACTACGTTGAACAAAATGGCTATCTAAAAATTTTTATTGGATGTGTTTGGGGAAAAGGCCGGCGTGAGATGGGGGTTAGTTGCCCTCAAATCACTTCCGACTATTAAAAGGGGCACTGGCCTTATGAATTTTCAACCGAACGAGCCTTTTTTGAAGTTTCTACAACAAAGCTTTCTATAAAAACCTTATATACCCCCAGGGTATAACTTACAACCCTTGCCCTGAGGGCTGTAGGGGAGTGTCCTCCTCAAAAACAAAATTGCTATAAGGAAATCAACTACGCTGAACAAAATGGCTGTCTCAAAATTTTGATTGGATGTGTTTGGGGGAATGGTGGGCGTGGAAGGGGTGTGTTAGTTGCCTTCCAATCACTTTCGACTATTAAATAGGGCACACGCCACTCTCATTTCCAATCAAATAAGCCCTTTTCCAAGTTTCTATGACAACTCCTTCGATACGAAGTGCCCTGGTCTAAAGGAAAAAGAATAATAATATATTGTGCCAACATCGTTCTTTACTTAGGCAGCACGATTGCGCTGCCTATGATATTTTTGGTCACCCTAAACACTACATGGGTACCTGGAGAAATCTGGGGGAAACACGGGAAGCATCGGATGATTTGCCCCCAGCCACGCATTGACCAGTACCCGTGCTACGCAGACCATTGGTCATTATGCGAATTTTTTTTAATTTTTTAACAAAAACGAAGCTATCGGACTTGGAATATTTTCAATTATCCGAAACCGAAAGCGGTTACTAGACTTGCTATTTCTTCGATTGCTAAATTTTGATTGCTATACATAATTAGTTTTAAAATACACAGGGCGTATACCTTGAGCGAAGTGGGGCTCAAGGCGCACAAAAAGTTTCAGGACAAAAGTAGGAAGTAGCCCTACATGAAGTAGGCCTAAAATCTTGGGATTGGCATTCTGTCTAAATAAATGAAGCTAGATATCAGGTACTATGATGTAGGGTACCAACCAATAGAAAATCAAAAGACAATGAGGCTGGTAAAAGTTTTGAAGAGTTAGCCGTTGTGGTTCCTCAGCTACACCTCCCTTTACGAACTTAGTCTATTCGCGATTTTAATAGAAAATTATCTCTCCTTTTAACCATTTTCATCGCCGATGTCTTTGATGCTCCGTTCCATATCATTCCTTGAAATCTATCTTCTGGCTATGTTTTGGGAAAATTTTCTTTGAGAATCACTAGTTTAGTTTAATGACTTTTATAAAATAATAATGAAACCGTGAATTTTCAAAAATTAGAGGAGCCAAGTATTTTAACCTAAATCCCTGACGATCTTTTAATTGCAGTTGCACTTATCCACGCAGAGAACATTGACTTAATAAAGGAATAACTGAATTTACTCCACTTATAAAACTAAGGTTCCACAACCATATAAAGGAAACAAGGGTTGTGATGCACTTTTCTTTTTTCATCAGCATGTGTCATCAAAAACATAACTAAAACTATTCCTGGTAAAACCCCTATGATGAGATGATTTGAATTAACACAAGACCGCGTAATTAAACTAGGAATTTAATTCATTTTTCGCTTGTTGCTTTTGTGGTTTTATTCTAATCACACTTATTTCTTCTTAAAGGAATTTGTCAGATATTGAGATGCAGTCAGATATTGACTTCGTTAAGACTGAATACCCCTTCTCTTGAGTTTTACTTTTAAGCGATGCAACTTGGAGGCTATTTTCAAATAAAAACACAGTGGGTTTTCAACTACAAGATGAATATATTTGCTTAGATATGACAGCTGTTGATCACCATTGCTGTTCTGTTACATCTCTAACCCTTTTTGTCAGGAGCTATGATTTTCTATGAGCTTTGTCCAGTAACTTTTCTCAAAATAAATCCACCAAAAAAAATTCGCACGAATCAGTTACCGATTATGGCTCTTTCGAGTTCGGAAATAAAGACGGCTTTGACAAAATTTGCCTATCACTCTAACTTCTCTTAAAAAACGAGAGAGAGAAAAAGAGTATTTTGCTAGTGACTGGCTAAAAGAAGCTGCTAGGGACCAAACTGAAATAAGCAAAACTGAAATAAGAAAATTTGGTTTCAACCTATCTAGTTGGCCTTCCCGAGAGAGTTGAAAATTCACTAGATAATCTTACTGTATTGGTAATTCTAATCCTGGCTAATTTTCAAAATCTGACTGGTCATAATTTGTGAATCAGCCTTTTAATGGGTAAAATTTGATCCTTTCCTATCAAAAAGAATTGCCTAATGTATAATTAGTAAGTATAATTAGTAATTAGTCAGGAAACCTGAACCAAAGCAAGTATGTCCCATTGTACATACAGTCCATAGGCTTAATTAACAATGTGTCCAGTTTTACGTGTAGATTTAGCAAATCCACACCGTTTTGTCTCACGACTGGGGGATGGAGTTTAAACTTTTAGGATTTTTTTGGGGGGTGGGGGTGTGAGCGTTATGGTGCACTCAAATCTTTTGAGGGAGGAAAGGAGTACAGTGTGTTTCTCTGATACCACAAAAGACTACGCGCTACGGTTTTTTTCTCTTTTCTGCCTGTCCTCTGACAGGCTCTGTCTGCTAATTGCATCATAATTATCCAATCGTTCATACTATGTGGATTATGTGAACATGGGCGCCCGCAAGGGGGTGGGGCTTGCCCCCCTGGAAATCTGGGACTATAAAGTAATTTTGAGGAAACCAAAGGAAAGAGAGTAGAGTAGGGAAAACCATGGAAAAATGTGTGTTGACTGCCACTATGGTTGACTGCCTGCCAATAGCTGTTGGCCCTAAAGAGGGGCAATATAAGTTCTAATTTGTGATGAAATGATCCCTTTCCACTTTTTCACAATTATTTTTACTATATGCCTTGGCTGAAGTAAAAAAAAAAAAATATATACATATAAAATCAATTTTTCGTAGGGATGAATGGTAGGTAAAAAGCGATAGGGTCGTTACTGCCAAAATGTTGGGGGGGGGGAGGAGGATCAAGGGATTTTATCGACTGTTTTTTGTCAATAATTAGCATAATGTCCGTGTCAAATACAATACGTAAAATCACTGCACGAGTCGTAAAACCGCTGCATTTACCGACCGAGATTCAGATTTATGTATATATCATGTCACTATTTTAATGCTCTTTATTTAACCAAATTGAAAATTTCTGTAGGTTGATGAAAATTGAAAATTTTTCCAAGTTCGAAATTTCTGTAGATGACATGTCAGTATATTCGTTGTCTTTATTTAACCAAACAAAGAATTTTAGCGGCGTTGGAGAAATCATGGCGCTTCGCTTCACGATTTTACCAACTTGTGAGCAAAACAAGGAGGGTCCCCCTCCTCCCCTCCATACGTGACGGCCCTGAATAGCGATACCTATCAATAACGAAAGCACAAGAACCAAAATATTGATAGCATTAAATCAAAGAACCAGCTTTTTATTCCCAATATGTATTTGTTTCGAGTTTGAAGCAAACATCATAAGTTATTAGTGCATAAGAACGTTCGTATAATTATAGAAAAGGAAGGAAAACAACTTAAAACGGAGGTAATCCAGGACAATACGCCATCAAATAGGGCAAGTCTGAGTACCGTTGAGCCGATATCTGAAGCCACTATAAAAAGAAATGTTTGATATTGTACTTTTCCCGAGAACGGATGTTTTTTTTTCCGTTTCATTATTACTTTTTTTTTAACCGGGAGTGATTGTATTGACCTAGTTAATTTAATTAAATCAATAGTCAACATTACGCAGCAATGTTCGACACTACAGGCTTTCTCAATAACGCCCATCACTAGAAACTCTTATTTGATTTTCTTAATCTTTGTCTCAACCAGCTACTTTGAAATCGCTTTACTTTTTATAATTACAGAGTCTGAAAGTGCTCCCATATCGGTGTTTGATAAGCTAAGTTCAAAAACGTTGATACTGTTAAATAAAGTTCATTTTGAAAATATTTTGTCGCATGAGATCCTAATTTAGTCCTTGTCCACTGCTTAAAGCCGTGAATGGTTAGACCGTTGCTCAGGCGAAGACCATACGCTACACACATCAACAACATTTTTTTCATTTTCACATGGGATCATAATCTAGCCCTTGTCCACTGCTTAAAATCATGGATGCTTATAGTCGTGATTGGTTAGACCAATACTCAGGTGGTAACCATGCGCTACACACATATCAACAATATTTTTTCATTTTCACATGGGTTCCCAATCTAGCCCACATTTCCAACACTTCGACGCTCAATAGAACTGAATGCTAGGGGTTCCTATCTTATCTTTCATAAGTAGGCTATTGCTTTGTGTATTTTTTGTAATTACTTTACTTTTTCTATTTTTATATACTATTACTTTACTTGACATACTTTTTGCATTACCTTCCTAAAAATATTTTTCTCTAAGCTTTGCAACCCATCAAAAACCAGACAGAGAGCATTGAAGTATTGAATTTTTTCCGTGGGGTGAAATGTGATAAAACAAATAACAACAATTTTCAACTAAAAGTAGGGAGCAAACATAAAAATTAAAATGAACTTTAATTCATTATTCTGTATATAAGGAAGACTGCCCCCTCCTCAACTCCTCGCTCATTAAACTAAAGTTTTTTAGTGTTTTGAAAAACCTTCTTTTCCCAATTCAATGGCTCTTGTGTTTCAGTAAATCTTCTCAAAAAATTAAGACACAAGTCAAACTTCAGAGTAAAGAGCAAAGGAGTTAAGGAGGAAACCGATCGCTTCATATAAAGAATAATTTCTGTTCCTTTTAGGTTTCAAACCTGCTCCTTACTTTCAGCTGAAAAAACTAGTCTTTTAGAATTTAATTTCTGATTGTTCTCCAAATCATGCCCAGGTCTAACCAAAATATAATGTGGGGTACCGGCCCCATAAACGAATGTTTTATTGCTGTTAAAACGTATATGTCAATAATTGAAAATCGATTAGTACCGCCCTACTTTTCCAGTTTTTCTGCTTAAGAATTAAAATTTTTGATTGCAATTTAAATTTTGAACAAAATTTGAATATGCTGTCCAAATTTGCAATAAATAGTATTTTTGTTCAGCAAACTGGAGTTAAAGACTCAATTAAAGGAGCTTTATGACGGAATTGCTTTATTATGAAAGACAAAGTGCTCTGAGTCCGAAAGCATCCTCAACAACGCTCTTCCATTGTTGGAATCCATCTCTGCATTTATGCAAAAGAAATTAATCCCTCTTATCCGTTTACTAAATATAGACTTTAAAGCATTTTGTGAAAATTATCTCTTAAAGGCTTGTTTACAAAATAAGACAAGATATACTTATCGTTCAAAATTTTACAATTTGAAAATCACTCGTGAAATTCTTCATCAAGATTTTATACGCTGCTTGTAATTTAGCTTAAACTGAATATCTAGTCACGGAAACATGTAGATACCATTCGTAGAAGGTATTTAACCGTACCCCCCCCCCCCCACACACACACACACTAAAAAAAGAGCTAAAACGTGCTAAAAAAGGAATATATTACCAAACAAAAAATACAAGTAGGATCTTTGATCCTCAGCAACCTACCACACATCTTCTTGAAGATGGCCTCCCAGCCCTCCCAAGAAATGATGCATCTGCGTTAAAAGTTCTCTCAAGAGACTCAATTTAAATAATCCTTATATGTATTCCATCTGTTTAGCCCATTGAACTGAAGGCTTGCCACAAAATGTAGTGTCATATGATGCAACAAGAAACAATATTTCCCAAGTTTACTTCCCCTTAGAACATCAACTTTACATTAATGTTACAGGTTCCCCCCAATAGTCAGCTTTAACCACGAGCACTGGAAAAATTTGAAGTCAAATTTCGGCAGCAATGAACCAAAGAAATAATAAATAGCAATGATACACGATGCAAATTAGACTGTTCATCAAGATAAGTTGAATTCTAAACACGTATCAAATCAAGTGCAGCTTTGAAAATTTCCTCATTTCCTTCCGTTTCAGGCTTATGATACAAAATGGATCTCATTTCCGCATCAGCTCTTGAGCATAGAGCTCCACTAAACCCCTCACTTCTACGTTGTTTTGCTTTCAATGCAATATGCTCAAATGCAACTGGATGCAATAACTTGTCTTCACCCATTAACTTTGTGATTTTATCAACCGTGTCGCGTGACAGAAACTGTGTTGCAACTCCAATACGAGAAAATATGGCACCTGTTTTGCCATCTTTGTCTGGAAGGTGTTGGCTTTGTCTCTTGAACTAGCTTGGCAGTATATAATGATTTCCAATCAACGTCCATTGGATCAAATAGATGGCTCTTGAAGAACATCATTTTCAAGTTCATCATCGGATATCTGTTCAAAATCCATGCTCTCAAGCAAATCATCTTCATTGCCAGGAGTTACAGAGCGTGCATCATCGAAACATGCTGTCTGAAAAAAAAGAATAATAAAAGATAAGCAACGCAAGGCCAAAACGGAAAAAGACAATTGTTTTACCGAAAGCAGAAAAAAAAATACCACCCTCCATCCCTCAACCATAATGCTCCATAATTATAATGTCAAGTTTTTGAGCGAATACAACGTTTTACAAAAACCTACGTTTTTCTGGAGCGGAGGGGGATTACATAACAGAAGCTGCTTCTTTTGTTTTGCACCACTTTAAGACCTACAACTTTGCATATGATAAAATTTCATCCGAAGCTTCCTATAGGTTCATCCACTGACTTATTCATTATTCTGGAGCAACACTTAGTCAATTTGTTCGATTTCTTCCTTATGATGCTGATTTAATTTATCGGAACAGGGTGGCAAGGGTCTAACCTCTGCTGTTTTTACGGGAGGAGCGGTCCTCAGGCTGGACTGATGAATCTAATATTTCTAATTTGGAAAGCTGCGCATGAGTTTGGCCAAAAGCGACGGCTTCCCTGAGCCAGAGGCTAAAGTGTGTAAGCTGAGGTAGATTTACACTCTACATCAGAGAGGACCAAACGAAGTTTTTCTGCCAAGCATTCGCTTCTTATGTTTCCGCTTTCGAAGGGAAAGCTCTGTCTACGTAGGCAAGGAAGCAAACACCAGTTTCGAATTAAAGTAAAAATAAAACCTAAAAGAGCTTAAGATATGCGATGTTTACCTAGCCCAATCACAAAAATTATTTTTTAACAATAACAAATAGAACAATTCAGACATCCAAACAAAGAACAGCTTCTCACGTGTCCGGAAGTGCTTTTATAAGCTTTTCTGTTTGTGATTTCAGGTGAATTTGTTTTCAGTGTTTGGGACTGAGGGAAGGAATGGTATGACACGTGCGTTCCAAATTTTAAAAGTCTTCTCATTGCCGAAAAAAATTGAAGTATACCCTTTGATCCTCCTTTATTAATGATTTTCGAAAGCAGGCCCATGGAAATAAAATCAACTTTGGAACGCATAGATACAATTTTTTAATAACACCGTTCAATGATCCTGGAAAAGGTGGTAAAAGTGAAAGGCATTAGATATACCCGTTTGAACACTTCGGAGGGCCAAAAACTTTGAGAAAAGATTCAGAATTACAGCACAAAACGAGCTAAGTCTTGTTACGGTGCAAAACTGAGCCAAGTCATGAAATGGCACAAAAAACAAACTAGAGCCACAAGGTAGGCCGTTGTGCCTCCGCTACTCCCATCCTCCTCGTCGGGTTTTTTTAGCAGAAGGATCGGCTCGTTGCACTTCATTTGAACCTGAGCCACAAAAGGGTTTTCAATCGGTATAATTTGGGCTATAAAGTGGGTCAGTGGACCCTTCATCGACCCGTTCTTCCAGCCATTTCTTTTAACAGGAAGGCAGGCCGTGTTCGGACTTTTTTGAAGCAGAATCAAGCAAGAATTTTCAATCTGCATCATTGGTGGTACAAAGTGAGTCTGTGGGCCATCCAACACCCCCAAGACGTATTGCTTCTCGCTAGAACCAGAATCATGCAAGAACTTTCAATATTTATGATTAGATAACTAAAGCGGGCCAGTGGCCCCTCCGACACCCCCATTCCTTCCACGGCCAGTTTATTAGCAGATCGGTAGGCACGTTGCACCTTGTTTGCGCCAGCTTAAATTCTGTACGACTGGATGACTCAAGTGGGTCCGTGTTCTCTCTAACACCCACTCAACCCCAACTGTTTAGGAAAAAGATAGGTATATGACACCAATTTTACCTGTAATCATACAAGAATTTTTAATCAGTAAGACAAGAGGCACTGAATGGGCGCATGGATCTTGAAAGATCTTCTTCCTTTCTAACATTTTTTCAATCTATATGTTTGGGGGACCAAACTGGGACCACGGTCTGTTCACCCCTCCCTTTTCCACACACACACACCGAACATTCCGAAGATGCATAAGCATGTACCTTCTTCTTTGAACCGAAATTACAGCATGATTGGAGGTGTAAAGTATGCCCACATACTGGTCAACTAGGTTTGATCCATAAAACAGTCTATCCATACCCCCTCTGCACTAGTTTGCGGCAGAAATTCAAGGATTTTGCACCTTGTTTGAGTGGGATTGCGCAAGGATTTTCGATCTATATTATCGGAGGCATGATGCGGGCCCATAGTTCCTCTAATATCTTCCCTCTGTCAACTTTATAGTAGTCAGGTAGAATGCAACTTGCTTGAGCTGGAACCACATAAGGATTATCAATTGCCACAATTAGATGGAAAGGTGATCCAGAGGCCCCTCTAATACCCCTGCCAACTTTTCTATGCAAAGGAAGGCACACCTTGTGTGAGCCAAACTCATGCAAGGATTTTTAATCTGTATAGTTGGAGGGACATGGTGGGCCCATGTCCCCTACAACCCTTCTACCCTCTCCCAGATTGCTTTATAATAGAAAGATAGGCATGTTGCATTTCGTTTGAGCAGGACTCACGCGAGAATTTTCAATGTATATGATTGGAGAATTAAATTAGGCCACTGGTCCCTCCAGCGCCCCTACCTCTTTACCGACAAATTTCTAGCAGAGGAGGCCTATTACACCTCTTTTAAATGAAAAACCTATAAGGATTTTCAATTGGTCTGGATTTACATTTCCATTTGCATTCAATTGAGGAACAAAAGTTCTTTAGCAACGATCGTCTTCCTACCAATTGTTAACGAAAAAGGTTGGTAAGTTACAGCATTTATATACTTCTGAGAGAGGCATGGCATTTCCCTTCAGGAATAAGGTCGAATGAATCCAAAGTGCCCCTAAGATCCACGACAATTGAAGGATATCCTTTACTATTGGTACAGCAGTGTTGGACAGAACTTTAAAGTAGCTACACAAGAAAACTTCGTCCCAAAGAGTGGGTGAAGCAGTAAAGGCTAATGCCAACTCAAGGAAACTATGGCAGCCAATCGAGATCGACCAAGAAGAGGAAAATGTAAGAATAAAAGGTAAGGGATGTCACCTCAAGCCAAGCAAGGCCCAGTTTCCTCCCAATACTCTTTGTATTGACCCGCAGCGTCCTATTTGACAATCTACCAACAAAAAAGGTGGCAAATAGAGTTGAAGCTTTCCAAACACCATTTCCAACTCTCTTATTGCCCAACCTCGAAATCTAAGCGATATATTTGCAGGGCTGCTTAGTCCGTTTAAAACCTATTCTTATCAGTTTAATTTTAATAAAGGTTGAATGAGCTCTACTCAAAATTTAAAATTACAATTTCAGATAATATTGTCCATGTGACAGAACTCTTATTCAATAAATATAATCTCGCAGTCATCGGCACTCCAGTTAGTTAAACAAAATATTACCTTTGTTTCTATAGTTGCTTTGGAGACTATTGGCTCTTCTACAGTCGTAGTAGTTACTTGTGTCTCTTGACTCAAGATGACTCCTTTTTCCTTAATTTCTGTCTTCCCAAGAGATCTT
Organism: Artemia sinica; assembly: GCA_027921565.1. NCBI lineage: Eukaryota > Metazoa > Arthropoda > Branchiopoda > Anostraca > Artemiidae > Artemia > Artemia sinica. The sequence goes on along the minus strand of CM051266.1, from coordinate 25,018,180 downwards.
CTGCATCATCACTGAAGTCAGAAAAAATATCTTCAAAGAGGTCTTCTCCAGCCTGCTCGCCGACTTCAACTTCAGACACGTCACCTTGTTGTGAGCCCGCTTCAACTTTTTCTTCTTCAATTGGGGTACTGACAGCAGATACTTCTATATTTTCCAGACGTTCTGCAGCTTGTTTTTTCTCCTTTTCGTCATGCTCCTAAGGGGAAAAAGAAGTTGAACCAAAAAGCGGATGAAGAAAATAAATCATTGATAGATAGATGAGTGTTGAATTAACTTATACAGCTAAAAACACAAGTTTAAAAGGATAAATTTGGTATCATTTTAAGTAATTTCTTTCTCTCATTCTGCACATTATATTATTCTGCCCCAATCAAAGACAAAATCTCAAATTTTCTACACAAATGAATCGGAAAGTGAGAAACACTTCTCTAGTCAAACTTTCCCACACAAGTTGCATTTGCAGAGACGTATTTGCTCGTAATGATCAGAACTTCATAAGCTCTTTACGGAACATATAGGCAGAGGATATTCCAATAATCCCAGATTCTTGGTCCAAAGTAAGAAATTTACGTTCGTAGACCCTGCTTTTTTGTTTGCCAACTTCGGTACATTTGTTTGTTCAAATTCGTTTTTTTCTTTTTTACTTTGACAAGACTCAAGCAGCTAGTCGCTGTGACAGCGTTGCAACCCAGGGTAATAGGAGACGAAACAATTTCTGATCCCTCAGGTTTGAAAAAACCGAGCCATAATATGTACAGTCACCTCCTTAGTGTTCCAGGAGGTCTTATGTTCAACCAAAAGTCCCCCTAACCTAGGCTTCTCTCAGTTTAATCTCGACCAGTGGCGTCGTTGAGGGGGGGGGGGTGCAGTTCCCCCCCCCCAATAATTTAGAAACAAAACTATAAATTATTAAGTAGCTTTAAAAACTGTTGCTCATTTTAAGGGTCAAATTTGCTCTTTATTTTGAGCAGATAATTTTTTTTAACTAATCCATGCTCATTTTTAAGATAAGGAAAACGAGAAAAATGGCGGTCCAGCATACTTCCTAATATGTTCCACATTAATATTTTCCCAAATATACTGCCTTTGAAACCTTATCATCAAGTAAAAAATGTAAGCATAGTAAATGGCAAAATTGAAAAATGTTCTATGCTTCCAGTTTCGCCTCATTTGCTCAGGTCAATTTTTTCCTTGATATTTAAAGTGCTTTTACCTCCTAAAATCTAGCAGTTCAAGATTAGATTTTTTTGTTTTAAAACTTTCAAAAGAGGAAATGAATTTACCCTCTACATCTGCAAAATAGGACAGAAATAGAATCATTGAAGAATAAGAAGGTAGATATACAGTGAATATAATTCCCTGAATGAAAAAGAAATAATTGAACTTAAGGTTTCTGCCGCAATGATGCCAAAAATTGTTCAGATTTTCTGGATATTCTTAGTCAAACAAATGCCCAATGGATAAATTAATAATTCTAATTTAATTTTTCAAATACTTTCAAGTCTAAAACATGGCCGCTATTTAAATGTGGGCAATATGTCACAATACAATGTTTCTAAATCTGGGAAATACTTTGACTTATCCTTTATCTTTACTTAGACAACACTATTGCGCTGCCTATGATTTTTGTTTCGGCTTTGACCCGCTGATATCAATGCTATTTATTAATATAAATCGGCAAACCCACAAACAAATCAATTTTTAAAAAATCATAAGTAATATTTCAATAAATCACGTATATTATAAGCTTAGTACAACAAAAATTTCACAGAGTCAAAATCCATTCAAAATTACGAGCAAATGAATAGCACGATACCCGGGGCTGTTAGAATAGTGCTTGGTTTAATTATGAGACTGAGCATTCTGTGCTGGGCGTGGGGGGTGGGGGAAGTAGAGAGGGGATATGTACAGCAGCATTAGAAGTGAATCCGGCTGAAAAAGCCGAGTGTAAACGACATTTACCTTCGCCCACCCTAAAGCTTGTTTACGCTATTCAACTGTCGTCTGCAGCAGCTCATTGCTGACATTTTCAGTAAAAGTCGAGCACCAGCACTTATATTTATGATTGTTTAATGAGTGTAGATAGCTTATAATTTATTACGTAATGTTTTTAAATTCACCAAGTAACGTGTTTGTTAAATAGTTACTTTTCTTCCCTACCGCTGGCATAGCACTCCCTCTTGCCCCCCCCCCCCCCCCAATAAAATACTGTAATTACGCCCATGATCTCGATAGTCTTGGCCGTGGCGTAAGGGATGCCAGGTCTAATTTGGACAAAAAACGTTCTGTCACTTCTACCTATAACACTAAACAAAATAATTTGATGTAACATATACCAGGAATGACCGTGTAGGGCGTTTGAAAATAAAATCGTTTTATTATCATTATTATGAATGAAGTTTAGTTTATAGTACATGTAATTTTTCCCATTTTTTTCAAAATTAAATCCTCAAAAAAAAAACATTCGTACAAAAAAAACTTATGCTTGTTCTTTCTCTGAACATAAAGCAAATCTTAGATAATTTCGCCAGGGCATGGCCAAGCCATTCACTTTTAGGAGAAGTTTAGAGAAAAGCAAGCTACAATCCACACCGTGTTTTCTTCTTTTTCTATAAAGAGGATGTTGCCTTAAAGGCGTAACAGCAGTCTTTTCAATCAACAACTTTGAGATCTCAAAATATTTCAGCAGAATTAATGTGATATCAAAGGCCTTTGGTTCAAATGATCCGCACCCTTCCATTTGACTACGTTCGCTTTCATCATCAACTGATGCCACTTTTGGTCAACTTAGGTCAAATTCAGACATGTTAATCTCGATTTCGAGACAGTAGTCCATTTGAGACAGCCAAACGTCCCGGGCTAAACGGAAAGCAGGTCGTCCAAGGTTGGGGTGGAGGGCGTCATAAAAAAATATTCAAGGGAACTGAAAACTTCCTGCGAGGGTGTAAGAGGGAGGCTTTGAATAGACTGGGATAGAGGCGGAACGTGCATAGCTGTGTTGGCCTCAGGCGGCTTGGTGCTGCGGGGAGCTGTTAGTTGTAGTAGCAGTAAGCGGTATATACGCCAGTTTTTACTGTAAAATATACTGATCAAACTCCTCCGCATTTCTCATTTGACCTAACCTTTTATAAATAATATCCTTCCTGTAAACGCAGACTTCACAAAAGGCCTTTAAAAAAACCAGGTACAAAGCAATAAGCCACTAAAAAAAAAAAAAACAACAACAAAGAAAACAATATATTCTATCTAGAGGAACATACCCCAAAGCATTACGATAAGAAAACTTGCAGCGCGTGGGAGTGGGGGGGGGGGTAAGAAAGAATAGTCAAATAACAAAATCTGATCCAAAAAGCTGTATGTTGACAGTTCTCTCTGCCTGCGATTGCGCATGGACATTGCTGATTTTCTTTTTATTTATATAACTTCAAAAAAGCTAAGGATAATAATAAAGCAGCAATGTCCGCGATAATCAATAAAGTCTTTATTAACCACTGTTGGTAATTAAAGCAAGTAAAGTGTTATTAAAAGAATCTATATAAAATAATAAAAAGGACTGAAAATGTAGACTAATTGAAAAGTTTAGGAAAAAAATAGTATAGTTATTTAAGTGTGGTGATCCGTTATTTACGAATAAAAAAGGAGTAGATGAGTCTTTCTTTCTTATTGATAGACTTTGTTCTCGTTTTACCCTTGAAACGATTTAATTAGTACGGATACCAATTTCCATTTATAAGTCTGTTTCTTTTTTACGAAATTTTTAAAGAACAAAAAAAAAAAACATTAATGTAGATTGAATTCCCCCCCCCCACCCGCCACCACTTCACTAAGAAATATTTGGGCTTAAATTATTGTTTTTTCCTAAATTCTCAGCCCAAGATAAGAAGATCTTCAAATAAACACCCCGCTGCGTCCCGCCAACTCCCAACATGTGGCTGTGGGCTCCTGACATATATGTAAAGAATATGCCCATTTTAAGGCAAACATTCTGGCTTTACATATTCTTTCTAGTAAATATCCATGACTTGAATATATAAAAGAATACACACCTTTAGAGTTTCCTCAATTTCTCTTTCAATCTGTTTTGCAGCTTCATTGTCATAGGTAACTTCAAACTCCGCATCAGCACCAAATCTTTGTTCATCTTCATAGCTTCCTCGCATTGGCCTACGAGCTCGCTGATCAAATGACTGACCTCTCCTGTTTCGAAACCTATCACGACCTCTTTGGCCTCTCCTCCAATCCTCAGGATAATCTCGTTGGAAACTGGAAGACTGCCAATCAACCCCATCTTTTCTAAACGGTCTTGATTTCCAGTCACTAGGTGCTGATCGGTTGTAATCGTCTTGCCAGCCTCGATCTCCCCAGTCTTTCGTTTGGACTCGTCTATCCAAGGATGGATTACGTTTCCTATCATCTTCAAAGCGTGCAGGACTTCTGTATCTTTTATCAATAGGCTCACGAGGTTCAAATGGACGCTTCTCATAACCGGAACGCCGATCTTCAAATGCAGATGTTTTCGGGTGGCTAATTTCTCGACGTTCTACAGAAGTTTTGCGAGGAGGTGTTATACGTTTTCTTTCATCTAATTTGGAACTAAAGCTTTTAGAATCATAAACTTTTTTTGTATCATAATCTTTCTTGTAACTATATTCTTTCTTCTTAATAGATGGGGATGTGGAGCGACCTTCAGCTCTTTTGGGCGTTCGCTGTCGAGAGAGACCTCTTTCTTGGATTTAGATCTTACTTTCTCTTTGGCTTTCTTGACACCCTTTCCTTTGCTGTCAACCTTCTCAACTTACTTTTGTCACTTTTTGACCTCCGGCGATCTTCTTCTGAGTCTAAAATAAAAGATTCTCATTTCAAATACTAGGATTTTTTATACAACCTCTCCTTTTACATTTATGACATGTGTGACGGCATTTCAGTTTTTATTGGGAGAAGAGAGACAGTTTACTTCTTACCTATAACTCCTGGTGTTAATTTTTTCCCGCGTTAAGAGGTATTTACTCATGTCAATGGAAACTCCTTAATTTTGATCTCTGTCCAGTTGCAAAATTCCCCCCCTCCCACCACCCTCCCGTCAAGAGCAGATTGTTGGCGTAAAACTAAATAAAGTAGGTGTAAGCCTAAAGCCTCAAAAAGTACGCTTAATTTTTTTTTTGTTTTTACTGTCAAAATGTTTTAAAAGGGAACCGATGAATAAAACATACGGAATTGTCAATTCACTATATTGGTAGCACACAACAGTCACTTGGTGTGCAGCGCTTACTCTACCACTATCGGTATTTGCTGTAGGATAATTAGTTTTTTTTAAGTTTTATTGTCGCTCTTTACTTTCACTTTAACAAACTTGTTATCGTTGTTTTTTTATTTATTTATGTATTTATGTATTATTTATGTATATTGTTTTTTTTATCTTGTTTTAAGACACAGATATTGAAATTTCAACTTCATATTTACAATTAATGACCACAAAAAAGTCATTAGCCTATTTACAGCACTTAAATGTGTGAGTGCAGCAACACCCATATGATGTTAATAAGATTTTCATAGTGTACTTTATCTATCGTAATAATGAGCTAAATTAAACTTAACTTACTCATTTAAGTTGAAAGGGGTTCAAATACGAGAAAAAACGTCAAAACTTAAAAAGATAATGTCCAAAACCCTACCAGACCTTTGTCCATAGTCCTCAAATATTAGCAGAGCATAGGTGGATTTAAATTTTCAAAAACCTTTTTCACACGTCAGAACTCGGGTGCATGAAATTAGGTTTTCATGCATCCGATAATTGAATCATCATTGATGAGTTGGAGGAAAGTTGTTACACTCCTCCCCATCAATTCGAGCTTCAACACAGTGTCGACTGCACAGTCGCTTTGTCACCAGTTGCGAATACACTGATTGTTACCAATTCTTCTTCTTCTTTTTTGGTCTTGGCTAAACCTGACACAAGGCGCACTTTCAATTTCACTCTGTTCAGGTCACTCTGTTGTTCCAAGCTGTAGAAATCACTCGTCGGTCACTCTGTTGTTCCAAGCCGCAGATAGCCAGTATTATTTACTCGAATCTTAATATTCGTATCAAGATTCCTCATACCAACAATTGTCCTCCTGTACCTATAAGAGACATATTTATGTTCGAAAAGGAGCTAGGCAGGGGTGTGTCACTTCTTTCAACCTGTTTGACAATTATGTTTGAACGCACAGGGAAACCTTTCATCTTGTGTTCTCAGCGGTATCAACATATCGTTTGTTTCTAAGTCGGACTATTGAGCGTACCTCAGAGATCTGTTTCCTCTTGCCTTATGAATACTATAATTTCAGCCTGAAATTGTCATAATAATTATTCATCACAAGCTATATCTCTTTGTACCTCTGTTATTAAAGCCATTGACAGTATCTCATCGGCACCTCTTTTCGCCACACTTGTAGTCTTCTGATCGCTCACAATTCTCGTCAAATATCTACCCCCTAAGCTCCAATTGTTTCGAAAAACTTTATTGCAACCGTTTCTACCTTGGCAGTCTTTACAACATTGTCGCGCTGCCCCATATTCTGAATTTTATGCTTTTCTGGAAAATTTTCCCTAAAATGACAAAGAAAAAATCCGTTCCACCTCCTTCGTTTCACCAAATACCTGTTTCATATACTACCATGGACAGGCAACTCAAGATTAACTAGCAAATATAGTATAGTCGACATAGAAATTACAGGTTCAAAACTAAATGAACAACATTGCAGGTCCTTCATGGTTTAGAATTCTTATTTGATTTATTTGTGATTTGTCATTTTTTTTGACGTTTCATATTATCCTACAATTTCTTAACGTTGTCGTAATTGTTTAAAGCATTATTGCTCTGTCTTTTCCTCCGTTTTCAGAGGGGTTTTCAATAAAATTAAATATTATTATCCATTTACTCAATTTTCAATTATAGTTTTCAAGCCCCTATTTGACTTATTTTTATCTTTTTGTGAAAGAAATACAAACCCAATCATTTATACGTTCTGCATAAGGAATAGTCCATCTTGGTACAACATACATTTCAACCCATTTCGCAGAAAAAAATAATGAAGTTAATGCTTTTTTATTTTAAATACCTGGACAGAAATAAAAACAAAAATAAGATTTGATTCTAAACAATATATAAAAAAAATTTTGTACAAAGATTAGTAGACTTTTCAAACAGTTTCTTTACTTTTTGTCATTTTTTTCTAGAATTTGTTCTTTGTTTTTTACAACTTCACATGATCCGATTCTAGAAATAATTACAAGTAAAAATGACAAGAATAGAGAAAACAACGTGGAGAACAAAATAATGCAGAATAACAAAACCAAAAAGATTTTTTTTTTTAATAACAAAAATAAAGCGAAATAAAAAAACAAAAACGAAGGAAAAAATTGTAGCAAAGGAATAGATCAAGGGGCAATTAAAATGAGCAAATTACAACTGAAAATGAAAAGAATAAAATAACGTCAAAACCTAAACGAAAAATTCGAATTTTGTTGAAACAATAAAAAAATTTGAAACTGGGTAAGAAAACGTTTGTTTTGTTATTTCGCGTTATTAGTAAATTTTCAAAAAATAACCAAAAACAAAATAACGCAAAATAAGTTAAACACTTAAACTGCGTAGGTTATTAAAAGAGGAAGGATTTAGATCATGCTGAAAGAGAAACCTGACTTGTCTATTCACTACTTACCTTTCATGGTACAAACATGTTTAAGTTTTCCAAATAAAAGTAAATACGGCCAGTAAAACAATACGGATAGATATTATCCTGTTGCGACTTTCTTTAATTTTTTCGGGAACAAGAAGGAGATCCGTCATGTCAAGCACTAATGGATGAAGGGTTGACTGACGTTGTCCAACATGATATGTCAGCGGGTGCCTCTCCTGCAGTTTTCAGCAATCCTTATCCAACAAAACCAGTGTTGGCGGAAGCCACCTAAAGGATCCAAATTATTTTTGGATATCTGTCAAGGATTCTTTCTCTGATCACCATGTCTCCCATTTCCAAAATGGAAGAGGTCCATAGGTGAAGACATAGAGGGACACGGTGGCAGGTTAGTAGGCGTAACGTGTGCCCAAGGAATTTTAGTCATTGTTTTTACACAATTACCGGGAGGGGGTCGTTTTGGGCACAGCATCTTCGAATTTCGGTGTTTAGTATGCGGGACCATCAACTGACATGTAGGATATCCCTAATGCAACGATGATCAAATGCTTCAAGGAAGCGAGTTTCTTAAGTGTCTAGAGACCAGATTTAAGAGGCGTACAACAGGATAGATCGGACATTTTCCTCATACCCGTTTCATCTTAGTTTTAGGCTGATCTCATGCCTTCTCCGGAGGGACTTGTTCCTACTTGTGAATGTATATGTGTAACACCTTTTGGAGTTAGGAAAGAACCTAGGTAAAAGTAATCCGAATCCGTGACAGTCGGTTCAGAGTTGTGGAGTTTCTATGATTCAGGCCATCTAAGGTTGATTGTTTTGGTCAGTGTGTTGTTCATACTAGTTTTAGACACACAGCAGATTCTTATCCAATACTGTGTCTTTTCATTAAGGGGGTATCTGAATTAGCTCTGCTTTGCAACTTCTTCTACTGCAAGAACCCAATTTCAGTTTCTTTGATGTGGATCATTTACCCACTTCCCAAGACAAGTATAATCCAGACTTAATCCACGCCAGCAACCACGTACATCATAAGATTATCAATATTAATCGTTATCAAGAAATCAAAAGCCTGTAATGTTGTCAAAATTACCAGTGACAAGTGGTATGATCAAATAGTTCGTGGTAACGAACTGTAAGTAAGGAGCGACGCGGCTCAATAGTAAGCGAAACTCTAAAAAAACAGACTTTTGAAATCAATAAACATATCAAAGAATCGGCTTATTATACCGAGTCCAAATATATTAGAAATCATTAAGCTTAGTGTTACCCATAAAAGGCTACGATCCTGAGAAAATTTGCCTGATTTTCAAAAAAGGTGGGAAACCACCACTAAAAATGAAGGAATCTTAATGAAAATCGCAACATCAGGCAATTTGAAAATCACTGATTGCCTGATTTTCAAAAAGAGGGGGGAAACACCCTCAAAAATCCGAAGAATCTTGATGAAGATTGCACCATCAAATTCAGCGTATCAGAGAACCATACTGTAGAGGTTTCAAGCTTTTATCTGCAAAAATGTGTAATTCTGTATATTTTTGTCAGAAGAAAGATCACGGATGTGTGTTTATTTGTTTTTTGTTTTCCAGGGGTGATCATATCGAACCACTGGTGATTAGAATTAGCCATGAATTGAATTGAAAATCAAGCATTTTGCAGTAGTGTGCATCAAGACATGGCTATTTGTAGAAAAAAGCCAAGACAGATAGTCCAAGGGATTGTGAGGCAAAAATATTGATTTTGATTTCCGTTGATTTTGAATTGATAATCAAGCATTTTGCGGTAGTGTGCATCAAGACATGGCTAATTGTAGAAAAAAGCCAAGACAGATAGTCCGAGGGATCGTGAGGCAAAAATATTGATTTGATTTCCGTTGATTTTGAATTGAAAATCAAGCATTTTGCAGTAGTATGCATCAAGACATGGCTAATTGTAGAAAAAAGCCAAGACAAATAGTCCGAGGGATTGTGAGGCAAAAAATATTGATTTTGATTTCCGTTGATTTTGAATTGAAAATCAAGCATTTTGCAGTAGTGTGCATCAAGACATGGCTAATTGTAGAAAAAAGCCAAGACAGATAGTCCGAGGAATTGTGAGGCAAATATATTGATTTTGATTTCCGTTGATTTTGAATTGAAAAATCAAGTATGTTGCAGTAGGCATCAAGACATGGCTAATGGTAAAAAAAAGCCAAGACAGATAGTCCGAGGGATTGTGAGGCAAATATATTGATTTTGATTTCCGTTGATTTTGAATTGAAACTCAAGTATGTTGCAGTAGTATGCATCAAGACATGGCAAATTGTAGAAAAAAGCCAAGACAAATAGTCCGAGGGATTGTGAGGCAAAAATATTGATTTTGATTTCCGTTGATTTTGAATTGAAAATCAAGTATGTTGCAGTAGGCATCAAGACATGGCTAATTGTAGAAAAGAGCCAAGACAGATAGTCCGAGGGATTGTGAGGCAAAAATATTGATTTTGATTTCTGTTGATTTTGAATTGAAAATCGAGCATTTTGCAGTAGTGTGCATCAAGAAATGGCTAATTGTAGAAAAAAGCCAAGACAGATAGTCCGAAGGATTGAGAGGCAAAAATATTGATTTTGATTTTCGTTGATTTTGAATTGAAAATCAAGTATGTTGCAGTAGGCATCAAGACATGGCTAATTGTAAAAAAAAGCCAAGACAGATAGTCCGAGGGATTGTGAGGCAAATATATTGATTTTGATTTCCGTTGATTTTGAATGAAAATCAAGTATGTTGCAGTAGTATGCATCAAGACATGGCTAATTGTAGAAAAAAGCCAAGACAAATAGTCCGAGGGATTGTGGGGCAAAAATATTGATTTTGATTTCCGTTGATTTTGAATTGAAAATCAAGTATGTTGCAGTAGGCATCAAGACATGGCTAATTGTAGAAAAGAGCCAAGACAGATAGTCCGAGGGATTGTGAGGCAAAAATATTGATTTTGATTTCTGTTGATTTTGAATTGAAAATCGAGCATTTTGCAGTAGTGTGCATCAAGAAATGGCTAATTGTAGAAAAAAGCCAAGACAGATAGTCCGAGGAATTATGAGGCAAAAATATTGATTTTGATTTCGTTGATTTTGAATTGAAAATCAAGTATGTTGCAGTAGGCATCAAGACATGGCTAATTGTAGAAAAGAGCCAAGACAGATAGTCCGAGGGATTGTGAGGCAAAAATATTGATTTTGATTTCTGTTGATTTTGAATTGAAAATCGAGCATTTTGCAGTAGTGTGCATCAAGAAATGGCTAATTGTAGGAAAAAGCCAAGACAGATAGTCCGAAGGATTGAGAGGCAAAAATATTGATTTTGATTTCCGTTGATTTTGAATTGAAAATCAAGTATTTTGCAGTAGGCATCAAGACATGGCTAATTGTAAAAAAAAGCCAAGAGAGATAGTCCGAGGGATTGTGAGGCAAATATATTGATTTTGATTTCCGTTGATTTTGAATTGAAAATCAAGTATGTTGCAGTAGGCATCAAGACATGGCTAATTGTAGAAAAAAGCCAAGACAGATGGTCCGAGGGATTGTGAGGCAAAAATATTGATTTTGATTTCTGTTGATTTTGAATTGAAAATCAAGCATTTTGCAGTAGTGTGCATCAAGACATGGCTAATTGTAGAAAAAAGCCAAGACAGATAGTCCGAGGGATCGTGAGGCAAAAAATATTGATTTTGATTTCCGTTGATTTTGAATTGAAAATCAAGCATTTTGCAGTAGTATGCATCAAGACATGGCTAATTGTAGAAAAAAGCCAAGACAAATAGTCCGAGGGATTGTGAGGCAATAATATTGATTTTGATTTCGGTTGATTTTGAATTGAAAATCAAGCATTTTGCAGTAGTGTTCATCAAGACATGGCTAATTGTAGAAAAAAGCCAAGACAGATAGTCCGAGGGATTGTGAGGCAAATATATTGATTTTGATTTCCGTTGATTTTGAATTGAAAATCAAGTATGTTGCAGTAGGCATCAAGACATGGCTAATTGTAGAAAAAAGCCAAGACAAATAGTCCGAGGGATTGTGAGGCAAAAATATTGATTTTGATTTCGGTTGATTTTGAATTGAAAATCAAGCATTTTGCAGTAGTGTTCATCAAGACATGGCTAATTGTAGAAAAAAGCCAAGACAGATAGTCCGAGGGATTGTGAGGCAAAAATATTGATTTTGATTTCTGTTGATTTTGAATTGAAAATCAAGCATTTTCAGTAGTATGCATCAAGAAATGGCTAATTGTAGGAAAAAGCCAAGACAGATAGTCCGAGGGATTGAGAGACAAAAATGTTTAAATGGACGGGTATATCAGGAGAGGGCTCATTTGAACAGAAATTAAAAGTTCTAGTTCCCTTTATAAGTGACTAAAAAGATTGGAGGAAAACTAGCATCTCTCCCATGCCCTTTTCCCCCAAAATCGTCCGATCAAAATTTTGAGATAGCTATTTTGTTTAGCATAGTTGAAAAGTCCCAAAAATTATGCCTTTGGAGATAAAATGATCCCCCTCCCCTCAGCCCCTGGGGATAGGTCTTTAAATTAAAAATCAATGTCCATTGTTTACGTATAGTATTTGTTATTAGGAAGTATACAGAAATTTTTCGGGGGAGGGGGATTTTGTACTTGGGATGGGTTTCCATGGGGATAATTTTCCGTCTGGAGGGAAATTTCCGGGGTTGAACTTTCCAGGGAAAATTTTACACTGGGGAAAGTTGACAGAATTCCTATCCGCAATTCCTTTTATTTGTCTTACTTTGTCTTTGTCAATTCATTTTTGCATGTGAAGATGTTCCAGGGAATTGTCCGAGGGAAATATCCTGCGTGTTTGGATTTCCAGGGAATAATTTTCCACAGAAAGGGGGATTTCCGGAGTGTTAAAAAAACAATTAGAACTCCCTTAACTTAATAGAAAACTCTATTAAACTAAAGACATTTGAAGTCTTTTTCAAATGAAAGTATAGTAAGTAGAATTTTTCAGGCTGAATCTTCTGCTCAAAAATTTTATGGAGGGGGGGGGGGATTTTAATTTTCAGAAAGGGTGGAATTGTCCGGAAAAAACTTTTACGGGGGAGGGGGGGTATTGTACGTGGGATGAACTTTTGAAGGAGGAGTTTCCCGTGAGGGGAGGGAATTTTTCAGGGAGGGTGAGCCAGATTTACTGGCATTATTTGAAAAAGCGATCAGAAAATAAATTAAAAAAAGAACAAGTTTTTTCAAGTGAAAGTAAGGAGCAACATTAAAACTCAAAACGAACAGAAATTATTCCGTGTATGAGGTGGTTGCCTCCCTCCTCGCTACCTTGCTCTTTACGCTGAAGTTGGACTGTTTGTCCACATTTTTAAAGAACGACTCCTGAAAAACAAGGGCCGTTTAATTAGAATAGAAATCTTTTCTAAAAGTGCTAAAAACTTTAGCATGAAGAGCAAGGTACTGAGAAGGGGGGCAACACCTTCATATACGGAATAATTTGTGTTCGTTTGGGTTTTAATGTTGCTCCTTACTTTCAGTTAAAAAAAATGTTTTTTTTTTATTTAATTACTTTGAAAGTGAGTTTTCCAAGCCTGATCCATCATTGTCAATTAATATGAAAGGGAACCTTACGGTTGCTTGGACTAATCAAATTATGAGATGAGTTAACTTATTACTCGATCTGCGGTTACCGAGTGTATTTCTGAGCTATAAAAGAAAAATTCCCGTGGTGTTGATGGCACCTGCGCAAAGCATCTAAGCCGTGGGTCTCCTCTTCTGATTGAACATCTGACTTTACTCTTTCAGTAATATTCTGTTGTAGTATAGTTCCTGATTTGTTTAGTACTGGAGTAATAACGCCGGTATTAAAAAGGGGGAAGCCTTCGGACCAGTTTTCTTCTTTTGGGTCAATTACGGTGTCAACAGTTTTATGCGAAGTTTTGAGTTACTAACTATTAATGACATATCTAATAAGTGTTATACGCCGGACAACCAGTTCGGCTTCAAAAAAGGAGTAGGTCGCAAACATGCTCACCATTTGATTACTATATTCCTCCTACATGCTCATGAAGACAATAAGTTTGTTATATTTTGCTGAGTTAGACGTATCAAGAGTGCTCGACAAGGGTGTACATAATTTGTTGGCTGCTTATAAGCGTGGTGAAAATACCTCCGTCATAAAAGCGATACGTGACACGTAAAATGGCAGAGTTAAGGTCACCATTTCGCTTTGTACGGTGGAACTTACTGTTTCAATTTCAGTAAAAAAAAGGTACTAGACAGGGCGCTATTATTTCTCCGCCTCTGTTTAATAATACTGTTGTTGTGCCACATGAGCAAGTTCTAACCCCCATGTATTTTTAAAGGAATTTGTGTTTCCCTAGCTAACTATGCAGATGACATTCTCGACATCAATAAAACAGCGTTCGGAATTGAGAAAATATTTCGAATCCTCGATAGCGAGTACAAACGTATTGGTCTTCGATTTAACGGAAGCAAGACTGTGTTCTGGATGTTCAATGGCCGCTCACATTGCCCGAAGAAATGTTCAGCTAAGTGACGTGTTATTAAAACACAAGATACACTGACGTACCTTGGCATACCGATAAGGTTCGCGCCACGCGTCACCTTCTGAAAGAACTTTTTGCCGGGAATTCTAAGAAGGCGTATGGTTTACTAGTTGCGTTAAAGTTCAAATTTAACCACCGTATCCTAGATAGCGTGTATAATGCATTGGTTGTACCACACTTGCTCACCCTTGCACCATTCTGGTTTTTTCTTACTACTTCGGATATTAAGGATAAGAGGAAGTGTTTTCATAAGTATGCGAAATATTTGCTACTCTGGACTAACAACAGCTCCCTATCCTCGTGGTACGGAGTTGGCAGTCTAGCGTCCGAGGTACAGAAAAAAAATGAGAGGTATCGGAAGCACATTATTGGTAAAAGTACCCTTGAAATTGTTCTTTGATGATCATGTGATTATTTCTATTTTTTTCGTGTCAGTTCTTCTTTGTTTTGGTTTCGTTTGCATTTTTAGAAGTTATTCGTTTCTTTTTCCTTATATTTCTTTATCACTCCATAAGTGTTGTATTTTTACATTTATGATGGGCAATAAATTTATACATACATACTTTAGTAACCCTACTGAACGGACTAGGCAACCAGTAGGACGTTTCACCACTCCATCCTGATGATGAGTAACTTAGTGTTTCCACTAGACTTGATGGTAGACTTGACTGTACCTTTAATGAAAGTATTTTTGGCGGAGGAGATTTAGCCAACTAATAATTACACGTGTTTTATTTACCAATTGACTTTCAAAACAATTTTACTCAAAATCATATTGTTTCAAGCAAATGCAAATGAATAAACCCTTCCATTATCGAGATATTGTGAAGCAAAAAAAAAAAAACCCAACAATTTTGTGTCATATTACTCATGTATTAGAAAATTTGATCCTGAACCATTGGGTTTTGCAGTTCAGACCACAGTTTGTGCCTCGTCAATAGTCTTAAGTTACCTGAGCTTGAGCTGGATGATGAGGATGAACTTGTGCTTGACGTAGAGGAAGTTGAAGATGAACTTCCACTAGAACTAGTGGATGCTCTTCTTCTTCTTTTGACTATTTTCTCTTTTGACTTCTTATGAGGTTTAATCCCATGTGAGTCAGCATGTTTACAGTCAGAGCCATTTGGACATGAGCCAGTTTTAGCCCAATATTTACAAATGGTACCAGAATTCCTCCAGATTTCGCACCTAGTCTGTCAAAAACACTTCCTTTCTTTGATTCTTTGGATGTTGATTCATGCTTGTCTGAACTCTTCTTTTTAGCTGTCTTTGTCATCTTTTTGTATGTCTAGAAAAAATTAGGAATAAAAGCAAGTTGTGAATGGATATCACAGTTACAAAAGTATGTAATAAAATTTAAATTTCTAGCACCTTACAAATCAGAGATGACTCAACCAATCTGACAAACGAACCGAATAAAAAAAAAAACGAAGTTCTTCCCAAAAAGTTTTCAAAGGATACAAGATTAAGATAAAACACTGCAACATCTATTGAATTTGGAGATGCATCTTAATATAGAATTTGAAGTTTTTGGTGTTTAAATGGATGAAAAATTTGCTTGTGCTAATCCATTGGATTTTTTATTTTATTCTAAATCTTTTATTCTAAATGTACCTTGATTTGCTGTATGACTTGATTTTTTTTCTTTTTTTTTACATTAAGCACAAGTTCGACTTTTGTAGCTTGCAAACCCTGCTTCTTGAATATATTTTACTTCGATTTTTTTCTAATAACTGTGTCCCACCTCCCTTAAGTACCCCACACAATCAATGTGTTTGATATATTGTTTTTGATTTATATGGGTAGAGGCAATTTATTTACCATTGACTCTTTATCTTTACTTTTTCCATGTTGGATTACAATGGTTTTTAGCTCTCCCTGATTAATTTATTCGTATTTTAAATTTGATTAATCATATTTTTTCACTTTAATGCCAACACACTAAAATTTAAGCCTTATCGATGAAAAATTATAAATTTGCAATTGTGCTTTTTTGCTATCCATTCTAGAGCCAAGACAAAGCTGGTTGTCCTAAAAAAAAAAGTTGACAGAAATCATAAAAAGTATTAAAAGGAGATTGGAGATTCCTGGGAAGGAGCTTTGAACAGATTGAAATGGAGCAGGAGCTCCATTTCATTTAAGGCCTGCTCCATTAAAGGCCTGCTCCATTAATGGAGCAGGCCTTAACAACTTGATGTCAGAGGAGTTGGTTGAAGCAAGAGACATATCATTTAACAAAATCTGAAACTCATTAGAATAGGAATGATTCTCTTGCTGAGATTCACATGACAAAGGAAGGTCTTAACTGAAAAGTTTTTCAAGAACAATATACAAGGTACGGTTTGCATTGATGGATTAATGCATATTTTATATTATTTGTTTTCTGATTTTCCCACGTTTGGACTAATCTTGCAAGAGTAATATTGAAAAGACAATGTTGCAATGTGGACCTGCATGTTTTCTTTTTTGGCTACTTTTTTCTCAGTGTGCTGCTTAAATTAAACACAGTTGAACAAAAGCTAAATTTTTAAAGAGCAAAAGGGGTTTTTTTTTTCTGCCAGTAACCCTTTTGATCTATCTAGTAGTTTTTCATCTCATGTAGAGCATGGCTCAACTTAGACTGGATGTTAGCATAATTGAACACAGATAGTGGAGAGGATCTCCATTTGAGTCTGGTTACATTTGTTTTATAGCATAATAAAGATTATCCTAACTGTATGAAAAGGATACCTACCCCCCTCCCCCCCTAATTCCCTGAACATTATCTAAAAGTTTTATTTTCTCACCCTTTTAATCCTAGAATTGAAATTCAAATATTTGTTACATTATTTATTATAAAACAGTTAAAAAAATCTCTATTTTGTCAGAAGGACAAAAATAAAATAAAATCGGGGTTTAAAGCTCATAAACCAAAGAATAGGAAACAGATAACTAAAACCAGACATCAAAAGTGTAGGCATTAATTTCAGCTGTTTCCAAAACATATTTCAGAAGGATTTTCAAGGAAGGTAAGAGATTTCTACAATCATTCCTTTATTGTCTCTCATTCTGCACCCTCTCTGTCTTTTGTAAAAGAACAGTAGGAATGACCAACTTTTGAGTCTTGTGCAAGAGTTAGGTAAAATCTAGGTTAGAAAACTGTCTACTCTAGAGCCAGCCTAATTTAAACAGTCTATTTTTTTAAGAAACACTCTCCTTCTGGTTTCCTGCCTTTTTATTTATTCTCTTTAAATTTCCCAAATGAAATTAAAATTTGTGCTGTGCTGAAAATTATGTGATTTGATTTTCAGCAAAATCACTTAAAAAACTGACAAAAAACATATTAATGTTTGATCTTCATCATATAAAATAAGCATACATTCAGGTTGTTCAAAAGTATAGGTGGAAGGGAGGTTAGTGGAATGTTCTACTAGAAGAATTAGCATGCTAACAGAAAAAATCTTTTTCAACATGGATTTACCAGATTCTATCTGTCTTTACATCGTTTTCTCATTATTTTTCTATCTGCCCTTGAAATTTTATGTGGAGCAGCTCTTTCTTCCCTCTTTTATGCCAGTAAAGGTTCACACAGTCAGCTTTTAGGGACCAGGGGAGAGGCAAATACCTTTTCTTTTTTTTGACTATATTCAGAAATCCAATAAATGTGGTGTTACATCAACAATTTTTCCATTTTTTTTTTTTTTTACCAAAGTTCAAGAGAGAGGTACTCCCAATGTGTAGATGTACACATTTGCATCCATATCTCCACATAGAGAGGAAAGAGGAAGACGGGAAAGGGGTTATTTCAGACAATATTGACTTAAATTATACTTTCTGGCAGTTTCAGACCCAGCTAACTCCCCAATCCCAAAGTGTTGACTGTGTGAATCAATGATTTCCCACTATTACACCATACCACAAGAAACATACCTTAAAACATAAGGGAAGGATTTCATCTGACCCCCCCCCTCCACCCCTACAAAAATATGGTATAAATTTGTATTTTTTCTTTCTGTGTCCTTGGCAAGTTCTCTGATAGTATAACCGAAAGGGTCGATCTTGTGTCAACATGGAAAAAAAAAAAACATCTGCTTCACTATTCCAAGAGCACTGACAAAATGCAAATAACTCCAAATTGGATTTTCTATTTCACCTTTACTATAGGCAACGTTATAGCGTTGCCTCTGATAATATTGATATGCTTAAATTTAAGACATGCCTTTCGAATAAATCTCCATTTTTTCCAGTTTGATGTTACCTTTGTGAAAAACATCCTTTACATGAAGTTAACATCATCCCCACTGGACCATAGAGAGAGAAAATAGTCAGCCACAACAAAAATTACATTGATGCTAAAAAATGTTGTAGTTGCATAAAGCTAAAATGGACAGATAAAGCTTTAATTTTTAGATAGAGCACCCGTTTTTTGTTTTTTTCTTGGCTTTGTGAACATCAGCTTCACTATTCGCTTGGTTAAAATTTCAGTTGCCAAAACATCATCATCACTACTGTTTATGCTTGGATATCTGGACAACGACAGGAGAGGCATTCTTGTTATGGGCTTCAAGTTCTTTTGCAAAACAAAACCGCCATTTCTATCTTGAAGTAAAACAATTTAATAGAATAAGCTTTTCAGGAAGCATATTATTTAATAATTTGTCAAAGCTTCATTAAAAAATGATTTGTTTCTCTCATCTAAATTACACTGGCTTATGTTGTACTTTACATTAATAAGATTACTAATCCTTTAGAAGTTCATCATAATCATTATTCATACCAGCTGCTCTAGTTTTGTGACTTTTAACAAATAATAGATGATATACTCTGCTTGAGGGGATTGTCACGTTGAAATTTGGCTTGTTGACTGCTTCTGAATTTTCTCTGGACATCCACAATGGAGTAAAGAAAAGCTTCAAAAATAAATAATTCAACTGTTGAACTGAAACTGCACCGTTTTCTTATTGAATTTTTACATTACCAGTACTACTTCTTATTCCTCCAGAGGCAAATAACTATCATCTTTCTTCAATTAATGAATTTAGTATCTAATTAGTATCTAATGTCGAGGAAAAAACTGGAATATTATGCTCCTTGAATTTAGAAAATCTTTGCTTAAAAAGGTTGCATATCAAAATATGTTCATCAGCAGTAGGCTTTCAATCTTCTGGGGATCTTTTTATAACCAAGTACATTTAGTTGCAGCTTCATATCAAACAGCCAGGTTTTTAATCTTTTCCATAAGTTCTTTGCTGTCAGCACTTATTTCAATCGTCTTATTGCGTGACTTATGACCAGCAATGAGGGAAACATTCTGCTTATGAACCCCAAGACACTTAGCTAAAAATGACTGCAATTCCAAGTTAGCTTTTCCATCTTCTGGTGGTGCTTTTATTCTCAATTTTAATAAAATAGGCTCTACGCTGCAATCAACACTGTCAATTTGTTTACTGCCTCCTTGAGGAATAACCTTCACATTCAATCGAAGTTTTCCACGTGTTGCCATAACAGAAACTAGAAAATAAGAGCTTTGCAATCACAAGAGGGGAAATAAACCTAGACATTGCAAATGTCTTGTTTCATCATCTAAAAGAAACTTTTTATCATCCTATTTATAACTTTTCAAAGAAGACCTTGTCAAATGTTGGGATGTATATGCAGGCATTTGTTGTGTGTAATATTTTAGAATAAAAAGTGGATGGTTGAAATAAGTTTGACTCTCAACTAGAATTAAACAACTGTTCTAATGCCCTACCTACACAGTGGCAAGTGTCCACAGCAAAACATTAATGTTTCTCCAAAATTGCTAAATGTTAATAGGTTAAAATATTTTCCTGGGAGCAGGTGGGCTGTATAAAAGGTTTTTGTATATATGCATTCATGAGACCTGACCACATGCTGAGGAAGAGAAAATTACATCTATTTACACACATTGAACACTGGAGATGGATAGAGCAGCCTCTCCCCCTTCCCCCATACTGGTCTAAAGGATACTCTTCCTCATAAAAAAAGTATAAAAATTCACTTTTTTTTTTATTTTAGCCCTTTTCCCTATTTGTGCCATGGCAACATTCCCCTGATGTTCCCCAAAATTTAGATACATTCATCTATCTTACATTTTATAAAATATAAACACCCAATCAGCATGTAAGAGATACCAACAGGTTTTGAAACATAGCACTAAAAGTAGCTTTCTTCTGGTATATTCAATGAAATATACCAAGCCTTATTACCACTTTGATGGATGAACCTCTCTCTCACACAATGTCAGTTTGTGGTAGGAGCAAAAATCTCAATTTCCCCAGGGAGGGACAGGTTGGTACATTGAGCTGATAAGGAGAAAGATATTGGTAACTCAATTTTAGTATTGGCTTCTTGATCAGCTTGGCTCTTGACAGAAGACAGGTTTCTAAACCAGTCATGTAGTAAGTAGAAATTATTACACTCTATTTTTTTGTGAAATACAAAAAATGGAGAAAATTTGAGAAAGTTTCTCCTTTTCTTATTTGGGGAAAGATCCATGTCACTTAGGAGGAAGCTTGTTCTGCTTAATTTTCATAGCCTTTAGTCCAGTATTCCAGCAAAGATACGACAAAAGAAAACTGTATAAATAATGTAGTCTGATAAGATACAGAAGAAGGCAAAACCTTGGTATTTGATCAACAGAAATCCTCTTGGCCCAAAGAGTTTCAGAAAAATTACTTATTAATGTATCCAAAATCACTTGAAATTGTTTGTGCAGAAACACTTCTTTTCTATGGAAAAGAGGGAAAAACTCCAATTTCACATCTTTGGGAATATCTTTCTGAATTAAACGATTGTTTTCTATTAATTCAAGCCCAAGAAAAACCAAAAACAAAATAAAAATCAAAAAGCTCCATTGTGCAATATCTCATTTCAAACCCAAAATAACACCAGAGGGGGTAAATCCAGTAGACCTAGAGGCCGTTTTCACGAGGACTTGAGTTGAACTCGAGTTCAACTTCCACGTGGATTTATGTTTTCGCGCTGGATTTGCTTGCTGGATGTATGTTTTTGCGTAAATCCTCCTCAAATCCATCTAAAGTTGAACTCGAAGTTGAGATCAAGCCCATCGTTTGTTCAACTCTGTGTTAATAGCAGAGTAGAACGTCAACCTGCATAGAATTCTAAATTGAAAATCCATCTCTAAGTTGAACAAAAGATGGATTTTATCTATCTTTTGTTGTTTTCACGAGGATTTTAGTTGAACTCGAGTTCAACCCGAGTCCTCGTGAAAACAGCCTCCTAGAAATATAAAAAAAGGTGACACTCAGGTGTGGCAGATATAAAATTCTTATCTATACCTGATTGAAGTATATCTAACTTATTTACCTGACACTATAATTTATTGCAGTGCAAATCAAAAAAGTAAAGAACAAAGTTAGTTGAACAAAAGAACAAAGATTATTTTTGGCCACCCCTTTTATTACAAAACCAAGCATTTTGTTCACAGAAGGCCA
The DNA here is from genome assembly GCA_027921565.1 of Artemia sinica. Taxonomy (NCBI): domain Eukaryota; kingdom Metazoa; phylum Arthropoda; class Branchiopoda; order Anostraca; family Artemiidae; genus Artemia; species Artemia sinica. Next base: position 24,996,487 of record CM051266.1, on the reverse strand, counting down.
TCAACACTATTAACAGCTCCAAACTTTCCAATATACTGTAACAGGTAGATGCTCCAAACACTATCAGAAATATAATGAGGAGGAAATCAGGTAGCCAAGCATGGCAAGGATGCAGGTTGGTCTGTACATGGTTTTTGTGGAGAAATATTTCACTTTAGCTGATGTTGTGTTTTATGGCTATCCCACTGCCAGCTAATGCAGCATTTTCAAAAGTCAGTTAGATACTTTACAGATATTCCATGAGCAAGGAAGAACTCATTGTGGCACATGTCAAATGACAGAGCTAGATCAGAGTAATCCTTACAGGAGCTCTGCACAATCTGTCCACACAGGAGTATCAGCTAGATTTGCCCACCCTGAACAATTACCAACCTTGTCTGCTGCTATAAAGCAGCACTGCATGCATATTTATTTTCAAATGATGGGTATGGAGATGCTGATCAACAGTTCCAGTGCACAAAGACTGGAGAAGGGGAAGTGTTGTCAAAGAAATTTGCCCACTGTGATTCTGAGTGACATCTTCTACACTATTGCTTGTAGACAGTGTCATTGGACAAATTGTATCAATGTTTGTTTGGACATTTTATTCACATGGTCGAAAACCTTCTTACAGTCCCCCTCCATGAACAACAAACAAAATTGCTTTTTTGTCTCCCTTTTTTCCAGCAGGGCTAGGGTGTGGCCAGGCATCATAGAGAGATGTGTAATAGCTCATTCGAAAGGAAATTAAATTCTTAAGTGCCCTTTTTAAGTGACCAAAAAGATTGGAGGGCAACTAGCCCCACTCCCTACAGGCCCCCTCACCCCAAAGTCACCCAATCAAAATTTCGAGATAGCTATTTTCTTCAAAATAGCTCAAAGGTCCAACATCTATGGTTTTAGTGACAATATGACCCTCCATAGTCCCTGGGGAAAGGGCTGTACGCTGTATTGGTATTGGACGTATCGATATTACGTGTATCGGTATGGGCGTATTGTTATTGGGCATTTTGGTATTGTCTGTATCTTAGACAAATTTTTAGTAGCTCATATAAAAGATATTGCTCATATATACGTCCTTCCTTCCAATAAATTCTACCATCAGCAAGTTCCAAATGGCACTAAAAACGGCATTTTGGGTGCCTTGTCTTAAGTGGAAAAGCTTGGGCTACTAGCCTACCAGAACTTTTTAGAGCGACGTTTAATGGCTCATTTGAAAGCTATTGCTCATACCCCCGTGATTTTTATCAATCCTACCATCTGTAAGTGTGATATAGCACTAAAAAAACAGGAGCGTAATTTCGTCAAAACCTTGGGGGGGGGGGGGCAAAGGTGGACCAAACTTTCCCAGGTCAAGTGAAAATGTCAGTGAGAAATAAAAAATACCTTATAGTACCATAAATGCAAAGAATTGCCAAAGAAAACTGGAAAACCGTTTCTCTGAATTATGCAGGCTTATCTTAATTATGACAAGATTTTTGAAGAAAGTAAATTTCAGCTGAAGGGGGGAACTGGGGTCGGGGGGGGGGGGCAAACTAGGGTCCGGAGGGGGCAGTTGCCCCCTGCCCCATACAAAATTACAGCCTGACAAAAAACAACACTTTTGGTGTCACTTCTTAAGTAGATAATGCCAATATTGCAAACATATAAATAAAATCTACCAATGACTTCATTGAAATGATTTTACATTGATCTTTTATGTAATTATCTTAACTTTTAGTTAATATGTGCTGTTTTGTTCTTTACTAGGTTTTTAGCTATATCCAATGAAATTAGCATAGTCCCCATTTAATGAACTGTATCAGTTCTTTATGTAATTCTTTTTTTATATTGTCTCAAACTGTATATTCTTTCATAATATACAAGTTTTGGCAGCTCAGTCAGTAGAGCATATGTCTTGTCATCCCAAGGCATTGAGTTTGAACTTAATCTGGGCCAACTTTTTCTGTTAATTATAAATGGATGATGCTGGTTTCTAGGAAAGTAAGGTTTTATTACAAACCTTTAGTCGTTCTTTACTTTAACTAGCTGCAGAAAAATAAAAACCAAAATATAATAATGAACTGGTACTTGTTCATTATGGACCCCAACCCCTTACCACTTAGTAGTTGGGGAAGCGTACGCTTGTGGTTCTGGAACCACTCAAAGTTGTATATTAAAAGAAGGACTACTTATGGTTATACTTACTTATTCAAATTATTTACTTGACAATTCTACTGTAATATTCTCTCTGTATGCAAGATTCTGTATCCAAAGAGGAAGTAAAACAAATAAAAACAATTCTGTAGGAGAATTCAGGTAATTCTTCCCAAAATTTTTGAAATGAACACAAACTTAGTTTATAATATCATTTACCATACCTACACAAGAAATGATCTTTTTTGAAATTTCAATTCATTTATAATGAATTGCTTTTCTATTTAGGGACAGGTCAAATAACTCCCTAAGACTAAAGGCACATTTCTGTTGAGCTAGCAAAATTTCCCACAAGCATGTATTAAAGGTCTATTTTGTCTTAACAAAAAAAAATATATATAAAAAGAAACAACACCATTTTTCCCTAGATTGGAGGTGATTAGAAACTATATTAAAAAATAAGTTTCAAACTGAAACTAAGGAGCAACATCAAACTTAAAACAAACATAAGTTATTCCGTAAAAAAAAAAGATCATGACAGTGTTGTTTCTTAACTAAATTTCAATCAAAAATGAGCAGAGATAAATTTAAAAAAACCAAAGTTTTCCCAAGGGAAGTAAAGAGCAAATTTGAAACTTAAAACAAACAAAAATTATTACTTCACAGCCTATCTAACATATATCAATAAAACTAGTGCAAATAAATCAACTGGTGATATTTCCCTATGTTTGTAGGATTACAGAAAACTAGCACTTTACTGAAAACACAAAACAATATAAGAGTTTTGGTATGGTTAAAATAAACATTTAAGGGCACTTTTAACAATATAAAAGTAAAGCATTTTTAGATTGTTGCTTTATTTATTTATTTTTTCATTGAATTTGGCATCACTTCTACACAGTGAGCTCAGTTCAATGATTGACTGTCATTTTGGATCTGGAAAAGACATTTCATGATTATTTTGTATACAAGTTCAAAGTAAAGGAATCTTATTAGTATTAAGACTACAGACTTGCTTTAAAATTTGTATCACAGCTTGAAATTCTTCATTTTATAGAGAGAAATAACTGGATCTCTGGAGTCCATATTATGGTTGATATGTTCTTCATTTCAAGTAATTCTAAGTGAGACCAAGATGTTACCCTATAAATCAATCCATTATTTTTATACTGTATAATGACTGTAAACTTATTATTGTTATGCCTAAGTTTTTAAGATAATTTAATTGTATACTGAAAGTTACTGACATCACAGCTCCTGTAGGACTATGAAAAGCATTATAGATTAGTTTTGTTGTGAGGTTACATATTTACTTTTGACTTCTAAATCAATATTCTTCTTTTTTATACTTGGCTTTTGTGTTTTCAGTAGGGTGAATCAGGGAAAGTCTGACTGTGGGGTAAGTCCGACACCAACCTTCAATTTGTCTATGGTCTATTGTATCTATGGGAGACTTTCATATTTTCTTCCATATTAGTAAAAGTAGGCAACAGTGCCATCAACTTCAGGCAGAGTTAGCACGCTTTCCGTTCAGAATTTTTTTTTTTCATTTCTTAGAAACTAGAAGACCAGGAGCATCTTCCTGATTTTTTAAAACAAGCTAATGTTATTAGTTGAAGAGATAAGAGAGGTGTCAGTCTCACCCCCCAAAAAAAACCCATCTGGGGAAAGTCCGACATGTCAGACTTACCCCCTATGGGGAAGATTGGCAGGGGTGTTGGACTTATCCCATGTTACCAAAGATCGATATTTTAAATGGTAGAACAGATTCTAAGCTTTAGATAATTATTGTCGAAGCCATCAACCATCCTTAGATAGCTCTACTTACTTAGTGGAATGTAGTGTTGTGTTGATCATTCATGTTTGCAGTTCTGTGCCTGCTTTCACTTGATCTTTCTCCCTTTTCATTGTTTTTTTCCGTCTCAACCTTTACATGTGACCCCCCCCCCCCATGCAGAAAGTGGGGTAGAAAAGTAGAAATGCTACTTGGCAGTTATCAAATTTGTTGGCAGATTTTGTCTGAAAATACCCTTTTTACATATAAAATAATTTTTGCTCAAAGAAAAGCTGTCAAAACACAAGTTGTGCTCCGTCATGCAAAAAGTGGGGTAGCATAGTAGCAACGCTAATTGACAGTTTTCATGGCCTAGCAAAATTGTTGGCAGATTTTGTCCAAAAATATCAGTGCTTCCACTATCCCCGAATTTTTGGGGATTTCCCCCAAAATCTGTCTTCTCAAAAACATTCTCAAAATCGGTTCCCCAAAAATTCCCTTTCGTTCAAAGTCACCACTCCCTAGTGATTTATCACTGATGACAATCCACCCCTAGTAACTATGACTTTCACTTAACTTGACATAATTTTTTCACTACTTTCAAGAGTCTATGTCTCAATTATTTACTACACATCAAGACCAGACATGGATCATTGAATTACTGACCTTTCTTCTTATGCTAGTAAAAGTATACTGACCTTTTTATAGTTGTAGTATAGTGATCAATGAGTATTAAGCATGCAGTTGGGTATACATTATTTTTATAATACCAATATCATTGGAGTGTACAGCTCAATCCATAAACTATCAGCAGTAAGCTATATAGGCCTACAGTATACTTGAGACTTTGAATACTACACACCATTAGCAGTATTACAGTAAATATGACACAGTACTTTAATATGATTAAATATGATTCTGAAAACTATTGATATTTCCAGCTGCAAGCTATACAAGTTACAATTGTTACTTTTCTGCAAATTTTACCTATAGAAATACCTTTTGCTCAAAGAAAAGCTGTCAAAACACAGATTGTGGTGCTGAAGTGTTGATAGCTTTTGGAATTCTGCTACTAGCAGTTTTGGAACTTCTGCACACCTGCTTGTGACATGTTTTCGATTAAATTCATCCATTCATTCATAATTCCTTTGTCTTTTCTAGATGCCTAGAAATTATGTTCAGAAAACACAACGCGGGGTTGGAGGAACATGTGATGCCACTCAGCCACAAAACACGCTAGCAGAGATATCTTCAAAGAGAATGTCTATGCTAAAGGGTTCCAAAGTGTTTCAGATACCACGACTACCTTGCATGACCATCTTATGAAGAATACAGAAGTCGAAAAGCCCATTTGTGGTGGAGAGAGAAGCCAAGAAATTCCTGCTGAAATAGAAAAAGGATATGGTTCAGGGTTTCCAAATACTTGAAAAGTGGGGCATATGTCTCAGCAAGCAGGAATTTCTTGACCAGTCCAAGACTGTCTCATTAAGAACAAAGTTCAAACAAGATTTAAGGACAACCAATCTGGTCATGACTAGTGGGTACGGTTCAAGTGCTGAAACAAAATTTCACTGAAGAAACCAGAAAGGTTAGAAAACAAAAGACTTTTGCAGCAGTCTGACCCCTTCATAATGTATGGTTTTCTATAAGCTGTTGCATGAAACTGCCATGGCAATGGATATTTCTTGACAAGCCCCAGTGCTGGTTCAATTTGGACAAGACATCTTTCTGCAGGGATTCTGGCAACACAAAAGTTGCTGGAGCCAAAGGCTTACCAGCCACTCGTAGAACAGGTAGTAATGGACATGAAAATACAACTATCTTGGCTTGTATCAGTGCAAACGGAAAAAAAACTCCCACCTCTAAGTTTTCTCTACAAAGAATACCTGGACCTCCTGGATACCTGTAGATGGAGCTTACCCTGGTGCATCTAACTCATCCACCAAGAAAGGGTGGATGACGTCTGATCTCTTTATGAACTGGTTTGAATTCCAATTTCTTCCTCATGTAAAGGGAAAGACACTCCTCAGCTTAGATGGACATGGCTCACATCTTTCTCTTGCTCTTGTCAAACTTGCAAACAAAAATAACGTGACAATTCTCAAGCTAACTCCAAATGCATCTCACATGCTTCAACCACTCGATAAAGTGGTTTTCAAAGAAATGAAAGTGCCTTATGATCAGAATCTCGTGAAATGGCAGAGGGGGCACCCTGGTGACATTCTGTTGAAGAAGGATTTTGTATGTCTCTTATCAAAGGTATGGAATACCTATCTCACTCCTAGTCTGATCAAAAAGTCATTCAAAGCGACTGGAATTTTCGATCTGGGTGTTTTGAGAGTAAGCCCATCTGTAATTGACCAGGCCAAGTCTGGACCTGCCAAGTTGAGATGCTATGCACAAGTGAAAAAAGAACAAGAGGAAAAGGCAGGCATATCTAAAGTCATAACCCACCATCAACATTGAACTAGAAAAAAAACTATCTTTTCTATTAGCTTTAGTCCAAGGAAGTTGTTTGGCAACCAATCAAAAGCTTTTGAAAAGATTCTTCTTGACTCAATCAAGCAGTCTGACCTACCATCAGTTTCAGGAATAGAAAAACAGAAGAAAATTGCAAGAGAGGCAGAAGTGATAACATCAAAAGAACATGTAGAGGTGCTTGAGAGGGAAGAAAATCTGAGAGCAAAAGGCAAAGGGAAGAAGAAAAGTTCAGATGAGAAGGGTATGAAATCAAAAAAAAATTCTTCCTAAGAGGGAAGCAAATAGAGATTCAAGTGATAGCAAACTGTACATCAGCCTTGAACTTGGCTCTGAAGAGGATGATCAGAGCATTCAAGATACTATTCAAGAAAGTGACAGTGATGGCAAGGAGACACCCAGTAAGCAAAAGATTGTTCCCGAGCTATATGAGTAGCCTACTATGTAGTTAGATACAATGCCAGGAATGGCAAACAAGGTTGGTACATAGGAAGGGTTCTAGACTTTCCTGACGAGACAAAAGTTAAGCTCAAGTTTCTTCACTGCTTGAGCCTTGCCACCTACTCATTCAATTGTCCAAAGAAAGACAATATTGATACTGTGGATGACAAATACATTTTTGCAGGACCAGTAAAGTTAGTGGGAACCGGACCATTTGAAATACAAATCCGTCAGGTTATTGTGTTGTACAAGGCAGTTACTGGCATGCATCAGTAGATCTTTGTTTTATGTCCATAGACATAAGCTACAACATATATGAGTCACTTTTTGTATCTGAAGTCAAACCATAATTTGTGTGATATGTTTTTCTTTTTTTAAATGCAAGCAATCATTTACGTTCAATGATTTGTGTACCTCGGCTAAGAGACTTGTAAAGTTTACCTGTTGGGTAAGTCCAACACTGTCGGAGTTACCCTACAGCAGCAGAAAAAAGTATGGTCTGGCCTTTTAATGCTGTCAGTTTGACATGAAAATTGTTTGCTTATGGATTTATAGTGATTCCTCTATGCCCTTTAAGATGGTGAAGTCACATTATTTTTTACATATTGTTGAAAAAAGCTAGTAGGGTATGTTGCACTTCCCCCAAAGCTGGGGCAAGTTCAACATAGCAGACTGCACCAACTTTGAGACCTGGTGGTGGGTTATAAGCACAGTATATGGGAAAATAAGAAAGTGAATAATGTGGGAAACCACCGAAAAAAAAGGTTGATAAAAGATGATCTGAGATACTCATAAAAAATCTTGAGAATCAATTTAACAGAAAAACACATGTTATAGTATCAGACTTTCCCTTATCAAGTAAGGAGTGACCTGGCTCAATAGTAACCAAAACTCTAAAAAACGGAATTTTTATACCAATAGATACATCAAAAGAATCAGATTTTAATGCTGATTTCAAATATATAAGTTTCATCAAGTTTAGTCCAACTAATCAAAAGTTACATGCCTCAGAAAATTGCCTGATTTTCGAAAAAAAAAGGGGAAATACCCCATAAAAGCTATAGAACCTTAATGAAAATCACACCATTAGATTCAGCGTATCAGAAAACCCTACTGTAGAGGTTTCAAGCTCCTATCTGCAAAAAAAGTGAATTTTTTTATTTTTTGCCAGCAGAAAGATCACAGATGCATGTTTATTTGTTTTTTTTTTCCAGGGGTGATTGTATTGACCCAGTGGTCCTAGAATATCGTGGGAGGGCTCATTCGAACGGAAATTGTAAGTTATAGTGCCCTTTATAAGAGACCAAAAAAATGGAGGGTAACTAGGTCCCCTCCCATGCTAATTTTTTCCCAAAGTCACCCGATCAAAATTTTGAGATACCTATTTTGTTCAGCATGGTCAAAAATATAAACTATTTCTTTTAGGATTACTTAATCTCCCGAAGTCCCCAGGGGGAGGGCTTAAAGTTAAGAAACTTTACCCAATGTTTATATATAGTATTGGTTATTGGGAAGTATACAGACATTTTCAAGGGGGGATTTTTTCTGGTAGTGGGGGAGGGGGGGGGGTATGTGATCTTTCCATGGAGGAAGTTTTCATGGGGGAAAGGACACTATGAAGGGGGCGCCAGATTTCCCAGCATTATTTAAAAAAAACGATTAGAAATCAAATTAAAAAAAACAAGTTTTTCAACTGAAAGTAAGGAGCAACATCAAAACTTAAAACGAACATAAATTATTATGTATATGATTGGGTTCGCCCCCTAGTCAATACATTGCTCTTTAAGCCAAAGATGACTAGGGGGCAAACCGCCTAATATACATATTAAAAATATATGAATACAGAAGTTCATTATGTAAGTTAATTCGTAAGTTATGTATATTTATTACTAATAAAAACGTTTGTAAATAAAATTAAACAACTTTCGAGAAGGCCATTTAACCAAATAAAAATAAAATTAATATGCAAATTTTGTTTTAATTATTCATGTATGGTGAGCCAAAATCTAAACCTGCATTAATTCAAAAACGTTCAAAAGTTAAAATAAAAAAAAAACTAATTTTTTAACTCAAAGTAAGGAGTGACATTAAAACTTAAAACGAACAGAAATTATCCTGTATATGAAAGGGATTGTCCCCTCCTCAATGCCTTGCTCTTTACACTAAAGTTAGACTTTCTCATAACTCTATTTTTTAAACCATAAAAAAACTTCAGCGCAAAGAGCAAGGCATTGAGGAGGGGACAGCCCCTTCCATATACAAAATGATTTCTATTCGTTTTAAGTTTTAATGTCGCTCCTTACTTTCAGTTAAAAAATACTTGTTTTTTTTTTTTTTTAATTCACCCTAAAACACTAGTTTTCTTTAATCCTACAAAACATACGGAAATATCACCAGTAGATTTACTTGCACTAGTTTTATTGATATATGTTAGATACGCTGTGAAGTAATAATTTTTGTTTGTTTTGAGTTTCAACTTTGCTCTTTACTTTTCTCAGAAAAACTTTGATTCTTTAAATTAATTAAAATTAATTTGAGCCCTATTTAGAGCATTAACAAACTAATGTTATAACCTCCCACAGGATGTACATAGCAGGCTCTGTATTATTCTTACATTTTGTACCACTCACCAATCCCATGCTGGATACAAAGGCTGAAACATTATTCAGTGAAAAAAAATCTAACCCAGGTAATTAATCTGAGTTATTGTCCTTGATATGAGTGTTTTCTAGTGTTAAATTAGTAGAAATAGGATATTTCTTTTGTCCTTTTTTGTGACACTGTTGTATAATAGAATTTGACATGGGCTATATAGAAGGAATGACCTAGTTCACAAAAAAAATGTAAGAGTTTTTGTAAGTTTAAAGGAATATGCTCAAATGACTTATCAGAAGACCCTACACAATTTCATCTGCATATTAAATATTTGTACTGCAAATTTACAAATCCCAATACAGCAACAAGGACAATACCCTATGTTAGACTCTTGAAGACAGTGACTAAAGCAAAAAAAAAAAAAAAAAAAAAAATGTTGACACTAGCATTTTCCAGTCAAAAAATATATTAAAACAACAGGGCAATCTGGACCTGTTCCTTACACCCTTGCTAAAAAAAAAAAAAAAAAAATCAATACAATATTCCTCCCTTGTATTGTCAGCATTCCAAATAAAACCCTGACTTTTCAACTCTTGGTTCATGGCAAGTCTAATACCTAACTCTTTCCATGTTCTGAATGGCATCCAGCTTGACAAGATTTGTATTTCAATAGCACCCAAATGAAATATAAATTAGGGGAAGGGCTCTAACACAAAATTCTAACACAAAATTCTAACACAAAAAAGGAAAGATGTATTGATGTTTATATACAAATTTGTCAAGCAAGAACAAGTCACTGAAGTCATAACATCATTTTACTAATGCGTGACACAATGTAAGTGTGAATTTGATCACCTCTTACTGGAGCCAGCCAGCCCAGTGGGAGTAATTTGTCATCATAAATTCAAAATATGGTCTCTGTTTAGAAAGCTATTGAAAAGAAAAAATTATATTTAATACTTGTGGTTTATAGAAGAATGAAAATCAAGCAATAAAAGTAACATTTTTAGAATCAGAAGAGTATCAGCTTTTTGTTAATATATAAATAAAACTGAAACACTGAAAGTATATATACATCAAAGTAGAGTGATCAGTATTTTCAAAAAGAAGTCTTTCTAGGTAAGTCAATAAACTAATAATTTCAAATTTGTATATTAAGTAATTTTAATAATAACCCTATTGATGCATAGCTTTAGATTTTTAGCTATTAATTGAAATATACATTTCTTCTCAATTCCAATTTGGTACAATCTGAGAGTTTGAGTTTAATATAATTTTGCTCAATTGGATACTGGTTTTTACCCTAGTTATGCTCTATCAATAACTTTCCAGGATAGCAAGTAGCCCCTCAAGTACAGTTTTACCCACATTTTTCCAAAAACTTCATTACAATCTGTAAGTCATGGATTATTCCTATAGTAGGCCTATGATATTATTATGCATTACATCATTTTTATGCCATCCTAAAAAGGGTTTATGCCAGATTTACCTCTCACTTACTCAGACTATCTGTTCTAGGGTCCATGTATCTGCTAGAGCCTACTGATGACATCTTCATTACAATAATATTGACAAAAATTTGACTCTTTTACAATGTTGGTTGATTCTTCTACTCTTAAGTAACCTTTTGGTAAAATTCTACTTTAGCTACTTTTGGCTATCATGGAAAGGGGTTAAGTTAGGAAAATGAAACTTTCACAGATGGGTCTATAGGCTACAGTATGTCCCAGGAAGGTATTTTGAAGTACCTACCTCCACTACATCTAAGAGGGTCCTGAAATTTTCCCTACATGACAGGTATAGACCTATTGCAACATAATTTTGACAAAACAACATATTACCTTAATTTTCAGTTGTCAGTTTCTTTTTCTTTGGCTTTAGTTCTGAAAATGCATTTCCTGTTATTTGAGTAAAATTTTAAGCCATATAATGTTTTTTTATTTACAATTTAGGAAATATGTCTAAAACCTTATAAATTTGGATTGAGCAAAGTTGTGAAGCTGAAAACAATTTTGCTGTACTTCATTTAAGCAGAAGATCTATTTTGCAAGATTTCACTGGTATGAAACACCAATTTTTAAATATCATCAAAGGTCAGGACCCTCTAGAGAAGAGGTTCCCAATCTTTTTTCTCATAGACCACTTGAAAAATTTTACTGGTTCCAGTGGACCCCCTTCATCCACATTTCTACCATATTTTCAAAACTCAATAAAAATGTGAAGGTCAGATCTACCTATGGAAATTGGCTTTGTGGTTGATTTCTAACCACAGATTAACAATTTCAAGAAAAAAAAAAGTGAAAATTGACTGGTTGATTATATAACTGATTGTGCAATGAGTGGTTGTCAAAATGTAAGATTGATCAATCAAAAAATTGTGTCCATTCAACAATTTTTTGTTGAATGGACACAATTTCAAAAATCTAAAAAATAATTTTTTGAACACCTACTCACATCACAAGGAACCAATTAATTCTCACTTATTTTATTTATAAATAATTGGAATGAAAAAAATAATAAAAATATACTTTCTTGTGTTGTATTTATTCAAATATGCAATTATTACACTTTTAATTAAAAATGTAAAGTAAGTTCTACATGTCTGCAATAGCAATCACAAAATTGTCATATGTTAATGGGAAGGATGTACTTGATGAATTGACAGCAAATTATCAATATTAAGGTTCAATTTGATTAGGAATAGCCACAGATCTCCCTGTTCTGTGATATTCAAACTGCTCCTTTTTTTCTGTAAAAAGATTTGTAATGACACTAAAACTCTTTTCAACAAGATATGACAAGGAAAACACTGTCAAAAGCTTTCTTGTTAATAGCCACAGTCCAGAATATTTGTTGGGTATTTATGCCTGTAACCAAAATGTTTGATACCCTCTTTTAAATTTCACCTTCAGCTCCTCATTAGTGCTAAGGTCAAGAAGCTCCTCTTGTAATATAACATTGCCCAATTCTGTTGCATCAAATTGATTTATGAACCATGGTGGCATTTCCATTGTCAGAATATCTTCAAATCTGATTTTGAAGTCATCATGCACAGCAATTAAACATTGAATGTATGTCTGAATATCCTCATCAAGGCATTCCACGTGTGACAAGTTTAAAAGCTTGGAAAACACATGCCAACTAATATTTTGCTTCATAAATTCCAATTTTCCAAGAAAAGCTGAAATTACACCCTTTGACTTCATTAAATTGAGACTGTCCCCTTGTAATTATAAGTTAATGCCCTTAAATATTTTTGAACAAATCTGTCAAACATGCAATGTTTGCTTTTGAACTGATCAGGTTTTCTCTTAAATCTGGATCTTTACTTTCCAGAAACTCTAATACTGATTCAAAAAGTGAGTAAAACCTTGTTAAACATGTACCCTTTGATAACCAGTATACTTCACTATGTAAGAGCAATTATTGAAACTCTTCCTCATTTTATGACACAACTGTGCAAATAAACATGAATTCAATGCATTGCTTCTTATTTTGTTAACTGCATTGATCACAAATTGAAGTGATTGGTACAATTTCTCACTCAATTTTTCACTACTAGATGTTGTTGGTGGATGACACAGTGAATTGCAGTCACCTCTGGTATATTTTTTTTAAGATGGCTTATTAACCCACAGTATAGCCCTACCATGGCAGGAGCTCCATCTGTTGCCACCAAAATAACATTAGTGAATGGAATCAACTTTTCCTTAAAAAAAAATCACTTGGGACAATAAATATTGATTCACCTTTTGTGTTTGTCTTTAAAGTTTTCATAAATAGTAACTCTTCATGAATTTCTTGGTCCATAACAAATCAAACATATGCCAATAATAATGCTTCATTACTGGGTTAAAGTTGACTCATCCAGTTGAATAGAAAAATGAGTTGTTTGCAGATAATTACATAAGAAAATTTCAATATCAGAGCTCATTTCATCAATACATCTTTGTACATGTTGTTATTCAAAGGAATTGTTTTGAGTATGTTGAATGGAGATTTGTGCAGAACAGTTTTTAAAACCTCTTAAACAGCAGGTGAAATTAAGCCTCTGGAACAATCTGAGCGAAACAACAGAGTTCACCATCCGTTGACAGTTTCAAAGCCAATCTTGATAAGGAATGGGAAACCAAACTATGGCTCATGCAATGGGATGAAGCTGATGTCCCGTGGCCCTATCATCACTAACTGGCGTACACTGGACTTGTCCATATTGCTAGCAAGTGTGATTTAAGGTAATTTAAGGTAATGGTGTTAAGTTTTCCAGATTTTGCTATAAGTAATGAGATATTATAAGATGCTTACAAGTCATCATTGATTCTATCAGACTTTGAAGCAAATATACTGTGCACAGTGGGTCTCCTTTCATATTTTTCCTTAAATTTCTGAGAATATGCCAAATTTTTATCTATTTTATCAGGATGACACCTTCTTAGATGATCTTAGAGCTTTGATGATTTGATAGAATCATTGCTCAAAACTTTGTTGCATAAAAGGCATATGGGCAACCACTTGTCTGCTTTTGATGGTAGAAAACCAAATTTTAAATAATCAACACTGTATTGTTGACATTTCTTCTTGGATTCAGCCATGTTTTGTATCAATTACCTACCTATACATTAAAAAAAAAACATTGTTTTAGTAAATTTACAGTGGTCTTACATAACAGGATATGACTTTTTGAACAGAAAAAGAGCAATGAAATTAATAAATCAATTATTGCAATGAAATAACAAAGAACCATCAGCAAACTGATTCTTTATCTTAAAAGTGATAAATTGCTAAGATCAATAATAGAGTTTTATAAAAACAACTGAGCTGATATCATTTTTGTTTTCTTACATGTAAAATAAATCTTTAAAATAATAAATCTATGAAGCTATAGCATACAGGCAGGTGATTACTTACTTTTTCCAACACTGACAAACACAAACATTGATTCACTTTACTTTTCTTTTAAAAATTAAGAAACAAATGAAACACATTTATCCTTAGCATGCATATCTATATTGGTGAAGAATAAAACAAGTTCATGCAAGATTGCAAGCACATTCACCACAAGTTGTATTTTTGTCCCTTTGTACATCTAAACAAGCACTGCAGAAGGTGGTGACAACAGCAGCAGTGCTTTGCATGTCTTGACATGCTGTAGTGAATATAAAATATGGAAGTTTTTATAAGTAACAGTTGCTGAGCTTCTTATAATAGTATCTGCCTATATTAGTTGGTGAAGTCAAGCCAACATTTTAGTTATTAACTATCAAAACCAGATAAAAATTTGTGGACCCCCAATTAGTAATTGTGAACCCTCATTTTTTGTCACACAAACTTAGACCCTGTCAAGCTTCCATGTACCCCAGAGGGTCCACCTGGACCACTTTGAGAATCACTGCTCTACAGGGAGAAAAAGTTGATGTAGATTACTTCAAAATACCTTCCCAGAATATACTTTAGCCTGTAGACCCATCCCTTAAAGTTTAATTTTTCTAAACTAAACCCTTTCCAAGATAGCCAAAAGTAGCTAAAGTAGAATTTTACTGAATTTTACCAGATTCATAACTAACATTGAAGGCTAATTGCATCAAGCTTGAGTGTAGGCCTAATTTTGGAAAATTCTTCTCATTCTAGGACACAGGAAAATCAAGTTTTAACAATAGGGTAAGACACCCAGTAGTCGGCCACCTGCCTATTCTCAGACAGAATGTAACTAACAGGGAACCTAGCTCTAGGCTAATGTGCTTAGAAAGTTTTTATACATAGCTGGTTTTTTTGTTTTCATCTAAAAACTTTTGTATAAAAATAAGTTTTTGTATAAAAAATTTCTAAGCACATTAGCCTAGAGCTAGGTTCCCTGTTAGTTACATTCTGTCCAAGAATAGGCAGGTGGCCGACTACTGGGTGTCTTACCCTACCTTTCCTTAGTCCAAATTTAAAGAGTTTAGAAGATCTAAAGATAGATTCCAGATTCCATAAAAAGTACTGGTGTTGTTCTTGATTTCAACGTTATTTGAGCTTGTACAAGAACTTACCTACTCCTAAAAGTACTGAACTAACCTCCACTATTTCTCCTATTTCTTCGATTTGGTTCATGGCGGTTACAAGACGCACAGTGATGTTAGTTTCTCGATCGTGGCTATAGCGCGGATTACCAAAATACACAAATACCAGCAAGGCAAATTCATCAAAATCAAATAAATCAAATCTCATTCACATTTGGCGTATAGGGTCAAACTGGAAAGCAAATCAATTACTGACTCATCAAGAGAACTACTTCCTAGGCAAATAATAGGAAAACGATATTACTAATTGGCTGATCGATTTGGTTTTTAGTAAGTAAAATGTCAAATGAAAACCTGATTTTATTAGGCATTTTATGGACAGGGCAGAAAGCAAAGGAAAAATATTTTTGACGGAAAAAACTATTTTCTTTGGCTGATTTATTTCCCAAATCGCCGTGTAAATCTTAAACAAAATGGGGCTTCCTGCTTTGGTCTTTTTTTCTGTTCATTCTTAAGGGCCCGGCACACGTAGCTGATTTCGGGAACCGTTTCAGCATCAGTGGACAAACGATAGCGGTAAGAAAAATTTGTTGAAAGAAAAATTTATTGCGCGAGATCTTCAAAACAAAAAATTGTGGACACAAATAATCAACTGGAGTTTATTAATAGTTGCATAATGGATCTCAGCTTAGTTCTCAGTCTAGTTCTCAGCTCAGTAGCAGGGTCTTTCACCACAGACATCTCTGGCTGACTATTTATTTGTATCCCTATTTTTTGTGATGATCATGATGAAAATCGGCGCCGAAAACTAGAAAAATTTTTCAAGCTCATATAAATACCAATTTCTTTTAAATCGGCGCTGGTTTGGAAATCAGTTCCCAAAATCACCTACGTGTGTCCAGCCCTTTATGCCCAAAGTGCAACAAAAATTTAGTACGCTCGTACATCCCCGATGGTTATCAAAACAGGTACAGGCTCGAATTTCTACTAGCGCCGCATCTAATGTTGCTAATTTTACAAATTCGCCAATTCATCTTACAGTTTTGATCTTACATTTAATACACAAATTTAGGTTAAGCTTAGCTATGAATAGTGCAACAAGACTCATAGATGTCTATATTTTAAAAAGTTAAACACAAATTACGGAGAATGCATAACGCATTGTCTTAATTCATGTATGATATGATTTAAAGAGTCAATAATCATACCCTTCTCTTCTTAACATTGTTATTGCCTATCTTCAGGGGCGAAACCAGCGATAATTTCGAAGGGGGATGGATAAATTGACTGAGAGATGGTAGTACTGGTTAAAATCAAAAATAAAGTTTTTAAATAAAAGTCCAAATAGGGATCAAATCCTTTTAATAGACATTGATGATGATAAAAGTGATAGAAATTCACAAAAAAAAACAGATATTTCGGATACATATGCAGTGACCGTCATCAGTAGTAAAACTAAACGAAAACAATTTAAAACAATAGTTCATATACAAAATCAAATAAAACTACATATTGTTTAATTCTCTAATTATTTTCAAAGCAAAGGCGGAAGCTAGCCTCTTTGACCTTCTTTGATTCGGTTCATTAGCGTTCTATTATATAACACTTGGACAGAGGTCAACTCCATTGGGTGAGTTGAACTTTACTCTGTCAGATTTTAGTACATTATCGTAGATATCTACGATAATTATATTAAAATCCGACAGAGTAAGTTCAATTCACCAATGTAGTTGACCTCTGTCCAATTGTTATATTATTGAGCGCTAATGAACCGAATCCAAAAAGGTCAAAAAGGCTAGCTTCCGCCTTTGCTTTTAAAAGAATTTGAGAATTAAACAATATGTAGTTATGTAGTTGTATTTGATTTTGTACATAAACTCTTGTTTTAAATTGTTTTAGTTTAATTTTACTACTGATGACGGTCACTGCATATGCGACCGAAATATCTGGTATTTTTGTGAGTTTCTATCACTGTTATCATTATCACTATCTATTAAAAAGATTTTTATCCCTATTTGAACTTTCATTTATCGTCACGGAAAGGCAGCGTGGTCTCCCTTTCCATGGCAGACCACATTCTAAGGCTTCTAATACTGATTTCATGACTCACCTTAGTCCCTTCAGTAAAAAGAAGATGAAACGTAGATCCACTCCTTTCTCTTATGTCTCTAACTTCGCTCTTAAGATCGTCAGCGTGTTTGAGAAAGTATACGATATCCATAATTTCTGATTGCAAAGATGTCGGTAAATTGTGTGACAGACAAAAAACTTAACTGACAGTAACCATAGCTGCAACAAAACTGCATCTTTCAGAAGCAGATATCAAAGAATAAGCTTCGCTTGAAGATTCAGAAGCTGAATCAGGATGTTCTTAAATTTCCCTCATAGCGTTACAGATAATAATGAACGTCTGTTTAAACAAATTATTACTTTTAAGTGCTCCATCCATTTAGTCTCACAAAATGTGTTCAATCTTATTTTACTTGTCCCTTTGATACGGTTGATTTCTTGAACAATTTGTTTGAAAGTTGCAGTATTTAGGTGAAATTCAAAAGAAATTAATTACTACTTTTAAAGCTCCTATACAATTTCTCCTAACAGGTATGTTCTACAAATGACACAGGGCTAAGTTTAGGGAGTGACTTGCACAGTGAACATAGACTGCATGGGAAAATATTTCACGGACTATAGCAGCACAACCTTTAAAATGGCCACTTATAGATGAAGCTCCGTCATGAACCTTGCCCCCTTAAGTATTTTAAATTGCTTTCCATTTCAACTAAGGTTTGTATGAACCAACTAAGGTCTGCTACCAACCTATTGTTTCTTTCTGATAAAGTCTAAAACTGTTAATTTTCGTTTTGAAATGATGGATGACTAACAAACAAAACAGGGACGTAGACTTCTAAATAAACACTGCAAAAAGCACACACGTGATTTAAATGAAGTTTAACGATCTTAGGAGCCCGAGGCTATATTAGCACATGGCTTACTTGGTGGCATCCTGGCGTTGTTCCTAACCGCATTTTCATAAATTAAAATTTTCGTATAGAGATCGTCATATATTACTTACTTGTTGTGCATACATTACTCTATATAAATTGGATTAAAAACCCATAATGAATTTGGTTAGCTTTTAAGACAGTTTAGTTTTAAATTTTATTTATAAAATAAATAAATCAATAATTTTTTTTATCTTCGTCGCAATAATATTTATGGCGTACATTATATTTCACGTTAGTCAAGATATATAAGAATCTCGACCCTACAGGAAAAATTTTTTGAATTTCAGGGGGGGGGGAGATGTATCCCGTTATCCCCCTGGACTTGCCCCTGCCTCTCTTTTCATTATTATTCTGTCCTTTATCATTTTTCTCTTATTCGTCTCTCCTTTCCTTGGAAGACAAATCGGAAAATATTACGCCAGTAAATCTCAATCAATTCAATGCTAAGATAAATAATGGTTGTAGCGAAAGCTTCAACCTAGTAAAGTAAGAAAAATGAAACGGTGTTCAACTTGAGGTTTATTAGTGATTAATTTAAAAAACTGTTTCCACAAAATAAATTTTGAAGAAAGTAAAGAGCTCTATTAAACCAAAAATCTGAAGAAATAGAGTAAAAATAATCTTTCAAGTGTAAAACTAACACAAATCACCTTCAGGAAATAAATGACACCCAAAACGAACTGAAATTACAATATATAAACCGAGATTAAACTGTCAATCCGCATTCAATTTTGTTTTTTTTCAGTAAAGTGAAAAAACTTTAAACCTTTCCCAAAAGTTTGTATCTATACATTTTGACAACCTGGGCACACTTAAACTCTTTTGATTTAGCTAACTTGTTAGAGTAGAAATAGTAATAGAAGTATCCCTGAAAGTTTCGAATTAATAGCATCAGTTATTCTTGGGATACTGCTGAGATGTCTTATTGGCAACCAGCGTACACACAGTAACTTTTGAATTACTTTCAATTCAATTCAAATTATTCAAACTTGTTGAGGACCATGACAACAAAAAATTGAAAATGAAGAAGGGAGAAAAAAAGGAAAAAAAAGAAAAAAAAGAAAGAGTAAACACGGGTAATTAAAGCGAATTGACCAAAAATTTAGAGAATTATAATATCAAAGCTTAGTAACATTGTTATACAGCGTGTGAAAACTTGTGGATAGCTTGACACTGGAGGGCATTATATTCCATTGAAGTATAGATTTTTAAATGAAAGATCGCTGGGTGGAATTAGAAACACACTTGGGGCAATGAAGGAACGGGTGGATGAACAGAGACAGAGGCCTTCAGAATTATTACTATTACAATAAGATAATAATTGGGGATGAAGATTTTCATGGTAAGTGGAGTATGCAGGGAATAGATTTAATTTTTGGATGATTCTTTCAAAAGGATAATACCAAAATCGGAGTAAAAGTCCTGAATGGGATATAGTCGGGGTAGCCGAAACACTGCTTTGACGGCACGGTTTTGGGCTGATTTTGATTTCTTGATAAATGTTGTCCCAAACAGATCCACAGTATGAGATATAAAGGTAAATAAAAGAGTAATAAACGGTGACAAGGATATCGGGAGAAAGAAAATAATTAACACGAGTAATAATACTTGTATGTCGCAAGATTATGGCTCTGATGTAGGAAACATGTGTTGCAAATGATAGGAGGAGTCTATGTGGACCCCAAGAAACTTAGCAGCTTCGACCTGCGGGAGAAAATTGGTAGTATATTTGAGGCCAAGTACTTTCTGAGCTTAATTTTTTTGGTAAGAGGTTCGAAATAATACAACCTGACTTTTCTTGCTGCTAATAGTCATGCTGTTAACGAGACACCACTCCTGCACTCTATTCAAAAGGATTTGAGCAGAGGTGACGACGGATGGTAAACTAGGACCGTGATGAAAAAGTTGCTATGGTCAGCAAACAGTGCTGGGTACACTGATGGATCCAGGTCCGTAACCAAATCATTAGCATAAAGGAGAAAAAGTATTGGACCAAGAACAGAGCCCTAGGGGACGCCCCTCAGGACAGGTGGGGGATGTGAAGTCACTCCACCCAGACTCACACTATGTACTCTACCAGAGAGATAAGAGTCGAAAACCATGAGGAAGGAACTCCACGAATCCCTGTGTTGTTTGAGTTTACTTAACAAAACACTGTAATCAACCATGTCAAAGGCCTTAGAAAAGTCCAGAAATAAGCCCAATACAGTATTTTTAAGGTCAAGTTGGGAACGTATAAACTATGTGGCGTCGATTAGTGCATGAACCGTTCAAAATTTGAAATAGAAGCCATTTTGATGAGAAGAAATCAACGAATCTGAAGGATGAATCCCAAATAAAAAGGGAGAAAGGCGTCGGAAGATAATTCTCTCGAGTATTTTAGATGTAATTGGAAGAAGTGGGATTGTACTATAATCACTTATCTCAGACGGATCGTCCTTTTTATGAATCGGAATAATAATTGCCGATTTAAATATTTCTGGGAACGCTCCATTGGTCTAGACAGGTTTGCTATGTGCATAATGCGTTCACATACATAGGAAAATACGGTCCTAAGAAGCTTATTATTTATGCCAAAGAAGTCAGGTGTACTACTATTAGAGAGAGATTCCAATGCTTGAAGCACCTCTTTACTATCAGTTGGAGAGAAAAACATGGATCAAGAATTCTTACTAGGGTGTACTGACTGGGAGGGGGAACAGGAGTTAGCATTTGGAATATTAGTGAAATAATTATTAAAAGCATCCGTTACTGAAATTGGGTCAATTACTCTACCACTGATGTCCTTAAATCGGATAAATCAGTCGTTGCTTAGCTCTCAATGTGAAAACATCTAAAATCGGATATAATTTCTTAACAGCAATTGGCTTGGTGAAGTATAATCCTCTCAATTAATTCAGTGACCCAGTTGATTAAATGAAATAACAGAATTTTATTGAAGTTGTTTTCCCAGGGAGAGTTTGTATTTTTGTCTTGCGTATAAGGACTGATTTGTTGGATTTTGACCAGGCTATATCTATGGACTGTTTTTGACCTTGAATTTGCATTGCCGTTATTATTACTGTGACGCGAGCAAGATGTTAGTAGAATACGCATATTTGCCTATTCTTAATTTTCTCCAATCAAATTTCGTGAAGGAATTGATGAAGTGACGATAATTCATCACGCACTTTAATTTTTTGACGATAAAGGCATTAAAGATACCGAAGCGGAGTTTTGGGAATAGCAGATCCAAATAAAGCTGTTCCAAAGCGGCAGGGTGACCTAGCTTCGCATATAAATTTGAAAGATACTTTGGACTTGCTGCGTCAATGTGACTCTGATAATTCCCTGCTCCCTACTTTTGTCATTGTCTCACCTACTGAAGTGCCGGTTATCCCCGCAGTAGCTTATTCCAGGTTGGCCAGTAAGATTAGCTCTCTAGACCGAACACTACAGCAGATAAACGCATAAGTGACATCTTATAGTCTGAATTTTCCCTCCTTGCCCAGTGCCTCACTTAAGCCAATTGTAAAGACATCCACTACTACTATTGTGACCTCTGGAATTTTCTCCTGAGCTTAACAATCCTGTGAAACGCCGCGATGCCATTTACCAAATCAAGGGACACCAAGCCATTCATTCTATTAAGCCGTCGGGCAATAAACTTTTAGTGAATATTGACCCAGTTGCTGCAAAGGACTTTTTTGATGCGGTACCTAAAGTTCTGAAGTGCGATGCGAAACTTCAAGAGCGTAAACTCGTTGGATTAGTTAAAGGCATACCGCTAGATTTCGACGTCAGTTTGTTCTTGGGGCGTGAAGGAGTCATTTACACTAAGTTCATTGGACAGTCCTTGACTTTTAAGGTATTCTTCTCCGAGGTTTCTGGGCTTTCAAACGCACTTCGTCTCAGACTTAAGGTAGAATATGAAATTTTCTGAGTATTTGAGTGCCTCCGTCCTCCCCGCTGCTGTTATAATTGCCAGTCGCCTAATCATGTGAAGGCCAATTGCACCAGCCCTCCCCGCTGTTCTCGCTGCAGCGGTACGCATTTCGATAAAAGATTCACCATGCTTGGCTAAACCGAAGTGTGCGCTATGTGATGTTGGCCATGATGCATTCAGTCTAAAGTGCCGCGTAATCCGCGATGTCATAGCTAAGCGTGCCTCGAAGAAGAAATGACTGGAACAGTAACGTTATGTGTTCTTTCAACATAAATGGCCCAAAAACAAAGATTATTCAATAAATCAGAAAATGAACGGTTTTGACATCGTTCTGCTACAGGAGCATTTACTTCCTGCCATCTCCATTAACTCTCTACGAAGAAGTACCTACAATATTGTCTTTACCACCTATGCCCGAAAAACAAAAGGCCGACCTTCTGGGGGCCTTGCATGTGTTATCAAACGATTAGCTACTCCTTTGTCACCTATCTTATTTCATTCCTCTGATAATATTATGGCAATACGACGGTAATGTACCAGTTCAATCTGGAGTACGACAGGGCGAAGTGCTATTACCTTATCTATTTAATACTTGCACTCAAAATATGTTATTAGGAATCAAGCCTTCGTATTCTTATAATTTATCTGATGTGTCTTATATTGCGTATGCGGACGACCTGCTAGTTTTAAGCCGAGCCAAGTCTATTTTGGCATTATCTGTGCAACGTATTTCTATGATGTTTCGGGATGTTGGTCTGTTTTTGAATTTTGATAAATGCGAATATTTAGTTTTCAATCCCAAATCATCAGCTCATAATTTGTCCTGCGGATCCTCAGTAATTTGCAATGTTACGAGTTTACGGTGGTTAGGGATTATTATTTGTGCCTTCATCGCACCTTCAAGTTCTGAGAGATGTTAAAGAAAAGTTGAAGATCGGATATGCGAAAATTGTACCTAACCGTGGAAAATATTCACGCCGAGCTTTAGCTAAAATGTATTCCACATATTGTGACCATTCTGTCTTGTTTTAAGTGGAATGTATTCCTTATTGAATAAGAATGATTGCGCCAGATCGGTATCACTTATTTTAGATATTGCAAATTTTTACTGTACCTCCCCACTTCATATCGTAATACACATATTATTGAGAAGTATGGTGCTACCGATATTATCCAATCGTTTGAATTGCTTAGTAATAATTTAACAAAACATGCCTTTGTGTCCCTAGGCCCAAAACATAATATTATCCGTCTGTTTTTGTCAGTGATTAAGGTTCAAGTTATCTTTGTTGCTGCATATTTGATTTTTCTTCCTTTTTAGTGTACTTTACTCCGCTTGTTTTGTATAAAAGTGGGTTATAAATAAATTATTATTATTATTATTATTATGGTTAATAGGTATAGATCTTGAATTCCTTTTTAAAGAATTTCATTTATTGTGGACCAAATTTTTTGCAAGTTCCCTTTGAAATGACAGATTTTCGAATAATAATATTTTTTTGCTTCCTTAACGAGTTTGGTACATAAGTTTTTGTATTTTTTATAATTAGTCAGGTTAAAAAACGCTACTGGTTTTGCAAGCTAACTTACATAGGTCCTCTTTACGGTACGAAGAGATTATCAGGCTATTGGACATCCAGGAGCATAAATGGGTAGTTTTTCGGTTTGATTTACGGACTGGAAAAGTTGAACTGGCAAGATCATTCAATCCCTGCGTAAAACCATTTGTGGCTGAATTATCATCCTGACAATCCAAAACCTTGGACCAGTCAAAGGATTTAAAACGATCCTTGAACCTGTTTATATTCACAGTATTATATATTCTATTAGACGTAGGGGTATTAGTTCTAGATGGTTGAGTAGTTGGTAGGGAGAGATAAATTGGAAAATGGTCTGACAGGTCAGAGAATACTGTTTTGGAGGACAGGTGGTTTCCCAGGGAAGTGGATTCGAAAATTTTATCAATATCAATAGCTGTAGACCTCATTGGCTCAACTCTAGTAGTAGAAATGACCCTAAAGGTCCAATTGCCCACCCCTGCTGCCACCTACAACTTTTTTGCACACCAAATATGGGCATAGAGTCCCTAGGAAGATGGTTTTTGTCAGTGAGAATGAAAAAAAACAGGAATTTTCTCACATTGATGGATGTTTTCTTGGACGGTTATGTGTCTTGGTCAATTTATTTGATGTTTTTCATGGATGTCAACAGTAATTTATGTTGTTTTATGGTTTTGTCAGTGAGAATGGAAAAACAGTATTTTTCTCACTTGAAAAAACAGGAATTTTGTCACATTTATGGATGTTTCATGGATGGTTATGTGTGTTGGTTAATTTATTTGATGTTTTTCATGGATGTCAACAGTAATTTATGTCTGTTTTATGGTTTTTGCCAGTGAGAATGGAAAAACAGTATTTTTCTCACTTTGATGGATTATTGAGTCTAACGGCTACCGGAGTCAATGACACTTCCTTCAAGATCTTGTTGTTGTTTTTGCCATGTGCATAGAGTCATTAGGGAGAACACGTGGTTAATTAAAACGATTGGGAATTTGGAACACCTGTGCTGTCAGCCATTAATCAAATTGTTTCCGAACAAAGTTTAATAATGTCTGACAGGTACCGTCAATCATTAATCAAATTGTTTCCAGGCGAAGTTTAATAATGTCTGACAGGTGATGTCAATATTGATTGATATATCACGAAATGGGAATTAATTTGTTGTTTCTAAGGGGAATTATTGATTCAATAAAGGGGAATTAATTTGTTGTTTCTAAGGAGAAGGTGGGGAAGAGATATATTGATTGCGTAATCGAAGGGAGAGAATTCCCGAGAAATTGATTACATAATCGGTAGAACCCTATCAGGAGCTCGTTACGGGAATCCATTTATGTGCATAGAATGACGTAATCGACTAGGACAGTTGGATTTCTGAGAAATTGATTACATAGTCGGTAGAACCCTATCAGAAGGTCATGACGGGGGTCCATATATGGGCATAGAATGACGTAATAGACTAAGACAATTGGATTTCAGAGAAATTGATTACATAATCGGTAGAACCCTATCAGGAGGTCCTGACGGGATCAAGTTCCTTTCTTAATGTCCATCCTAAACCCATTTTTCAACTTGAAGTACTTATCTTTTTCACCCACAACTATACTTTACAGCTTTTTGGTTACCTCAACACCAAGAAATACTTTTCAAAGACCATTTCAGAGCAAGTTACTTTCTTAATGTCCCTTCTAAACCCATTTTCCAACTTGAAGTACTTATCTTTTTCACCCACAACTATACTTTACAGCTTTTTGGATACCTCAACACCAAGAAATACTTTTCAAAGACCATTTCAGAGCAAGTTACTTTCTTAATGTCCCTCCTAAACCCATTTTCCAACTTGAAGTACTTATCTGTTTCACCCACAACTATACTTTACAGCTTTTTGGATACCTCAACACCAAGAAATACTTTTCAAAGACCATTTCAGAGCAAGTTACTTTCTTAATGTCCCTCCTAAACCCTTTTTTCAACTTGAAGTACTTATCTTTTTCACCCACAACTATACTTTACAGCTTTTTGGATACCTCAACACCAAGAAATACTTTTCAAAGACCATTTCAGAGCAAGTTACTTTCTTAATGTTCCTCCTAAACCCTTTTTCAACTTGATGTACTTATCTTTTTCACCCACAACTATACTTTACAGCTTTTTGGATACCTCAACACCAAGAAATACCTTCAAAGACTATTTCAGACCAATTTACTTTCTTAATGTCCCTTCTAAACCTATTTTTCCAACTTGAAGTACTTATCTTTTTCATCCCACAACTATACTTTACAGCTTTTTGGATAATTCAACACCAAGAAATACATTTTAAAAGACATTTCAGAGCAAGTTACTTTCTTAATGTCCCTCCTAAACCCATTTTCCAAGTTGAAGTACTTATCTTTTTCACCCACAACTATACTTTACAGCTTTTTGGATACCTCAACACCAAGAAATACTTTTCAAAGACCATTTCAGAGCAAGTTACTTTCTTAATGTCCCTCCTAAACCCATTTTCCAAGTTGAAGTACTTATCTTTTCCACCCACAACTATACTTTACAGCTTTTTGGTTACCTCAACACCAAGAAATACTTTTCAAAGACCATTTCAGAGCAAGTTACTTTCTTAATGTCCCTTCTAAACCCATTTTCAACTTGAAGTACTTATCTTTTTCATCCACAACTATACTTTACAGCTTTTTGGATACCTCGACACCAAGAAATACTTTTCAAAGACCATTTCAGAGCAAGTTACTTTCTTAATGTCCCTTCTAAACCCATTTTCCAACTTGAACTACTTATCTTTTTCACCCACAACTATACTTTACAGCTTTTTGGATACCTCAACACCAAGAAATACTCTTCAAAGACCATTTCAGAGCAAGTTACTTTCTTAATGTCCCTCCTAAACCCATTTTCCAACTTGAAGTACCTATCTTTTTCAACCACAACTGTACTTTACAGCTTTTGGTTACCTCAACACCAAGAAATACTTCTCCCGGAAGAAGAAAAGGCCCAAGACATAAAAAATTTAAAGTTCACTTCTAAATTTTTCCGTAGAAGATAGGAAAAGTTATACCATGATTGTGATTATTTTTTATGAAGATAAAAAGTTTCACTTTAATTCTAAATTTTCTTAAATTCAGTTCCAACCTTTCTCGAAGAGATGAAAAACATTTAAAGTTCTGTTCCAAATATTTCCCCGGAAGAAGAAAAGTTCAACTTCGATTCTGAATTTTCTCAATGAAAATGAAATAAGTTATTGATCAATTCTATTTTCTCAAAGTATTATAAAATTTTCCACTTCAATTCAGATTTTTCTCAAAGAGATGAAAAAATTTTAAATATTGTTCCAAATTTTTCTTAGAAGATAGAAAAGTTCAAGTTCTAATCTGAATTTTAACCTTGATTGTGATTATTTTCTATGAAGATAAAAAGTTTCACTTTAATTCTAAATTTTCTTAAATTCAATTCCGGCTTTTCTCAAAGAGATGAAAAAATTTAAAGTTCAGTTCCAAATATTTTCCTGGAAGAAGAAAAGTTCAACTTCGATTCTGAATTTTCTTAATGAAAATGAAATAAGTTATTGATCATTTCTATTTTCCAAATAATATAAAAAGTTTTCCACTTCAGTTCAGATTTTTCTCAAAGAGATGAAAAAATTTAAAATACTGTTTCCAAATTTTTCGTAGAAGATAGAAAAGTTCAAGTTCTCTTCTGAATTTTACCAAAGAACACAATTCAATTCTAATTTCACCAGAGAAAATAAAAAGCTTCCACTTCAGTTTTAAGTTCACCAAGACATAAAAAATTTAAAGTTCAGTTCTAAATTTTTCCGTAGAAGATAGGAAAAGTTTATACCATGATTGTGATTATTTTTTATGAAGATAAAAAGTTTCACTTTAATTCTAAATTTTCTTAAATTCAGTTCCAACCTTTCTCGAAGAGATGAAAAAATTTGAAGTTCTGTTCCAAATATTTCCCCGGAAGAAGAAAAGTTCAACTTCGATTCTGAATTTTCTCGATGAAAATGAAATAAGTTATTGATCAATTCTATTTTCTCAAAGTATTATAAAATTTTCCACTTCAATTCAGATTTTTCTCAAAGAGATGAAAAAATTTTAAATATTGTTC
The DNA here is from genome assembly GCA_027921565.1 of Artemia sinica. Taxonomy (NCBI): domain Eukaryota; kingdom Metazoa; phylum Arthropoda; class Branchiopoda; order Anostraca; family Artemiidae; genus Artemia; species Artemia sinica. The sequence continues at coordinate 24,968,477 of CM051266.1, read as the reverse complement.
CAAATTTTTCTTAGAAGATAGAAAAGTTCAAGTTCTAATCTGAATTTTACCCTTGATTGTGATTATTTTCTATGAAGATAAAAAGTTTCACTTTAATTCTAAATTTTCTTAAATTCAATTCCGGCTTTTCTCAAAAAGATGAAAAAATTTAAAGTTCAGTTCCAAATATTTTCCTGGAAGAAGAAACTTCAGTTCAGATTTTTCTCAAAGAGATGAAAAATTTAAAATACTTCCAAATTTTTCATAGAAGATAGAAAAGTTCAAGTTCTCTTCTGAATTTTACCAACGAACACAATTCAATTCTAATTTCTCCAGAGAAAATAAAAAGCTTCCACTTCAGTTTTAAGTTCACCAAGACATAAAAAATTTAAAGTTCTGTTCTAAATTTTTCCGTAGAAGATAGGAAAAGTTATATTATGATTGTGATTATTTTCCATGAAGATAAAAAGTTTCACTTTAATTCAAATTTTCTTAAATTCAGTTCCGACTTTTCACATAGAGATGAAAAAAATTTAAAGTTCTGTTTCAAATTTTTCATAGAAGATTGGAAAAGTTATACTTTGATCGTGAATATTCAAGTTCTCTTCTCAATTTTACCAAAGAACACAATTCAATTCTAATTTCTCAGAGAAAATAAAAAGCTTCCACTTCAGTTTTAAGTTCACCATGACATAAAAAAATTTAAAGTTCAGTTCTAAATTTTTACATAGAAGATAGGAAAAGTTATACTATGATTTTGATTGAGAGATTATCAGAAGAGAACTTGGACCTTTCTTCAAATAAGCAAATTGAAACATGCGAATTCTATAAAATGAATGAGAATAGTATCATTGACTATACAAAGAGATATGACAAGAGTGAAGTTACACTCTACTGTAGAAAATGTGACCCTGACATTGCAGCACATCAGGATGAGTATACTGTGAATTCAGATAATCTACCTGCATTAGTTGTTCTCGACAAATACCTATACCTAGTAGAAGATGAAACCTAAAGAGTAGAAAAGTCGTTTTTATCATGTACATACGTTATTTTTATTAATAAACAATTTTACATACATTTTTAGAACATTTTATTCGTAGGGTACTAAAATCAATATTAAACCCGCTTGTAAGTATATTTTCCCCTAGAAAGTCATTAAATCGAGGAAAGTCAACGTAGATGTCGAGAAACTGCTTGTAGGTATAGCCGCGACATCTGAAACATGAAAAAGAGTAGAGCATGAAAGCCACATGTCTTAGTTGTTAAATCCTGTACTCTCTTTGATTTTGAATAATAGTTTTCCCACTACTCTCAATAAAGTTGCCGATGTGTGGAGTATAGAATTTATATGATAGGCCAAGAGGATAAAAAAATTCAATATTCTTCGCTGTTTGAAAGATGCATAGCCAATGGCCTGTCTTCAAAGTCGATGGACTGCTATTAACAATGATTAAGGTATTGTTAACACCTGGAGTTTTTTCAATGAAGTCCGATGGTTTACAATAGGACTTGTACTGGGACATGTATGGATCCATACTAAATACCTGATTATTTGGTTTGTGTTCATGGTGCTAGGTCTAATAGAACACTGCCGTCAGGTGTGATTTCCCGATAGGTTTCAAATTGACTCAATGATATTAGCGTGATACTCTCAGTCAAAGCATCGGCAAATGTACACTCTAAATGTACATTCCCTGTTCGTACTTGCTCATATCCTGGGTCCCCGACAGGTCCAAAACAATTACGCCATGATTTTTTTGAAAACATTGAATCGGTTATTCCATTTTTAAATAGTTGGGAGTCATGATCTAGGGATTGCATGGTCAACTCATACAGAGTTCTATAGTATTTTTTGTCAAATGATAGAGTGAACAGTGGAATACCATTCACTTTGCACACAAGGCTAGATACACCGAAAAAATTAAAATCATGGGGGGATTCAGTCCAGGATCCAACGGCACTGCCACTCTTCACAAAGGCCAAAGCGATTTTTGATGGGATTTCTCCATTGATAATTGATGAATCGGTATAACTACGAGACCCGGTGGCAATGTGACGTTGATTGGTGATTGTATGGGGGACAAGAAGTTTAATGCTGTTGCCATTGTTTTTTTTTTAAATTAATTAAAGCTCTTGCTCGGCAGCGTCGCCAGCGTAGAGGGAACCAGTCGTCAGCGCCGTCAGTCTTCTCCAGAGTGGTCGGTTCAGGGCGAGGGTTGTCACTTCAGCCGGGTTGATGTTTCTGGAGGCGAGCCGATCACGGATGACGTCCGCCCATCTGGTGCGTGGTCTTCCCCTAGGACGCCTCCAGCCGTTTGCAGCTGGGTCGAAATCGAAGATGAGCCGGGCGGGTGTTTGGGCAGGCAGACGGAGCAGATGACCATACCAACGCAGCGAGCGAGACTCAAGCTGCTCGGACAGGGGTGGGAGTTTGAAGGACCTGAGGATTTCCGAATTTCGTACCCTGTCGGGCCATCGGGAGCGTTCGATTTTTCGGAGGTGTTTCGTCTTGATGGCATCTACCTTCAGCGTCTGTGTCTGAGTCAGCGACCAAGTCTCAGCAGAATAGAGCATAACGCTGGCAACCGAAGCAGAATATATTCGTGCTTTTGTGAGACGGCTGATCTGGGGTTTATGGAAAGCTGTTTTTAGAAGGCGACCGAAGACAGAGTTTGCTTTTGCCGCTCTTGCTGATATTTCGGCATCTAGGCTTCCGTTTGAGCAGACAATTGAACCAAGGTAGGTAAACTGCTTGACTACCTCTACAGTCTTGCCACAAATTTCCACAGATGACAGGGGGTTGGACGGCGTTTTCTCAACGGGCACTATCTTGGTCTTCGACCAATTTATTTTCAGACCGAATTTCTCAGCGGCAGAGGCCAGTGTTTCCAGTGTAGTTTTGAGGTCACTAATGTTTTCGCATATTAGCGCCACGTCATCGGCAAAGTCGACGTCTGAAAGAACTCTTCCAGCAAAGCCTATGCCAAACGGCTGCACCTGCTGTGTTTTATTCAGGATGTGGTCTATTACACAGTTAAAGAGCTCAGGTGCAGCGGCACATCCTTGCCGGACACCATTTTTAATTTTGAAATATCCAAAAGGCCGTCCATTTACGATCACTGCACTTTCAGTGTTATTACACAGCTCTTTGAGGAGACGGACGATTTTCGTGGGTACGCCAGCAGACTGGAGGATTAGCCATAGTGACTGCCTATCAACAGTGTCGAAGGCAGAACGAAAATCGACAAAGGCAATGTACGCCTTCCTCTCTATATTCAAGAGTTTTCTCTACTAGCTGTCTAATCGTATGGATTTGCTCGGTGGTGGACCCACCTGGCATGAAGCCAGCTTGCTGGGGGGCGACGCAGGGCATGGAGGTATCTTGTTGCCCGTTTGAGAAGCAGCATATCGAAGAGCTTTCCAGGAACTGAGAGTAAAGTTATGCCACGATAATTGATACATTCTGCTTTGCTCCCCTTCCTCTTGTAGATTGGCACAAGTAGGCCCTTCTTCCAGCCTGAGGGGATTTTTTCAGAGTGTCACACAAGGTTAAACAGCATTTGTAGCCAGAGGATCATGGCTGGACCCCCATTTTTAAGGAATTCCGATGTTAGGCCACATATTCCTGGCGCTTTGTTATTCTTTAGCTTGCGGGTGGCAGCTTTTATCTCCTCCGCTGTAAATTCAGGACCATCAGGAGCAGGTATGGTATTAGCCGCAGCAGCTGCTACTTCATGGTCCGTCTGGTCTGGTGGATCTGAGTTGAGCAGTTTCTCAAAGTGGTCCTCCCACTGGCGGAGGCATTGTGATTGGTCGTAGATATTCTCACCGCTAGCGCTTCGAAGGTATGGCGTAGTTTGAGTGTGTTGCCATTGGCTCTTAGCTTTTCCACTACCAATGCAACAGAGCTCATAACCTGTTATTTTCGGACATGAAGAATTACCGATGTGATAATGACATTTGCATCGGGTGCTGCGGGATGTGTTTTTCTCAAAATGAAATTCGACGGGGCTAGTTGAAACTTAATGTCAATCTTCACATTGGGGGGTAACCATTGGGATATATTGAATATCTCATGATTTAATTTTCCAACTAAATTATACTCCTGGGTCACTGCAGTAGTCAAATCACCGTCAGCATCAACACCTGATCGATATTCATAGCCCAATGACTGTCCTCTCAACTCCTTATATACCTTTGGTGTCATCATCATAAATTGTATGTAGCTTGCATAGTTGGATAAATTATTGCTAGTGCTCACCAATGTTCCATTAATAAATACATTAATTTGTTTGAACAGGTTGTGTAGAATACAGTTTTCGTAAGAGAGACCATCGGCTGCAGTTGGAGTTGTATTATCTGACTTTTTCTTCACCGGAACATTTAAATAAATAAATGTTGATGACAAATCAATGAAATAGTCTTCAATGGAAAATATTTGACAGTGTATATTTTCCGAGAGGGGTTACTGGGGATGAAATTGTTCATAGTAGCCATACTTGACACTGACATCAACATTTTCAGCATTGAACAGATTCAATGAGGAACTGATTGATGAATGTGATTCCTTGGGGGGGAGATAAGTCATCTTAAGAGAAGAAATCCTTCTTTGATCTAACAATATTTTTCTTTTTCTTGGTCTTCGTCGTTTTATTCCTCAAAGTCTTTGTTGATGTCCTTCGCTTCCCGCCTGGGTAGAGACTGATGAGTGAATGACGCGCACGTATCCTTTTCAACCCCTCCCATTTTGCTGAGATTTTAATTGCTCACCAACGGCTCTTGCTGAAGATCTAGTATTTCCCTTAACACTCTCGTTGAAATTCTTACCCGACCCCCAGTCCTGTAGTGTTGAGGCAGCAAAATTTGATGCAACAGGTACAAGATATTTTCTGGCAAGGGGTAGTGCAGAACAAAATAACCTAGCAAACCAGCTACCAAGACCATAGCCAGACATTGTAGTACGCCCAGTTGTCCAATCCATGACCTATTTGACGTGGACTCAGAGCACCAACATAGCAATTGATATCAGGACAGACAAATGGAAATCTTCTATTGTTCATTTTAGGTGGTGCTGGTGGTGTCGCCGACAATGGGTCAAAAATGACATGTAATCACTGCTAAGCCTTTTGTTATTGCTAGAGGATCACCCAATTCACTTCTTACTGTTAACTGACAGAGTTCGAAATACGAAGTGTTTACAGGAACATACTGAAGATGCTTTATATTATTGTGATGAACAAGTTCATGAGTTGTTTTTCGTTCAAGAACACTTAGGAGGGGGACATTTGAATTACAAACTCTCGATGTTTCCACAAAGGATGCATAAAGAAATATGCAAGAGTCCGAGGTGAAACCAGGTGGATAATCAGCAAAAATAACTTTATCATTCCCGTTAACAGTGCCAGCGTTTTTCCCATTGATCATATTCTGTTTAAAACAAGAACGTCTCTCAGATTATCATTGAGATGAATTATTTCAGTGTCAACAGGTGAGGTAATGTAAATCCTATCGTGTTCCATTGAATAATTAAAATGGAATTTACCATTCCTACGATAAGAGATTTTTCTATTGATTTTACGACACAAATATGTCATACTATCATATTCAATATATTTCAATTTGACATGTTTATATTCACTAGATTTAAGTGCTTCAACCCATTCATACTCGACAAAGAGTGACCAATCGAATGGTATAACTTTTATGTCATACACACGATCCTCTCTCAGGATATCGTAGGTATTTTTGAGAATACAGTCGACAAGAGCCAATTCATACGCACCGTCAAATTTGATGGCGGGGGAGAGTTTCGTCCAAAAATCATTTGTTTTATTCAAGTCGTTGTAGAGAGGATCGGAAACGTTGGACATAAATGTTACATAGAAATCATTGGGCATTTTCAATATCTTCAATACCGATCCAAGAATCAAAATCAGAGTTGTATCCTAGCCACCGAACAAGTAACTGTTTCTTACCCCCGTGAGTACGAGTCTTTAATATCTTTTCAGTTTGATAGATTTCACTATTATTTTTAACTTTTTGTAGTTCATAGTCATAAAAAACGCCGAGAATCTCTTCATCTTTGGTATCGCGCAAACGATAAGTTATGGGTTTAGTGTCTTGGATTTTTGCTACTTTAAAAAGTTCTGTGGACCACAAGTAATTACCTTTTCAAAAACATTAGTTGTTCTATTAATTCGAACAGTATCACCAACATTGAATTTTTCTTGACAATCGTTTCATTGGAATATTGTTTAAGAAAGGTGTCAATTGTATCATGATCAGAATGATGAACTTCCTTTGGGGTTGAATTGGACAATGATCGATGAATTCACTGATTATAAATCAACATGATTTTATCTAAATCATGAATAAAAGCAGATGTATTTTTCAATGTACAATATCTTGAAATTGAATGTCGAATAGTTTTTATCAATCGTTCAGCCAATGCAGCCTTTATAGGACTATGACTATGATAGAGCAGTGTATTATATTTCGCTAGTACTTTTGCAACATGGGGATTAAAAAATTCACTACCGCGATCTGTTTTAATTTTTTCATATCAATCATGTTCGAGAATACTTTCTATAGCCTGAGCAACTTCAACACCTCTCTTTGTCCGCAATGGAATGGCATATGCATAGCGACTAAAAACACTGATTGCAAGCAGAATGTACTTGTACGGTGTATTGTGCCGTCTTTGAATCTCATCTAGAGTTATTAGATCTGCTTGCATTATATGCAATGGGAAAAAGGCTTTAGTTTTTCGATAATGATTAGCACGAAGCCTATGATTTCTATGCAGAGTGTAACTTGATTCATTTTGTAGATAGTCTTGTACACTTTTAGTGTTAACACCAGTGACTTTGGAAAGAGTGGTGGGGGAACTTAAACTTCCCACTTCACCAATATTTTCATAAACACGTTTCAGAACTTCAACCATTTTGAATGTAAACACTTAGTACAATGTCCGCTACCCTTTTGAATACTAGTGGATGGCGGTGGTTGTGGTGACGTTGACTTGATACGTCTTCGCTTTTGTCTAGCTATCAGTGGTGTACTCCTCCTCATTGCCAAATCAATGTTTCCACTAGGTGTGCTAGTATTTTTCAAGATTGACTTAAAATATTCTTCTTCTTCTTCATGTTCATATTTTAATGGTGTTGAGGGTGCATGTTCATTTAATTTTTTTTAGAATTTGCCAATTGCTAATAAGGCTTTTGGGGAAGTTTAATGTATTTAGAAAGTTGTATAGATGAGCGTCAAATGATAATAGTCCTTTACGATTTGAAACCATACCATAGATTAAATCTAGTAGATTATAGCTCTTTCCCTGAATTTTAATCCTCTTCCCATTGCTATCAACTTGAATATGATCTTGACCACTTTCCATGAGATATTTTATGAGTCGTTTACTTTGTTCACGATATGAGTGGGGCATTAGATTTCCAATGCTTGACACAATTGAATCCAATTCCTCCTTCTTTAAGTGTGTTCCAGCAGCAGCAGCAGCAGAAGAAGAATCCTGAGGAGATGGTTCTTTTTTGTGATCAATACCACTGGCCGTCGCACGATAGGGCTTATGTTTTTCCACTCGGCGAAGTGCATCTTGAAGTAAAAGCAGTTTTTTATCATCCTCAATATTCTCGTTGTCAATGAATTTACTCAGATTGTCCTCAAAGTCTTCCACGGGCGAGAGAGTGAGTTCTATTGGAGTCAATTTATACTGTTTAGCCATCTAGAGACAACTGTTTACAAGTCCTGCAATTATCGGTAGTAAAAGTGTGAAAAAGTTACCGCCCGCCTGAAGAAGACGTTTTCTTTTAAAATTCTTTCCTTTCTTTTTAGAGGCCAATGTACGTACAATGGAACGATGTTGCTTTCCCTGTTGCTTAACTACTTCTGGCAGTTGAACATTGCCCTCGGTCAAATTAAAAAAAGTTCGAACATTAGATTAATGAAATCATTGTCAACACCATGTTTGAGTATGGCTTTCCTAAGTGGGGGTTTTGAAGTGCTTAGAACTGAAAATAAATTTATATTTTCATGTAGTTTCTTCAGTGTCATGATAGCAACTAATAGGTCTTTTTACTGTTCACGGGGAGATATACTGTAATTTCATTGTCAAAAATATCTGTGACTATACGCAGATCCTCGGGTGTATTTTGATTAAGATCCAATAGGATGTAGCCGTAGGGTTTATTAGTTGCCTGATTGTATGCTGAGAGCAGAAATTCAGGTGCCCGGGTATATTTGTTTATTGAGGGTTATTAGCGAGCTAGAATAACGAACAACTCTGTAGATGATATAGTAGGTGCAGTTCAATGCAAGTGTTCGCATACATTTATTCTGATGAAAGAGGTTGTGTAGAACCAGAGTAATGGAAATCTGTTCATAATGAGAGCGAACAGTGAAAAGTTGTAGCATTTCCTGGGACCATTGTTCAATAGATTCAGCCAGATCGTCAATAATCAGACAAGAGTTTGGTTCAATAATGCTGAAAACATCAAGTCCCTTTTATGAATTGTATCTGCACCAACCCCGATATGCCAATTGCTTTTATTTTATCGTATGACTCCTGCCAAATACTGTAACAATAGTAGATTTTTTTCGGCTTTTCCACAAGCATTTAATGGCAATTTTTAATTATTTTTGTTAAAAGTGTCGTTTTGCCTGACATTGATGGACCGCACAGAAACGATCTGAAGGGTTTTTAAATTGATACATGTTCCCTTCAACAGTTCACCTAGAACTAACTGTAGACTATAGTTGTCTAATGACTAAATAATTTCCCTAGTAGTACTACTCCGTTCAAGAATAATGAGAAGAACACAAAATCAATAAAGAATCATATTTCTTGTATTATTAACATAAAAAAACAACACTTTACAAATAATACATTACAGAAAAAAAATATTAAACAAGAAAAATACACTTAAGATTTTTTTTTAATTTATTTATAGGAAAAAACATAAACATTTATTTTAAAAATGCACTAGGAAAGAAAACACTTTAATAATATACTTTATTTATTTATAAAAATACAACATTTAATGGAAAATACACTTAAAATAATATCACTTTTTTAACACCATTTTTTAATTTGAACGGAATAACATGTATATTTACAAAAGCACAAAAAATCTCCTCTAAGTAAAAGATACCGTTGGTGGTGGCGCCCCCGCTGGTGGCCGGCCGGGCGGCCGAAGGCCCCCCCCCCCGGCCGCGAGGTCCCCACCCAAGGTTATGGGAAATCTATTTTATTGGACTTTACTCAAACCGAGACTTTCCCTATGACTAACACATTCGGCTCGGTCGGAAGTTAAATAGTGCCCAGGGGGAGGGTAGTCACACCGTCTTGACAAACATAGACCTTATCGGAAATGGTACTCATGGCAATTTTTTCTATATTTACAGTGAAGCTCCTGTAGTTTAAGGAACGAATTGCCAGATATTTCACTCGTGGAATTGTATTTTCAACAATACAATTCCTATAAACGTCCATGTCAAAATTCTTATCCACATAGCGCGTGGGTACTCCTTTGCAACGTTTTTTGATTTCCTCGTCGTGTGTCAGTATAAAGTACACCTTCGGACTTACAAATATACCACGGGAAATCATGTCACTTCCCGTTTCTAATTTTAAAAATAAAAATTGATTTGGCGCCCGACGTTTCACTAGCTCTGGGTAGATCTCCCCACTCCAGTTGGTGTAGTCCATCCGCGAGCTGATGATTTCACCGTGCGCCAAATCATCAAGTAGATTTTGAGTTTTTACTTTTAACAGTAAAGAATCTGTGTCCCTGTAGCAGACCTCTACTTGTCCCTTCTCCAGCCACTGTACCCTAGCCACATTGTAGTAGAATTCCAACACGAGCTTTTTAGAGATCTCCAAGATCGCACTGCCTGCAGCATTATTTTTATTCAATACAATGCTTCCTTTTTTCCTATTCAATAGTACCATGTCCGGACGAAAGATTGTAAAGGAAGTGTAATTTGGATCGGCAATGATTCGAGCACATTGTTCGGGATCGGTCACGACGTCACAACGATTCCTATTGCGAGCACTTTCGCACATTTTACCAAAAGCTGAATTTAAAATGAGCTTATAGGTTTCTTTTTTGGCTTTTGTCTTCGCTTCAGAGCGTTTCTTGACAAAAGTGTCAACAAACGTTATCAGATAGGGTTTTTTGACTAAACTGGAGGGCTCTTTGAACCTTTGTGACATTGAAACCGTTGTTGCACATCCATTTTGAAAGCCACATGATGTACAACAATATTTTCTTCGGCAGGAGGTCGGCAATAAGTTTTTGTTTTGAAGGTGACCAAATGCAATCCCTCCACCTCGACCAAACGTCTGTTGCGGGGACTCAATGAGTCCCTAGACACAGGTCTATTGATGCATGGGAAAACAAAATCCTTTACCGAATCGTGAAACTCAACTGGCATCTCCCCATCAATTTCAAAAAACCATCCAACCGGCCCATTCTCCTCGACACTGTCAATTTTGGGGAAATTGGAGGCTTGAGGGTCATTGAGCCATGTATAGTCATCGCAAGGTAGCGTGTAATGAGACATGGCCAAGGAGCAGAGAGAATTCATATCAAGGAACACTGCGTCCGATTTTGTTCCCGTCTTCTCTCCAGTTGGATCAGTTTCCAATATACGATCCCCATGAAAAACGTATCCACACCTCATTGACTTCTCGATGAACAGGTGCTGATCATTGTCAGTGATCAACCCGATTTTTTCCCTGCTAATTTTTAGGATGAGGTCCATTACCAGATGAGGAGATGAAAAATAATATCCTAAATCAAGATTAAATTCCTCGTAAATTTTGTCCGTATTTTTACACATAATGTCTAACAAAGTTAAGACATCACTCGACAAATACAGCTTGCTGTAGTTAAACCCATTTTTACACCCTCCCTCTTCCCACACTTTTTGGCAAAACTGTATTCATCAGGGATGCACCTACGATCGTGTAGACTGTCGTAAAACGATTCGATCGAGGGAATAATTTCCTCGGTGAATCTCGACATGGAGCAGCAATAATCATAAGGATATATGCCCTTGACCGTCAACAAATCATATAAATCATTTGGAAATTGTTGCTTGAGAAGGGGGAAAGCGTTGCAGCCGTCATCGTTTTTCTGCACTTGAATTAATTCGCTCAAAGATTTGGGGCAAAAACTACAGGAATCTAAAAAAAGTAAATTCTATTCGTGTACTCAACGTCGTTTTCAACATATCTCCACATAAATTCCAAAACAAGCAACTTTTCCGACGATTTAGGAATGATTTTGTAGGAACAGCTGTCTATCACCCATGCATCATCTACAACTCCATTTCTTTGAAGATGTGCCATTGCTGGTAGCACATACTTCAGATCGTAGTTAGAATTATGTATAAAAACCGGAAGAAAGAGTTGCTGTTTAATTTTTAAATTACATGAATTGTGAGCCCACCCCAGAAAGTTACTTTTCCCGTTGAATTGGGGTCAATAAGGTGATTGTGATTCTGGACAGCGTCTTTTGGAGCAAGAGCACCCCTACAAAGCCGACAAAATGTCCCTTTTCTAGTGCCCTTTCTCCTTATCTGATAATGACATTGGGTAGTTGGTGCGACGCAATCTTGAAATTGCACCGTTCGCTGTTTTTATTAAACACACCAATAATTTCTCTATGCTACCCTCCTCATCCATAGTAAAAAAAACTCTTCCAATTGCATTTTATTGTTGGAATCGCGTCAGGCATGTGCATAGGAACACGCAACGAGTTTGTGTTCCCTGACTATATTTGGCCTTGATGGGTCCGATACCTCCAACAGTCTTGATTCACAATTCAAAGATACTTTATCAATCTGTAGCAGGGAATTTTGGAAGTTTTTAAATTGTAAAGTAGCTTTGTCTCCTGCCGGCATTTCTATTCTTTGATTGCCATGAAGTTTGCAATATCACATGTGATCCGTGAATGTTCGTTCAGTTGTAAATGGGGAAAGACACATGGGGCAATAGTGACGTTCCCCATATTTTTTGCCTTGAGATAAGAGTCGACTTATTGCCGTAACGGGGAAAAATGACCATATGAGTTTACATCTTTGGGGGGCTCATAGAAAATCCAAACCCAATTTTTAACATTATCTACCAACGCTGTCCTAACTGAATATAAAACCCCTTTTTTATTCGGTTTCTTTCCGCCATTTACAAATTCTGTGTCATACTGAAAAAACAACCACCCCAACCCAAGATTTTCATTTGCTTTTTCAAATATGTTTATTTCTTTTAAGGACACCGGATACTTTCCCTCTAAACAATCAAAATTTACTTTAGGAAAATTTTTTCCACCATTACGTGCAAGTCTGTCGAGATTTTTCATTGTTGAATCATTTTTCAATGTTTTATGAGCTGCTGCTAAAAATGTATATTTAAAGCATTGCAACCCGTGTCAAAATTGAAACCCTGAACCCTTTGGTAGCTGACAAATCTGGCTGGCATTTTATTCGTCGACTACTACCGCGCGCCCTTGAGATAAAGTTTTTTTTAAATCTATTGAGATTCAGATCCGTATATTCAATTTATAAAATTGTGGACCCACTCCCCCTCTCGTTGAACGTGTCCAAAGTTGATGTTAATTTATTAACCCAATTAAAAAAGTTACCCTAAAATTCATTTAGAACAGGGTAAAAAGTTTGGTTGCCAGTTTAAAAATGAAAATAAAATTGTCCCCTTTTGCAAATAAACTTTTTGATTGACTGATGCCTTAATCCCCCCTGACCCCCAAATTCTGAATCTGAATCTCAATAAGTGCTCGAATTCGGTCGATGTAGGTATGAAGAACATTTACAGGGTCTGTTAAAATGACACTCCCGTCAACCAGGTTTTCCTCAGGAGGATTAAAATCTACCCTGTGTGTTTGTAAGTGACCTAGAGCAGATTTTAACAAATAAAATTCACGTAATTCCGGGGATGCGACACTATTTTCATGTCCTGCACCTATTTGCACAGGACCCAATTCACTAATAATAAAGTCATCGTCAAAAATGTCCCCGGAAACATTAGATCCAACAATTTCCATAAGACTATTCATTTCTTCCGTTGTAAACTGGAAATCCAGGGGGATACTAAATGACGTACCTTCACTAACACCATCTGATTGTTCCGGCGAGACTGGAAAATTACCCATGATATTCTGAAGTCCTGGGCCAGGGAAGGCGGTTGTTTTTGTAGCTTCGCCCTGAAACTAAAATGAATGGATTGAGTTTTTTTTAGGAAAGTCTTATCACAATTATAACACATTTTATTTTTTTTCTTAGTCGGATTTGTATTCACATTATTTATCAAACAAATGTTTTTTTATGTTTTTTTTTTCTTAATTGTATTCGTATTATTATTTATCAAACAAATGCATAATAAATTAAAAAATTATGCTTATAGCATTATTTATAAAACATGTGCATAATACATTACAAATTTTGTTAATAGCACACACACACACACACACACACGCACGCACACACACACACACGTACACACACACACAAACACACACACGCACACACACACGCACACACACACACGCGCACACACACACACACACACACACACACACACACACACACACACACACACACACACACCACACACACACACACACACACACACACACACACACACACACACACACACACACACACACACACACACACACACACACACACACACACACACACACACACACACACACACACACACACACACACACACACACACACACACACACACACACACACACACACACACACACACACACACACACACACACACACACACACACACACACACACACACACACACACACACACACACACACACACACACACACACACACACACACACACACACACACACACACACACACACACACACACACACACACACACACACACACACACACACACACACACACACACACACACACACACACACACACACACACACACACACACACACACAACACACACACACACACACACACACACACACACACACACACACACACACACACACACACACACACACACATCGCAACGTTTGACTAATAGCAATATAATACAATAAAAAAATCAACTCAATAATTGTCTTAATACCCCACTAAAAAAAGAACCTGAATCCTTTCCTACAAATCTAGTCATCCAGAAAAAATAGCGATCAGACTAGACGCAGATTCCTTTTCCTAAAAATCTATCCCCCCCCCCTCATAGATAATTCATTAGTATCAAGAGTGTTTGGCTAATAGTAATAAAGTAAAGTACATTATAAAAATATTTGTCAAAGGGCTGCCATTAGTTCAGTAAGAAGCAATAACCTATCTTTTTCGTAAAGCATTTCATGTCTAGTCATATGTTTACCAGCTACTAAATAAATACCTAAAGTCATATATCAAAGTTAAGGCACTATCTGATTAAGGTTTTTTTTCACCCCACCCCTCCACGCTCTTATTTTCTTCAATAATTAGCCCCCTTGAGTAAATACACAAGCGCGCATACAAGCAGCTGATTAGAAAATTATTATTAACGAAGCAAAACTATGGTCGTCTCGTTAATTTTGCTTAAATTAAGACTTCGAATAAAATATGGGACAAAAATTTCACGAGAAGCGGCTTAGATCAAAGCTTAGAAGCGATAACCTATAGTTTTTTTTTTGAAAAAGCATTTAAATACAGTTCTAGACATGTGTTTACCAGCTACTAAATATGTACCTAAGGTCATATATCAAAGTTAAGGCACTATCTGATTAAGTTTTTTTTTTACCCCACCCCTCCACGCTCTATTTTCTTCAATAATTAGCCCCCTTGAGTAAATACACACGCGGGCATACAAGTAGCTGATTAGAAAATTATTATTAATCCAGCAAAACGATGGTTGTCTCGTTAATTTTGCTTAAATTAAGACTTCAAATGAAATATGGGACAAACATTTCACGAGAAGCGACTTAGATCAAAGCTTAGAAGCGATAACCTATATTTTTTTTTGAAAAAGCATTTAAATACAGTTCTAGACATGTGTTTACCAGCTACTAAATATGTACCTAAAGTCATATATAAAAATAAAGGCACTATCTGATTAAGGTTTTTTTTTACCCCACCTCGCCACGCTCTTTATATCTTCAATAATTAGCCCCCTTGAGTAAATACACACGCGCGCATACAAGTAGCTAATTAGAAACATATTATTAACCAAGCAAAACGATGGTCGTCTTGTTAATTTTGCTTAAATTAAGACTTCAAATGAAATATGGGACAAAAAATTTCACGAGAAGCGGCTTAGATCAAAGCTTAGAAGCGATAACCTATAATTTTTTTTTTGAAAAGCATTTAAATACAGTTCTAGACATGTGTTTACCAGCTACTAAATATGTACCTAAAGTCATATATCAAAGTTAAGGCACTATCTGATTAAGGTTTTTTTACCCCACCCCTCCAAGCTCTTTTTTCTTCAATAATTAGCCCCCTTGAGTAAATACAAACGCGCACATACAAGTAGCTGATTAGAAAATTATTATTAACCAAGCAAAACGATGGTCGTCTCGTAAGTTTTGCTTAAATTAAGACTTCGAATGAAATATGGGCAAAATTTCACGAGAGGCGAGTGCTGACCAGGTTTTTACTATTATTTTTTAACTATAGTACATGTATGCCATCTCTGAGCCGAATGTAAAAGTTAAATGATCAGCAAGTTGTTTAAAAAAAGGAATTTGCAAATTGAAATTGTGAGTGCGCTATAAACTTGAAAACTATCTGGTAAATGATGCCTACCGTGGAAGTTACAGCTAGCTCGGTATAAACTGTTCGAGGAGCGAAATGGATCACACTTCTCCTCGCCATGTTCATGCTTCTTATTGTGTCTGTGTCAGTGCTAGCCGGGCCGGCATCGAGCTTTGGTCACTTTTGACTTGATGTTTGAATATCAGGGTCCTGGAAATAAAAATCAATTTCAGTCTTTTCTAGTCACATGTTTACCGGGGTACTAAATAAGTACCATTTTACACCTCCCTCAAAACTTAACCCCCTCCCCCCAATATTATGTTGGCCACAACCAGAATCTTTTTATTACAAATCTATGCCATCGTTAGATAATTTATTAGTAACGAAAGTGGCAGAACCCTCCATTAAGCGCCCCCCTTCAATTCCACAATACACAGTCCCAAAAGATGACAATTACAGATCTTTTTCAATTATATATGACACTCTAGATAATTGCTATCTGTTGTACCGTGAGCAAATGCGATATATTTAAAATACAAAGATTCTTTCCTTCTAAAGATGATTCTGACAGAAATTAAACGTCCCCTAATTGAGTTCAAATACCGCTTCCAAGAGTCTAAATTCTTAATCAGCAAAAAGAGAAGTTGCATTCTAGCTTCGGTCAAAAAGCGACGCTAGTCGGTTTGAATTTCGCTAAGATAATTAGCAACAAAAAAGATGCTACGCACAATATTTCTAAGGAAGTTTAAACTATAAGAGCCGTGTGAACGTTTGAATCATCAGAAAAAATTAAGATAGATCATTTGGCGAAGGGTTCGTGTCCTTGGGCCACCTGAGCCAATTGTGAGCCAGTTCTCACAGCGCAGGACAAAAAAAAATATGTTTGATAGTGGGGAAAAAGTGCTGTTTGAATATATTCGTATTTGAGAATCAGGACCGCTTAGACAGAATTACTCGGCGTACGATCTGGGCAATTCTTTGATTGTTGTATCTCAGTCACCATTATTGTCGTTTGAAGTGACTCACTGCTGTTCACCTAAATATTTAAGTCTCAATAAATCCATTGCTTTTTACCTGTGTTTACTTCATTTTATATGTCCGTATTTAGCCTAATGATAGCTAATTAGTTCGCAAATCTCCAAGGACGTTCCCAGGGAATCCGATCTCCAGATCGCTCGAAGAAAAGAGGTCACATTTATATGGCTACACATGTATCTTCTCTCAATAATTGAGGGTGGCGCGGTTATAAATCTACTTCACTCCCCATTGTTGTAGCGCAGGGCTCGATGGCACAATTTTTGGCGCTATAAGTGGCGCTGTCGGAGAACTTATTAGGTGTAAGTTCACAGCTTCAAGGGACGATATTAGATTTGACGCGGTCAATATTTATGACCACAATTAGCCCAGTCTTTTTCTTTCACCCCAACAATTCCCCTTTATAGCCGCAAATAAATTTCTTTCACCGCTACAAATGGCACGGGTCGGAAATTGGAGAAAAAACTTGCGAACTAATTAGGCTATAAAACTTTGTAATTTAAATTTAATTATCGGAGAGATATAGACATATAAGTAAAGCGATTAGGCCTATTGCCGCTAAGCTACGACAGGGAACCCCTTTAGATATCTCATAGGAGATAACAATCTCCCCTAAAATAGGTTAAGTGAAAAAAAAAAATTTATTTTGAATTGATTCAAAAAAAAATGGCGGACGATCTCAATGAATTATTAATAGTGCAAAAGTTAGTCGCGAAAAATATAGAAATAGCAAAATCTATCCCGGAATACAATGGCCAATCAGATATTGACGAATTTAATATCCAATTGACCCCAGTTTGTACAACTAACAAAAAACAGAGCTAGAAGCGTTAGTCGACATGCTTCTATTACGACTAAAAGGCCAGGCCTTAACTTTTCTAAAACAAATTGAACATACCATAGGCAATGACGCCAACTTGCCAATAAATACGGTGGACAAATTATTAAAAGCATTTAAAGATAGGTTTATAGAAACCAGTTCCATAAACAAATTAAAACACGAAACAGAGAGGTTTGACTTTTCACAAAATATAAGAGAATACCTTGATAATATACGCATTTCTGTAGAGGCAAAATACGGAAGTGGTTCGGGGCAACTGTATGAAAAAATCATACTAAATACCTTTTTGCAAGGGCTACCCCCAAAACTATATAGAGTGGTAATATCCAAAAATATTCAGACGTTGGATCTTGCAGTTCAGGAGGTAGAGCAATTGATCGAAGTTGATACGATGGTCGCTAATCACAGTAAGGCAAAAATAAATAGCCTAGGCGATTCAAACGCGAACCCAATCTTCAAGAGCGATCAAGCGTCTCCCAATTTCTTTTCAAGAGATAACTCCCCAGTGCCTCAAAGAAATAAAACGCAAGAACCCGCTAGGCAAAAAACAGTACGTTTTCAGCCTGCCAAACAATCTAATTACGAAAATAACCCTACGATAATAAGGTGCTATTTTTGTAATAGACCTGGACATATCGCGAGAGAGTGCCGTTATGTCCCCAATCGCATACCAAGAATTGCTGACAGTAGTACGCAAAATTATGGCAACCATTTGTTAGGACGAACAAATTTTAGCGCCGGTGGGGCGCTAGGCTATAGCCGGAAGATTGCGCAAATCAGTACCTTACTACGCGTACAGACCAAATTTTTATACCCCTCCCCCCAATAGACAAATTAATTACCGATTTGAAAACCCAAATAATCGCCAAAGCCAATAAAATGCAAGAATGCCATATAGAAATCACGAAAACTTGCCGACGGGACATGAAAATTTTGCAAGCCAACGGCATTGGCAGTCAGCGCCAGCAAGCGGCACTGATACAAGACATCCAAGTTACCATAATAATATATGGTGAAGGCAGACAGATGTAAATCAATTAGATATGCCCACGGAACCTCATATGCCTGAATATCTATTACAGGCACCGACACATGAAATAAATCCTCAGGGAAACGTTTCAGGCCCCTCAGAAATATAAATTGGACCCAGAGGGTGCCCAGAATATTTAATAGGTCCAAAACAATGGTAGTTCCGTCTTGTAGTGATAATAATAATAGGTTGCCCATATTTAATGATTTTTGTGTAGAAAATATTTACTTTAAAGCCTTAGTTGACAGCGGAGCTACAGTCAACATTATAAGCTCCTGCGTATTTAATATGTTGCCTCCCCATATTAGACAACAAAGAAATTTTAATAATCCCAATTTAACTAGTGTGACAGGACATAAATTGGATGCAAGAGGTCAATTTGCCTAAACGTAAAAAGGGACAATAGGATCTTCCAGACAAATTTTATAATATGCGATAACTTTCCGTACGAAGCAATTATAGGCACAAACTTCCTAAGGTCCAATAGAGTACTATTAGACGTAGCAAACGAGAGGTTTGTCTACCCAGCTAAGATAGGGGAAGAAATTTCTACCTTAAGAAATCGTAACAGAGGTTACGAAGACAACGTAACAGTAAACAAAATTTCTGACGGCATAATGTCACAATCTTTTGAACCTCATGTCTCGGAAGGAGGAAATGGAATAATCAGAAACTTGTCCAATTATTCTGAAAGACAGTGCAGAGATGAAGCAAATTTAAATAATAAAAGTATTGAATCCGCAAAAATAAAAAATAGGTCATATGCGACAGTACAGGTCGAACGAAATCACGAAAATAGCGGAATTATGGAAAAACATAGTAAAACCCAACGGGACGCCGCAAGATGCCACAATGGCGCACATAGCGCCAGTATGAATCTAATAAACAATGAAAATAAAGAGAAATATTACGTATTCACGATAAGGAAAACAAAAGTCCCTCCCAAAACGATGCAAAAAATTCAAATATCACAAATGATTGAACCAGTGGTTAGCACATCCGAAATATGGTTTGCGACACCATCAAACGAAATTCCTGAAAATCTGCTATGTGAGGAACAGATTATATCTTATGACAAAGGAGAAGGTTTTATTTGGGTAACTAATAACCACGAAAATGATACAATTACAATAAAAAAGGGGACATGTTTAGTTCAAATTCAAGTTTTATAAGAGAATGATTTAAATACATGGGAAAAATTCTAAAAGAAACCTAGTTAACGGCATTAAAACCTCAAATAACAGGTACCCTCTAACTAAATCGCAATTTTTAAACAAATTTAATATGGATCATATTACGGACAAGGAACTTAAGAACAAATTATGCGAATTATTATGGAATTTTAAGGATGTATTCTCTGCATCTGAAGATGACATCGGGCTAATACCGTTTTATGAACACTCAATTTTAACGACTGGTAATCCCGTAGCAAAACAGCCATATCGTGTGCCATATAAGCACAAAGAATGGTTAAAAAATAAAATCCATGAATTAGAAAAAAATGAAATTATACGTCCAAGTATAAGTCCGTACAGTGCACCAGTGATCTTAGTACCAAAGAAAAATGGTGACCTTAGACCTGTAGTAGACTACAGAGCCCTCAACAAACAAGTAGTTAGCGATAAATTTCCTTTACCAAGAATCGATGAAATTCTTAACTATTTCAAGCAAAAACAAAATTTTTACTTCTTTGGACCTTACCCAAGGCTACAACCAAGTGAAAATAGCCGAAAAAGATGTCCATAAAACTGCATTTTCAAACATGTGAATGTGGTTCATATGAATACTTAAGGGTACCCTTTGGACTTAAAACAAGTTCAAGCGCGCTATGTAGACCCCTATTACACCTGTTAAGAGGATTAAAGAATATAATTCATTTTGTTGATAATATCATATGCGTGGGAGAAAACACTGAACAACACTTGGCAACATTAGCTAAGGTCTTCGAGAAGTTCAGACAGGGCAATTTAAAATGTCGGCCTGAAAAAGTAAATTTACTTCAACCTAAAATTAAATTTTTAGGAGTAGTAGTGACGCAAGGAGAGATGTCCCCAGACCCTGATAAAAATAAAATGTGTTGAAATCCTCAAACCCCCTAGAACCATGAAAGAATTAAGGGGAATCTTAGGTCTTACTGGCTACTTTAGAAAATTCGTACGCAATTACGCCCAAATTGCGAAACCCTCACGGAATTAACTAAAGGGAACTCCCAAAATGTTACCTAGTCCCAGGAAGCTCAAACTTCCCTAGACCTCCTCAAAAAGGCACTCACTTCTGAACCAATATTATCACTTCCTGATTTCGAAAACGGAAAATTTGTGGTCAAAACCGATGCTATTTCAAAAGGCATTGGGGCTATTCTTTCGCAAATAATTCCCATAGGAAACCCCTGGTCCTTTACAAGGACCTTCTAATAAAAAAAAATAAAAAGTTATATGCTATTCGAGTAGAACTTTATCAAAAGGCGAAAGTAGTTATTCCGCCACAAACTTAGAATTATTATCTATAATCCACCACTTGGACAAATTTAGACACTATTTGATTGGTAGAAAATTTATACTACGATCAGACCATAAAAGCTTGCAGTACCTGCGCACATTTAAAAACCCCACGGGAATTCTAGCTAGATGGATTATAAAAATCCAAGACCTAGATTACGAATTTGAACATTTAAAAGGCAAACAAAACGCAGCTTGTGACTTTTTGAGTCGATACCCAGAAAATATTCCGTCGGAAACTGAGGAAAATGAAGTCAACGCTATCAATGCTAAGAGCAAACATAAATGTAAGAAAAACAAAGTCAAAGACACAGTAAAGGAAAATAAGGTTAACTATTGTCCCTTGTCTTTAGAAAATATAAAAAAAAAAACAAAAAAGGACAAAACTTGTTCAGCGCTTATTAATTATTTTGTGAATGACGATGTGTTACCGGATAAATTCAAAATCTTAGAAAAGAGATAGATAATTTTTACTATGACCTTGATGAAGAAATACTATGTAGAATCGTGACTGCGGAGACAAATAGAAACCAAACCTCAATAATACCTGTATTACCACAAAACTTAATAGTGCCTGCATTTGAATATTTTCATTCAGGTATAGGCGGACATTTAGGAGTAATGAAAACATTCCTTAAATTAAAACAATATTTTTACGTGCCGTCGGCAATGACAAAACTTAAAGAATTTGTAAGTACATGCGAAGCATGTAACTTAAGAAAAATCCCCCCAGCTTATCCTAATCCTCCAATGGGAAGGGTCCCAGTAGCAAAGTATCTCTTCGATATTATCTCATTTGACTTATACGGGACGAGCGGAGGTTTGCCTGTTTCTAGCAGAGGCCATACTTGTATTCTTTCAGTTATAGACCATTTTTTCCGGATTTACTTTTGCAAAAGCATTAAAAAATCAAGGTGCTTACGCCACTAGTAAGGCGTTTAGCAAAATTATTTTTAAAATTTGGCATTCCTAATAAAATTTTTGAGTGACAACGGGAGCAATTTTGTTTCAAAACTAACAAAAGACTTAATGAGTTTTCTTAATATAGAGAAAATGGTGACAACTCCGTACCATCCACAAGCTAATGGTAAAATAGAAAATAGGCATAAAATTCTCGAACGTATTAAGTATTTATACCAAAGACAATAGGAACAACTGGGATCAATTCTTACCTTATTTAACTAACGTAATCAACACTGCTTATTCAGAAACAACTAAAGATAATCCATTTTATTTACTTTTTGGTCGTGATTTTAGAATCCCGTATGATGAGATTATTGAATCTCGGCAGTATTATAATAACTCGGAGGACTACAAACAAGAATTCATAAATAGGATGAGGAAAACTTATAAAATATTTAAACAAGAGTTGGAAAAATGTAAAAGAAACCAAGAGCTAAGAAACCAACCCAAAGTAAAAGTGAATATAGATTTCAAAGTAGGAGACTGCGTCTACCTAAGGAACGAGGCAAAAACGGAAGGAAAAAAACTTTCCAACAAATAGTCTGGACCGCACAGAATAGTCAAAAAGTACGATAACGATTATAACTTTAAAAAGGAGAACCCCGATAGTGGAAGAACTTACAAGGCACATGTTAGCCGAATAAAAAGAGCCAAATTTCCGGAAAGATGGGTACCGCGTCCCTCCTCTACTAATTCATCAGATACAGAAAACGAGCCCCCTAGATCAAGATTGGCAGAGCTAAAACCCTTTAATTTCAAGCAAGACTATTTTGAAGATGAAAGTGATGAGGAAAACTTTTGAGGAATTTTTAGCTATGAAAAATCTAGTTATTCCAAAGAAAAATCCCTAATACCAGTAAGAATAAAAACGCCAAAAAGCTCAAACAGTTCATCACCAGAGAGCGCGGTAGAATTAGATTATACAATATCTCCCAAAACCCAATTTTTCCCCAATAGAATTTCGACCCCTTGTCCCCCAAAAGATTTCCAGACGATATGGTTTCCCCGGCAACACCGATAGAAAGGCCCCTGTCATTGCAGGAGGAATTAAACAGAGCTGTAGAAACCCCGGTATTACTGTAAAGAAAACTCCTCCCAAAGATTTAACTAAAACAAACCTGCGAGAAGCTATGGATTTAATAAATTTTCCCATAAAAACGAGCCAAAGTAGATTGCCCGAGAATAAAACTCCCAAGGATTACCAGCAAGGACAATATCATGATATAACTGTCTCCAAGGTCAAACCTAAACAGTGGACTTCATGGAGGGAATTCCTAGTGCAAAAAAAGCCCCATCCCCCTGAGGACATGGCATTCAAACAGTGGAGGAACCCCGCAAAATCTCTTGATTCCTCACAAAGCTCTCAAGAATCTTTCAAATCTCCCGAGTTGAAGACTCAAGACGAGGACTTAGGGAATAAGCCTTCTACTTCCAGAGGAGTAGAAATTTACGAAGGAAGGACAGGTGACACTTCAAAAGTGCCACTTCTAAAAGTTCTGATCCGGATTCGTCGGAAACCAGTTCTGAAGAGTCTGATGGCGAATCAGATCATATAGTAGTTAAAGAAATAGGGAAATCAAGACCGACTTCAGCAGCCGCACACGCGAAACAAACGAAATTAAAAGGGCAAAAAATTTTTGAAAAATCAATACAAAAAGTTTGACCTAATTTCGCTAGAAAAACCGAAAAAGAAAAAACCGCAAGAAGTCGAGGAAAAAATAACGACACAGTCAGGCAGAACGGTTAAAAAACCTGACAGATGGAAATATCCCTAATTAATGTAAAGACAAATTTGTGGGAAGCCTGGGGTGAAACTCAAAACCCAGGCAGCGTTTAATTTGTTGAGTTTTGGCGGTCCCCTCGGATTTTCTATAAGAAAATCAAACCATGTCCTAACCAAGATGGATATTATCCAAAACAAGAAATTAATCCCATATATATGAAATATTTTGTCTTAGTGCAGATTATAATTATTTTAGGCCTACACATAAAATAGGATACCAGTGTAATTATGTGCTGCACGCTTGCTTATTCATGTGTGTCTTACTCGAGAAATATAATGTAAAATTAAATTGTATAGCGATTACTAGCTACGCTTTGAAGTTATATCTCAACCTGTCATAGAGGTATATCACGACCAGAATAAAGCTCAGAAGTCCTAACTTTACTTTCCTAACCTATCTAATCCTAAAAGATTTATTCTGTTTTACGCCTAAAAACCAGTTTTCTTTGGCCAATGCCACAAAATGATTATATAATAAAAAAATAACCTATGTTAAAAATTAACGTGCTGTTGAAAAAATATAATAATAACAATGTAGTGAACAAACGAATTTTGCAAAAATGGGTAAAATTAATGATAAATTAATTCTAGAAACAAAAAATAAGATGAGGCTTAAGAATATCATCATAATCCTCGTTGTTCACGCAGTGGCCCAAGATATTGTAAAACATGGAGTAATATTCAAGCATGAAAATTCATTGCTAGCTAGCCATGACGCAAGGAAGATCTTTATGAAATTGAACCCCAAACCCTTCGAGACCTTGTTTCAACAAGTAACAAGACCAGAAAGAAACAAGAATGAACTCAAAGAATCGACCAATTTCTGGTGGAACATGCTACTGGCCGTTAATTACGGAAAAATCCTACTTTTAATTACGGAAAAATCCTGAGACTAAGAATGTGAAAACCAAGAGAAGAACACGGGGAAACAGCTGAAATGCAGAGGTTAAACCCGGAACCCCATGAGAACGTCTAAGCCAAGAAATAGGGAAGACATTAGAAAACGAGTGGGTATAGAGGTCTCCACTCGTCCTTGCTATGTCTTGTTCCCGCATTGTAAGGTTGTTTACGTAAAACCGTGTGGTTATGACGCTACAACATGCGTTTCTTAAACAGCACGGACGTGCGTGAACAATGCAGGCATGAAATATGTTGTAAAATTAGACCTCAAATTTAATCATGTAGCATGAAGTATGTTTAAATGATTATTTTAAATCTAATGTAAAATTAGCTAAGTGTTGAAAGAAGTTAAAATAAAGTGTATGTAGTAGTGTATATTAGAAAGCATAAAGTTAAAGAATTAATCTTTTTATCCTCGTTAGGCTATAACAACTTAGAAGAAACTTCTATGTATCGAATTTTCCAATGGGAACCTTACATATATATTTCCACCAGCATGATAAAAATTTCATTTTCTGTACCAATATTAGTGTATTTATTTAACCCTGTCTCATAGCGTAAAATTCATGTACCCAATCAATACGTGACTTATTTGTACTAAGAGTATTTACTTTAAAGAACGTGTGATTCTGCCTCGTTATTTTTATTACAGGAAGTGGATTGACACATTGGATATCGAGCATTACAATGAGTTACCCAGTGCAGATACAACCTAGTAGCATCTATTTTCATCATACCTCAACCAACGAAGAGTACTCACCATACACTCCAGGCAATTTCCATACCAGCTACGTCTACGAAAATTACAGTTACCTTTTGATCGTTGTCTCCTCGACCATGAACCTTATTACGTATCAGGTAACATTATATTTGAATCTCAGTATCCAGCGCATTATCGAACTATATAATCACATAAATTCTGAGAACCCCATCGATCAGTACAAGATATAAATACATAAATGTCGCCTTTGATAATCATTATGGACCCAAGAACCATTTGACTGTATAGTGATGATATTTGATGACCCCAAAAACTATTTATGTGTCACAGACTTACGCGTCGAATCCCTTTCGACCATCTCTTGGAAACCATCCTATCTCCTCGGTGTGGAAAGTTCATATCTCTGTTATCCCATAAATGTTACGAGATAATTTCTGAAAAATGAACCTGGAAACCAAAATTAACCCCAGTGACAAACCCCTCAGTGACAATATACTCCTCCCACAAGTTAAAGACAATATGTTGAAGGAGTCACTATAGTTTGATGTCGACCTGTTCAAAACCCAAACTTCAATTACCCCATGATTAACCTAGGAATTACTGCAAAGGTTAATAGACGCAAGCCCTGAGCTAACAATTTTATAAGAGACACTAATGAACAATTTTATGCGAGAATACATTCTCTATGTGCCTCAAAAATCCCAAAATGATATGCTGAGAAGAAAATAAACGCACTCCCAGTGTTCAACCCCTTAATGATAAGGCACCCTATGAACTATCAAAAAGCAGGTGATAATGAACCCTGATAGCATATTCCAACACCTGTAGTTGGAAGCATCATTTCCCAGTTGACAATTAGAGAAAGGTCATCGTGTTGAACTGTCCCATGAAGAAACCATAACGTAAGTGCTTTGAGAAATTTTGCCAAGACGAAAAGAGGAAGGACAATGATCTACAACAGAAGTATTGAGTACACTAAAGACTCGAATGGTGATAAAATAGATGTGAATTTATATATGTTACTTCTTAACAAACTTTGATAACTCAAAAAATCCCAATATCCTATCATTAACGTTGCGTAGCGAACATCTCCAGTGAAAGTGTTTTTAATGTTACCAGTGAACATGATAAACCAAATATTGTGTGTTTTAAATCGTTCTTGTATGTAGTGTTAGATGTCCAGATAGAGTTATGTGTAAAATCATATGTGAAGGTAGAATAGCCCCAATCTTGTTGGAAATGTAAAGGTAATCAGTGTTAGATGTAGAAAAAAATTTCTTAAGTATAGAAGCTAGCCTAGAACCATGAATAATCTTAGTCCGGTAAACGAATTTTAGATAGGGATGTAGAATAAAATAAGAAAAGTAATAGAGAAAATTCTTAGCACTCCTGATTAAGCCATAACATAAATATAAAATAATTATGTAGAAGAAATAGTTAATAAAAAGCGAACATTTCAAAAGCCCAAAGGCAAGCAAGTCATAATGACGGGACGTCATTAATTAATGGGACGGGTGATATGTACCGTGAGCAAAATGCGATATATTTAAAATACAAAGATTCTTTCCTTCTAAAGATGATTCTGACAGAAATTAAACGTCCCCCAATTAAGTTCAAATACCGCTTCCAAGAGTCTAAATTCTTAATCAGCAAAAAGAGAAGTTACATTCTAGCTTCAGTCAAACAGCGACGCTAGTCGGTTTGAATTTCTCTAAGATAATTAGCAACAAAAAAGATGCTACGCACAATATTTCTAAGGAAGTTTAAACTATAAGAGCCGTGTGAACGTTTGAATCATCAAAAAAAATTAAGACAGATCATTGGGCGAAGGGTTCGTATCCTTGGGCCACCTGAGCCAATTGTGAGCCAGTTCTCACAGCGCAGGACAAAAAAAAATATGTTTGATAGTGGGGAAAAAGTGCTTTTTGAATATATTCGTATTTGAGAATCAGGACCCGCTTAGACAGAATTACTCGGCGTACGATCTGGGCAATTCTTTGATTGTTGTATCTCAGTCACCATTATTGTCGTTTGAAGTGACTCATTGCTGTTCACCTAAATATTTAAGTCTCAATAAATCCATTGCTTTTTACCTGTGTTTACTTCATATGTCCGTATCTAGCCTAATGATAGCTAATTAGTTCGCAAATCTCAAGGACGTTCCCAGGGAATCCGATCTCCAGATCGCTCGAAGAAAAGAGGTCACATTTATATGGCTACACATGTATCTTCTCTCAATAATTGAGGGTGGCGCGGTTATAAATCTACTTCACTCCCCATTGTTGTAGCGCAGGGCTCGATGGCACAATCTTTGGCGCTATAAGCGGCGCTGTCGGAGAACTTATTAGGTGTAAGTTCACAGCTTCAAGGTACGATAATAGATTTGACGCGGTCAATATTTATGACCACAATTAGCCCAGTCTTTTTCTTTCACCCCAACAATTCCCCTTTATAGCCGCAAATAAATTTCTTTCACCACTACACTGTTGCGAACGTTACTTTACCCTGATATACCTGAATAATTGCTTTGAAGATAGCAAACCCTTGTCAATTCGAACACTATTAGAGGTAATTAAAAAGACAGCTATAACGAAAAACCTTTGCACATCACTTAAAGTAAAAGCCAGATTTAAATGCTAATCACCAAATCCGAAAGGCGTATTGGCAGATATCTATAGGAAAAAAAGGATTATGATAAATCAAGAATAATGTGTATTTACTCACCATCATAATTCTTTTGTTGTCCATTAGAACGAGTAAGTTTGATACTAATAGGCTCAATATAAGTTCTATTAATCAACTGATCCAGAGAGACCAATTGCATCTTAATTTATAATGGGAAAACACGAGTATAAGCCCTCCAGGTGTAAACCAGTATTTCTAGAATTAGACCATCCTTTGAATACGCAATATAAGGAATTTCGAATATTGAACCAGGAAAAAAACCATGTTATGATAACGGATGAACGAAGTTGCTAAAGCACATATCATGTAAACCAGTCTGATTGCATTATACAATCTCAACCATACTTCCAAAACGTGTTTGATCACTTTATAGGTCCATACTAAGGGAGAGGATACTCACTCTCTTTGAAATGGTGTAGAGCCTCTATAGAAGTACTACCTAGATGCGAGGGGCTACTGACTCTCTTTGAAAATGTGTAGAGCTTCTATAGAAATGTTTTCCTATAGCTTCTATAGAATCCAGATGATGCATTCTACTGGCCTTTACTATAGGCAACGCTATAGCGTTGCCTCTGAAATTAATAAAACTAGAAAAATCATCAAACAGATTACAAAAGAAAAGTTTGGGAAACGAGGGTGGTTTACAAAACAATGAAAAAAATAAAAGAATCCTCCTCAACATATCTTTCTACGGTTATTGAATAAATGCATCTATTATTAGGTTGCGAGAATAAGGATTCACATCCTAATAGTCTGTTGAATTTTAGACTTGACCGGAAGTAAAGAGAAATGCCGCCAGAGGACTTGGTTAATTTTCTTTAAATATGAACATCTTGAAAGCCATGGAGGGAAAATTCATTAGTGTCATCAATTTCTGAAAGCCACATCTCCATTATTTCAATTATATCGAAAAGGCAGTAACCGTTAATTAAAATTAAGTCTTTAAAATGAGCCCACATATTCCGTATGCTTCTAAAATTAAAGCAAATTACGTTAAGTTTGGTCTCTTTCATTAGCTTAGGTTTCACATTTTTCACAAAATCAAAACTGTCAAGATATTCACAGTTAATTTGAGTTAAGGGGCTATCGGGGCTAGCTATGGGGTTGGTGGGCAAATTATTTTGGTCATTGTAATAGTTAAAACAACATTATTGCACAGTGACAAATTCGTGAGAAACGTTAAAATCCTGCATAATACACATTCAAATATCCATTGTGGTCTGAGTTTCATCATTTCCTTTGTTTAAATATTGGGATTCTTCTTCAGCGGACGAAATATCTTTGGGGGTAATTTTGGGCTGGGATGGAAAGTTTGCCGTTTTTTCTTAGATTTCTAGCCTTTGACTAGAACAGTGGTGCTGACCACCGTCTTGGGGGCTGTGGCATTGTCAAAACCTGTATTAATTTGATTTGCAGTTGAGTCTACAGGCTTAACTAGCTTTGATGTAGAATCTATGTCCTTTTTGATGGAAAATAGTTGAGCTACAGCTATTTGTAAGATATCATCACCTAGAAGTTTAGTGATAGCTTTTTTCTTGAGAATATTTTGGTTTCCTCAGGTTCATTACTAACATCAATTAAGTGATTGATTGTGAGATAAGTTGCAAGCCTTTGCCATTTTTGGCTAGTTTCAGATGAATCTTTGGAGGGCAGGTTGTTGAAGTAAACTTAAGTAAGGGATGCGGGGACTGGCTCGAACCTTGAGTATGAACATTGTTTGCCTCTTTGGAGATAATACTGTCTTTGCTTCTTCTATAGCCACTGCTGCTTGGCTTCTACTGGGTCGATGGGGCGTGGGTTGCCGGGGGGTTCTTGCAGCTACAACTGAGTAGGGCAAGTTCATTTTAACAGATGCTCTAAGGATTATGACTCGCTTTTGGTGAGCCAGGCAAGATTGTTTTTGGGGGCTGCGCGTTACACATTTACGGTTACAATTTCTGCAGAAAGGGTCTGACTCAGGGCATTAACTAATTGTGTGGCCTGTTTTCCCACACTTAAGGCAAGACGAATGGGACTGTCTGCAGTGTTTTTTGCTGTGGCCGTGGACAAGACAAGTAGAGCATTGTAGGGGCTTGGGCTTATAAATCTCATAAAAAAAGGGATACACCATACAAGAATATTTTTTTGTTTAGCTCAGGTTTGCACGAAATGAGGATTGAACGTTTTACTTTCGTATTGACTTACTCAATCACTGAATCTCCTCATCGCCTCCCACTTAATCCCTTTTTACCTTATAATTTTAAAGTTTTTTTGCAAATTTTGAGCTTTCTATTTTTTAGTGGCATGTCTCTGTTTTAATTACTTTATTCTCTTTTTAATTTTACGAGTTTTCATTGTTTTGACATTTTGCTGATTCGGTATTGACCTTCTAATTTTATGAGTTTTCATTGTTTGACATTTTTATGTATTTAACATTGACCCTTTTATAATTTTTTTTATTGTTGTTTGTTTTTGGTTCTTTTTTGTTTTATTGACGCAAAAGTTTGATTTCGGCCCATCTGGGCTTGTGATAGCTGTTTTTTTAACAATAAATCTTGTTTCATGTTAACACTACTGATGCTACTTGTACTAGTGCTATTAATATTAATACTACTTCTAGCTCTAATACTGCTACTGTGACTAGTATTGCAACTATGCCTAATGGTATGAAGGAGAAAATATTGAGGGGGGAAGGTGAACTAAATCATAACACGCCGTCTGTGTGTAGGTTGTCAAAAGGGTGGATCAGCAGCATCTTTGTAATGGTTTTTGTGCGTGAATTTCAATCTTACGGGGCTTGTTGTGGGGGATGCTGAATAAACCAAAAGACAATATTTGCATCCAAATGCTGCTGCTTCTACTCATGCTGCTACTGCTACAACTACTACTGCTACTAAAGCTAAGGCTCAGGCTACTACTATTAATTCTACTGCTACTACTTCTACCGCTACTACTATTACTGCTGGTACTACATTACTGCTACTATGGCTAAGGATATTAAGGTTAAAAATATTGGGAATATTAAAACACTGTTGAATTAAAGCAAAAAAACACTATGCGCATGCGGGTTGTCAAGAGAACGTATCAGTAACGATTCAGGAACGGTTTATGGTATTAAGTCGAAGCTTCCAGCGTGTGTCAAGGGGACGTTGAAGAAAACCAAGGTAGTATGCGCATACTGCTACTAATGGTACTACAACTATTAAAGCTAAGGTATTAAGGTGAAGCTTTCAGTAAATGTTTAGGCGGATGTTGAACTAAAACAGAATGACTTATGAGAAATATAAATTGTCAAAAGGGTGACACAGCTTTATTTCGAGAACGGGTTACATTATTAAGTTGGACCGTTTAGGATAAGTCATGGAGGATTTTTAACCAGATAGAAGGCTCTTTATGTATACTATTAGTACTACTCCTGTGATTGCTGAAACTAATAAAGCTAAGGGTATTGATGTGAAATTTTTAGGGAAGGTTTGGGGGGAATTTCAACTAAATGTTTCAGCAGTTTCAATTCAATTCATAGATAGCAATGTGATAAAATTTTTAGAGAAGCTAATTTGATAGGAAATTAATAGTCCTAGTGCGTATTTTAAGAGTCAAAAGTTATTGGAGGGCAAATAGCCCTCCTCCTAAGCATATTAGTTTTCCTGACACATCCAATCAAAATTTGAGATAGCAATTTTTTTTGAACATAGATTAACGGTCCAGGTACTATGTCTCTAGGGATATTGGGTATCTCAATCCCCCACAGTCATGGAATTTGCCAATTATGCTTTAAAACTAAATGTTGCTTTAAAAAATTTAGTCTGAACAACATTTAGTCTCATGCTGGAACTAAATGTTTCAGCGTGATTTTAGTATCTGAACTATAAGGAACTAACTTATGAACCTAATTGGATTATCCTTTGTATTGTACTGTGTTTTTTGCGCAATTATCTTTCTGTGAAAAATCCAGCTGAATCAAACAGTTCGTGGTAACGAACTGTAAGTAAGGAGCGACCCGGCTCAATGGTAACCGAAACTCTAGAAAACGGTATTTTGATACAAATAGATACATCAAAAGAATCAGATTTTAATGATGATTTCAAATATATAAGTTTTATCAAGTTTAACTCTAACCATCAAAAGTTAGGCGCCTGAGAAAATTTGGCTGATTTTCGAAAAAAGGAGGAAAGACCCCCTAAAAGTTATAGAACCTTAATGAAAATCACACCATCATATTCAGCGTATCAGAGAACACTACTGTAGAGGTTTCAAGCTCCCATCTACAAAAATGTGGAATTTTGCATTTTTTGCCAGAAGAAAGATCACGGGTGCGTGTTTATTTGTTTGTTTGTTTGTTTTTTTTTTTTTCCCAGGGGTGATCGTATCGACCCAGTTGTCCTAGAATATCGTGGGAGGGCTCATTGGAATGGAAATTAAAAGTTCTAGTGCCCTTTTTAAGTGACCAAAAAAAAATGGAGGGCAACTAGGCCCCCTCCCACGCTCATTTTTTTCCCAAAGTCACCTGATCAAAATTTTGAGATAGCCATTTTGTTCAGCATGTTCGAAAATATAATAAGTATGTCTTTTAGGATGACTTAATCCCCCGAAGCTCCCGGGGGAGGGCTGAAAGTTATGAACTTTACCCAATGTTAGCATATAGTATTGGTTATTTGGAAGTATACAGACGTTTTTCAGGGGAGATTTTTCCTGGTAGTGGGGGGGTGGGTGGGTCGGGGGTTATGTGGGAGGATATTTCCATGAAGGAAGTTTTCATGGGGGAAGGGACATTGCTATGAAGGGGACGCCGGACTTCCCAGCATTATTTAAAAAAAGATCAGAAATTTAATATAAAAAAAAACAAGTATTTCAACTGCAATAGCAGCAACATCGAAACTTTAAACGAACAGAAAGTACTACATATATGACTGGGTTCACCCCGTAGTCAATACCTCGCTCTTTAAGCCAAAGATTTTTTAGTACTTTCATAAGAGCTATTTATTCTAATTAACGGCCTTTGTGACTAAGCGGTCATTTTTAAAGAATTGGAACAAAATTCGAACTTTCACTTAAAGAGCAAGGTATTGACTAGGGGGCGAACCCCCTAATAAACAAATTAAAAATATATGAATATAGAAGTTCGTTACGTAAGTTAATTCGTAAGTTACGTATATTTATTACTAATAAAAACGTTCGTAAATAAAATTAAACAAGTTTCGAGAAAGCCATTTAACTAAATAAAAGTAAATTAATATGCAATTTTGTTTTAATTATTCATGTACGGTGAGCCAAGATCAAAACCTGCATTTATTCAAAAACGTTCAAAAATTAAATAAAAAAAACAAGTTTTTTTAACTGAAAGTAAGGAGCGACATTAAAACTTAAAACGAACAGAAATTATTCCGTATATGAAAGGGACTGTCCCCTCCTCAACGCCTCGCTCTTTACGCTAAAGTTTGACTCTGTCTCACAACTTTATTTTTTAAAACAATAAAAAACTTTAGCGTAAAGATCGAGGCGTTGAGGAGGGGACAGTCCCTTTCATATACGGAATAATTTCTGTTCGTTTTAAGTTTTAATGTCGCTCCTTACTTTCAGTTAAAAAAACTTGTTTTTTTTATTTAATTAATTGTAAGGGA
This sequence comes from Artemia sinica, assembly GCA_027921565.1. Classification (NCBI taxonomy): domain Eukaryota; kingdom Metazoa; phylum Arthropoda; class Branchiopoda; order Anostraca; family Artemiidae; genus Artemia; species Artemia sinica. Next base: position 24,934,675 of record CM051266.1, on the reverse strand, counting down.
TTGCTCACTTCATACAAAGTGAGTTATTATTTATCATAGGGAATAATTTAGTTATAAAACTGAATATTAAATCATTATTGCCATCAGCAAATCCCCTTGGACATTGTATGCCAGTGATTAACCTACTTAACATGGAATATATTGGTGTTTTCGCTGGTTACAAATTGTTACATTTACTTTGGGTGAATTGACCTTGAATTAAGACTGATTAACAGTTCGTGAATCTGCAGTGTCTCGTCGGAATGCATGTCCGGAGAAAAGCAGCCCCTAAGACTACCACCCGAGAAGGAAACTCTTACTGAAACCTTTGGCCAGTCGCCATTCCAACCTACTTCTAAAACCCTTCCTAGACCCCCCCCCCCCCCCCCTAGCTACGCAGTCCAAAACAGTAAGGCACTTGTCAGGGGGAAAATACAAAAACTCTCAGTATTCCGTTCAGGGGAAACATTTCTGATTATATACAAACATTTCTGGTAATCTGGCAATTCAAGCAAAAGTTGACGTCATATTTCTACCGAAATTGTCCTTTATTTAAGTTGCTTTGCTTGTGTTTTCTTTAATTATACGGACTTTCTTTCTTGTGCACTAATACCCGCACTAATAACTAATAAACAAATACGTATTTAGGATCACCATAAAAAAACTGATTCTTAGATTGAATATTATCAACAGTTAGGCTCTTTCACTTTCGTTATAGGGTCAAAATCTGTTGGCAGGCAGTCAACAATAAGGCAACACACATTTTTTTTCATGGTTTTTCCTTATTCTGCTTTTTTTTCTTTTGGTTTACTTATAATTACTTTATAGTCCCAAATTTACAGGAGGGCATGACCCCCTGCCCCCCCCCTGACTACAGCCATGGGGAGCGTCTGTACCCACTCACCTAGCTCTCGCAGTTTAAGGGATGTCCCTCCCGGAGGGTCATCCGGCTCTTGCTTCGAAAAAACCGCCCCTCTTCTACCTGGTTAGTAAGAAAGTATTTCAAATAATGATACAAGATAATGACTCTGATGATGATGATACTAGACATTGACTTATCAGCCACACCTTGCATTCACAACCATAATCCATAAGTAAACCATAAGCCGTAATCACTTACAAGTTTATATAAAATTGTCTCACAAGTTTCAGTTGCAGGTTCAAAAGTATTTCATTAAATACTGAGCATTAATACAAGAGTATTCCAAACAAGCATACACTTAATCCGGCTTAAATTTATTTAGCTGTTTCAACTTTCTCCTCAACATTTCCTCATATGTTCATTTCAATATCCTCGTCCTTTTGACAACCCATATGTACATATCGTGTTTAATTTAGTTCAACACTCCCCTCAACATTTTCTGAATGGCTCACCTGAATGCCCTTCGTATTTTCAGAAAGTAAAGGTCAAACATACAGACCTTTCTCAATATTAATTAAAAAAAATTTTCCACAAAATAGGTTTTTCAAAAAAAAAGTAAAGAACTCCATTAAACAAAAAATAAGCAAAAATAAAATCAAATAATCTACCAAGCGTGAAACTACCACAAATCAGCATCGATAACTAGATAAAACCCAAAACGAACAGAAATTACAATAGATAACCGAGTCAAACTCAAAACGAGCAGAAATTAACATAAGTTGGACGCAAAACCCCCTATGCCTTCCCAAGGCCAGAACAAAATTTGCACTTTACTGAAAAAAATATAAATGTTTTTACTTTTATAACTTTAATAAATCAAATAATATTAACATTTTGATTACTAAATATCAGTATATGTATATTAAATGACAATGCACATTCATTTGTATTTTTTCAGTAAAGTGCAAATTTTGTTCTGGCCTTGGGAAGGCATAGTGGTTTTGCACCCAACTTATGTTAATTTCTGCTCGTTTTGAGCTTGACTCGGTTATTTATTGTAATTTCTGTTCGTTTTGGGTTTAATATATTTATCGATGCTGATGTGTGGTAGTTTCACGCTTGGTAGAATATTTGATTTTATTTTTGCTCATTTTTTGTTTGATGGAGTTCTTCACTTTTCTTTGAACAATTTATTTTGTGGAAAAAGTTTTTTTTAATTAATTTCTGTTCGTTTTATATTGACATAGTTTTTTTCAGGGAAAAAGAAAATAACACTTTAAATCTTTTCGTTTTTTAAGACTTTATAGTTTGGCCTGCTATTCGTATGCTGGAGAAAAATTTTTCAGTATTTCTTAACAAATACACCCTTTTAAAAATCTGGACACAAATAGTACTGTTTAATTTAGTTTCATACCTCCTCTAGTTGACCTGAAATGGAAAACTTGATACCATTCGCAAAAAAATGTGTTTACTTTCTTTGATAGCTTGAATACACTTATGCTATTTTGATTTGGTTAATTTTCAAGAGCAGAAGTAGCCCCGAAAGTTTGAACATAAGAAGTTTTTATGGTAGGAGGAATTTACAGTTGTTTACCTCAGACGTTCTTTTGATACTGCTGAAATGCCTTATTGGGAATTAGCATTATCACAGTGCGTTTTGATTTAATCTTAAGGCAACATTTAGTATTTAAACATTATGGGCAAATGGAAGGGTGGGCGTGGGAGGGTGGGAGTGGAAGGGGGATTAGTTGCCCTCCAATCACTTTCGACTATTAAAAAGGGCATCAGCCCTTTCTATTTTCAATCGAATGAGCCCCTTTCGAAGTTCCCACGACAACTCCTTCGATACGAAGTGCCCTGGTCTAAACAGCAACAACAACAAGAAATATCACTAATCACTTTCGACTATTAAAAAGGGCACTAGCCCTTTGAATTTCAAATGGAATGAGCCCTTTTTTGAAGTTTCTATGACTACGCCTTCTATAAAAACCTTATATGCCCCCAGGGCATAAATTAAACCCTTGCTCTGAGGGCTGTGGGGGAGTATCCTCCTCAAAAACATATTTTCTATCTGAAAATCAACTACGCTGAACAAAAATGGCTATCTCAAAATTTTGATTGGATGTGTTTGGGGGAAATGATGGGCGTGGGGGGGGGCTAGTTTCCCTCCAATCACTTTTGACTATTAAAAAGGGCACTAGCCCTTTGAATTTCCAATTGAATGAGCTTTTTTGAAGTTTCTATGACAAAGCCTTCTATAAAAACCTTATATGCCCCCAGGGCATAACTTAAAACCCTTGCCCTGAGGGTTGAGGGGGAGTGTCCTTCTCAAAAACATATTTTCTATCTAGAAATCAACTACGCTGAACAAAATGGCTATCTCAAAATTTTGATTTGATGTGTTTGGGGGAATGATGGGCGTGGGGGGGGGCTAGTTGCCCTCCAATCACTTTCGGCTATAAAAAAGGGCACTAGCCCTTTGAATTTCCAATCGAATGAACCTTTTTTGAAATTTCTACGACAACGCCTTCTATAAAAACCTTATATGCCCCCAGGCCACAACTTAAAACCCTTGCCCTGAGGAATGTGGGGGAGTGTCCTCCTCAAAAACATATTTTCTATCTGAAAATCAACTACGGTGAACAAATCAGCTATCTCAAAATTTTGATTGGACGTGTTTGGGGAATGATGGGCGCGGGGGGTGGGTGGGGCGGGGGTGGGGGGCTAGTTGCCCTCCAATCACTTTCAACTTTTAAAAAGGGCACTCTAAAATTCCAATCGACTGAAATGAAGTTTCTAGTACAACACCTTCTATAAAAAAACTTAAATGCCCCCAGGGCATAACTTAAAACCTTTTTCCTGACGGTTGTGGGGAGTGTCCTCCTCAAAAACATATTTTATATCTGAAAATCAACTAGCCTGCGCTGAACAAAATGGCTATCTCAAAAACTTTGACTGGATGCGTTTGGGGCTTTGATTGGATACTCGGGGGGGGGGGGGGCTAGTTGCCCTCCAATCACTTTCGACGATTAAAAAGGGCACTAGCCCTTTGAAATTTCCAATCGAATGAGCCTGTTTTGAAGTTTCTACGACAACGCCTTCTATAAAAACCTTATATGCCCCCAGGGCATAACTTAAAACCCTTGCCCTGAGGGTTATAGGGGAGTGTCCTCCTCAAAAACATATTTTCTATGTACAAATCAACTACGCTGAACAAAATGGCTCTATCAAAATTTTGATTGGATGTGTTTGGGGGAATGATGGGAGCGGGGGGGTGGGGTGGGTTGATAGTCTCCCTCCAATCACTTTTAACTTTTAAAAAGGGCACTTTAAATTTCCAATCGACTGAAATGAAGTTTCTAATACAACGCTTTCTATAAAAAACCTTAAATGCCCCCAGGGCATAACTTAAAACCTTTGTCCTGACGGTTGTGGGGGAGTGTCCTCCTCAAAAACATATTTCTATCTAGAAATCAACTAGCCTACGCTGAACAAAATGGCTATCTCAAAAATTTTGATTGGATGCGTTTGGGGCTTTGATTGGATACTTGGGGGGGCTAGTTGCCCTCCAATCACTTTCGACGATTAAAAAGGGCACTTTGAAATTTCCAATCGAATGAGCCTGTTTTGAAGTTTCTACGACAACGCCTTCTATAAAAACCTTATATGCCCCCAGGGCATAACTTAAAACCCTTGCCCTGAGGATTGTGGGGGAGTGTCCTCCTAAAAAACATATTTTTCTATCTGGAAATCAACTAGCCTACGCTGAACAAAATGATAATCACAAAATTTTGATTGGATGTGTTTGTGGGAATGATGGACGTGGGAGGGGGGCTAGGTGCCCTCCAATCACTTTCGACTATTAAAAAGGACACTAGCCCTTTGAATTTCCAATCGAATGTGCCTGTTTTGAAGTTTCTACGACAACGCCTTTTATAAATACCTTATATGCCCCCAGGGCATAACTTAAAACCCTTACCCTGAGGGTTGTGGGGGAGTGTCCTCCTCAAAAATATTTTTTCTATCTGGAAATCAACTACGCTAAAAAAATGGCTATCTCAAAATTTTGATTGGATGTGTTTGGGGAATGATGGGCGTGAGGGGGGCTAGTTGCCTTTCATTAAAACTTTATATGCCCTCAGGGCATAACTTACAACCCTTGCCCTGAGGGCTGTGGGGGGAGCGGTTGTCATCCTTAAAGACCTAATTTCCAAAACTTTCAACTACTTTGAATAAAAAATGGCTATCTAAAAATTTTGATTAGACGTGTTTGGGGAAAAGGTGGGCGCGAGAGGGGGGGTAGTTGCCCTCAAATCACTTTCGACTATTAAAAAGGGTACTAGCCCTTTTAATTTCAAATCGAATGACGCCCTTTTCAAGTTTCTACGACAAAGAATTCAATAAAAACCTTATATGCCCCCCGGGCATAACTTATAATCCTTGCCCTGAGGGTTGTGGGGGAGTATCCTCCTCAAAAATATATTGTCTATCTGGAAATCAACTACGCTGAACAAAAAGGCTATCTCAAAATTTTTATTGGATGTGTTTGGGAGAATGATGGGCAAGTGGGGGGGGGGGGGGGGCTAGTTGCCCTCCAATCACTTTCGACTATTAAAAAGGGCACTAGCCCTTTGAATTTCCAATCGAATGAGCTTTTTTTGAAGTTTCTACGACAACGCCTTCTTTAAAAAACCTTATATGCCCCCAGGGCAAAACTTAAAACCCTTGCCCTAAGGGCTCTGGGGGAGTGTCCTCCTCAAAAACGTATTTTCTATCTGGAAATCAACTACGCTGAACAAAACTTTTGACTATTAAAAAAGGCAGTAGCCCTTGAATTTCCAATCGAAGGAGCCTTTTTGAAGTTTCTACGACAACGCCTTCTATAAAAACCTTATATGCCCCCAAGGCATAACTTAAAACCCTTGCCCTGAGGGCTGTGGGGGAGTTTCCTCCTCAAAATCATATTGTCTATCTGGAAATCAATTACGCTGAACAAAATGGCTATCTCAAAATTTTTATTGGATGTGTTTGGGGGAATGAGGGACGTGGGGGGGGGCTAGGTGCCCTCCAATAACTTTTGACTATTAAAAAGGGCACTAGCCCTTTGAATTTCCAATCGAATGAGCCTGTTTTGAAGTTTCTACGACAACGCCTTCTATAAAAACCTTATATACCCCCAGGGCATAACTTAAAACCCTTGCCCTGGGGGGCTAGTTGCCTTTCATTAAAACTGTATATGCCCCCAGGGCATAACTTACAACCCTTGCCCTGAGAGCTGTGGGGGAAGCGGTTGTCATCCTTAAAGACCTAATTTCCAAAACTTTCAACTACGTTGAATTAAATGGCTATCTAAAAATTTTGATTAGACGTGTTTGGTGAAAAGGTGGGCGTGAGAGGGGGTTTAGTTGCCCTCAAATCACTTTCGACTATTAAAAAGGGTACTAGCCCTTTTAATTTCAAATCGAATGACCCCTTTTTCAAGTTTCTACGACAAAGAATCCTTGCCCTGAGGGTTGTGGGGGAGTGTCCTCCTCAAAAATATATTGTCTATCTGGAAATCAACTACGCTGAACAAAATGGCTATCTCAAAATTTTTATTGGATGTGTTTGGGAGAATGATGGGCAAGGGGGGGGGCTAGTTGCCCTCCAATCACTTTTGATTATTAAAAAGGGCACTAGCCCTTGAATTTCCAATCGAAGGAGCCTTTTTGAAGTTTCTACGACAACGCCTTCTATAAAAACCTTATATGCCCCCAAGTCATAACTTAAAACCCTTGCCCTGAGGGCTGTGGTGGAGTGTCCTTCTAAAAATCATATTTTCTATCTGGAAATCAATTACCATGAACAAAATAGCTATCTCAAAATTTTTATTGGATAGGTTGGGAGAATGATGGTTAAGGGGGGGGGGCTAGTTGCCCTCCAATCACTTTCGACTATTAATAAGGGCACTAGCCCTTGAATTTCCAATCGAAGGAGCCTTTTTGAAGTTTCTACGACAACGCCTTCTATAAAAACCTTATATGCCCCCAAGGCATAACTTAAAAACCCTTGCCCTGAGGGCTGTGGTGGAGTGTCCTTCTCAAAATCATATTTTCTATCTGAAAATCAATTACGCTGAACAAAATGGTTAGCTCAAAGTTTTTATTGGATGTGTTTGGGGCAATGAGGGACGTGGGAGGGGGCTAAATGCCCTCCAATCACTTTTGACTATTAAAAAGGCCACTAGCCCTTTGAATTCCAATCGAATGAGCCTGTTTGAAGTTTCTACGACAATGCCTTCTATAAAAGCCTTATATACCCCCAGGGCATAACTTAAAAACCCTTGCCCTGGGGGGCTAGTTGCCTTTCATTAAAACTTTATATGCCCCCAGGGCGTAACTTACAACCCTTGCCCTGAGGGCTGTGGGGGGAGCGGTTGTCATCCTTAAAGACCTAATTTCCAAAACTTTTAACTACGTTGAATAAAATGGCTATCTAAAAATTTTTGATTAGACGTGTTTGGGGAAAAGGTGGGCGTGAGAGGGGGGTTAGTTGCCCTCAAATCACTTTCGACTATTAAAAAGGGTACTAGCCCTTTTAATTTCAAATCGAATGACCCCTTTTTCAAGTTTCTACGACAAAGAATTCAATAAAAAACCATATATGCCCCACGGGCATAACTTATAATCCTTGCCCTGAGAGTTGTGGGGGAGTGTCCTCCTCAAAAAATATATTGTCTATCTGGAAATCAACTACGCTGAACAAAATGGCTATCTCAAAATTTTTATTGGATGTGTTTGGGAGAATGATGGGCAAGGAGGGGGGGGGGCTAGTTGCCCTCCAAATCACTTTTGACTATTAAAAAGGGCACTAGCCCTTGAATTTCCAATCGAAGGAGCCTTTTTGAAGTTTCTACGACAACGCCTTCTATAAAAACCTTATATGCCCCAAGGCATAACTTAAAACCCTTGCCCCAAGGGCTGTGGTGGAGTGTCCTTCTCAAAATCATATTTTTTATCTGGAAATCAATTACCCTGAACAAAATGGCTATCTCAAAATTTTGATTGGATGTGTTTGGGGGAATGATGGGCGTGGGGGGGGACTAGCTGCCCTCCAATCACTTTCGACCATTAAAAAGGGTACTAGCCCTTCGAATTTCCTATCGAATGAGCCGGTTTTGAAGTTTCTACGACAACGACTTCTATAAAAACCTCGTGTGACCCCAGGGCATAACTTAAAACCCTTGCCCTGAGGGTCGTGGGGGGAGTGTCCTCCTCAAAAACATGTTTTCTATCTTGAAATCAACTACGCTGAACGAAATGGCTATCTCAAAATTTTGATTGGATGAGTTTGGGGCAATGATGGGCGTGGAGGGGGGTCTAGCCGCCCTCTAATCACTTTCGACTATTAAAAGGGCACTAGAACTCTCAATTTCCAATCGAATGAGCCCCTTTTGAAGTTTCTACGACGACCCCTTCCATGTGAAGTGCCCTGCTCTAAATGAAAAAATAATAAATAGTACATTGTGCCAACATCGTTTCTTATATGCCCTCAGTGCATAACTTAAAAACCCTGGCCCCGAGGGTTGTTGGGGAGTGTCCTCCTCCTCGAAAACATATTTTTCTATCTGGAAATCAACTACGCTGAACCAAATGGTTTTCTCAAAATTTTGATTGGATGTGTTTGTCGAAATGTGGGCGTGGGGGGGGGGGCTAGTTGCCCTCCAATCACTTTCTACTATTAAAAAGGGCACTAGCCACTCCAATTTCCAATCGAACAAGCCCTTTTTGAAGTTTCTACGACGACTCCTTCGATACGAAGTGCCCGGCTGAAGAAAAAAAAAGATAAACAAAACATTGTGCCCATATCGTTCTGTACTTAGGCAGCGCTAGCGCGCTGTCTATGATCAAAACAATATGGATGCGGATGACTTATCAGACATATCTGTTCGATTTCTTGAGAAGTATTTTTAATAAAACAATTCTGGAACTATAATGTTTGGTGAGTTTATCAAAGGTACCGATCAGGCTAAGATTAAATTAAGAGACTATTGAAAATTACATTAGCTGAAAGCATGTTTAGAATTTAGGTAGAATATAAAATAGTCACATTTTTAAGAGTTGTAAATTAGATATTAATTCACTCCCTGACTTTTTTCTTATGATTATTCAGATAGTTTACTTGAAGATAAGGCTAAAGAAATAATAAGCTACTTCGTTGGGGCAATTTTCAAAGTAACCATTACTTAAGCATCTGCATAGGAGTATTTGAGAATACTCTAATTTTAAGAATAACAAGAAATAATATACAGACTGTTCAGAAATAAGGTGAAATATTATGTATTTTCCGATTTTTTTATTATTAGCAATAAGTCTTATTACTATTAGTTTCTTAAACTTTGTTGTTAATGTTATCTTGAAAGATATGCAGATATGTCATATTGTTCTATTTATTTTTTGCTTTATATAAAGCAAATATATACATAGAGCAAATACATATATATATATATACATATATATATATATATATATATATATATATATATATATATATATATATATATATATATATATATATATATATATATATATATATATATATATATATATATATATATATATATATATATATATATATATATATATATATATATATATATATATATATATATATATATATATATATATATATATGTGATATATTCATTTTTATTTTTCTGTGGACAGGCCTTGGATATAGGGTCGAATTATTCATTTGAGGATTGAGCTTCACTATCCTAAAAAAATACCTGTTGTTTTACCTTTTGTTTGTGCTTATAATGGAAAGGCAGTGTGGTCTTTATTGCTGTTTATAATTTATAAGATCTTTATTGTATGTCTTGTAAGAATGATTTTGATTTTATAAGAACCATTTTGGGTTTTGAAAGAACTAGTTTGTATTTTGTTTGAAGCTATTTTGTACTTAGTAAAAACTATTTTGTATTTGGTAAGAGCTATTTTCTATTTTGTAGAAACAATTCGGTATTTCGTAAGATTTGGTTTTTAAACACTATTTTGAAACTTTGTAAGAAGTATTTTGTGTTTGTTACAGCTATTTTGTGTAAGGATAATATTTTTTATAGTTTCTAAGAACTATTTAATGTTCAGTAATAACATTTTGGGTTTTGTAGGAAGTATTTTGTGTATATAAATTTTTTGTATTATTGTGTATTTTATATATTGTGCATTAGTTTTGTATTTTTGTATTTTGTAAGAACTGTTTTGTATTTTATAACTATGTTGAATTTCTTAGGTATTATTTCTGTTTTATAAAGATTGTCTTTCTTTGTGAGAACTATTTTGTAGGAATTATTTTGCGTTTTGTATGAATTATATATGTATGAAGTATGTAGCTAATATTTTTTAATTTGTAAGAACTATTTTGAGTTTGTAAATTTTATTTGTATAGAACTTTTTGTATTTTGAAACTATTTTGTATTTTATAACTATATTGAATGTCTTAGGTATTATTTGTGTTTTATAAAGATTATCTTTCTTTGTAAGAACTATTTTGTAGGAATTATTTTGCGTTTTGTATGAAATATATATGTATGAAGTATGTAGCTAATATTTTTTAATTTGTAAGAACTATTTTGTATTTGTATATTTTACTTTATTTAATATATTTTATTTTATTTCATGAAAACTATTTTGTATGAATTATTTTGGACTATGTGAGAACTTTTTATATTTTTTAAAGAATTATATTGAATTTTGCTGCAACTGTTTTGTATTTTGGAAGAATTATTCTGTTTTTTAAGAACTATTTCGCATTTTGTAAGACATACTTTATATTATGTAATAATCATTTTTCATTTTTGTAACTGTCTGTATTAGAGCATTATTTGGCTTTTGTATGAGATATTTTGTAATTGTAAGAACTAATTTGTATTTTATATTAACTATTTTTGTTTTGTAAGAACTATTTTAGATGTTGCTAGATCTTTTATATATTCTGTAAGAGCTAAATCTACTTTTGTAAGTACTATTTATATTTCTAAGAATCATTTTGCATTTTTGTAACTATTTTGTATTTTTTTAAGAACTATTTTATTTTCATTAAGAGCATTACTTGGATTTTGTATGAGGTATTTTGTAATAATAAGAACTATTTTGTATTTTATAATTATTATTTTTGTTTTGTAATAACTATTTCGCATTTTGTAAGACATATTTTATATTATCTAATAATCATTATGCCTTTTTGTAACTGTCTTGTATTTTCTAAGAACTATTTATATTCATTAAGAGCATTATTTGGCTTTTGTATGAGATATTTTGTAATTGTAAGAACTAATTTGTATTTTATATTAACTATTTTTGTTTCGTAGGAACTATTTTGGATGTTGCTAGATCTTTTATATATTCTGTAAGAGCTACATCTACTTTTGTAAGTGCTATTTGTATTTCTAAGAATCATTTTGTATTTTTGTAACTATTTTGTATTTTTTTAAGAACTATTTTATTTTCATTAAGAGTATTATTTGGATTTTTATGAGGTATTTTGTAATTATAAGAACTATTTTGTATTTTATAATTATTATTTTTGTTTTGTAAGAACTATTTTGGATTTTGTTAGATCTTTTATGTATTCCGTAAGAGCTAGATCTACTTTTGTAAGTAGTACTTGTATTGATATGAATTTTTGTTTGTTTTTTGTAAAAACTATTTTGTATTTTGTATTAACTATTTTGTATTAACTATTTTGTATTTTGTGGATTTACTTTGTGTTTATTACGTTTATTTTAAACTTGTGAAGAAGAGAGCTTGAGCGAGCAGAAACAGCCGTATCGGTACCAGCTGGCATCCGGCCTTAAACTAAAGGGAACAAGCATCTCGAGTACTTGCACTTTCCACAAGCCAAACAAATTATTTATTTTGTCTTGAATTATATGTGAATGTTTTATTGTTTATTTTGTACAATATATTCTGAATGTGAAAAAGTGCGTTTGGTAGCCAAAAGAAGCTTGTTTAAGAATCTATTTTCATTTTCTTAAAAAACAAGATGTAGGCTTAGTGGATGTATTTTTATAAGACTTATTTTGTATGAATACTTTTGTAAAAACATAAGTGTTTTTTAAGAAGTATTTTTTATGTTTTAAAAGCCTTTCCTGAATTTTAAGAATTATTTTGTATTTTGTAAGAACACAACCATGCACTCCCATCAATGAAAATCAAGTAGTCAGTATTATAGATATGACAAAATTATCTGTATACCTACAAGGTAAATCAACTACAACGTTTAAGATAAAAATATTAATAAGAATTACTGCTAACATTGATAATTGTTATTACTGCTAAATGGGGTTTTGATGTATGCTTAGTGGGTGATACCATGGTTGCCCATAAATTGAATTCAGGAGGAGGAGGGGGCTTACCTGGTCTAATCCTAACTTCCAATGCTGTATAATAGAAATCTCAAAACAAAAATATAAAATTAAGGCAGCATCATTCAGCCAGGGCGGCTGGCGCCCCCCTATTCCCCCCAAATGGGCGCCCATGGATGATACCCAATGCTTTTTTAGTGAACAGGACTTTTAATACACATTAAAAAATCTTAATGCTTTAAGGCTGAAAATAGTTTGGTCTATAATACGGATCCGCCATTTAAAATATCTAAAAAAGTTCGAACACTGGAATGTCTTATTAAAATTACACTTATTGTAACGTGTTTTATTTAAATTATTTTAGAAATAATCTTGCCCCAAAAGTTACTTCATATGGGAAAACTTGACCTCTGGGAAAGTTAGCGGAAGATACTCAATACTTTTTCAAAATGTATCTATATATTAAATTTGAGTAAATATAATTAATAAAAATCAAAGAGAGGATCAGTGGCTATAGTATAAAACTAGTAAGTTGGCTACTAGTTTCTCGCTTGCTTGCACTATTTACAAGTAATATTTAACTAATCTTAACGAGTAAAAGAAAACTGTCGAAACCTCTAAAAAAAATCGTGCCTAGATCTCTACCTCTTGGATGGTATAGAAAAGAGTTTTTTTTAAATTCTTCTTCTATTTCACAGCAGGCGGGCTTTTCAGTTGATACTATTTAGCCCTTTTCCTTTTGCTTCACTCTGTGGGCTACAGAGCTACTGGCTTGGTTGTCTCTTATTTATTAGATATTCTCAAATATCTTTCAGTAGATCTTTCGACTCAAGGAGTTCAAATATAAGATGATAGATATCGATTTCTGTGCTCTGTGTGCAGGAATAGTCGGCTAGGATCTTGGCTGATAGTGAGATTTTGTGGTTTGAAGCACTTTAACAGTTTTACAATGCAAGGTATGCTGTGCAGACGTCAGCATATTACATTCAAATAGGCAGTGGTCAATTGTTTCATTATTCATAATACAATACCTGCAAAGAGAGGACAGGGGAACTGAATCACTTGAATTAGGAAACTGATACGAGAATGCAAGAAAGTTTAGTCCATTTGTTCCAGAACGAATTCTGTGATAAATTTTAGAAAAATACTTATTGGGAAGGGGGGAAAGAGTAGGATCTTTCTTATTAAACATAATATCTGATAGTCTCCATCGGTAAATATCTCTATGGGGATTGGTCTCCCACTTGGCTGGTCAATATTTATAGCATTTTTGCTATTTCCTCAACCTGATGATTACCATTTATACCAGAGTGGTTAGGAATATACTGCAGATAGGTTCTTATGCCACTTGAAGCAAGATTATCTATAATACTAAGACAATGATAAGTGTCAATATCCAGCTTATACCGAGGAGCTGAAGACAGCAACTCAAGACTTGATAAAGAGTCAGAATAAACTATAATATTATTTGAATTAGCAATCAAGGGTTTATTTTCCATAAGGTGTTCTAATGCCATGATTATGGCATTTAGCTCTGCAGACATTATAGATACATTATTATACAATATCTCACCCATTGCAATTTTCAGGTGAGGAAGGAAGGCACCACTTGCTACCTTCTCATTCATTTTGGACCCATCAACAAATATTTGGAAATGGTTTTTATAAGTAATTGTATTAAGTTCAGCAAATTTTTTCTGGACAAAAGCAATGGGGGTTAAATCTTTAGTCCACTTTGAGAAATCAGTATTTATTATGGGGATTGACCAATTCCATGGAGGGATTGGGAGAAAGTAGGTGAAATAGACTTTGCGGGTACAGGGAACTTCTTCTGAATATTGGCATACTCATCTGCAATGCCTCTATACATGGCTGGATTTCTTAACCAATTATGTAGGGTGTGTGAGCTATTTGATTCAATTTTGTAAGATGTTTTATCAAGAGAGAGCTACGTCTCTCCCTTATTGTTGTTAATCCACTCTCCATAAGCAGAAACTTGGTGCTTGTGGGTTCCTAAGACCAAATATAAGACGTTTTATATCGTTTTGTATTGTTTCAATTTTTTGCATCCGGGTCTTTGCACATGCACCATAGAAGATAAGCCCATATTCAATATGGGGTCTTATATGTGATTTATAAAACTAGAGTAAGGTTTTCTCCTTACAGCCCCAGGGTGTAGAAAGAAGTCTTTTTAGTATAATTGTTTTTCTATAGCATTTTTTTATGCGTTTGAAATGTGGAGGTGGAAATTAAGTTTTTGTTCAAGCATGAGACCTAGGTAATTAATATGATTATCTTCTGGAATAGTTGTTCCATTTAGAGTTAGTCTTGCATTAACATGATTTCGCTTTCTGTGAAATTGGATTATTTTTGACTTGGTAGGTGCAATGGGTAAATCTGAATGTTGAGAGAATTTTTCAAATTGGAAAAGTGACTTTTGCAGCTTTGACTGTGCAATCTCGAAGGTGTTGCCAGATGACCATAGTACCAGATCATCAGCATATTGTAGATTCGTGTTGGGGAGATTCATGTCCCAGAGATACAGGGCAAAAAAGGAGGCAGCTGAGGACTGCTCCCTGAGGAAGGCCTTTGGTTATTGTCTTTTGGGGTGAAGAGGCTGAACCTACACAAACAATGAAACTTCGCAATTCTATGAAATATTTTATAAAAGATACTAGCTTGGGAGGTAGTCCAAGGTTTGCAAGTCTAATTAAAAGGATTTGGTGGTTCACATTGTCATATGCCCTTCAAAATCTAGGAAAGCTGCAACTAGGACATTATTTTTTGAGAAATATATTGTGTATTTTAAATATAATACACAATATATTTGAATTTTATAAATGTAAACCACGGACTCTAAATGAGGCTTAGTGGACCATACTAAATATTTAAAAAAAATATACATTCATTATATTTGGCTTAGTAAGAACTTGTTTTATTTAATTTTCATTAAAAACAATTTTTGAAATTTTCAATAATTATTTTTAATGAAAATTAATCAGAGTATTAGTGGCTAATGGCGATACCTCTATAAGAAAAACGCGCCTTGACCTCTACCTCCTGGGTGGTGTGGAAAAGTGGTCGTGTGAAAAAATGATTTTCTTTGACATTTTTCTAGGTTGAAGAAACATTGCCAAAAAAAAAGAAGGCTGAAAAAAGAGAACAAGGAGGTTTGTCTAAAAAAGAGAAGCGAATCGGGAAGATTTGAGACCAATCAGGAATCACGTCGCACTATACTTCATACTTTTAAAGACAAAGGAAGAAACCGAAGACGACGGTGACAGCAACGCTCTTCTGTTCCGAAGACACAATTGCGATGAAATTTCCTATGTTGCCGCACTTGCCAGCAGGTTAAGGTCTATTCCTGCGACTAGTGTGACCGCAGAAAAACCATTTTGAGGTAGGCCTGATAGTGACTATGATAGTGAATTAGAAATGAAATGGCCTCAGTCCACACAGAGTGGATAAGTTTGAAGTAATATACTAATATACTTCTGAAGTTTGCCTGAAGGAGTTTTTTTTCGACATACTAATATTCAAAGATAAATGATGAATTTTTTGGTACGGTATTTGAAGTTTGTGTACAGTAATTTTCGAGGAATAAAAAATAATACTATTTTTGATTATTAATTCTGTTAGAAAAACATCTCTCTTAGATATTTCAACTGTTCTGCAAGGATTCTGAAATGCCACAGCCATTTCGTATTTACCAAATTTCTATTTCTCTTGATAAATAATGAAGAAGACCAGCGTCCAGCCAACGACTCGCAAAGTTTCTACCTCATGAATAGGTAGAATATCTTTTAAATAAAAATTGGATTTGAGGAAGACTAAAATATATTCTTTTAATCATATACAACAACTTTATATATAAACCTTATATGCCCCCAGGGCATAACTTACAGCCCTTGCACCGAGGAAAGTTTCCAGAACTTTCAACTACGTTGAACAAAATGGATATCTCAAAATTTGATTGGATGTGTTTGGGAAAATGGTGGGCGTGAGAGGGGCGTTAGTCGATATCCAATGACTTTCAGCTATTAAAAAAGGCACTAGCCCTTTCAATTTCCAATTGAATGAGCCCTTTTGAAGTTTCTCCGACAACGCTTTCAATAAAAACTTTATATGTCCCCAGGGCATAACTTACAACCCTTGCACTAAGGGCTCTGAGGGGGTTATCATCCTAAAAAACCTAATTTCCAGAACTTTCAACTACACTAACAAAATGGATATCTCAAAATCTTGATTGGATGTGTTTGGGAAAACCCTGGGCGTGAGAGGGGCGTTAGTTGCTGTCCAATCACTTTCAACTATTAAAATAGGCACTAGCCCTTTCAATTTCCAACTTAATTAGCCTTTTGAAGTTTCTACGACAACGTTTTCAATAAAAACTTTATATGCCCCCAGGGTATTACTTACAAACCTTGCCCTGAAAGCTGTGGGGGGAGGGGTCGTCATCCTTAAAGACCTAATTTCCAAAACTTTCAACTACGTTGAATAAAATGGCTATCTAAATATTTTGATTGGATATGTTTGGGGAAAAAGTGGGCGCAAAACCCTTATGCCTTCCCAAGGCCAGAACAAAATTTGCACTTTACTGAAAAAATATAAATGTTTTTACTTTTATAACTTTAATAAATCAAATAATATCAACATTTTGATTACTGAATATAAGTATATATATATATTAAACTGACAATGCACATTCATTTGTATTTTTTCAGTAAAGTGCGACTTTTTGTTCTGGCCTTGGGAAGGCACAGGGGTTTAGCGCCCAACTTATGTTAATTTCTGCTCGTTTTGAGTTTGACTCGGTTAATTATTGTAATTTCTGTTCGTTTTGGGTTTAATTTATTTATCGATGCTGATTTGTGGAAGTTTCACGCTTGGTAGATTATTTGATTTTATTGTTGCTCATTTTTTGTTTAATGGAGTTTTTTACTTTTATTTGAAAAACCTGTTTTTGTGGAAAACATTTTTTAAATCAATTTCTGTTCGTTTTATATTGACATAGTCTTTTCAAGGAAAAATAAAATAATACTCTAAATCTTTTCGTTTTTCAAGACTTTATAGTTTGGCTTGCTATTTGTATGCTGGAGAAAAATTTTCAGCAATTTTTAACAACATACACCGTTTTAAAAATCTGAACACAAATAGTACTGTTTAATTTAGTTTCATACCTCCTCTAGTTGACCTGAAATGGAAAAATTGATACCATTCGTAAAAAAATCTGTTTACTTTCTTTGATAGCTTGGATACACTTACGCTATTTTGATTTGGTTAAATTTTTAATAGCAGAAATGGGAGGGTTGGCGAGAGAGGGTGGGAGTGGAAGGGGGATTAGTTACCCTCAAATCACTTTTGAATATTAAAAAGGGCATCAGTGCTTTCCATTTTCAATCGAATGAGTCCTTTTCGAAGTTCCCACGACAACTCCTTCGATACGAAGTGCCCTGGTCTAAACAGCAACAACAACAAGAAATATCACTAATCACTTTCGACTATTAAAAAGGGCACTAGCCCTTTTTAATTTAATCTTAGGCTTAATCTTAGATTTAAGATTAAGGCAACATTTAGTATTTAAACATTATGGGCAAATGGAAGGGTGGGCGTGGGAGGGTGGGAGTGGAAGGGGGATTAGTTGCCCTCCAATCACTTTCGACTATTAAAAAGGGCATCGGCCCTTTCTATTTTCAATCAAATGAGCCCTTTTAGAAGTTCCTACGACAACTCCTTCGATACAAAGTGCCCTGGTCTAAACAACAACAACAACACAAAATAACACATTACACCCACATCGGTCTTTACTAAAAAAAAAATGTCAAGCCTTCCAATCACTTTCGACTATTAAAAAGGGCACTAGGCCTTTCGATTTCCAATCGAATGAGCCCTTTTGGAAACGACAACGCTTTCTATAAACACGTGTTTATATGCCTCCAGGGCAAAAAAAATTACAACCCTTACCCTAAGGTCTGTTAGGGTGGTTGTCTCATCTAAGACCGAATTTCTAGAACTTTCAACTACGTTAAAAAACATGGCTATCTCAAAATTTTGATTGGATGTTTTTGGGGAAATGGTGGGCGTGAGAGGGATGTTAGTCGCCTTCCAATCACTTTCGACTATTAAAAAGGACACAAGCCACTCCAATTTCAAATTGAATGAGCGCTTTTCGAAGTTTCTATGAAAACTTCTTCGATGCAAAGTGCCCTGCTCTAAAGGAAAAAATTGATAAATAATACATTGTGCCAACACCGTTATTATATGCCCCATGGCATAACTTAAAACCCTTGCCCTGAGGGTTGTGGGGGAGTGTCCTACTTACTTAGTCCCCGTTTCTTGTCTCGTTCTCGAGTGTCCCCGTTATTTACTTAGGCAGCGCGATCGTGCTGCCTATGGTTTATGCAACAACTTTCTATATAAACCTTATATGCCCCCAGGGCATAACTTACAACCCTTGCACTGAGAGCTCTGAGGGGGTTATCATCCTAAAAGACCTAATTTCCAGAACGTTCAACTACGTTGAACAAAATGGATATCTTAAAATTTTGATTGGATATGTTTTGGAAAATGGTGGGCGTGAGAGGGGCGTTAGTCAATATCCAATTACTTTCAACTCTTAAAAAGGCACTACCCCTTTCAATTTCCAATTGAATGAGGCCTTTTGAAGTTTCTACGACAACTCTTTCACTAAATACTTTATATGCCCCAGGGCATAACTTACAACAGTAGAAAGCTATCAGGAGGTCAGAACCCTACATATTTTATGCATGTTTTTATGGTTTTTGTCACTGAGAATAAAAAAACAAGATTTTTCTCACTTTGATGTATTTTCATGGTTATTTAATGTCTAATGGGGTCAAGGTCAATTTATTTGTTGTTTGTCCAGGTGTAATGACACTGGGAGTGAAGTTTACATATGCGCATTGACGGTAGGGAGAGATGTATTTATCTGGGATTTGAGGGGGAAGTGAATTTCCGAGAAATTGATTTACATAATCGGTGGGGAGAATGTATTGATCGATTACGGGAAACAGGATCACATGTCTCCTTCTAAGCCAATCAGGGAGTCGGTTACATCTCCTTCTAAACCAATCAGGGAGTCGGTTACATATGGTTTCCCATTACATCACAATTCGCCCTTGAGATTTCTTATATAAGGGACATGCGTTGTGATTAAACATTCATAAAGTTCTATGAAACCATGAATAAAACATTGAACATTGACTTGGAATCTTTGGCTACAGCGATTTATAATGTGAGCTCTGTTTAGTAAATTTTCATACTTTATTTTCAAATAAAAATCATTTTAAATAGTCAACCCTCCAGTAAAATTCAGGGTATACCCCTCCCCACACAATACAAACTCACTATATGTTGTTTATACTCGCTAAAAAGTGTAAAATACGCTCTTTTTTACCATATAAACCTCCCCCTCCTCCCGCTGTTTACGACTTTAATTCTTCCAATTGGAAATAACTACGTTTTTGCTAAATTCTGTATCTTACCTAAAAGTAACTGTCAACTTTCTGTCAACTCTTAATATACTGATTCCCTCTTATGACTAAAGCATTTCCGCAAAGATTTAAAAACTTAATTATTGATACCTGCCATGTACATCATGCTTCTTAATCCTTACGATAGCGGCTTAGCCAAAAGGTTTCTCTGAGAAGATACTTTTCCAGTCCAATTAAAAACATCGATTTATAATGTGAGTTCTATTTAGTAAATTTTCCTAGGTTATTTCCAAATAAAATCATTTTACATAGTCACCCCTCCAGTAAATTCAAATTCAGGTACCCCCCCACACACAATATAAACTCCACTATGTGTTGTTTATACCCGCTAGAAATCGTAAAATACGCTCTTTTTACCATTTAAACCTCCCCCTCCCACTCTGTTTACGACTTTAGTTCTTCCAATAAAAATAACTATGTTTTTTGAACTCTCTTTTGAGAGTCAACTTCCGTCAGCTCTTAATATACTCTGACCCCCTTATAACGCTAAACTGTGAAGATTTAAATAGGGAATAATTAGCTGACATCCCACAATTGCACTTCCTGCTTGTTAATTCACTTGAATTACGTTAGCGGTTTAACCAAAGGTTTCACTGAAAAAAGGATACTTTTTTATCAAATTAACGTCATGGCTTCTTCATCGCAAATTTTACTTTTGCTTTACTGAAAAGGGAGAGAGGCTTTCTTCTGTAAAAAGAGGGTGGGGGGGTTGTTAAGAGGGGATGGGTGTCAGTTTCATGTAATATTCATTTTCCATTTTGAGTACTCAGTGTTTATATGGGGGGGGGGGTTAGGGTTGCAATGCCTCGCTTCTAACACCTTCATTGTAAAGTGAAAACAAACTGTTTCTTCGCGTGAAAAGTAAGGGGCCGGGATTTCTAAGAAAAATATACATAGCTTAATTATGCGTAAATTGAATGGCATTTGATTTCTGAGCCTAGTATATTTCTCACAAATTTTTACTGTTTGCTTTACTGAAAATGAGGGGGTGGGGCTTCTTTGTGATAAATGCTTTTTAGACAAAATTATGGTTAGTGGGCGGGGGGGTACTAATTTTTCTTATGTAAAAAAGGGAATCATTTTTCCATACTAAATTTTTTCTTCTTTTTAAGGACAATTATGAAGAATGTGAGCCTCCTCCTGAAAAGAGAGCAAGGGGTAATAATAAAGCCCCTGCGAAGGCGACAGTTGTGCAGTATGGCCGCTGGCCGAGGCCCTCCAGACAAGTGATGCCTGCCCAAGTCCAATCCAATCAGGAAACAATGCAACCTACCAGTGAAATCGCCGTCGCCGCATCTGTGCAAGCCGTAATAGCTAAAGCATCCAGGGGCACGCTTTACCAGCCCCCTGTATCCTCCATGCAAGCTGCTTCGCCAGGGCCTTCAAGAACCGCCACGTAGATTCAAGGTCAGGAGGTTGCCCTCCAGCATGCTTTGCCAGGGCCTTCAGGCATACAAGTGGAGCCGGAATATAAAAAAATATTATTGGATTTTCGTATAAGCATTTTTACCTGGTTATAGAAATATCTAAAAAACCCATTTTTCAACACTGTAAAAGTGTGTCAGAGATATTAAAATGTTATTTTCGCTATAATCCACCCCCCTTGTTTAAATTTCACTGCTCCCTCCCCTCAGAGATACCTAAATATAATGTAATATTTTTACCTGTCAAATAAACCGGTCTTTTTAATTTTTCCTATTTTCTTTGCCTACTGTAGACATCTTCGCTATCTTTTCAACCTCATAATAATATTTTTAGCTAATTTCTAGTTTACTGTTAGAGAGTCTTTTTATCTCACCATATGAAACTCAAAATGCTATTTTTCGATAGAATATTATAGTTTTAAGGGGCCTAGAAGTAAGCGTTTCATTTCATCACAGTAAAAGCGTGTCAGAGATATTAAAAGACATTGTTCTCCCTTTTAAATCAGGTCAATTATTTTATACATTCAGTCTGCTGAATTCTCATAGTGAAGGCAAGAAAGGCACTATATTCCGATCATAATTTCACCATAGCAAAATCCTTGTGTTATAAACTACATTATTTAAAAACAATTTTCTATCGGAAAGAGTTGTATATGGCCTGAAAGAGTTAGGCTATCTAGTAAAGACCCCGTTTTTTTTTTCAAAGCAGATATAGAGTATTAATATGAATTTTTTTTGATGGGTTGTTTGAACAAAATCAAAACCTTCTATGTCAACTTTTAGATTGTATTGAGTTGGAACTTTCAGAATATATAGAGTAGGGAACCAAATGCTTTTAAGCGCGCTTTTAAATAATAATCCAATTTTTAAAAATAGGGATGTTTTAGACACTTTGAAAATAAGCTATTTTTCTTTTATAGGTTGTTCTGGTTCCGTATTCGCCATCGATTGAAGAAGAAGATATGTCTATGGAGTTCAACAATGAAGCATCGCCTATCAATAAAGCATCGCTTATCAATCAAATATTGATGATTTTTTAGCCGATTATTCTAATGTAGATAATAGCACAGTTGGGCAGGGGGAGTTGAGTCCAAATACATTACAAATTTTAGAGGATTTTACCAATGAATTAACAGGCAACCCTCCTCCACTGATTACATTTCTCCACTTCAAACAACTGAAGTGGCTTCCCATAGCCCTATTTTTTTTGTGGGGGAGGGGGTGATAATATACAAGAGGGGGAGGGGGGAGAATATCCAATTTACATCATTTCCTGACTTTCAACTGTCAAACTCAATTTTAAATACAATAGTTGACTACACTGCAACTTTTGGTGACCCTTTTAATTCGCTTTTGGTGGTAATTTTGTGTTTGACCCTGTAGAAATTATTCATGAATATGTAGACAGAATTCGTGCACTGCTAGACAACAAAATTCAGTTGTGGGGAGGTAGGGATTCAATTAAGGTTTCAATTGTTTTAAAGGTGTTTTATTTAAATGAGGGAAAAAGTGAGGTTTATCATCATTATGTACAAACCGAGATGCGTGTGGTCTATCCCCATTTAGAGAATTTTGAGGGTGTTTTTATTGATTGGATAGATCACATTGTTACGCATCTCGAGAATTATAACGAAAACAGGAGTGGGTCTGTAGTTTTATTTTGTTGAAAATTTAAGCGTTAATATCTGTAAATTTAAGAAAGATTTTATTTTAAGAGGGGGGCATGGGGGAGGGAGGCTAATTCAATTAAAGTATAATCACGATTTAGAAGCTTGTCAAGGTGTTCAGCGAATCTGTTTTGAAGCAGGTCAAAAATGTTTCAAGTATGCTTTTCTCATATCAGCATTCGAGCCTCTAGCACGTGACACTACCAAGAAGAATTTAGACGATTGGGCTGTGCATGGGAAGGAGGGGTCCGATTTTCCCATTGTAGATTTCACTTGTTTAGAGGGAAATACCCAGTAACGCTCAGGTCTATTGATATTTTTGAAACAGCCAATGCCCATTTAAATATCGGCGATACTGTGGTTCAATATGAAGCCAAATTTGAGGATGGGGTTTCGTTCTAAAAAGAAAGGGGTGGTGTTCCCAGTAAGGAGCCCGTCGATTGAATTGGTGAAGCACTGGGTTTGGTTGTTGTACACACCACCTAGTGAACCCAATGCAGTTGGCCATTTAAACCTGATTACAGACATCAGTAGAGTTCTGGGGGAGGGTAAGAATAAGGGGGTGCGTTTCTACTGTCCAATATGCCTGTCTCGATTTTGGACAGAATTAAAGTTACAAAATTATATGAAGCATTGTAGACGGCATGGCTACCAGTTAGTGGAAACGGTTTCAGGGGATAGGGCCATTTTACGCTTTAAAATTTTTCAAAACACCCTCCTCCAGAGCAATAAAATCTCTTTGGATTGTGAAGCGAAGCTAGTGGAAGTGAACGGTCCTCGATTTCCAAATCGAATCAAAGAACATCGAGCTATTGCAGTCTCCTAAGCTCACGCGCAAAGAGACAGTTCTAACACTATGCAGCTGTTAGAAATAGTTGAAACGTTGGGTGAGGGAGAGTGCATGGTCAAGACACTGACTAAATTAATTGGCACCGCTAATGGCGCTATTTCTCGCTTGAGAAATACTCATTACCCAATGTTGTTGTCTGCAGAGGATCGTCTCGCGATTAAAAATCAAAAAATATGCTGGGTTGGTAAGGGGGAGTTTGAAGAGGGGGATAAGGGGAAAGGGACTAGAGGGAAAAGAGGGGGGAAGGGGAAAGTCAGAGACCACAATCACTTGTGGCAGGAAATATCCTCTGGGGGTAGTAATTTTAGAGGGGTAGCACATCAATCATGCAACCTAAACGTTAGCCAGCAGTTTTTTATTCCAGTTTTTATTCATAATTCAAATTATGATTTAAAATTTATTTTACCGGCATTGGCACGTATACACAGGGAGGGAGGGGGAGTAGATAGTCCATGGGTAAATAATTCATTGACCTATAACAGCATTCCCAAATCAGCAGAGAAGTTGGTGCTTCTCGAGTTGAAATGGAAGGTAGTAAATAATGGGGCATACGTGCTGGAATAAAATCAGGTTTTTAGATTCTTTTACTTTTTTTCCCAAGGCATTGAGTCAATTGATTCAAGTGCAGAAAAGTGACAATTTTGATAGTTTTCCTTTGCTTAAATAGCACTTTCCAGACTGTGAAATGTATGACTTATTGACCTGTAAAGGTGTATATGCATACGACTATTATTGTTCTGGCACTCACTTAAGCGAGGTGAAACTACCTCCAATTGAAGCTTTCTATAATTCACTCACCAACAGTGAATGTACAGCCGAGGAATATGAATTTGCCAAGAAGGTGTGGGCTAAGGGGAATTTTAAAAATGAGTGGGATTATTGTAGACTGTACTTGGCCAGTGACGTTTTAACTCTGTTAGATATTGTCTGCAAGAACACAGACCAAATCTATTCAGAGTTTGGACTAGATATAGGATATTATTTTTCCACACCACATTTGGTGATGGACTTGATTTTAAAAATTAGTAGGCAGGAAATAGGCTTAATAACTGATGTAGATCAGCACCTTTTTGTGGAAAGATCAATGAGGGGCGGGTATGTTTTTCATAGGGATCGCGTTTTGACAACAGATCCAAGCGGACAAAATAGCACCGGTGCAAAGTCAAATGCAGTGTTCTTGGACATGAACTTATTGTACCCCTCGGTAATGTCTCACTACTCTTTGCCGCGTGGGAACTATAAATGGCTTGAGAATCCTTGTGAGTTCCCCGACATTAACACCATCAAGGACAATGGGCCACAAGGATGGTTCTTTGAAATTGATGGTCACAATCCATTGGCGCTTCATGATTCAGTCAGAAATTTTGTTTTTCCCTATATCAATCGACCAGTGACTAGGGACTTGCTTAGCCCCTACAATCGATCATTGGTTGAAGATATGGGGATGCACTGGACCCCCTCTAAGCAAAAACTGATTGCAGATCTAGACCCTAAAGAGAATATCGTTGTTCATCATGTGCTTTTGCACTGGATGGTGAACAATGGTTTCAAGATCACCAAAATATATAGGGTCCTGCAATTCAGTCAAAAACCCTACTTAAAGACGTTTATCGACACTTTTGTTGATAAACGCTCTCGGGCAAACACCAAAGTAGAGAAGGAAATGTACAAGCTCATTCTAAATTCAGCGTTTGGCAAAATGTGTGAAAGCGTACGGAACAGATCTCGTTGTGACGTTGTGACTGACCCTCAAGATTGTGCACGAATTATTGCCGACCCCCATTTTACATCGTTCACGAGCATAGAGGCGGGCATGGTTGTTCTACACAAGAAAAAGAGAAATGTGGTACTGAACAAGAATATAGCAGGAGGTAGTTCAGTACTTGAAATTTCTAACAAGCTCATGTTGTCGTTTTTTACAATGTGTGCAAGGTGCAATGGCCAAGGGAGGGGGAGGCTCAAGTTTACTATGGGGATACAGATTCTCTGCTGTCAAAAGTAAAAACCAGGGATTTATTGGGAGATTTAGAAAATGGGGAACACATCAGCTCGCGGATGGATTTCACGAACTGGAATCCGTCCCTCTACCCCGGTTGGTGAAACTTCAGAACCCCAACCAACTACTAATGTTAAAATCAGAGACGGGGAGTGGTTTGATATCCAGGGGGGTGTTTCCGGGTCCTAGAGTATATTGCGTGGAAACTCATAATAGGGATGTAAAGCAGGCGTATAAAGGGGTGCCTACACATTTTGTAAAGAACAATTTCAACATGAGTGTGTACAGAGACTGTGTAGAGAGTAGCCTAGTGCCGAGAGCACAAGTGCTTGCAATTCGCTCTCTACAGTACAGAAATTATACTGTAAGAGTGGAAAAGAATGCAGTGTCATGTATATCCGACAAAGTCTTTGTGCTCGAGAATTAACCTTGTGTAAGTGTACTATCCCATGGCCACTACTGTATTTCAGACCAGGGTTGAATGCATAGACTATCGCAATCAACTTTGTCTGGATAAATTAACCTAAACTTAACCCAACCTAAACTTAACCCAAACCTAAACCTTTCATGAATTAAATGCTCTAACCTGTAGCAGCAGCAGCAGTGAAGAGAGACTATTGTATACAGTTTTTCCCCGGAGGGTGGGGGGAAGGTCCCGCCCTTGGCTGGCTTTCACCCCGCGGCTCTCGGGGGGTGGGGGGTCCCGCCCGCGGCTGGCTTCCGGCCAGTGGCTCCCCGGAGGGGGTATCCTTTAAATTCATAATGTTCAACTGTCCTATTGTTCATGTTCATGTTCGTGTTTTTTTTTTCAAGTGTTTTACAAAAAGTGATGTTGTACAAATAGTGTATTCTTGCTGAACAAAAAAGTGTTTTTTTTTATGACAATAAGTGTTGTACATATAGTGTCGTTGTTCTTCTTGTTGAACAAAAAGTGTCATTTTTTATGTCAATAATGTTTGAACAAATAGAGTTTTTTGTTCTTGTTGAACAAGTGTTTTTTTTATGTTGTTCATGTTTGAACAAATAGAGTTTTTGTTCTTGTTGAACAAGTGTTTTTATGTCAATAAATGAATGAAATATTGTTTTTCTTGTTCTTTTACTAGATAGATCTAAGAAAAAATTACTACTTATTCATTGGACAAGTATGGTTTACAGTTAGTTATTTATAGTCTGACTGTTGTCAACAGAAGCAGCAGCAGTATGTATCAATTTAAAACACCATTCAGATCATTTCTGTGTGGTCCATCAATGTCAGGGAAAACGACACTTTTAGCTAAAATAATTCAAAATTTGTAATAAAATGTTTTTGGAAAAACCAAAGAAAATTTATTGTTGCTACAGTATTTGGCAGGAGTCGTACGATCAAATAAAAGCTATTGCCACTCCCATACCAATACAATTCATACGGGGACTTGATGTTTTCAATAGTATTGAACCAAACTCGTGGCTTATTATTGATGATTTGGCTGAATCCATTGATTAGTTCTCACAGGAAATGCTACAGCTGTTTACCGTTCGCTCTCATCATGAAAACATTTCCATAACCCTAGTTCTACACAATCTGTTTCATCAGAGCAAATGTATGCGAACCCTTGCTTTGAATTGCACTATCTATATTATCTACCGAGTTGTTCGTGATTCTAGCTCGCTAATAACTCTCAATAAGCAAATATATCCAGACGCCCCCAAATTTCTGCTGTCAGCGTACACTCAGGCGACAAATAAGCCATACGGCTACATTTTGCTAGATCTTAATCAGAGTACACCCGAGGATCTACGTGTAGTCACCGACATTTTCGACAATGAAATTACTGTATATCTTCCGATGAACAGTAGAAAAAGCTATTAGTTGCCATTATGACACTGAAGAAACTACAAGACAACGGCATTATTTTCCGTTTTAGGCACTTCAAAACCTCCACTCAGGAAGGCTATACTCAAACATGGTGTTGACAATGATTTCATTAATCTGATATCTGAACTTTGTTTAAATTTACCTGAGATTAATGTACACTTGCCAGAAGGTGTTAGACAACAGACAAAGCAACATCGTTCCACTGTACGTGCCTTGGCTTGCAAAAACAAGGGAAAAATTTTTTAAAAAGAAAACTTCTCCTTCAAGCGGGCGGTAGCTTTTTTACACTTTTACTGCCAATAATTGCAGGACTTGTAAACAGTTTTCTCTAGAGAATGGCTAAAACCTATAAATTGACGCCATTTTAACTTGTCCTCTCGCCCGTGGAACATTTTGAAGACAATCTAAGCTAATTCATTAATGACGAGAATATTGCCGATGACAAAAAACTGCTTTTAGTTCAAGATGCATTGCGACGTGTGGACAAACATAGACCTTATTGTGAGAGACCCGCTATCATCGCCGTCACAGATCCCTCTAAACAGGAAATATTTCCTCAAGATTCTGCACTGCAATCAAAGGAGAAGGAATTGAATTCTATAGTGACATAAATTGGAAACCTATTGCCAGTGACCTATCGAGAACAGAGTAAAAGAGTAATCGCATATCTCATGTTGGAAACTGCTAATGATCAAGTTCAAGTCGACAGCACAGGGAAACGAATTATAATTCAGGGAAAAAGTTATAATCTAGTCGATTTAATTTGTGATATGGTGACGAATCGTAAGGGACTTTTATCTTTTGACAATAATCTATACGCCTTTCTAAATGCATCAAACTTCCCCAAAAGTCTTATTGGAAATAAGCAAATTCTAATGAAACTAAGAGAATATAGTCCTCCAACAACGCCAACACCAACACCATTTAAAAAAGAAGAAGATTCAATATTAGAAAATAATAGCAGCAGCAGCAATGATCTTATAACACATGTGGCTGCTAGTCAAAAGCGAAGACGGATTGATTCACCCTCCAGTGTGCAAAAGGGGAGTGGACATTACACTACGTGTTTGCGTTCAAAATGGTTTAAGTTCTGAAGCATGTCTATGAAAATATTGGTGAAGCGGGAAGTCTAAGTTCCACCAAAACGCTTTCTAAAGTTGCTTCTAACATAGACGGCGGCAGCACATTAAAAAAAGCAAAAGAGTATCTGCAGAATTAACCGAGTTACACACTGCATCGGAATCGCAGGCTTCGTGGCAAACAATATCGACAAACTAAAGCCTTTTGCCCTCTGTATATAATGCAAACTGATCTTTTAACTTTAGACGCGATTCAATGACGTCACAATGCACCCTAC
Organism: Artemia sinica; assembly: GCA_027921565.1. Classification (NCBI taxonomy): domain Eukaryota; kingdom Metazoa; phylum Arthropoda; class Branchiopoda; order Anostraca; family Artemiidae; genus Artemia; species Artemia sinica. The sequence continues at coordinate 24,905,827 of CM051266.1, read as the reverse complement.
AAATATATTCTAGTGGCAATCAGTTTCTTTAGTCGCTATGCCTATGCCATTTCACTACGGCCAAAGAGAGGTGTTGAAGTTGCTCAGGCTTTAGAAAGTATTCTGGAACAGGATTGCTATAGAAAAATTCGATCCGATCGTGGTAGCGAATTTGTTAATCCCCATGTGCAAAAGGTTCTATTTAAATATAATACAACACTTTATCATAGTCACAGCCCGATAAAGGCTGCATTGGCTGAACGATTGATAAGAACGATTCGTCTATTAATTTCAAGATATTGTACACTGAAAAATACACCTGCTTTTATTTATGATTTAGATAAAATCATGCAGATATATAACCAACGACCCCATCGATCTCTGTCCAACTCAAGCTCTCGGGAAGTTCATTGTAGTGAAAATACATTTGATACTTTTCTAAAGCAATATTCCAGTGAAAAAGAAAAAAAAAGTGAAGAAGAAATTCAATGTTGGTGATGCTGTTCGAATTAATAGAACCACCAATATTTTTGAAAAGGGGAATTATTTATGGAGCACAGAACTTTTTAAAGTGTCCAAAATCCAAGACACCGAACCCATGACATATCGACTGCGAGACACTAAATATGATGAGATTCTCGGCGGTTTTTATGAATATGAACTGCAAAAAATTAGAAACACTAGTGAATTTATCAAATTGAAAAGATATTAAAGAGTCGTAATCGTAGGGGCAAGAGACAGTTGCTTGTTCGCTGGCTAGGATACAACTCTGATTTTGATTCTTGGGTCAGTGTTGAAGATATTAACAATGCCCAATGATTTCTATGTGACTTTCATGTCCAATGTTTCTGATCCTCTTTACAATGACTTGAATAGAACAAGTGATTTTTGGACGAAACTCTCCCCCATCATCAAATTCGATGGAAAGTATGAAGTGGCTCTTGTCGACTGTATTCTCAAAAATACCTACGACATCCCGAGAAAAGATCTTAAATATGAAATAAAAATTAGACCCTATGATTGGCCGCCACCCTCAGGTGATCAAAAAACAAATTCAAGGGATCAATTGGATGGATTATCCATATATTGAATTACCCTACGAGGAACTCACCTGTATGAATGATTTTTGTCGTTCTATTAATAAGTCGTTCTATCGTTCTAAGATCTACATTAGTTCACCTATTGCCAATGAAAAGGTTATTCTCAATGATAATCTAACGGACGTTCTTGGCTTTAAGCTCAATATAATCAACGGTAAAAGTGCTGGAAACACTAATTTTATTTTTGCAGACTACCCGCCTGCCTTCTCCACGGACACATGTATATTTCTCTACGCTTCATTTGTGGAAACATCCCGGGTTGGTAATTGAAATGTTCCCCTCCTACGAGTTCTTGAACGAAAAAACCAATCAAGAACATATTCACCACTACAATATAAAGCATCTTCAGTATATTCCCGTAAACACTTCCTATTTGGAACTCTGTCAGTTAACACTAAGAACTGAATTAGGTGATCCCCTAGCAATATCAAAAGGTTTGGCTGTGATTACATGCCATTTTCGTCCCATCGTTCAACAACAAGATGTCTAATAGAAAAGTGGTATTCATTTGTCCTGATATTGACTGCTATGTTGATACTCTTGACCCAAGACAACAGGGCAATGGAATGGACTATTACAAAGGTCGCTCGTCAATGTCTGGCTATGGTCTTGGCAATTGGTTTGCTAAGCTGTTTCGCTCTTCACTACCTCTGGCTAGAAAATATCTTGTACGGGCTGCAACAGATTTTGCCTCCTCTACACTATACGATTGGGGCTCTGGCAAGGATTTTAAAAAAAGTGCTACGGAAAACCTTAGGTCCAGTGCGCGAACCCTTGGCGAGAGATTAAAACAAAATGGAAAAGGTTTAAAAAGGTCGAGAAACAATGCATCACTCATCAGTCTCTACTCAGGTCAGAAACGAAAGACATCACCCCTGTCAAAGACAAGAAGGAAAAGCCAATACGTACTGTAAACAGTAGAAGAAGAAGCCCCAGGAAGAGAATTGTTAGATCGAAACTAGATTTCTTTTCCTAAGATGTCCTACCTACCGCATAAGGATTCTCAACCTTCAATCACCGCCTCATTGAATCTGTTCAATGCAGAAAATGTTGATGTGAGTGTCAAGCATGGATACTGTGAACAATAACTTTAATACTCTGTTATCCTCAACAACCCCTCTCCGATAATATCCACTTTCAAATTTATTCCAATGAAGACTACTTTATGGACATGTCTTCGAAATTTATAGATTTACAAATAAAAGTCCGGAAATCTGATAATACATTGCCAATTCTTGCCGATTGAATATCCTATGAAAATTCTATATTACATAATTTATTTCGTCAATGCTGGTATTACAAGCAACAATCTCTCAAATTATACAAGCTATATGCAATTCATGCTGATGACTCCCAAGTAATACAAGGAATTAAGAGGCACCTCCAATGGATATGAATGTATTACTAATACTGATAGTACAGATACACTTAAAAATACTACAACTAGTGAATTACATCTAGTTGGAAAAATATATCAAGAAATATTTAATATACCCCAATGGCTACCACCCAATATTAAAGTGGATATAAAATTGACGCTTGCTCCATCCAATTTCATATTGAAAAGAACTTGCTGCCAATCCTGATGTAACTCTCTCCCTCACCTCGGCAATACTTCAGGTACGCAAAAAACAAGTTATGAGTTCTGTTGCTTTGGCAGTGGAAAAACTGAGAGCCAGTGGAAATAATATAAAAACTACTTGTTCCTCATACAATCACCAATCAACGTCATATTGCCATGGGGTCACGCACCTTCACCGACTCACCCTTTATCAATGGCGAAATTCCGTCAAAACTCGCTTTGGCATTTGTAAAAAGCGCTAGTGCAATAGGATCGTGGACTGGATGCCCACATATATTTGAAATGTTTGGACTTTCATCTCTTGTGTGCAAAGTAAACGGCATCCCACTCTACAATCTATCTTTTGATAAATCCTATAGAACATTGTATGAGTTGACCATGCAAACCCTCGATCATGATACGCAACTATTTGAAAATGGTATAACCGAAGAAATGCTTGCTAAAACACATGGTATCATTGTATTGGATTTGTCTGGCATGCAGGATATGAGTATAGTACGTACGGGGAGTGTGCGTTTAGAGTGTACATTTGCCGACCCATTGGCTGAGAGTATTGCATTAATCTCACTAAATCAATATGAAACCTATTGGGAAATCACTCCCGAAGGTAGTGTTCTACTAGACTTGTCACCATGACCACCAGTCAAATAATCAATGCATTTAATATGGATCCCTACATGTCCCAGTACAAATCCTATTGTCTGCCCTCGGACTTTCTTGGAAAAATTCAAATTGCCAACAATACCTTAATTATCATTAATAGCAGTCCGTCAACTGTGCTGACGGGTCATTGGCTGTGCATCTTTCAAACAATGAAGACGATTGAATTTTTTGATCCTCTTGGCCTACCCTATACATTCTACACACCCCACATCAGCAACTATATTGAGAGCAGTGGGAAAACTATTATTCAAAATCGGAGGAGAGTGCAGGATCTGACGACTATGAAAATCTAACTAAAACACTAAAATAAAATTAAACGTTAAACTAAAACTAAACTAAACTTCTAAACTAAATCTAAGCGTTAAACTAAAACTAAACTAAACTCAAACTAAACTAAAAAACTATAACACTGAACTAAAACTAAACTAAAAATATAAACTAAAACTAAACTAAAAATATAAACTAAATTATACTAAAAATAAAAGTAAACTATAACACTAAACTAAAACTAAACTAAAAATCTAAATTAAACTAAACTAAACTACTAAATTAAAACTCTAACTATAACTCATAACTAAAACTCTAGCGAAACTAAAAATCCAATCTAAACCTAAACTAACTAAAACTAAACTAAATATAAAGCTAATAAATAAACTAGAAATAAACTAAAATCTAAACTAAATAACTAATAAACTAATAAACTAAAAATCTAAACTAAACTACACTAAACTAAACTAAACTACTAAATTCAAAATCTAATTAGAACCCTTAACTAAAACTCTAGCTCAACTAAAACTAAACTAAAAAAAACTAAACTACTATACTAACTAAAATCTAAACTACTAAACTAAACTAAAACTAAACTAAACTACTAAATTAAAACTCTAACTAAAACTCTTAACTAAAACTCTAGCTAAACTAAAACCTAAACTAAAACTAAACAAAAAACTAAACTACTAAACTAACTAAAACTCTAAACTAAAACTAAACACTAATCTAAAACTAAACTCAATTAAACTGAAAATCTAACTAAAACACTAAAATAAAACTAAACGTTAAACTAAAACTAAACTAAACTACTAAACTAAAACTAAACTAAATTAAACTGAAAATCTAACTAAAAAATAAAATAAAACTAAACGTTAAACTAAAACTAAACTAAACTACTAAACTAAAACTAAACGTTAAACTAAACTAAACTCAAACTAAACTAAAAAAACTAGAACACTGGACTAAAACTAAACTAAAAATATAAACTAAAAAAACTAAACTAAAAATCTAAACAAAATTAAGCTAAAAATAAAAGTAAACTATAACATTTAACAAAACTAAACTAAAACCAAACTAAACTGCTAAATTAAAACTCTAACTAAAAACTCTTAAGTAAAACTCTAGCTAAACTAAAACTCTAATCTAAAACTAAACTAACTAAAACTAAACTAAAAATAAAGTTAATAAATAAACTTAAAATAAACTAAAAATCTAAACTAAATAACTAATAAAATAATAAACTAAAAATCTGAACTAAACTAAACTAAAACTAAACTAAACTTCTAAATTAAAACTCTAATTAAAATTCTTAAATAAAACTCTAGCTAAATTAAAACTCTAAACTAAAACTAAACTAAAAAACTAAACTAAAACTAACTAAAATCTAAACTACTAAACTAACTAAAATTCTAAACTAAAACTGAACATTAAACTAAAAATCTAAACAAAATTAAACTAAAAAATAAAAGTAAACTATAGCATTAAACTAAAACTAAACTAAAAATCTAAACTAAACTAAACTAAAACTAAACTAAACTAGAACTAAACTCTAGCTAAAAACGCTAAACTAAAACTGAACTAAAACTCTAATTTAAACTGTAACACTAAACTAAAACTAAACTAAAACTAAACTAAAAACCTAAACTAAATAACTGATAAAATAATAAACTAAAAATCTAAACTAAACTAAAACTAAACTAAACTTCTAAATTAAAACTCTAATTAAAACTCTAGCTAAATTATAACTCTAAACTAAAACTAAACTAAAAAACTAAACTACTAAACTGACTAAAATCTAAACTACTAAACTAACTAAAATTCTAAACTAAAACTAAACACTAATCTAAAACTAAACTAAATTAAACTGAAAATCTAACTAAAACTCTAAAATAAAACTAAACATTAAACTAAAACTAAACTCAAAATCTAAACTAAACTAAACTAAAACTAAAATAAACTGCTAAATTAAAACTCTAACTAAAACTCTTAAGTAAAACTCTAGCTAAACTAAAACTCTAATCTAAAACTAAACTAACTAAAACTAAACTAAAAATAAAGGTAATAAATAAACTTAAAATAAACTAAAAATCTAAACTAAATAACTAATAAAATAATAAACTAAAAATCTAAACTAAACTAAAACTAAACTAAACTTCTAAATTAAAAACTAATTAAAACTCTTAAATAAAACTCTAGTTAAATTAAAACTCTAAACTAAAACTAAACTAAAAAACTAAACTACTAAACTAACTAAAATCTAAACTACTAAACTAACTAAAAATCTAAACTAAAACTAAACACTAATCTAAAACTCAACTAAATTAAACTGAAAATCTAACTAATACACTAAAATAAAACTAAACGTTAAACTAAACCTAAACTAAACTACTAAACTAAAACTAAACTTAACTACTAAACTAAAACTAAACTCTAGCTAAAACGCTAAACTAAAACTGAACTAAAACTAAACAAAATATAAACTATAACACTAAACTAAAACTAAACTAAAAATCTAAACTAAACTAAACTAAAACTAAACTAAACTACTAAACTAACTAAACATTTAAACTGTCTAACTAACTAAAACTAAACTCTAAACTCTAAACTAATTATTCTGCTTTGTTCCAATTAATATATCAATAAATTGAGTATAAGCATTTGAGTCACATCGACAAAGTTTCATACAATAGTCCGATGGGGGAGAATCAGTCCCCATTATATTGTCAAGTGTTCCCCGAGAGGATATCCTGCGTTGAAGAGATAACTCGAGAAAATTATCATCCAAAATTTATTCATTTTTCAATCCTATCACTCTGACTGCTGACTCTAGACTGACCATGATTCGTTAGCCTAACATTCTAACAAAAAGAAAGGGAACATTTTTGATTTCGAAACAATTTTATTGGATAATTACAACAATAATACTAGACATGTGCAATTAGCAATACAGTTTATTGTCTTCGATATGTTTCACTAATATACTTAAAGCACATTGAAGTCTATTCACATGCGCTATATCAACTTTTGCAGCGAAACATAATTGATCCTCCATTTTAAATTTGTTCAAGGATATCACATATCTTGCATATACTTCATCCTATTCCAGACAAAGCCGTGATCCTCTCGTGATTTCCACAGCCAGGTTTGGTGCTCTTGTATTATTGCTACCAACTCCACTATCAGCTTCTAATATTGTAAACATTCCACTCATCATCAGCACAAATATATCCAAATGAGTAAAATCAAACTGTTCTCGCTCCTTTGAATTCTATTCACACACTAATAAAAACTATAGTAAAAATCCTTTCCTTATATTCTCTGCAATCCTCTCCCGCTAATACTTCCGACTCCCTGATTTGCTTAGAAGGAGACACGTGATTCTTTTCCGTTATCGCATCAATACATTCTTCCCACTCATTATGTAAATCAATTTCTCGGAAATTCACTTGTCCTAGTCGATTACGCAATCAATTTCACGGAAATTCTCTCCCCCTCGTGGATCAATACATCCCTCTCCCCCGTTAATGCGCATGTGCAAACTTCACCCCACTGTCATTACACCTGGAAACAACAAATAAATCGACCTTGAAAATACATCAAAGTGAGAAAAATCCTGTTTTTTTTTTCATTCTCAGTGACAAAAACCATAAAAACATGCATAAATTATGTGTAATCCGGGAAATCCACTTCCCCCTCGAGTCCCAGATCAGAACTCACATTGTTAATCGCTGTAGCCAAGGCTTCTAGCTCATCAATAATATTCGATGTTTTATCCATTATGTCTTGGAACTTTCTGAATGTTTAATCACAACGCATGTCCGTTATATACGAAATCTCAAGGGCAAATTGCGATGTAATGGGAAACCATATGTAATCGGCTCTCTGATTGGCTTAGAAGGAGATGTAACCGACTCCATGATTGGCTTAGAAGGAGACACGTGATCCTGTGATTTTTTATTAGTGTGTGAATAGAATTCAAAGGAGCGAGAACAGTTTGATTTTACTCATTTGGATATATATTAAGTTAAGTAAGTTAAGATTATGTAAATCAAGTTCTCGGAAATTTTCTCCCCTAGATCAATACATTCCACACTGATTATGTAAATCACCCCTCGTGTCATTACACTTGGCCAAACAACAACAACAAAAATCAATCGACCTTGACCCCCTTAGATATTAATAAACCATGAAAATACATCAAAGTGAGAAAAGTCCTGTTTTTTCATTCTCAGTGACAAAAACCATAAAAACATGCATAAATTATGTACTGTTTGTACTTGTCCTAGTCGATTCCTGGATCATTTCTCGGAAATCCTCTCCCCTTCGATTACGCAATCAATTTCTCGGAAATTCTCTCCCCTTCAGGGATTTTATGCCCATATATGGAGTCCCGTTCGGACCTCATGAGGTTAGGTTAGGTTACGCAATCAATTTCTCGGAAATCCTCTCCCCACAGATTACGCAATCAATTTCTCGGAAATCCTCTCCCCTCGAGAGATTCTATGCCCATATATGGTGTAGGGTTTGGAGTTAGACTCAATTGTAGATGCAGCACGGTGTTCTCGTCGTATTCAATAAGGGGGCTCTACTCTCAAGTTTACGCTCTGTAAAATTCGAGAACACATCGGTTTTTGTTAGTTTCTTCGTTTCTTCAGAAATAAATTTGGGGTATATATTTGCACATTAGGGGGAGAGTGGTAAAATATAGCAGGTCTGCATGCAAAGTGTGTTTGGTACAATTATTTTGCTTATTAGAAAGCTAGATAAAAAAGTGTATTTTAAAGCCAAATATACGGCCATGAACACAGTAAAATAACATAAATGAATATAGTGAATGGGGGGTTACTTAACCCCCCAGAAAATATCCCTCTCCCCAAGAAAAATACCGTCCCACGGAAAGTAGCCCCCATGGAAAATACCCCCTCCTTGGGAAATACCCTCGCGGAAAATACCGTCCCCCCCCTGTGGAAAATAAGGTTTCTAAATTTGAAACTTTTTTTTGAGTTTTTTTTTAGTTTCATTGAAAAATGCTAAATAACGGGAAAAAGAGGAATCTACACGCCAGAAGTATCTTAAAAACTTAAAAAAAAACACAAACCTATTTGTGTTGAAAAGACTTTCATATGAACTTATGCAGTTTTTGGCAGTAGCGGGTGCCAAGTTAAAAAAAAAAATGAAGAAGAAAAAAATATAGGTGAACAATCATCAATATTAAGCTAAAACATATGGCACCAAAAAGTTTAAGAAGGTTTGGCTATCCTTAGAAAGGATAGTTGGCTTTGGAAACCAACACATTCTAAATTGTTTAAGTTTTTTACGAAGAAAAGTGTTGTCAAATTCTACGAGTTTGTTTTTCTTATCTTCCAAGTAAAAATTCCCACAAATCACCATTAATAAATAAAAGAAATCCAAAACTAACAGAAATTACAATAGATAACCTAGTCGAACTTAAAACGAGCAAAAAGTAAAAGGAATATGTCTGACAAAACCCATGTCTTCTTCAGACTAGAAAATAATTTGCACTTTACTTAAAAAAAAAATAATAATAATAACATATTATAATAAATATTATTAAAAAAATATTATAATAATAACCGTGTATTGTCAGTTTGATATGCATATTCTGATATCTATTCCTTATACTCTTAATACTTAAGATTACGATGTGTAAAACTCGAGAACAAACTGGTTTCTTCGTTACTTTAGAAACAAATTAGGGCTATATGTTTGCACATTAGGGGGGGGGGGATAAAGTAGGTGCATTTATTCTGCATATTATGAAGTAAGAATTGTTTTCTGACTTCAAACTACCCAAACACTTTACCCCCCGGTAAATACCCCCCAAAAATACCCCCTACCCCCATGGAAAAGAAGGCTTTCCAAATTTGAGAGTTTTGCTTTTTTAATTTCCGTAGGGAGAAAGAGTTTTGTTACTTGTGTATTATTGACAACTCACTCAAGTTTACGTTGTGTCAAACTTAAAAACAAAACCGGTTTCTTGTTTAGTTTTTTTCAGCTTTGCGCGAGACAAGACTAAGACAAATGACAGAATATATGGGAAATATATCATTTGGGCTATATATTTGCACATAGGGAGGGGGGGGGGAAATTATTTGGATAGTTTGAATTCAGAAAACACTTCTTTCTAGGTATATGACCACTTTTGGGAAGCAACAAATTCTAAATTGATATATTTGCACATAGGGGGGGGGGGGGGTAAATTGATAGTTTGAATTCAGAAAACAGTTCTTTCTGGGTATATGGCCAATTTTGGGAACCAACAAATTCTAAATTGTTTAAGTTTTTTTACGGACAAACGCGTTGTCAAATTCTACGCGTTTGTTTTTCTTATCTTACAAGTGTAAAACTACCACAAATCCCATTAACAAATAAATGAAACCCAAAACTAACAGAAATTATAATAGATAGCCTAATCAAAGTCAAAACGAGCAAAAAGTAAAATAGTATGGCTGACAACACCCATATCTTCTTCAGACCAGAAAATAATTTGCACTTTACCTAAAAAAAAAAAAAAAAAAAAAAAAAAAAAAAAAAAAAAAAAAAAAAAAAAAAAAAAAAAAAAAAAAAAAACGTGTATTGCGAGTTTGTGCACATACTCTGATATCTATTCCTTTTAGTCTTAATACTTAAGATTACGATGTGTAAAACTCGAGAACAAACTGGTTTCTTCGTTACTTTAGAAACAAATTAGGGCTTCATATTTGCATATTGGGGGGGGGGGGGGAATAAAGTAGGTACGATTATTCTGCATATTATTAAGTAAGAATTGTTTTCTGACTTTGAACTATCCAAATACTTTACCCCCCGGTAAATACCCCCCCCCCACAAAGAAATACCCTCCCCCCCCCGTGGAAAAGAAGGCTTTCCAAATTTGAGAATTTTATTTGAGTTTTTTTTCGTAGGGGGAAAGAGTTTTGTTACGTGTGTATCATGGGCAACTCACTAAATTACTCTGTGTAAACGTCAAGAACAAAACCGGTGTCTTCGTTAGTTTTTTTTTCAGCTTAGTGCGGGACAAGACAAAGACAAGTGATAAAATCCATGGGAAATACATAATTTGGGCTGTACATTTGCACATAGGGGGGGGGGGGTAAAGTATTGGGGTTGTTTGAATTCAGAAAACAATTTTTTCTAGGTATATGACCACTAAAAAATTGCAGAAGAATAGCGAGGTATCTCGAAATTTTGTTAACTAAAAAAAAAAAAATCCCAGTATAAAGTAAATGTAGGCCCTAATGTTTCATTTAAGTTTTTTTTTTCCAAGTGTTAAATGTTTTTGTTTTTTCAATGACCGTGTTTCCAAGTATTAAATACTATGATTAGGTTAATGCAGTGCTTCATTTAAGTGTTTTATGATGATCGCTGATCAAAGTTTATGTTATTTATGCATTTCATTTATGGTATTTTACTATGTTCATGGCCGTATATTTGGCTTTAAAATACACTTATTTATCTATCTATCTAATATGCAGAATAATTGTACCAAACACAATTTGCATGCATACCCGCTGTACCTTACCCCCCCCCCCCTAATGTGTCAATATATAGCCCAAATTTATTTCTAAAGTAACGAAGAAATTAACGAAAAAACCGGTGGGTTCTCGAATTTTACACAACGTAAACTTGAGTGAGGGGTGCATAATACACAAGTACCAAAATTCCTTCCCCTACGGAAGTTAAAAAAAAATTCAAATAAAACTCTCAAATGTGGAAAGCCTTATTTTCTACGGGGGAGGGTATTTTCCACGGTGGGTAGTTTCGGTGGGGTATTTTCCGGGAGAGGTATTTTCCGGGGGGTATTTTCTGCAGGGGGTATTTTCTGGGGGAAGGTAAACGCCGGTCACCCTCCTCTTACCCCTCCCCTCTAGATTCAGCACTGTTTTGAACGTGATTCAATTTTGAACGTAATAGGCCCGTTTTTTAGCACTAAGATCTTACATCTAAGATTTTACATCTTTCTGCAAAGATTATCGTTTTTCAACTCATCTTTGTTCTAAGATCTTACAGCTCGCTGATGTTTCACAAAATACGTGAAAGACGCCCATCTTTCTGCCATATAGAACAATGATGAGAGAACTTTGATGATCTACTCATCATTGTTCTCAGACCGCTGATCAGAGCAGAATGATGAAAGACGTTTGCACAAAAACGACCAAAGATGTAAGATCTTTGTTCAAAGATTTCACTTTTAAGCGTTTTCTGACAAAAGATGTAAGATCTTAGCACATTGATGAGTGAAAAAACAGGCCTAATGTTTGAATGCAATTGGCGACCCGCATAAATTAAAAAGCAGAAAGTTTGAAATACAAAAGCATGGAGCTTATGGAATTACCAAGAGGTTCTAGTTTTGATAACTAGGCATCTCAGGAGCAGAGACATTCTTGCATTTTCTTTGACATGTAAAACTGCATACGAGCTTTGTGTTTCATTAAATGGTTTGTGGAGCAGATCAATTAGGAAAGGTAAAATATAGCTTACTCTTTTTAAGGCCCTTTAGGTTTAATTGCCACACTTCTCACACAAAATGACATTGTACTTAGTATTTAGTTTTTTTTCAATGTATTTAAGACTAAAAATCAGTTAAAGTCCTGCTTTCCGATCACAAATTAGTTTATTTCTGTTAGACTAGTAGAATTTTAGTTAGGCCTAGCCTATGTTGAAGGTTTTGCCACAATAGGCTACAAGGACACAATGCATAGGCTAATAGAAGTGATATTTTTTTAAATGTTGAATGATTGAATGAAATTAATAGAGTAGTAGGCCTACCAATGCATATTTGAGAGTAGCCTATTGAGAAGGAAAAGCTAAGAAGTTTTGAAAACAACTTTGAAAAATCTAAAAATTCTTAGGCATTTATATAATTCCTAAAATTACTTCACTTTACTCTACCTCCAATGCCCCCTAATGTGCAACACAAAGCCTAAACTATATATTTCCCATGTATTTTCCTGTTTCTTGATTTCATTGACATTGCTTCTTTTCCATTAAATCAAGAAATAAAAAAGATATACTTTGGAATGTATATTCAGGAAAGTAGCTTCAGCATTTTTATTGGGTGGTGGGCAAGAGAGGGTCCATATCTAGGAAGTCAAGGGGGGATACCACCAGGTAGCTAATTTGACAGTGTATATATATACAAATCTTTGAATTAGCCAACCAACCAACCAGTATTTTAAGCCTAGAAGTCCAGCTGGACATAAAGAAACATATTAAGAAAACAATTCTTACTCCATAATATGCAAAATAATCCTAGTTAAAACATTTTGCAGGGGGAGGGCCTTTATCTCCACTTCTTTCCTTGTTTTTTTCCAGTTTCTCTAAGAAATTCATGAACCTATATATTCACAGAATATATACCCCCCCCCCCCTAATGTGCAAATACCTAGAATTGTATCCTCAATCTAAATATAACATCCATTTGCATCACAAAGGAACTTTACTCCCATATTAGCCATGTGGTGGATGTCAAGTCAAGGGACTTAAGATATTCTTTGGGGAAAAGGGGTATCAGAACATTTGTGAAAATACAAGCCTAAATGTGTTTTCAAAATGTCTAGAAACTTGTGGGTAATGTTTATATTAACAGATGATTGAGATAGCTAAGAAAAAAACTTCTTCAGTCAGAATTGCATCCTGAATCCAAATTTAATATTCATTTGCTTAAGAAATTAACTTTACCCTCACCTCTATATATACCAATTAAGGGTATATTTTAGTTGAGGGTGTATATTTGCACATTAGAAGGGGATGGGGGTAAATTTTGTTTCCAGTGCAAATAAATTTAAATTTGGATTCAGGTTGCAGTTCTGACTATACAGGTAAGTTTGAACTTCACCCCTCCCACAATATGCAAATATATACTCTGAATTGGTATATATAGGTATAGGGCTGAAGTTCATTTTGGATACAAATGAATGTTAAATTTGGATTCAGGATGTAATTCTGACTATAGAGGTAAGTTTGTTTCTTAGCTATCTGAATAATTGATTAATATATACATTACCCAAACTTGTTTCAGGAAATTATTTAAAATGGATACTTAACACCCAATGAAAAAAAAGTAAAGGAGACATGGAGACATTTGGCTGTCCCATCTCTTCAATAGCACATTTTTCTTCTACCAAGAAAAGTTACTATTTAGCAAAGAATCTACTCAGTTAAATTGAAAACATTACACAATAAATAATAAACAAATGTAATAAAGCCTACATAGCCTGCATTAAACAAATGTAAAAGTAAGTACTGATGCTCAATTCTTACTAAAATTATCAGCAATGAATTGCTGCAGATGACAGTAATATAGTATAAACAAGCTTTCAGGTGGGAAGAGGTGAATATCATATTCACTCAGACATTTTCAGCTACCTTCATCACTAATTTTGCAGTACCTATCCCCCCTCCACTTTTCCTGGCCCCCATGCCCACCTGGGGGTGTCTTAAGCCTCTTTTCATTAGGGGGGACAACTTTGTAGATTTTACTGAATTGCTAACTGATTTTCACCAAATTAGAAAAAAGAAGATTGACCTATAAGTATACTTTAATATGTAGAGATTGCCTAATATGTATAAGATCATAATTAGAGAGACATTTGCCAAATTTTCATTCCTTTCCACTTTTGAACTATTTGAGACAAGTCACACTGGTCAAAAAAACTCTAAATCAAATAAATAAACAAAAAAAAGGTAAAAAATCCATAACCAGGATTTTTGTTGGGGGAGGTTTTTTTTCTGGTGTGGGGGGGGGGGGCAAATGAAACTTTAAAAAGCAATTTTATTCAGGGGGGAGTATTTTCTGCTGCAGGGTATTTTTCTCCAGGGGGATATGCCCACCATCAATGAATCATTGGCAGTAGCTTTAAACTTTCTTTAGTGCACTGGTAATTTAATAAATTGTAATATACTTAGACAAGAGTATTCTCTGAATTGATTGCTAAAACCATAGTGACAAATATTTTTTACCTGATGCTGATGAATATAATGATGCAAAGTAAATGGATATTAGCAAATATGCAAAGTGAAGAACAGATTGAAAGAATGAGGAACAGTAAAAATGAATAGAGATGGCAAAATCACTGTAATATTAATGCTCTTTTATATGCAAATTAATTCCAGGGATTAGAGATGCTGCCCCTCTGCCCCATGCCTGCAAATTATGGGCTTGTTTAACTTCTTTAAAGATGTCCAGAACAAAATTCTGGTCAATATATACTGCAATTAATTAAAAAACCTTTCCACAAAATAAGTTTAAAAAAAAAGTAAAGAACTCCATTAAACCAAAAATAGAATCAAATAATATACCAAGCATACAACTACCATAAATCAGTATCAATAAATAAATGAAACCCAAAAACAAACAGAAATTAAAATAAATAACAGAGTCAAACTCAAAACAAGCAGAAATTAATATGAGTATGGTTCAAAACTCCTTTGCTTTCTAAAAGCCAGAATATATAATTGTACTTTACTGAAAAATTCAAATGAATGTACTGAAAAAAAGGTTCATTGTCAGTTTAATATACATATGCCATAATATTTTTAACTAATTTCGTTTTTATGTTCCTGGCCTCCCCCAGGCCATTCAGCATGTCCCCAGGTGGCAATAGGGGAATGCCCTACAGATATGTACGGTACCTCCATAGAAGGCAAAGACCAAGGGGGGACCTTGTCCCTGGGGGTCCATAATAGAAACTGGGGCACCCTTGCCTGGGGTCATAAATACAGGAGGAGGAAGAAGAAGGCCCCTCAACTGTATGCTCAAAAGGGCCTGCTGGTTTGTTCACAAGTCCCATGAGTTACAAACCTTCTCCCAGTAATGAGTTAAATTGCATGGTGATGCAGAACACCATCATGGGAAGATCCTCTATAGGAGGACAACTGCAGCAGGGCATAAGATCTAGATCTATGGACAATGGCCTCAGCAAAGGGCTGCCTCAACCCTTTCAGGGTACCTGCAAGACTGGGGACCTTGCATTCAACTCTAATCCCACTTGGCGCCCCTTGAGGAAATTATAGCCTAGTAAACAACACAGCACTTGCACAGGATTCTGACTAATGGACAATTTCTGGGCTTGGTATGTTTTGACAGGCGTCTTTGGGCTGAAAAACCTCTTCCTACCTAATTTATCTATTATGGGCTGCCTCCCTGTAGTAGCATAATATTTGTAGGCATGAATGTATAATGAGTTGGAGGTAATAGGCTTGAGATTGTCTGTGCAGGATTTCAACTCTTGTTGATAGAAGAGCATTACCAAATGCTGCAAACCATGTTGTGACCAAGATGAGCCCAAGATTGCACAAAGTCTCCATTCATGGAGGTCCCAGGGACTTCTTGCTGTCCAGTTTTAAGCCGGCTTAAGCTCTTCTGTGTAGACCTGAGAAGATATGTGATCCCTGTCCTGCACTGGTATCTGGGATCATTTATTTTCCTGAGGCGAAAATAATCTCAATGATTTAAAGAACATGAAACTTGGAACTTGGAATGTTATGATGTTAAAAAATGACTATTGTATTGACATTTTGACTGATGAATTCAGACAATTCGAACTGGATTTGTTAGGAGTTTCAGAAACTCATATCCCAGGGATAGTAAGCATGAAATTAGGTGATATAGAATTTGTTTACTCAGGCAGGAAGGATGGGGTACATAGACAGGGAGTAGGGCTCATGATGAATGAGGGGAAGCTGCTAAGTCTTCTTTAGGTTGGGAAGGTATTAATAATAGAATACTAATTGCTCATTTTATGACTAAAAAGTTCAGGGTATCAGTTATAGTAGTATGCCCCCCTGTAGTATGCACAACTGACAGAGATACTAGTGACTCAGATGAATTTTATTTACAGTTACAGGAGCAAATAGACAGGGTCCTATGATGTTATTACTGAAAGATTTTAACACCTAGGTTGGTAGAAATAGGGATAGATGGTATCCAAGCCTAGGTATATTTGGTGTAGGAAAAGAAAACAGTAATGGATACAGACTTTTGCAATTTTGTAGGCATAACAATCTAGTTATAACCAATATGGTGTTTGGTCATAAAATGGCTCATAAGTTAACATGGTATTCACGTGATGGTAAGGCAGCAAATCATATTGATTATGTTATAGTAAATCAAAGACTGGCAGGATTAATACAAGATACTAGGGTATATAGGAGTGCTGTTATTGATGTTAAAAGTAAAGATCACCATCTTGTAGTGTCAAGGGTTAATTTAAAGCTGAAATATTGGAAGGGTAACTACCTCCTGGGAAGTTATGATGCTGGTAGACTCCAGGATGAGAATTTGAGAGAAACTTTTGAGGAACAGTTGAATACTAAACTTGAGAGTTTAAAATTTGATAACCTGGAAGATGGTTGGAGTAATTTTAGAAAAAATAATTTGTGAAGTACCTGAAGGTGTCTTGGGAACAAAGCTAGAACTGCAGCTAAGAATATTAGTGAAAAAGCTTTATGTTTAATAGAAAGGAGAAAGGACTTGTAGAAGAATTATCTGAGTGATAGATCATATGAAAACAAAAGGAATGTAAAGAAAGTGGAGAAAGCATTAAAATATGAACTAAGGAGATGTGAAGTGGTGGCTATGGATAAAATTGCTGAGGAACTGGAAGATGCAGCTAGACAGCATAATAGTAAAATATTGTACTGGCATGTTAACAAATTGAGAGGGAGTAGTCAATACAGACTTGGCCCAAAAAAGATTAAAAAATAATAAGGCTCCAGGCGCTGATAGGGTGGTAAATGAATTTCTTAAATATGGTGGCTCTGGCATTAGACATAAGTTACTGAAGATTATGAATATGATTTTTGAAAAAGGGGAAGTACCTAATGATTTTTGGAAAACCTTAATTAAGCCACTTTATAAGAAAGGTGATAAAAGTGAGTGTGGTAATTATCAAGGCATTAGTCTGGTCTCTGTAGGTAGTAAATTACTTAGTAATATGATACTTTTTAGACTGAGAGATGCCATAGACAAAGTTTTAAGAGAAGAACAGTGTGGTTTTAGAAAAGGTAGAGGATGTGTCAACCAAATTTTCACTCTTAGGCTAATAATTGAGAAGTGCCTGAGTTTTCAAACACCTTTGGTCCTCAGTTTTATAGATTATGAGCAAGCGTTCGATTCTGTTGATAGAAGAGCTTTAGTAAAGGTTTTATTATTGTATGGTATACCAGACAAATACATTAAAGTGATTAGTGCTAGGTACAAGAATAACACTGCTGTGTTTAAGGTAGGAAATGAGGTTAGCAGCTGATTTGTATTAAATCAGGAGTTAAGCAGGGTTGTGTTCTATCCCCCTTTATATGGATTATTTTGATGGACTTTGTCTTAGGGAGCACAAGAAAGGCAATGGGAGACCATGGAATCAAATGGGGAGGAAAAACTCTCCTGGACTTAGATTGTGCTAATGATTTAAGCATCCTAGATGAAAGTGTGAGCAAAATGAATGAAGTTCTAGAGGTTTTGCAAGTTCAGGGTGCCAGAATAGGTTTGAAAATTAATGTTAAGAAGACTAAGTTACTAAGGCTCGGAATAAGTGAAGATGAAAAGGTGACTTTTGGTAATGAAAAGATTGATCAGGTGGGCAGCTTCACTTACCTTGGTAGTATTATTAGTAAATATGGTGGGGACAGTGAAGATGTTAAAAGTAGAATAGCCAAGGCTCAGGGTGTTTTTTCACAGTTAAAAAAAGTTTGGAAGAATAGGGAGATAAGTCTACAAACCAAGATTAGAATATTAGAAGCTACATGGATGACAGTGGTCAAATATGGCTCTGAAGCCTGGACGCTCCAAAATACCGCTCTGTAGGGCTATAATGAAGGAAAGGTTGAGGTGGCTAGGGCACGTTGTGTGGATGAAGGATGATAGATTGCCGAAGATTGTTCTTTTCGGCCAACCATCTAGGGCTAAACGGAAAGCAGGTCGTCCTCTTCTGGGGTGGGAGGACGTCATAAAGAAAGATTTTAAGGAAATGGGAACTTCGTGAGCGGGTGGAAAAAGGGAGGCTTTGAATAGATTGGGGTGGAGGAGGAGCGTGCATAGCTGTGTTGGCCTCAGGCGGCTTGGTGCTGTGGTGAGTTATTAGTATTAGTAGTAGTAGTATTCCTTAAAATCTTAATTAATTAAAAAAAAATCCCTTAAAAAAAGACACTAGTCCTCTCAATTTCCATTGAATGAGGCCTTTTTGAAGCTTCTATGACAAAACTTTATACAAACCTTATATGCCCCAAGGACATAACTTACACAGTGGCGCCAATTCACGAAAATGTAGAGGGGGGGGGGGAATTTTTTTTTTTCGATTTTTTTTTAATTAAGATGCAAAAAAAAGAACAACATTTAGCAAACATACCTAAAACAGGGGTAGCGGCAAGGTTGCTGCTTGGCAAAATCGTCGACTAATCTATCCAAATCCAGTTTCTTTACCTCCTCTTTTTCAACGGCCATTATCATGAGATCACTGAGTCTGTCGTTTCCCATCGTCGATCGCAGATAGTCTTTCACACGCCCTAATGCCGAGAAGAATCGTTCATTACTGGCAGTGGTCACAGGCAAAGTAGCAACTAGCTTCATCAGTTTTAGCACTGCAGAATAGGCAACTGGGAGGTCGGATAAGATATCGATAGCTCGAAGAAGATCCATTTTTGAAATATCACTTTTTGACAGATGCAGCTTTGCAAGAGAAAGCTGGGATTCTATGGCATGGTCGTCGACACCGAGAATCTCTTGATAATGAGACATAACTCTTTCCACCTTCGAAAGTTCGAGAAAATTGGAACTTGAGGGGTCGAAGGCAGATAAAGCGTCGAGCAGAGGCATATTCTGCATGAAACGTTGGTCCATCTCACTCGTGAAACGATCTATTACCTCAAAGTACAGAAGTTTACCGCAGTCTGATTCAACTGGCTGACTGATATTGCGTTTACCAGTTGTTGAGTTTGATAGAAAGGCTTTGAGACGAATGGAAATGGCTTTGACTTCTCTTGTTTTGAGCACTGGTTTTAGATTGTGGAGAGTTCGATTCCTGGATATCGTTTAAAGCTAAGAATTCAGATAGGTTTTTGCTTAAGTTGTTCCATTCGTTATCATTTCTCAGCTTTTGGAGTGTCTCATATGTCCCAGAAATCAGTGCAAGTGCCTTATAAATCAACTAACTTCCGGATTGAAGTTGCTCTGATAAACAATTTACAATGACTAATACTTTTTCCATTATGTGTAAAGTTGAAACAAAAGAGGCAGAGTTGATTTTGTCCAGTAGTCCTTTTGCTTCACACGCTGCCTCGCCGTTGGAACTATCAGAGACTGCGGCAAGCACAGCAACAATACAATCAAATCTGGCCTTCACCTTTGAAATAGAGCGGACTGCGTAAAACCAGCGAGTCTGGACGGTCCTCTCTAGCTCCAAGACTTTTTGCCCGCTAATACGCTGGGATTCCACAAATAGCTCGTGACGAGTATTGCTGCATGATATAAATGCGTAAAGTCTTTGCACCACAGAGAAAAATTCAGAAAGTTCGCTGATATTTTTTAGGCAGTCAGTCAAAACCAAGTTCAATCTTTGGGCGTGACAGTGTACATAAACTGCATGAGGCACCTTCTCTCCTAAACTTTGCTTGAACTCCGTTAAATTCCCCACTCATAACGGATGCGCCATCATAACATTGGGCAATACACAGCATCGAATCTACACCAAGCTTTTCTATAGTTTCACAAATCGAGGTGGATAAGCTCCCGGCGTCTAATTTGTGCATGTGATAGCAGCCGATTGGTCGCTCCACTACTTTTCCATTTGATATGTACCTGAGTAGGATCGCTAATTGTTCTTTTCTAGAAACGTCTTTTGTCTCGTCGACAAGAATAGCAAAGTAATTAGCTGATTTTACTTCTGAAATAATATCTTGGCGCAAGGCATTTCTTATCAGTGTAACTGCGTCATTTTGGTACTGATGACTGCAATAGTGACCATAACGGCGTTGTAACTTGACCTTCAGCTTTTCGTCGCCTTTAGACTTTTCCTCCATCAATTCAACCAAATTACCCCGGTTTGCAGATGTTTCTGATTCGTCATGACCCCTCAAAGCAAGACCCTGGCGGCCAAGAAAGCAAATAGCGCGAAAAATGTACTTCACATGATCTCTATTTTCCTGAACCTCTTGAGATCTGGATTGAATTAAGGCATTCGCTATAGATTTCGAAGTATCAGTACTCATTATCTTAAATTCCGTCCATGCTGACATACAATGCCTATGTCTTTCAGAACCATCATGTTGCTTTAATAGAGCAGAACTGTCTTTCCACTTGCAAAATCCTGACTCAATGAAAGCCCTTTTTCCAGCAGTTTCTCCAGCCCTTAGAGTCCCCATAGAAAAATGGCGGCAAGCAAAAAAAAACACGGAATTCAAGTTTTTTTGAGTATTCAATCCATTCATAAGTCTTATAGTAATGTGCACTGAATTTCCTTCCGTTAGAAGTGGAAGCCGGATATCTCTCAAGAATAGGTTGAGCTGGTTTGTCGTGACGCGTCCTAGAGATATCTGAGAGTTTCTTGACTGCTACTGGAACCCGCAAGGGGTTCAGCGATGCAGACCGAACTTTCATGTTGATCTGAGCCATTTATTGTTCCGCTTGTTTCCGAAATTATGTCACAGGTGGGGAATTTATCTCAACTAACCCGAGACTTTGGGCGCTGACACTATTGCCAGTTTCTTGCACTAAAGTTTCTTCATTTTTCTTCCGCATTTTCACCGAAAATGCGGAAGCTTTTTACTCATAGTTAAATGAGTAGTAGACAATGACTTCACTCAGACACGGCAAGAGAAGAACTGAAGAAACACGTAGAAACTCACTTAGAAAATCACTCCCATACTCCACGGTGAAACTACCCCGCTTAGAAACCCCATAAACCAATCACTTACATTTCCTGTTCACGACAGTCCCATACACTCCACTGGGACTAGTCATCCCATAAAACTATTCAACAACGTCAAGAATCTGCTGACCAAAACCCCTTGAAACCCTAGAACACATTTCCTTTCCCAGCTACTAAAAAAGGCAATATACAAAACTCATAGTTTACAATGAATTCTTCACAAGAACAATAACGAAACGGGTACTGACCACATGAAGCTTAGTTTTGAATGAACCCTACTCGGAAATAAAATAGTGTAGACGCGCTCGCTCTTAGACATTTCAAAACAAGATTATATAATTAGGGCACCAGTTTTTTGGTCTTATTTATTGGACCAGTTGCTGGTTTAATATAGCACATAGCTAAAATAGAAAATAGCTGTGAAATATAAATAAGAAGGTAATTTTCAAAGTCTAGGGGGGGCACGGCCCCTCCCCCTGCCCCCCCCCCTAATTGGCGCCCCTGAACTTACAACCCTTGTCCTGAGGGCTATGAGGGGGGGTGTATCATCCTCAAACACATAATTTCCAGCCCTTTAAACTACGTTGAATAAAATGGCCATATCAAAATATTGATCGAAAGTATTTGGGGAAATGATGGGCGTGGGGGGGATTCTCCCTCCAATTACTTTTGACTATTAAAGGGCAATAACCCTCTCAATTTCCAATTGAATGTGCTCTTTTTGAAGTTTTCAATGCAACTCTTTCTATAAAAACCTTATATATCCCCAGGACATAACTTACTACCTTAGCCCTGAGGGCTGTTGGGGGGGGGGGGGTATCATACTCAAAGACATAATTTGCGGACCCTTCAACTACGTTCAACAAAATGGCTATATCAAAATGTTGATCGGAAGTTTTTGGGGAAATGATGGGCGTGGAGGGGGGCATTTGCTCTCTGATCGGTTTTGACTATTAATAAGGTCAGTAGCCCTCTCAACTTTCAATTGAATGAACCCTTTTTGAAGTTTCTACAACAAATCTTTCTATAAAAACCTTATATGCCCTCAGAGCATAACTTACAACCCTTGCCCTGAGGGCTGTGGGGTTGTCATCTCAAAGACCTAATTTCCAGAACTTTTAACAATGTTGAATAAAATGGCTATCTCAAAATTTTGATTGGATGTGTTTAGGGAAATGGTGGGCGTGAGAGGGGGATTACTTGCCCTCTGATTACTTTCGACTATTATAAAGGGCACTAGCCCTTTCAATTTCCAATCGAATGAGCCCCTTTTGAAGTTTCTACGATCATCCTTTCTATATAAGCCTTAAATGCCCCCAGGGCGTAACTTACAACCCTTGGACTGAGGGCTCTGGGCTGGTGGGGGGGGGGCTGTCATCCTCAAGGACATAATTTCCGGACTTTTCAACTACGTTAAAAAAATGGCTATCCAATCACTGCTGCCCTCCAATCACTTTCGACAATTATAAAGGGCACTAGCCCTTTCAATGTCCAATCAAATTAGCCCTTTTCGAAGTTTCCACGACAACTCCTTTAATACGAAGTGCCCTGGTCTACCCCCCCCCCCCCCCCAAAAAAAAAAAACATTGTGCCAGCATAGTTCTTTACTTAGGCAGTGCTATTCTGCTGCCTATGATAAAAGAGATTTCATGCCTGGAAATATTGATTGTAAGCTGGCATCTCCACTGACTATAGTGTCATCAGGCTGTGCCAGGGTCTTAGTAATTGGTGAGGAAGTTACCACCACAGAAATACTTTCACTTGCAAATGCTGTAGTGTCTGTAATATTGTAATTTTGCTTTTGCTTCTTTGATGTTTTAAACGAGTCTTTAAACAACAGCACAATCATTTATTTTGGTGCTTCTTAGAGATTGTTATGAATACAATGAACATGATCTTTAAAATAGTCTTTATTTATTTTAGCATCACATTCACAGCATTTGACAGTTATATGGTTGGGCTTGGTGACAGCAACATACGCTTCTTATTGATACTTGACATTTCAAAGCAAATGTCAGAAAAACTACCATCCAAGTTAATTTTACAAAACCATGAGTATGTTACTTAGAAGGAATGTACCTATGCATTAAATTCTACTTTGCCTTTCTTTTCAAACCCATTTCAGACTAACTGATTGACTGACAAAAATACAGTCTAATAATATTTTTTTTCTTGTTTCTGAAGGCACTGGACACCTAATTTGGGCAAGATAAAGGGACAGTACCCTCCTCCCCTCCAGAATTGCATTTCTCGTAAACTAAATCAGAAAGTGCTCGATTTGATAAGTTGTTTGTCAGTCAAGTGAAAAATACTTTAGAAACAAAATTATGGAAACTACAACAGAGAATTATGGAAAGCAGGTCACGCAGAACCCATTGTGTTAAATATCTAACCCAACCCCCAACTACCTCTATACATTAAATATTCAATAAAAAATATACATACATCATAGTTTTTTCTCACTAAAAAAAGGAAATCATAACCGATCCCAGAGAGGCAAACTGGTTTCTGTCAGATCTTACACAGCATAATTCTTGAATGTGTTCTTGAATCGTTCTTCAAATTTCTGGGAAAAACTTATACTTCCCTCCTAAGTTAACAGAGAATTTCCAGCAGAAAGTTCGAAATATCTGGTTATGCATGTTTACAAAAGTAAAATGACTAAGAAATAAAGATTTCTGGTTTTTCAATTTTTTTTTGTAATATCGTATTTTGAATTCTCTGCCATTTTATCCATTTGTCTGCAATTCTCCATTGACCTTCTCAGTTGGATTTCTGACTAATAACCAAACTACACAGCTAAGTAATGAATGTAATGAATTAAGTTAGGAATGAACCAGCTGAAATTATTGAATCTTGTAAGGAGAAGTACTAAACCAATGGAATTCAATACCGGGATGGACCTAATGCTCGAATTCTACAAGTTTTGTTACAGATCAGATAGGAGCCAAGAAAAAACTTTGACAAAGTTAGTGACAGACCAGGACAAGTAAAACAACCAAATTATCGTTGTTTTTTAACTGCCTACAACAAAAAAATTTGCAAATGATTAATGAATTACAACAGAAGCCAAATGGATTGTAATGAACATGTCAAATTACCCAATGTTCAAATGAGCGGAACTAGTGCGATAGAACTAACAAATTCACCAAAATCGTTCTATAGTAGGGAAAAAGAACCAAATGAACAGCTTAATCACCGAATTTACAAATAGGTGGAACTAGTGTGATAGAACTACCGAATCCACTGAATTTGGTAACGAATGAAAGCCAAATGAACTTGTCAAATTACCAAATTTGCAAATAACTGGAACTACTGCGATGCAACTACCGAATTCGATAACGAATGGGAACCAAATGAACACGTTAAATCACTGAATTTTCAGTTAGGCGGAACTAATGTGATAAAACTATCGAATCAACATAAATTGGGAGCGAATGGAAATCAAATATATGCGTTAAATCATGCTATATGGAAACAGAAAGAAAATGAATATTAAAAATAGACATCCTGGCTTTGCCACAAGGCCCGTTTCTGCAAAAAATTTCGCCTTTGGCGAAAATTTTTACCAAATGCCAACAAAAAATTGGGGAGGTGGGACAGTGTGGATTGACTTGCTGTACAGACATTTTGTACAGCATACTGATGCAGTGATAAATGTCCTATAAGTAGCATTGGCATTGTATGAAATGCAACTATTTTCAGTGATAGACTAGTCCTAATAACATTTAATTTAATTAATTGATTAATTTATTTTATAACCCATCAAAAATGCAAAGCATGATGATCGAGTATAACAAAAAGAAAGAAAACGGAAAAGGCACATACAAAAACAGGAGCAAATACGTGCAAATTAAAACTCGAATAAACCAGACAACTTGGAAAAGTAAGCCACTTTAAGGGTGGTAAACCTCTTTAAATATATCATACGAGTAAAAACAATATATAAAAATGATAATAACCCAGCACAAAAAAAATTAAATAAAAAAAAAGGAAACTAGCATTAAAACAAAAATCCTTCGAAGGGTGGTTCGACGGATAATCTGAAAGCTTGGAAAAAAGCTTATCTGCAGCATCAGAGGATCCGGCAAGTTGTATTTCTCACGCGGTCTACATTTCCTTGTCCAAGGAGGAACCCGAATAAGGAACTTTAAGTATTTAAAAGAGGCCCTCTTGATTTCTATTTTATCTGATTGGTTAAAAATGTCCCAGAAAGGAACCAGGTATAGAACATGAGGGAGAGAAACAGCACTATATACATTCGCAAGGTGGTGTTTACCAAGACTCAGCTGTGATCCAACTGCACCAGCACACGCATTACGGATCTTACGTTTGGTTTGGGCAATAAGTAATTTCCGAGTTGACCTTAGGGATGTACCAATAGGTAAACCAAGGTACACAAGCTCCTGCAGTGGTACAACATCAGAATCACCCAGATTTACTCTATCAGGGGTTTCAGTACGGTTAAAATTAAGTAATAGTACTTGAGACTTAGCTGCATTTAAAGAAAGACCAATCTCATTATAGTTCTTAGCAATCTCCGTAAAACTTTCTGCTAAACTAAACACAGTCCTTCTTAGGTTAAGAACGTCATCCGCATAACATAAAACAGACACATTAACACCATTCAATATACAGCAAGGCGAGAAATCCGCTTGGGCTCTTAGGGTCGCGTTATTATAAATAGTAGGAGAGGTAATGGTCCCTTCTTTAATTCCAATATTCACACGGAGTTCTGAAGGAAAAAGCGAAGATCTAATCTTTAAACGTACTTGGAGATGTCTATACATACAATAAAGAGGTCCAACTACATCAACAGATACCCCCTTTTTAATAACTCAATCATGGTCTGAGAATGAATTAGAGATCCGAAAGCATCACTAATGTCATTTGCCCCAATAGCCAAAGGGCTATCTGACCTTTCAGCATCCTTTAATATTGCACATAAACTGCTTAAAGCGTGGTAGCAACCGAGACGCAGTTGAAACCCAAACTGAAAAGGAGGCATGACACACTGTTGTCGATTATGATTAATAATCAATAACTCAAAAACATTTGAAAACACACTAGAAACTGTAATGGGCCTATAAGACGAACATCGAGAAGGCAGTTTCCCTTTTTTCAAAACCAGGGTTACAACACCAGCACATAAGCAATCGGGTACAACTTCTACTGTAAAAATCATCTGGAAGAGTAAAGCCATATGGTCAAAAAGGTAAACTCAAACGCTGGCAAATTCAAAATGGCGAACACAAATCCCATTGGACCCACAAGAAAACTTCTTTTTTAGCTTCAGTATAACCTCTTTAATCAAATTACCTCCAACCATTACCTGTTCAGATCTAGCTCGACTGTTAAAAAAACTCCTAATTTCATCATCATACTTTTTAGCCTGCGGACTATCAGGGGCTTTAAAATGGGCAGAAAAATGAGCCACCCACTCAGACTTGGGTATTTCTAAAGCACTAAAATCAGTAGATCGACCGGGGCGAGACTTCCAAAGCAAATTTGCATCATCAGAGATTTTTGCCACCAGTTCAACTGTGATCTTCGCAACATGATCACGGAGCGCTTTACAAAACTTTCTTTCTGTATGAATAGGGACGGCATTTACAACACCAACTCTAGTCTATCACACTCTTGCCATATATGTAACCACACTTTATCCTAAGAACAAGTTTTAACTAAAATTGGATTTCGAGACCAACCATATTTTTCCGTTTTCGCCTGAGACTTGTGAACAGGTACAGCTGCTTGATCACCACATCTAATAGCATGAATAATTTATTCACAATATAGATTAAGCTATAAACGAAGCGCAGGCTCGTCCAAAACTGCAGAAGAAGGTTGAAGGAGGCGGTAAGGAACTTTTATTCAGGTCAAAATGTCACCACAAACTTTCCGGAAAAGTCCTCTGTCGATCAGATTTCAAGATTTCCTGACAGACCATTTAGAACGTAGAGCGGCCCTTGGAGAACTAGATACTGGAATACTCACGTTAATAGGAATTTGATCACTGCACAAAAAATCCTTCAAAACTGAAAAACTACATGCACAGGCTTGTCGGAGAACAGAACATGATCGATGTTTGAAGTAGTATTAGCTACAGATACGAAGGTAAATTGTTGATTTTTTTCGGGAGCACATGGAACACATTAGGCAACATCTTCTTTAAAGTTTGAGCTCGGGTGAACAATCACTTTATAAATCATAGTTGAAATCACCAATGATGAGACAACGTGGGATGAATGGAGCAGTTGTTTTACATATTTAGCCTACTTGCGACATGAGTTATTCAACTTCATTTTTGAGTCCTGATCGCCATAATCAGTGGGTAAATTAACATTCACAATAGCGAAACCATTGCTACTAACGGCAAAAAAGCGATCTTCCGAACGTAAACATTTGAATTTATGCTTGCTCAAGACAGCCAGCCCTCCGCTAGGTCGGCCCTTTTGTTTTTGAAGAGAAGCAGGGTATATCAAAGTAGAATTAGCACAATATATTTGTAGTATGTTTTTTCGATCCGGTAGTAAAAAGTTTTCCTGTATGCACACTATGTCATATTTTCAACCATTTTTTCAAGCAAGGCAAGTTCATTCAGGACGCCACCATTTATGTTCCATGATAACACCGATACACAAACTGTGGTTAGTTGCCAATTGAATGTGGGATAGTTTCGCCATGTCTATGGGAATTTGGTGTAAGGGATTATTAGAGGCTTTCGGTTTTTTGGGACAGCTGAAAGAGTAACAACTGTTTTTTCTAGATTGGCATGATACACAATATAGACTATTAGTGCAAGGGGATTCTTTGGTATGCCCGTGTCCAGTTTGCACACAGTACCCACATATCTGGGGAACTTGGCAATCTTTTGCCACATGACCATCGTCTTTGTGGTAATTACAGCCTAGCATCTGTGGGATAGATACCGATATTTTTTGACGTGAAGACTCTCGTATCCAAGTTTAGGGGGCTTTTTCAAAAAATTAATTAAAAAAAAAAATTTCCGAAAAATAAGTTTTTCAAAGAAAAGTAAAGGCCATTTTAAACTTAAGCTCAGGAGATACAAATACCTGTTAAAATTCAACTTAAAACGACCAGAAATTAAATAAACAATCATAGCAAAAAACATACAACAAGTAATAATATAAATGAATAAGTAGATCTTAAAGCGAGTAATGCTTAGATTGAATATGAAAATCAAGCTTAAAACGAAAACAAATATTTTGCTATTAAAGTATAAATGAAACTTAAAACGAACAGAAATTAAATAAACAGTCAGTGCGAACAAACATACAATATATATTAATGTAAATGAATAAATAAATCTTAAAACAAGTGAAACGTAAATTGAATATGCAAATCAAGTTTGAATCGAATAAAAATAACTACAAACAAGAGTTTGGGTATCGCCTCACTGCAGAAGCCTAAAACCTACTGCGTCATTGGCGCTTTACTGAAAACAATTCTTTTCAGTAAACTCATTTGAATTTTTTTTTCAGTAAAGTACAAATTATATTCTGGCTTTTAGAAAGCATAGCGGTTTTGAACCCTGCTCATATTAATTATATGCTCGTTTTGAGTTTGACTCTAATATTTATTTTAATATTTGTTCGTTTTGGGTTTCATTTATTTATTGATACTGATTTGGGGTTGTTGTATGCTTGGTAGATTATATGATAGTCCGGACGCAAAGTTTTCGTAACAAACCAACACGATTAGTTAGAAAAAATGGCAGAGTTAAAAAAAATGGCAAAAACTATATGAGTCTTGAACAGTCTTGGAAAGTATAAACAAAATCAAATTGAATATTAGATATATAATGATATTAATTGTTGAAAGATCCATCAGTTCAAGATTTTTTTTTTTTTTACTGTAATTTTATTTTCATTTTCAATGCTGTAAGAACAGGAAAATAATAAATTTGTAATATACGATAATTCGTTGTCAGTGAAGCACCAATGACGCAGAAGGCTTTAGGTTTTTACAGTTAAAGAAGGGGGCAGTATCCAAATTTTGTTTGTAGTGAAACTATATTTGTCTTGACTAATCTTGAAAAGAACTAATAAATTAAACTGAATATTTGATGCATAATGATATTAATTGCTAAAAGCTCATCAGTTCAAAATTTTACTGTAATTTTAATATTTTATTTTCAATATTAAGCACAAAAGAAAACATTTGTAATATAAAGCGTTTTCAGTAAAGCGCCAATGACACAGTAGGTTTTAGGCTTCTGCAGTGAGGCGATACCCAAACTCTTGTTTGTAGTTATTTTTATTCGATTCAAACTTGATTTGCATATTCAATTTAAGTTTCACTCGTTTTAAGATTTATTTATTCATTTACATTAATATATATTGTATGTTTGTTCGCATTGACTGTTTATTTAATTTCTGTTCGTTTTAAGTTTCATTTATACTTTAATAGCAAAATATTTGTTTTCGTTTTAAAGCTTGATTTTCATATTCAATCTAAGCATTACTCGCTTTAAGATATATTTATTCATTTATATTATTACTTCTTGTATGTTTTTTGCTATGATTGTTTATTTAATTTCTGGTCGTTTTGAGTTTGAATTTTAACAGGTATTTGTATCTCCTGAGCTTAAGTTTAAAATGGCCTTTACTTTTCTTTGAAAAAACTTATTTTTTCGGAAAGTTTTTTTTTTAATTAATTTTTGTTCGTTTTTGATTGCAAAAAGTTTCAAGTTTTTATGGCATGGGGGGGGGGGAGTGCTTACTGTCCGATTATTCTTGACTTTAAAAAACGGATCTAGAACTTTCAATTTAAATCGAATGAAGCTTTTTTCAAAGTCTATACGATATACGTTGTAAGTTATGCCTCCGGGCATAACTTACAACGCCTACCCCCGGACCCTGGTGGGCTTTGTCGACACCGGAGTTTTTTGTTATCAGAACTTTGAACTATTTTAACAAAATGTCTATCTCAAAATTTTATATCTGATGCATTTAGGGCGTGGAGGAGGGGGGGGGGGGGGCTAGTCACCCTCCAATCTCTTTTGACTCTTAAAAAGTGAACAAGAAATTTCAATTTTCAGTCAAATGAGACCTCTCCAAAGTTTATACGAGCATCCCTTCCATAAGAAATAATGGGAAGGATTCGGAGAATCCGTAAATTACAACTCTTGCCCTTAGGGCTGCGGGGGAGTTGTCATCCTAAAAGACCTAATTTCCAGAACTTAAAACTACGTTTAATAAAATGGCTGTCTCAAAATTTTGATTGAATGTGTTTGGGGAAAAGGTGGGCGTGAGAGGCGGGTTAGTTGCCCTCAAATCACTTTCGACTATTAAAAAGGGCACTATCCCTTTGAATTTCCAATCGAATGAGCCTTTTTGAAGTTTCTACGACACCACCTTCTATAAAAACCTTATATGCCCCCAGGGCATAACTTAAAACCCTTGCTGAACAAAATGGCTATCTCAAAATTTTGATTGGATGTGTTTGGGGGAATAATGAGCGTGGGGGGGGGCTAGTTGCCCTCCAATCACTTTCGACTATTAAAAAGGGCACTAGCTTTTTGAATTTCCAATCGAACGAGCCTGTTTTGAAGTTTCTACGACAACGCCTTCTATAAAAACCTTATATGCCCCCAAGGCATAACTTAAAACCTTGCCCTGAGGTTTGTGGGGGAGTATCCTCCTCAAAAATATATTTTCTATCTGGAAATCAACTACGCTGAACAAAATGGCTATCTCAAAATTTTGATTGGATGTCTTTAGGGGAATGATGAGCGTGGGGGGGGGCTAGTTGCCCTCTGATCATTTTCGACTATTAAGAAGGGCACTTGCCCTTTAATTTCCAATTAAATGAGCCTGTTTTGAAGTTTCTACGACAACGCCTTCTATAAAAACCTTATATGCCCCCAGGGCATAACTTAAAACCCTTGCCCTGAGTGTTGTGGGGGAGTGTCCTCCTCAAAAATATATTTTTCTATCAGGAAATCAACTACGCTGAACAAAATGGCTATCTGAAAATTTTGATTGGATGTGTTTGAGGGAATGATGGGCGGGGGGGGGGGGGGGGGGGGGGAGGGGGGCTAGGTGCCCTCTAATCATTTTCGACTATTAAAAAGGGCACTGGAACTCTCGATTTCCAATAGAATGAGCCCCCTTTGAAGCTTCTACGACGACCCCTTCCATATGAAGTGCCTCTGGAAAAAAAAAAAATAATAAAACATTTTAGCCGTATGGCCTTTACTATAGGCAACGCTGTAGCCTCTGATAAAAACCTTATATGCCCCCAGGGCATAACTTAAAACCCTTGCCCTGAGGGTTGTGGGGGAGTGTCCTCATCAAAAATATATTTTCTATCTGGAAATCAACTACGCTGAACAAAATGGCTATCTCAAAATTTTGATTGGATGTGTTTGGGGGAATAATGAGCGTGGGGGGGGGCTAGTTGCCCTCCAATCACTTTCGACTATGAAATAGGGCACTAGCTTTTTGAATTTCCAATCGAACGAGCCTGTTTTGAAGTTTCTACGACAACGCCTTCTATAAAAACCTTATATGCCCCCAAGGCATAACTTAAAACCCTTGCCCTGAGGTTTGTGGGGGAGTATCCTCCTCAAAAATATATTTTCTATCTGGAAATCAACTACGCTGAACAAAATGGCTATCTCAAAATTTTGATTGATGTCTTTAGGGGAACGATGTGTCTTAGAAGGGCGATGGGCGTGGGGGGGGGCTAGTTGCCCTCTGATCATTTTCGACTATTAAGAAGGGCACTTGCCCTTTAATTTCCAATTAAATGCGCCTGTTTTGAATTTTCTACGACAACGCCTTCTATAAAAACCTTATATGCCCCCAGGGCATAACTTAAAACCCTTGCCCTGAGTGTTGTGGGGGGAGTGTCCTCCTCAAAAATATATTTTCTATCTGGAAATCAACTACGCTGAACAAAATTGCTATCTGAAAATTTTGATTGGATGTGTTTGGGGAAATGATGGGCGGGGGGGGAGGGGGGCTAGTTACACTCCAATCACTTTCGACTATTAAAAAGGGCAGTAGCTCTTTAATTTCCAATCGAATGAGCCTGTTTTGAAGTTTCTATGACAACGCTTCTATAAAAACCTTATATGCCCCCAGGTTATAACTTAAAACCCTTGCGCTGAGGGTTGTGGGGGAGTATCCTCCTCAAAATATATTTTCTATCTGGAAGTGAACTATGCTGAACAAAAACGGCTATCTGAAAACTTTGATTGGATGTGTTTGGGGGTATGATGGGCGTAGGGGGGAGAGGGGGGCTAGTTGCCCTCCAAACATTTTCGACTATTAGAAAGGGCACTAGCCCTTTAATTTCCAATCCAATGAGCCTGTTTTGAAGTTTCTACAACAATGCCTTCTATAAAAACCTTATATGCCCCCAGGGCATAACTTAAAACTTTGCCCTGAGGGTTGTGGGGGGGTGTCCTCCTCAAAAATATATTTTCTATCTGGAAGTGAACTATGCTGAACAAAACGGCTATCTGAAAATTTTGATTGGATGTGTTTGGGGAAAGGATGGGTGTGGGGGGGGGGAGGGGGCTAGTTACACTCCAATCACTTTCGACTATTAAAAAGGGCAGTAGCTCTTTAATTTCCAATCGAATGAGCCTGTTTTGAAGTTTCTACGACAACGGCTTCTATAAGAACCTTATATGCCCCCAGGTTATAACTTAAAACCCTTGCCCTGAGGGTTGTGGGGGAGTATCCTCCTCGAAAATAGATTTTCTATCTGGAAATCAACTACGCTGAATAAAATGGCTATCTCAAAATTTTGATTGGATGTGTTTGGGGGAATAATGAGCGTGGGGGGGCTAGTTGCCCTCCAATCACTTTCGACTATTAAAAAGGGCACTAGCTTTTTGAATTTCCAATCGAACGAGCCTGTTTTGAAGTTTCTACGACAACGCCTTCTATAAAAACCTTATATGCCCCCAAGGCATAACTTAAAACCCTTGCCCTGAGGTTTGTGGGGGAGTATCCTCCTCAAAAATATATTTTCTATCTGGAAATCAACTACGCTGAACAAAATGGCTATCTCAAAATTTTGATTGGATGTCTTTAGGGGAATGATGGGCGTGGGGGGGGCTAGTTGCCCTCTGATCATTTTCGACTATTAAGAAGGGCACTTGCCCTTTAATTTCCAATTAAATGAGCCTGTTTTGAAGTTTCTACGACAACGCCTTCTATAAAAACCTTATATGCCCCCAGGGCATAACTTAAAACCCTTGCCCTGAGTGTTGTGGGGGAGTGTCCTCCTCAAAAATATATTTTCTATCAGGAAATCAACTACGCTGAACAAAATGGCTATCTGAAAATTTTGATTGGATGTATTTGGGGAAATGATGGGCGGGGGGGGGGGGGTAGGGGGGCTAGTTACACTCCAATCACTTTCGATTATTAAAAAGGGCAGTAGCTCTTTAATTTCCAATCGAATGAGCCTGTTTTGAAGTTTCTACGACAACGGCTTCTATAAAAACCTTATATGCCCCCAGGTTATAACTTAAAAAAACCCTTGCGCTGAGGGTTGTGGGGGAGTATCCTCCTCAAAATATATTTTCTATCTGGAAGTGAACTATGCTGAACAAAACGGCTATCTGAAAACTTTGATTGGATGTGTTTGGGGGTATGATGGGCGTAGGGGGGGGGGCTAGTTGCCCTCCAATCATTTCGACTATTAAAAAGGGCACTAGCCCTTTAATTTCCAATCGAATGAGCCTGTTTTGAAGTTTCTACAACAATGCCTTCTATAAAAACCTTATATGCCCCCAGGGCATAACTTAAAACTTTTGCCCTGAGGGTTGTGGGGGGTGTCCTCCTCAAAAATATATTTTCTATCTGGAAGTGAACTATGCTGAACAAAAACGGCTATCTGAAAATTTTGATTGGATGTGTTTGGGGAAAGGATGGGTGTGGGGGGGGGGGGGGGGAGGGGGGCTAGTTACACTCCAATCACTTTCGACTATTAAAAAGGGCAGTAGCTCTTTAATTTCCAATCGAATGAGCCTGTTTTGAAGTTTCTATGACAACGGCTTCTATAAGAACCTTATATGCCCCCAGGTTATAACTTAAAACCCTTGCCCTGAGGGTTGTGGGGGAGTATCCTCCTCAAAAATAGATTTTCTATCTGGAAATCAACTACGCTGAATAAAATGGCTATCTCAAAATTTTGATTGGATGGTTTGGGGGAATGATGGGCGTGGGGGGGGGGGGGGGGGGGCTAGTTGCCCTCTAATCATTTTCGACTATTAAAAAGGGCACTGGAACTCTCGATTTCCAATAGAATGAGCCCCCTTTGAAGCTTCTACGACGACCCCTTCCATATGAAGTGCCTCTGAAAAAAAAAATAATAAAACATTGGAGCCGTATGGCCTTTACTATAGGCAACGCTGTAGCCTCTGATAAAAACCTTATATGCCCCAGGGCATAACTTAAAACCCTTGCCCTGAGGGTTGTGGGGGAGTGTCCTCATCAAAAAATATTTTCTATCTGGAAATCAACTACGCTGAACAAAATGGCTATCTCAAAATTTTGATTGGATGTGTTTGGAGGAATAATGAGCGTGGGGGGGGGGGCTAGTTGCCCTCCAATTACTTTCGACTATTAAAAAGGGCACTAGCTTTTTGAATTTCCAATCGAACGAGCCTGTTTTGAAGTTTCTACGACAACGCCTTCTATAAAAACCTTATATCCCCCCCCAAGGCATAACTTAAAACCCTTGCCCTGAGTTTCGTGGGGGAGTATCCTCCTCAAAAATATATTTTCTATTTGGAAATCAACTACGCTGAACAAAATGGCTATCTCAAAATTTTGATTGGATGTCTTTAGGGGAATGATAGGCTTGGGGGGGGGGGCTAGTTGCCCTCTGATCATTTTTGACTATTAAGAAGGGCACTTGCCCTTTAATTTCCAATTAAATGAGCCTGTTTTGAAGTTTCTACGACAACGCCTTCTATAAAAACCTTATATGCTCCCAGGGCATAACTTAAAACCCTTGCCCTGAGTGTTTGTGGGGGAGTGTCCTCCTCAAAAATATATTTTCTATCAGGAAATCAACTACGCTGAACAAAATGGCTATCTGAAAATTTTGATTGGATGTGTTTGGGGAAATGATGGGCGGGGGGGAGGGGGGCTAGTTACACTCCAATCACTTTCGACTATTAAAAGGGGCAGTAGCTCTTTAATTTCCAATCGAATGAGCCTGTTTTGAAGTTTCTACGACAACGGCTTCTATAAAAACCTTATATGCCCCCAGGTTATAACTTAAAACCCTTGCGCTGAGGGTTGTGGGGGAGTATCCTCCTCAAAAATAGATTTTCTATCGGGAAATCAACTACGCTGAATAAAATGGCTATCTCAAAATTTTGATTGGATGTGTTTGGGGGAATGATGGGCGTTGGGGGGGGGCTAGTTGCCCTCTAATCATTTTCAACTATTAAAAAGGGCACTGGAACTCTCGATTTCCAATAGAATGAGCCCCCTTTGAAGCTTCTACGACGACCCCTTCCATATGAAGTGCCTCTGGAAAAAAAAGAATAATAAAACATTGGAGCCGTATGGCCTTTACTATAGGCAACGCTGTAGCCTCTGATAAAAACCCTTATATGCCCCCAGGGCATAACTTAAAAATCCTTGCCCTGAGGGTTGTGGGGGAGTGTCCTCATCAAAAATATATTTTCTATCTGGAAATCAACTACGCTGAACAAAATGGCTATCTCAAAATTTTAATTGGATGTGTTTGGGGGAATAATGAGCGTGGGGGGGGGGGCTAGTTGCCCTCCAATCACTTTCGACTATTAAAAGGGGCACTAGCTTTTTGAATTTCCAATCGAATGAGCCTTTTTTGAAGTTTCTACGACAACGCCTTCTATAAAAAAACCTTAAATGCCCTCAGGGTATAACTTAAAACCCTTGCCCTGAGGGTTGTGGGGGAGTGTCCTCCTCAAAAATATATTTTCTATCTGGAAATCAACTACGCGGAAAAAAATGGCTATCTGAAAATTTTGATTGGATGTGTTTGGGGAAATGATGGGCGGGGGGGGAGGGGGGCTAGTTACACTCCAATCACTTTCGACTATTAAAAAGGACAGTAGCTCTTTAATTTCCAATCGAATGAGCCTGTTTTGAAGTTTCTACGACAACGGCTTCTATAAAAACCTTATATGCCCCCAGGTTATAAACTTAAAACCCTTGCGCTGAGGGTTGTGGGGGGAGTATCCTCCTCAAAAATAGATTTTCTATCGGGAAATCAACTACGCTGAATAAAATGGCTATCTCAAAATTTTTGATTGGATGTGTTTGGGGGAATGATGGGCGTTGGGGGGGGGGGCTAGTTGCCCTCTAATCATTTTCGACTATTAAAAAGGGCACTGGAACTCTCGATTTCCAATAGAATGAGCCCCCTTTGAAGCTTCTACGACGACCCCTTCCATATGAAATGCCTCTGGAAAAAAAGAATAATAAAACATTGGAGCCGTATGGCCTTTACTATAGGCAACGCTGTAGCCTCTGATAAAAACCTTATATGCCCCAGGGCATAACTTAAAAACCCTTGCCCTGAGGGTTGTGGGGGAGTGTCCTCATCAAAAATATATTTTCTATCTGGAAATCAACTACGCTGAACAAAATGGCTATCTCAAAATTTTGATTGGATGTGTTTGGGGGAATAATGAGCGTGGGGGGGGGCTAGTTGCCCTCCAATCACTTTCGACTATTAAAAAGGGCACTAGCTTTTTGAATTTCCAATCGAATGAGCCTTTTTTGAAGTTTCTACGACAACGCCTTCTATAAAAACCTTAAATGCCCTCAGGGTATAACTTAAAACCCTTGCCCTGAGGGTTGTGGGGGAGTGTCCTCCTCAAAAATATATTTTCTATCTGGAAATCAACTACGCGGAAAAAAAATGGCTATCTCAAAATTTTGATTGGATGTGTTTGGGGAAATGGTGAGCGTGGGGGGGGGGGGGGGGGGGGCTAGTTGCCCTCCAATCATTTTCGACTATTAAAAAGGGCACTAGAACTCTGGATTTCCAATCGAATGAGCCCCCTTTGAAGTTTTTCTACGACGACCCCTTCCATATGAAGTGCCTATGGGGGAAAAAAAAAAAAATAATAATAAAACATTGGAGCCGTATGGCCTTTAGTATAGGCAACGCTACAGCGTTGCCTCTGATTCTCTAGATCATTCTGAGAAGGGAATGATAATTTAAAAGTTAATGAAGGCCCCCAATGTTCGGCCTTGATGCAGTTAGGAATCAAGGCTTGTAATCCATCATGAAACTCGAATGGTTCCTGCTTTAAGATACCCATAAAATGTTTAGCTTTGATTTTTACAGCTACACTATCGTCCGAAGTTTTAAACGAATCTGCAATCTCTCAGCCGTTCTAACATTGTCTACAAGAACTTTAGACTCTGATTTATGTCAATTCTTTCTTGGAACTGGTTAAAAGAAATATTTAGGAAACCAAAAATAGCAAGAAGTCAGCATATTATTATACATAGAGGCAGTTCTACATTTGTGGGTGAGTATGTGAATCCAAAGCATAAGGAATAGTGTATTGTCAGTGCCTACTATGCATCTTAATTACAAATAAGAAAATTTGAAGCTATATTGAAGTTTCAATTAACTATCGGAAGTAAAAATTTAAACAATTGAATGATTCCTGTAGCGGACCCCTCCTCTTACCAACTTCTATGAGCAAACAACAACCAAAACAAAACCTATTGGATTATAGTACAAATATTATTTTCAAAAGCATTACTCATAATATTTGACCATTTTGTGACAAAGCAGAAAGTAAATTTTGAATAAAAGTTTGTCGTTTAAAAATTTTTTCAAACATTTTATCTGTTTTTAGTGTTTGTATTTGCAGATTTTGGCATCGAAATTACAGAAGATGATCAAGTTTTAACAGAAGCTCGACTCTTTTATGTTAAAGGTAAGTACCGTGTTCAGCTAAATTAGTAGTAATTAATAGATAACCACTAAATGAAAAGTCAAACTAAGGAAATTCTTGGTCAATTTTCATCGTATAGATAATTTAAAATAATTTTAATGGATAATATGAGAGTATTTGCAGGAGCAAAGGCACACATTAGTCTAACCCTTGGGGTTAGACTAATGTTCATAAGAGGATTTTTTCCTGGGCTGGGTGTCTAAAACACCGAAAAAATATTCTAGGTCACATGGTAAAATTCTAGTTTGGCCACTTTTTGTTATCTTGGAAAGGGGTTAGACAAGGAAAATGAAACTTCAGTAATGAATCCAGGGCAAAAAACATACTCTGGGAAGGTATTGCCAAGCTCCCATGTAACCCCTGTTCTGATTTCGAAATCTTAGAAATTTGCCTACTTGACAGGTACCATACCTATTGAAATTTTGAAAGAACAACATTTTACCTTAATTTTCACTTATCAGTTCTTTTTTCAATGGTTTTAGTTATGAAGATGCAATTCCTGTTATTTGAGTTGAATTTTAAGCCATGTCTATGGGTTTTCTCAAAATCTAGGAAATATATTTGCAGATCTTTGAACCCTAAAAAATTAGGATTGAGCAAAGTTGTGAAGCTGAAAACAGTTTTCTTGTACTTCATTTAAGCAAAACGTTCGTAAATAAAATTAAACAAGTTTCGAGAAAGCCATTTAACTAAATAAAAGTAAATTAATATGAAAATTTTGTTTTAATTATTCATGTACGGTGAGCCAAGATCAAAACCTGCATTTATTCAAAAACGTTCAAAAAATTAAATAAAAAAAAACAAGTTTTTTAAACTGAAAGTAAGGAGCGACATTAAAACTTAAAACGGACAGAAATTATTCTGTATATGAAAGAGACTGTCCCCTCCTCAACGCCTCGCTCTTTACGCTAAAGTTTTTTATTGTTTTAAAAAATAAAGTTGTGAGACAGAGTCAAACTTTAGCGTAAAGAGCGAGGCGTTGAGGAGGGGACAGTCTCTTTCATATACAGAATAATTTCTGTTCGTTTTAAGTTTTAATGTCGCTCCTTACTTTCAGTTTAAAAAACTTGTTTTTTTTTATTAATTTTTGAACGTTTTTGAATAAATGCAGGTTTTGATCTTGGCTCACCGTACATGAATAATTAAAACAAAATTTTCATATTAATTTACTTTTATTTAGTTAAATGGCTTTCTCGAAACTTGTTTAATTTTATTTACGAACGTTTTTATTAGTAATAAATATACGTAACTTACGAATTAACTTACGTAACGAACTTCTATATTCATATATTTTTAATACATTTATTAGGGGGTTCGCCCCCT
Organism: Artemia sinica; assembly: GCA_027921565.1. Taxonomy (NCBI): domain Eukaryota; kingdom Metazoa; phylum Arthropoda; class Branchiopoda; order Anostraca; family Artemiidae; genus Artemia; species Artemia sinica. The sequence goes on along the minus strand of CM051266.1, from coordinate 24,866,065 downwards.
AGTCAATACCTTGCTCTTTAAGCGAAAGTTCAAATTTTGTTCCAATTCTTTAGAAATGACCGCTTAATCACAAAGGCCGTTAATTAGAATAAATAGCTCTTATGAAAGTACTAAAAAATCTTTGGCTTAAAGAGCGAGGCATTGACTACGGGGTGAACCCAATTATATATGTAATATTTTCTGTTCGTTTAAAGTTTCGATGTTGCTGCTGTTGCAGTTGAAATACTTGTTTTTTTATATTAAATTTATGATCTTTTTTTGAATAATGCTGGGAAGTCCGGCGTCCCCTTCATAGCAATGTCCCTTCCCCCATGAAAACTTCCTTCATGGAAAGATTCCTCCCACATAACTCCTGATTCACCCCCCCCCCCCTCCCCCCACTACCAGGAAAAATCTCCCCTGAAAACGTCTGTATACTTCCAAATAACCAATACTATATGTTAACATTGGGTAAAGTTCATAACTTTCAGCCCTCCCCCCGGGAAGTTCGGGGGATTAAGTCATCCTAAAAGACATACTTATAATATTTTCGAACATGCTGAACAAAAATGGCTATCTCAAAATTTTGATCAGGTGACTTTGTGAAAAAAATGAGCGTGGGAGGGGGCCTAGTTGCCCTCCATTTTTTTTGGTCACTTAAAAAGGGCACTAGAACTTTCAATTTCCATTCCAATGAGCCCTTTCCACGATATTCTAGGACAACTGGTTCGATACGATCACCCCTGGGAAAAAAAAAAAAAAACAAACAAACAAATAAACACGCACCCGTGATCTTTCTTCTGGCTTAAAATGCAAAAATTCCACATTTTTGTAGATGGGAGCTTGAAACCTCTACAGTAGGGTTCTCTGATACGCGGAATATGATGGTGTGATTTTCATTAATGTTCTATAACTTTTAGGGGTCTTTCCCCCCTTTTTCGAAAATCAGCCAAATTTTCTCAGGCGCCTAACTTTTGATGGAAAGGATTAAACTTGATGAAACTTATATATTTGAAATCAGCATTAAAATGTGATTCTTTTGATGTATCTATTTGCATCAAAATACCGTTTTCTAGAGTTTCGGTTAATCTATTGACAAGGTTTACTCTTTACTTATTGTTAGTCACCATCAACAATTCGATAATGGCTGCAGAAAATTCTGTTCCTGTCTATATCTGTGATAGTGACTCATTTTCAGAGGTGGGTTTAGGGGGGGGGGAGTGAGGGGGTATTTGCCTCAGGCATGGAAACTTTAGGGACGCACAATCTAAAATAAATAATCTAATGATTATAATCATTTTGTAATTTTTTATTGAAATAAAGTAGAGGGTGCAGTTAATAAATGAAAGTAATCAATAAATTATTAATTATCTAATAAAAAAAATAGAATTAAAATAATTAAATTATAATTATAAAATTAATTGAGTTAAAATAACTAATAATAATTAAAAATTTTGAGTAATAAATTGAAAATAATTTTGTTGATAAATGAAAATTTTGCCTGAATATCTTATGGGAGACAGAGGGGGGGGGGGATAATCAAGATTTTGCCCTGGGTGCAAGAGAGGCCAGAAACGCCACTGCTCATTTTCTACTCAAGCTGGTACATAGCACAATTCTGCTCTAACAGTATAAATGCTTTATTTTGCCCAGCCACAGCTTTAATTTTACCTTTCGTTTTAGTCTTACAGAAATACGGCAACATAAAAGGCTTATGGAAAGCCAAATCCTTTTCAGATTATGGTGGACTCATGCAAGTAAAAGTAAGCTTTTTGTAAATATTTATTTTAGACACTGGGTAAAATTATGTGTAATATGTTAAGCGTCACTTCTGAAATTCCAGGTCTTTGAATTGATTTGCAAAAGAAAGCTCAGGGTGCTTCTTGAGCTTAAAAGTGCTTCCTTGCGGTTGTCCGATTTGTCAGCTTTCTTAAGAACAAAGCTATATTGTCATATGTTTTAAGAATCCAAAATTCAGATACATTGCTATTGTATAGTGGTTCTAGGTCCGATTTTTTTTTTTTGTAAGACAGTATAACTCCTTCTAAAACTTGTATGAGGGTCCACAAAAAAAAAAAAATCGAAAAAAAGAAAAATAGTAGACATTGGTGCACATATATCTGATCCTTTAGATTTTTGATGCATTACTATGCACCAGGGGCAGCCTCTTATGTGCTAAGAGCAGTTTAAATATTCTGAATTAGGATATTCTTTTCTTTTTTAACATAACAGCCCTTCCTAAGGATTTTCTGCTATGTCTGTATGTGTGGCCTGGAACCCCTGAAGATGATAAGTCAAGCATTTTTCTATCTTTTGATATTTTTTCTTAAGTAAATAAGTTGGCATCGTATGTTTGACGTCCAAATCATATAGAATATTTAAATTAACTTACCCAACAGTGAGCGAACTCTAGAGGTGCATAGGCACCATGTAACAAACTGAACCAGTTACAAAGTGCCATAGATATACACAGTTACAACCTACATGGGAAAGGTCAGAGCATATTTCCTGGGAGCGGTGGGGGAGGTTAGATAAGAGTGCCGCCAGGGAGTTTCCCTATGGGGGAGGCAAGTATTTCCAAGGTTTTGTTTTTAACAGGATTTAGATCCGATTATTTCTTAGTTTCCTCTTTTGATACATTTTACGTGTCTTCGTGTTTTTCAGAGGGGATGGGGGGGGGGAGGCTCATTGTACTTCTGGATCCTCCCTAATGTTGCCCATGGGGGAGGGGGTCAAAATTGGAAAAATGGTAGCTTTTAAGGCTGCCAGTTTCAGGTTTTTTATTGGAAATTTTTGTCGGTGGAAAAATTTCTGACCTCTCGGTCTTTTTCCCCCTCTGTGTGCAGATATGACCCAAATTAATCTTATTTCTTTAAACATTTTATTCATAATTAGATATGAAACAAGGTTCTAGACGACAGTATTTCTTTTTGTGTTGTTTATAGAATTTGTATCCTACTTTATACTCTTACTGCATATTCTTCCCTCCTTCCCTTTTAAATAGTGTTGCCAGATTTTGTATCCCAGGATACAAAGGATAAATATATATATATATCAAAAGGTGTATCAATTGACAAGAAGACAAGGATATGGTTAAAAGGGAGCCAAAAAGGATTTTTTTTTGGTTAGCTGACATTCAGATCAAGGTTCAGTGGCAGTTTACATTGTTGATATCATACAATGCGCGTACTCATTCAAAGTTGTTCCTACTTTATCCAAAATTTGTTTAGATTCACGTGTCCAAATGTAACCGAATTCATTCAGATTCAACTTGTAAATCTTGTCTACAGTCATTGGTTCTCTCTTTGAGATGTTCACTTACGTTTTAATTTGTTGAACATTTGCATCTACTTTTATAGAGCGTGTGTTATTCATTTATTGATGGTATTATTTCGCCATAAAAACCAGGTATGTTTGATTTCACAATAATTGTTTCTTATTGAAGGTCTTATCCTTGTATGGTATACCAGACAAATACATTAAAGTGATTGGTGCTATGTACGAGAATAACACTGCTGCTACGGTTAAGGTAGGAAATGAGGTTATTAGCTGGTTTCCTATTAAATCAGGAGTTAAGCAGGGTTGTATTTTATCCCCTTTATATGGATCATTTTGATGGATTTTGACTTAAAGAGCACAGGAAAGGCAATGGGAGACCACGGAATCAAATGGGGAGGAAAAACTCTCCTGGACTTAATGATTTAAATATCCTAGATGAAAATGTAAGCAAAATGAATGAAATTGTAGAGGTTTTGTGAGTTCAGGGTGCTAGAATAGGTTTGAAAATTAATGTTAAGATTACTAAGTCACTAAGGCTAGGAATAAGTGAAGATGAAAAGGTGACGTTGAATAACGAAAAGATTGATCAGGTGGACAGCTTCACTTACCTTGGTAGCATGGGCCTACGTAGCTTCCTGCCTGGGGGGGGGCAGCCGATTCTGTGATGAAGGGTGGGGGGATGGAGCTGAAGTTATATTGGCAGTTTACAAAACTTACATTGACAGCAAGTTCTACCATACCTATGAAATCCTTATTAATAAGTAATGACCAAAAATTATAAATCATCAGTAGGCTCCAGCATTAATCTTCTTGGATTAGAACTAAATCTTTCCAAGACACTATGGATAATTGCTTCTTGTTTGACTTTTATTCTGTCATTCCAGCTGTTTATTTCCAGCTTTTTCAACCATCTACCTTTTATCAACTGCTTTTTTAGCCACCTACCTTTTTCAATTGCTTTTCAAGCACCTGCTTTTTCAACCATCTGCTTTTTCAGCCATATCTAGTGTAAGTTCGAAGTTCTAGGGGGGCAGCTGCCCCCACCTCCTCCGTACGCCCATGGGTAGTAGTATTATTAGTAAAGACAGCGGGAGCAGGGAAGATGTTAAAAATATGATGGTTTTTTCACAGTCAAAAAAAGTTTGGTAGAATAGGAAGATCAGTCTGAAAACCAAGATTAGAAAATTAGAAGCTATAGTGATGACAGTGGTCAAATCTGACTCTGAAGCATGGGTGCTCTGAAAACCGGATCAAGATTTGCTAGATGTTTTCCAGAGAAACTGCCTACGGATTGTTCTGGTTACCCGGCTGACTGACCGTGTTTCAAACAGTAGGCTGTACCAAAAGTGTGATTTAATACCGCTTTCTAGGGCTATAATGAGAGAAAGGTTGAGATGGCTAGGGCACGTTCTGCGGATGAAGGATGACAGATTCCCAAAAATGGATTTGAATAGATTTGGATGGAGGAGGAGCGTGCGTAGCTGTGTTGGCCTCAGGCGGCTTGGTGCTCCGGTGAGTTGTTAGTAGTAGTAGTCGGAGTAACTGAAAATCAAATGTTACTGTGAATTTTACTAAAAGCACTGCTAAAACTATAACTTTTTTGTGTTCTAGAAAGTTTCGTTTACTCAATTTTTGGCATTAATAGCCTATAAATTTGTATTAATACTTATCACCTTTGAATGATATGTGATTAGTTTAAGCAGCCCATTGTTGAAAATTAACTGCCACAAACTATAAGCAAAGTTGAATCACTATTTTATCTTTAACAGATAAACTACAGAAACTAAAACTGAAAATGCTCGAAGATAAAAAAAATATTCTCGTAAAAGAAAAGAAGTTGACATAACGATGGAAATTATGTCTGATGAACGTTCTTTTGTGACTTTCAGGTTCTAACCCACGAACGTTTTTTCTTTTTCAAGGTTAAACCGTTTGGAATTATTGGCTACGAGATAAGACCTCCAAAATGTCCGCATTTAAAGCAGCCAATCCGAAAAATTCCATATTTGAGATTGCAGTGTCGGAAATGGAATCGAAGCCAGTTATAAGCTGTCTTTGTGGTAGAGAGAAACACGGGCTTCGAATTTCGTGCAAATTGTCTCAAGATACTACAGTAAGATTTTTTTCCCCACTTGCTATCGACATTTGCGCTTTGCTGTCAAATAAAGTGGAAAAAAAATCAACAAACAAATATTACTCAATTATATAATTTTTTTCCTTGATATTTGAGCCGTTCAGAAGTTATTCTGATGAAGTTCAGTTAAAAAAAAAAAAAATCCGTTTGGGTTTTTGGTTTTATTAAAGCACTTGATTGAATCTAGACTTTATATAGTGACAAGAGTATTTGATAAACATCGAATTTGATCAGGATCGGTACACAAAGATTTGCGATTATAATTTAGAACCAAATAAGTCCCTCTCCGCTCACAGCTTTTCACGGTAACAGCATTGTCTACATGACGAAGCTGAATGAAGAATACTCTTTACTTAGTCTACACTAGAGCGTAGATTCAGTTAGTTACAAGGATGTTCTTTGAAAATTAGTATTAGTACCAACAAATGACAACGAAATTTTTTCCTGTAGACTAACAAGTTCACTAACTGTTCTTGAATTTTGTAATGCTGCGTTGAACAAAGTTCACAATTAGTGAACTTTTTAAGTCAATCGACCCGTAACTTGATTTGACCCTGAAATGATTATTTGTTTAGTTTAAATATAGTATGTTTTAATTTTAATACGTTCTTAACTCTACTGGATAACCGACTGTGTCATCGGAATATCTAGAGCCTTTATATATATTTTTGTTTCACTGTATAATAAAAGGACCTGCCCTTGTTTGGAACTCTTATTTGTTTTGTCATAGGAAAGGCAGTTTGGTCTTGGAAAAAAAAAAAAAATTACTAAGTCAGTCTGTATCAGAAGAAATGAAAATTCCCCTTTCAGTTTAGATAAAACAAGACTTGGGAAAAACAAGTTCTCACGGTTCTTAAATGTTTAAGGCTTTTCTCAAATATCCGCCTTTTCTCGCTTATGAAACTGTTTGAGAATTGAGGCTTCTTACATAAAAATCGTTCTCTCTGTTTTGAAGGCGTTGATACACCTTACTTGTTTAAATAACTCGTTTTTACGCTTCAGTTTTCTTCGCTTGTAAAAACTAATAAGTCGTATTATCATTGCTGTTGAGTTATCACAAACCAAAAAAACGGACTCAAAACACAGAAAGCGGATATCACTGGTAAGTGATAGAACATAGGAAAACATTTTCTTTTTCGGTAGTTTGATATGAGCTGGAATAATACTTCTTCGATCCTTAAAACTCGATGCTAAAGTTCGTTGATAAGGCCACCCAAAACACCTATAGTTGACGCTATTTGTTAATGATTTATTGAAGGGTAAACACCCCTTTTTAATTGTCACAAAGCCATAAATGAAACAAATCGATATAATGTCTGTGTTCTTATTAACTCTAATTTTATACTTTTTAAATGGCAAGCTAAGAAATGACTTACCGAAAAACCGTCTTCCATTCTGCTCTGAACAAAGTTTCTGCTGTGGCAACCCCCCAGGGGATCCCAAAGATCTTACATCTAGTTTATGCTTGTTTCATCTGGATCTGGGAGGCCCAGCCCTTCTCTTTCCATTTTGTGGGGTATTGGGAGAATTATCTTATGTAGACGGTCTTTGTCTATTTGGAAGACATGCCTTATCCTTTTACTACTACTACTACTAACAAGTCACCGCAGCACCAAGCCGCCTGAGGACAACACAGCTACGCACGCTCCTCCTCCACCCCAGTCTATCCAAAGCCTTCCTTTTTACACCCGCTCACTAAGTTCCCATTTCCTTTAAATCTTTCTTTATGACGTCCTTCCACCCCAGACGGGGACGACCTGCTTTCCGTTTAGCCCTAGACGGTTGGCCGAAAAAGAACAATCTTTGGCAATCTATCATCCTTCATCCGCACAACGTACCTAGCCACCTCAACCTTTCTTTCATTATAGCCCTAGAGAGCGGTATTGAACCACATTATTCGTATAGCCTATTATTTGAAATACGGTCAGCCGGGTACCAAGAACAATCCTTAAGCAATTTCTCTGGAAAACATCTAGCAAATCTTCATCCGCTTTTCGGAGCGTCCATGCTTCAGAACCATATTTGACCACTGTCATCACTGTAGCTTCTAATATTCTAATCTTGGTTTGTAGACTATCTTCCTATTCATCCAAACTTTTTTCAAACTGTGAAAAAAAAACACCATGAGCCTTGGCTATTCTACTTTTAACATCTTCACTGCTCCCACCATCTTTACTAATAATACTACCAAGGTAAGTGAAGCTGTCCACCTGATCAATCTTGTCATTACCCAACGTCACCTTTTCATCTTCACTTATTCCTAGCCTTAGTGACTTAGTCTTCTTAACATTAATTTACAAACCAATTCTAGCACCCTGAACTCGCAAAACCTCTAAAACTTCATTCATTTTGCTTACACTTTCATTTAGGATGCTTAAATCATCAGCATAATCCAAGTCCAGGAGACCTTTTCCTCCCCATTTGATTCTGTGGTCTCCCATTGCCTTTCCTGTGCTCCTTTAAAACAAAGTCCATCAAAATAATCCATATAAAGGGGGATAGAACATAACCCTGCTTAACTCCTGATTTAATACAAAACCAGCTGCTAACCTCATTTCCTACCTTAACCGCAGCAGTGTTATTCTCGTACATAGCTCTAATCACTTTAATGTAATTGTCTGGTATACCATACAAGGATAAAACCTTTACTAAAGCTCTTCTATCAACAGAATCGAACGCTTGCTCATAATCTATAAAACTGAGGACCAAAGGTGTTTGAAAACTCAGGCACTTCTCAATTATTAGCCTAAGAGTTAAAATTAGCCTAAGAGTTAAAACTGTTCTTCTCTTAAAACTTTGTCTATGGCATCTCTCAGTCTAAAAAGTATCATATTACTAAGTAATTTACTACCTACAGAGACCAGGCTAATGCCTCGATAATTACCACACCCATTTTTATCACCTTTTTTATAAAGTGGCTTAATTAACGTTTCCCTAAAATCATTAGGTACTTCCCCTTTTTCAAAAATCATATTCATAATTTTCAGTAACTTATTTCTAACCTCAGAGCCACCATATTTAAGAAACTCATTTAACACCCTATCAGCACCTGGAGCCTTATTATTTTTTAATCCTTTTAGTACTGTTGCTAATTCCTCCGCATAAAACAAATCTTCCTTCACATCCAAGGTATCACAAACATTTTCATTTTCCTCTATATCTTTTCCTGCAACTCTATCTCGGTTAAGCAAATTTTCAAAATGTTCGGCCCATCTTTCTTTAGTTTTTTCCTTATCGCTAATTGCGGCCCCATTCCTATCTTTAACTGGGCCAAGTCCAGATTGACTACTCCCTCTCAATTTGTTAACATGCCAGTACAATATTTTACTATTATGCCGTCTAGCTGCATCTTCCAGATCCTCGGCAATTTTATCCAGGGCTTCCACTTCACACCCCCTTAGTTCATATTTTAATGCTTTCTCCACTTTCTTTACATTCCTTTTGTTTTCATATGACCTATCACTCAGATAATTCTTGTACAAGTCCTTTCTCCTTTCTATTAAACATAAAGCTTTTTCACTAATATTCTTAGCTGCAGTTCTAGCTTTCTTCCCTAATACACCTTCAGCAACTTCACTAATTGTTTTTCTAAAATTATTCCAACCATCTTCCACATTATCAAATTTTAAAATCTTAAGTTTAGTATTCAACTGTTCATGGAAAGTTTCTCTCAAATTCTCATCCTGGAGTGTACCAACATCATAACTTCCCGGGAGGTAGTTACCCTTCCGATATTTCAGCTTTAAATTAACCCTTGACACTACTAGATGGTGATCTTTACTTTCTGATCAATAACGGCACTCCTATATACCCTAGTATCTTGTATTGATCCTGCCAGTCTTCGGTTTACTATAACATAATTTAAGTCATTCTTTAACGAAAGGAGACGAATTACGTGGAGATGAGTCGCAAAACTTTCACCGGGGCTGAGTGACTTCATCCTTTCTATATCTTATATTAAAGAGAAGATCTATATATTTAATCGCAGCACAATTGCCCAAGCGTTGGCACAAGAATCTAAAAGAAATTAAAAATTGTTAAAGTACAAGTTGAACTTTAAATGCTCAACTTAAGAAAATGCCATTCTCAACTCATATGTGAGGATCTGATCTAAGTTACAGGACACAATTACTGGTAATGGCCAAAACTTGACCCACTTTTCACGTAGTCATTAGAAAAGGATGGAACACGCCCTCTGCCTTGGGCTTTGGCCAGTTAGTCATGATATTGAAGATTTTTCAATATACGAAGAAAAAATTCACTGATAAATTGTATTTATAATTGATCGTTCTTATAAATTATGTTTCACAGAACAGGGGCTCTCGATTTGTTCATGGATTTAACCTTGAATCTATCCAAGTGGATGCGCAGTTTTTGGATATAGAGAATTTTTTGTGGCCAAATTCGAGCTTGTGAGCAAGACTCATAATCGAGTAGTTTATGTGAACTGGACTAAAAATAGGCTATGAAACTTTGTGGGCGTAACTGTACAAAGAAGCTTCAAAAAATTATCTATTATTTCAAGAAAAAAATTACCCTTTTGATGGGTCTTTGAAAACATAAAATCTTTTGAAGAACTAATATTGAATATACATAAGTTTCGGGTTATACTGACTCAAGGTGCAATGTAGTGTTTACCCAGCTACAGGACTTACTTTTAGATGGTTCCTCCTTTTAAGAATGTTATTACAATTTCTGCTTGATGGTGTGTCATCATAGGACTTGAGCATGTATACAAAGTTTAGAATCATTTGAATTGGACACTATACAAAAGCAGAGAAGCTATGTGGAAAGAGCATTTTTGGCCATTTTTGTAGTTCTTATGAGTGATAAACTGAGCGAAGTAGCTGAGCACCTCTGAATCATCACAGCGGTTAACAATCCTCAAGGAAGCAAGGAAGAGGATTGCTGTTGGCATAATACTTCAACTAATCTTAGGCTCATAACTTCTTATAGAGACAGTTACATCTGTGAATGAATTAGTCTGTGGTGAAGCAGTATTTTGTCTAATTTCTTTTCTAAAAATTAGTATTCACTTGGACGAATTTTTAAATTTTGAGATCCTTAGACGAGTTTATTTGTTTTCAGTTATGTACAGATCAGTTTACAACTTCTTGTTTGTCCCATAGTTCACATAAAGGAGTCGATGAATACACTGGAGAGGATCTCGTTGATTGGCTTAATCAGGAGCTTGATTTGCAAACTCCAGGTGGTCAGTTATCCCAAGAATGTTTGTGCTTAAATTCATCTCCTCCAAACACTTTGAGTAAGTCTTCTTTGCTTCGTTTTAAAATTGTATGAAGTAGGTAACTTTATGTGTTAGATATGTAAGAACGTGCTAAATTGTCTTTACTATAGGCTGGTTTTCACGAGATTCCCGGAAAAACTTTCCTGCTCGGCGACAAGTCTCGAAAACGCTGGAAAGGAGAATAGGAAAGTGGAAAACTAAGACGACGGTTGGAGCACAAAAACTAGTGGAAGACGTCTGCTAAACTGCCCCTCTTGATCTGTGCAATTCTTCGGCCTATTTGAAAATTATGCCAGGAATGTGGTTTCCACCTCCACTTTCCACGATCTGTCTGAATTTACTTTCTGAAAAAGCAGGAAGCGTTTTCAAGTCGTGACTCGAATGGAAAGATTCCTATCTGTCCTCGTACACGGAAACACACGGAAAGCGATTTTGGATCTGCTTTCCAAATCGCGGGAACCGCCCTTAACATATTTGAGCCATTGCTAAACCAATTAAATTAAGGATGTTTTTTACATTTTAGAAAGTTCAGCCCGAAAGCCGCTTGCTTCACTTTTAACTTAGTGCTTTCGTAAGAACCACCTTTGCTGAAAGGACCACCTTCTCGTAAGGACCACCTTTGTCTCTGGAAATCCGAAGTTGTTGCATAGGCTACAATTTTATTCGATAATTGTGTAATTGCTAAGACTAGGAATGTATCATCAAGTAATTGACGGTCCCGTATGCCTTCTATAAAAAAAAGAAATTTCTTCTATTGATTTTTTTTGGAGAGTTTGAACTAATCCGTACGACAATGTACTAAAACACGTCCGTTCTGTTCAAACACATTAGCAAATACAAAAATCTGGTTTTTTTACTTGATGACTAGTACATTAAATCAAGAATAGCAATGATCAATCTTCATGATTTTTCTTTGTCGCCAGTTCTATGGACTTAATCGAGTTGGCTTCTGAAGCAGCTCTTGTCGTAGTGGAAGGTTTAATAAAAAGAATTAAAAAGTGTACGTTATCATATGAATTAGAACAATTTGTAGCACTGTATGCTTAATAATGGATAGACATAGAAGGTTACCAGTCAAAATTATGACAAAAATTTTCCATTACCTCTTGCTCAAAGACTTCTTCATAAAATATTATTCTATATCAGGGGCGTAATTTGCTATGGGGCAGGGGGGGGGGACTGCGCCTTCAAGACCTCGGTTTTGCCATTATAAAGTACTATAAAGTACCTTTATGGTACTAAATAGTACATTTATGGGTACCAAATGGCATATTTTTTTTTTGTTTTTACTGCTATTTTCACTTGATTTGGGAAAATCGGCTCCAACTTTGCCCCCCCCCCCCCCCCCAGGATTTCGATGAAATTATGCCACTGTTCTATATACAGTATGAATAAATGAAGTCATATTATTCAGATAAACACTACCATTTCAAGGTGAATTGTCTGTAATTTGCATAATTGGAGGACAACTGTTGCTGTGAATATCTTAGAAACGCTATTTGTCCTCCGCTGCAGAATTATGAAAATGCAGATAATTTGGAGGAAAACTGTTGCTGTGAATACCTTAGAAACGCTATTTTTCCTCTGCTTTAGAATTATGAAAATGTGAATAATTGGAGGGAAACTGTTGCTGTGAATATCTTAGAAATGCTATTTTTTTCTGCTGTAGAATTATGAAAATGTGAAGTGAGTCTTTTCGTTTTGAACCCAACGCTTTTGTGCTTATAAAAACCTATAATATTTTATCTAACACACTGTTTGTATTTCTCATTGTCTCCTAAAGAGACGCTGAATAGCAACTCTGATAGCCTGGAATTTTAAGGTGAGTTGCTCCACAATGAAAAAAGATTGAACCTAGATCTCATTTAATCCAAGTGGACAATGAGTGTTTTTTTATAAAACCTGAAGCTTTCAGTTCTTTAATTTCATCGAATCCTTGAAATGCAAAAAATAGCAGGAGGTTACCGAGGAAAAAAGAAGATAGCAAGTAGTATCTAAATATAACCACTTCGCAAAAGTACATATATAATAAAAATAAAAGCGGTAAAAAACAACCTAGAAAAACAGTGTCATGTCAATTTACGAAAAATAGAATACATTTATTCTTTGGTTGTTCTGCTTCCAAACGTTGACTTTTCGGATATTGACGTGTCAAATGTTGAATGTTGTTCTAAATGTCGTCTTTTGGAAGGGAGAGAAAATTAAGTTTTCGTTTGTTTTTTCTTTATTCATAAATAGAAATAGTGAGCGAAATATTCTATAAGTTTCATAACGAGTCACAATAAAGAATTTTTAGGCGTGGAAAAACTTTTCTTAGATTTAACGAGAAAGACTGAGAGAGAGAGAGAAGAAAGTTTGCGAAAGTGACTAAAATTCTTTTCCTCACTTTTTTTCTATATAAGGTTCTTATTTGGTAGGAGGGTTTTCTCTTTTGGGTTTCTGGGGCATTATTTTCCTCTCCCTCAACGCGCAACCCTTTCTTGTTTCTTTTTACTAAAGTTCTATTTCAAGGATACACATTCTTTCAGATATGGAGGAACGTATCAGAGACTAGAGTTGCCAAAAGTACCCGCAGGTAAAAGGGTACCAATAAAACCTGGGCTTTTAAGGGCACCTATTCGGCCCATGGTTTGGAGATAATCATGTTGACATACAACCTCGAAGGGACAAAAGTTGAAGGAATCAAAGTAACGGTATGTCCAATGTTCACTTTGACATAAAACAAACAAGAGCCAAGTTACCTATTCTCTGTTTTGTTGTTTTTTCTGTCTTGGATAATCAGTTGTCGTCATCAGTCATGCGCGCAGTAACCAATCTAAGAGGGAGAACAATTTATCGAAGGGAAGTGACGGGGAGATTGGAAAAATGCAAATAGCGGTGAATTTCACGTATATGGATAAAATCATATAAATCTTTATATTGGGGTGGGGTACCGTCCTGCCCTCCAGCATACATACCTGCTTAGGCTATTGGAATTTTTTTTTTACCAAATTTATTATAGTGCACCATGGGCCTGTAACCAATTTATGATATATACAGTGCTGTGATTGGCTCCATTAATAAGTGGTGATAAGTGATGCGATGAAGAAGAATATGATGACTTATTTTTCTATATGACTGCTCATTCTTATTACTTGTTATAACTTCTATATGACATATACATGACTTATTCTTCTAAAAGATCAGAATAATAAGTGATGACGATGTTTTATTTATTTAACACAGTACAACTTGCAACATAACATCAACTTGTAACAAGGCAGAAAAAACAGTTGTAGAATTCAATGCATTTCCTTTATCACAAGAAAAAAATATAACGAAAATGCACACTTAACCAAAAATAAAAGACGGAGAGAACGAGGGGAGAAAAAATAAAAAATAAAACAAGTAAATGGAGAAAAGAAATAGCTGAAGATAGGGATGGTAATCACCAAACAACTTACGAAATATTAGAATAGCCCGCAACCATAAAAAAAAAACATATTTTTTATATTATTTTTAACTGGGAGCAGCGACGGTAATTCACTTCTTAATCCAGACAGCTTATTTTTATTCGCAATCAGAGGAAGTTGATACCTTTTAGTTAGTCTCGACCCCTCATTCTTATCGAAGAGGAAAATAAACTTCTTACTAGCTCTTGATAAATGATACAGTTGATTCTAAATGAAAAGTTTCAGTCCATTCAAAAAGTGATCTTTATGTTGGATTTTAAAAAACCACCTTCCTGTATTAACGTGTAAAATTTCGCTTTAGATCAATAATATCAAGAAATAAAAAGATGTTTTAATTCTGATAAGTTTCTTCAATCTTCCTTGAATGGGCTAAAAATGTTTTAAAATTCTTGTGGATAAGTCATGATCCAAACACTAAGGCAATTTTTAAAATAGCAATAAATTAATGCAAAATGTGGTTCTCATTATTTGGTATGGAAATGAAAATTCTAGGAGCAATCTAGATTCCTGGATACTGTTGCTCTAAGTTGACTGATATGAGCTTTAAATGAGACCGTGAATCTATTTATATTCCTAAATACCTAAAAACATCTACTCTTATGAGGAAGAAGCCCCCAGTACTAATACTTTGAAATAACACCCCGGCTCACTGATTTTGAACTTCTGCCAAAACCATAAATTCTGACGTCTCTAGGTTAGGATTAATCAATTAGTGCTAAACCAAGAGCCTACATTCTGAGCAACAGTTTCCAGGGACAGTCGTAAGCCCTCTTCGTTTCCCGCCCTTAAAATAATCGCTGTGGTAAAATAAATATACCCCGGAGGATAGGAGGAATGGCTATCTCAAAAATTTCGATTGAATGCGTTTGAGGAAAAGAGGATCTCAGGGAGAGGGGGGGGGGCTAGTTGCCCTCCATCACTTTTTACTCTTAAATGTAACTAGAACTATACATTTCTAATCAAATAGACCTCATCTACTAAAGTTCACACGACCATTCCTTCCACAAAAACTTTATATGCCCCGGAGTATAACTTAAAACCCTTGTCCCCAGATTCTGAGGGGTTGAGTCAACCAAAAAGGCCTTGTTATATGATCTTTGGACTATTTTTTTGAACAAATGGCTATCTCAAAATTATGTCAAATGCATTTGGGAAAATACGACGTGGGGGGGGGTGTAGCTGCTCTCCGATCACTTTGCCTCTTAAAAACGACACTAGAACTTCTCATTACCAATCCAATGAGCCCAGTCCAAAGTTTATACGACCCCCCTTTCTATAAAAAAACCTTTTATGCCCCCAGGGTATATCTTACAACCATTGCCCTGAGGGGGTCAAATCCTGAAAGACATAATTGCCGGACCTTTCAACTACGCTGAACAAAATAACTATTGCAAAATTCTATTGGATGTGATTGGATCAGCAACAACTCTAGAACGACTGGGGGTATTAAGTTGAAACTTGCGGGGCTAATACTATTGCTACTTCTGTTCTTATAAATAAATCAATACTTGCTCTTACAAACCCGGGAGGTTACAAACCTCCCGCCCCTAAAGATTAACATGATTTAAAAGTCTCATTTACAAGTCACTCTCATTGACTGGGGGAAAACCCCAAACAATGAAACATTAAATTACACAGGCTCCTGCAGTCGATGGTCTAAGATTGATTGATTAAAATCTTCTTGGCTGTGGGTACCCTCATTAAATTCCAGCGAATGTGGAAACTTTAGCCCGGAACTTAGATGGAACTCAGAAGTGGCAGAAGCCTGTAAAAATCCATCTGCTTTGTCCTTATGGCCTAAAAGTACTAGCCCTATAACTTTCAAACAGATGGAGAAGGAAAACATGGCTTTGAAAATCATCATTCTTGTGGCCCAGGTCTCTGTTGAAAATTGACGATGAGAGGTCTTGGATAGTCCATGGCCAACTTTATGGTTCCAATTATATGAATAAAATCCTTGTAGTGAAGTGGATGTGTCTTCGAGGGATTATGGGCCCATTTTGTGCCTGTAATGATCCGGACTAAAAATAATGGCACACTTTTTGTTCAAACAAGATACAACCTTTCCATTTTAAGTCAGGTTTGCAATTTGTGAAAGGTGCTGAAGAGGTGACTATTCCGATTTGGTTCTCCGGTATTATAGATTGAAAATCCTTGTGGGATTCATTTTCTAAAAAGATGCAAACATGATGTACCCCTAAAAAGTTGACATTGTGAAGGGCGAGGAGGAGGGGGGTTATTGAAGAGTCCAAGGACTTATTTTTTGACCTTCATCAATACGGATTGAAAATCTTTGCGTGAATTGCTTCAAACAAAACACAGCATATCCACCTTTCTGCTAAAATACTGTTGGATATGGAGAGGGGTGTTTTTTCATGGATTGGCCATGGGTCCACTTTATACAACAAATCATACAGATTGAAAATCATTGCATTCTTTTTCCGTTAAAACTATGTCTAACATACCTCTCTTTCGGCTGAAAAGTTCAAGGTGGGAGAGATGGGGAGCGTTGGAGGGTCCATGGGTCCATTTTGGTTCTCAGGTAGTATAGTTTGAAATTATTGCATGCTTCTGGCTAAAAAAAAAAAGGTGCAACATGCCCACATTTGCTTCAAAAAGATGGAAGAGGGACAGGGAAACGTTTAGGAGCGGCATGGCCACGTTCTAGTCCTAGGATCATGCAGGTTGAAAATCCTTTCACGATTTCCTTCTGACACACATGCCTGTGTTTGCGCTAAAAATTGGTGGTGACAGGGGTGGGACGGCATTCAAAGGCCTCTTGCCTACTGTTTTTCTCCGGATATACTCATTGAAAATACTTGCGCAATTCCAAATTTAAGCAGGATACAACATGTCAATAGTTTTTACTAAGAAGCTGGCGATGGGAGCGAAGAGAAATTTTATTTGGCCAAGAGCCCACGTGCCTCCAAAAAAAAATCATTGAGAATTCTCGCTTGGTCCCGCGTCAAACAAGGTGTAACATGCCTGCCTTTCTGCAAAGAAAATAAATGGTTCGGAGAGGTGAGGAGGGGGGGGGGGGGGTTCATTGGAGACGTCTTGGTCAGCTTTGTGCTTCCTAATAATGCCAATTAAAAATTCTTGCATGATTTTGGTTCAAACGAGTTGCTGTGTGCCTACGTTTTAATAAAAAAGGTTGCTGGTGAGGTGTATGTATGTGTGGAGGAAGGGGAGTGTTATAGAGCCCAATGGACTACTTTGATCCCCCAGTGATACAGAGGAAAATCATTCCAAGATTCGGCTTCAAACAAGGTGAAGTAGGCCTACCTTTCTGCCAAAAGGTTAGCAGTACGGTCGGCGGGGGGGGGGGGTCACTGGCCCAGGTCGGTTCTTCGATTATATAGATTGAAAGTCCTTGCTTGACTCTGGTTCAAGAAAGTGCATCGTACCTACCTTTTCGCTAAAAAGCTGTGTTGATATGGTGGGGTAGTTGGACGGAGGGACCGTGCGCTCACTTTTTTCCTTCATCTTTTTTATGAAGAATCTGGCCTTAGCTCGTTCTTGAGAATCCGTTATCCAATTGCTTTACGGTGTGTACTGTAAATCAACCCAATCTTTTATCCCTTATTTCTATGACTATCTTAACTTAGTTCTGCCCTAGCAATGACATATTTATTATTATTATTATTTATTTTTAACCCACACTGTATACAGAGGTACAATACGTGGAGTATCACGAGGAAAAACACATAAAAATGCGACACAAATCAATATATAAAATCAAAGATTACCAATTACAGTGTAACACGTAATAATTTAAAAGAAACTAAAACAAAAAAGAAATAACGTGAAAGGAGGGGGAAAAGAGAAAAAAAAATGACAACTTGCAGAGTCTAATAAGCTGTCATTATTATTATCATTATTTGATTTTTACTCACTCTTTACAATTCTAAAATGTAGAATGACCAAACAGAGAAAAACAACTAAACAAATAAAAGAAAAATAACTTACGACTGAAAAAAACCTGATAAGGTGATGGTGGGCGGAGAAAAACGGATACAAGCAGTATTTGAAAGTTTTCTGTGTAGTGCTTCCAGTTTTTCAAATAATATTAGGAACAAGAAATTTATTAATAACTACCCGGTTTCCGGTCCAAGGTGGAAGAAAACACAACAAAAATTTACAAAATCTAAAATAATTAATCCGGATTCTTTTTAACTCATTTTTCTTCAGAAGGAGAAAAATTCCAGAAGCAAAAAGAATTGAATGGTCACAAAAAGTTGAGTAGAGCTTGGCCAACGCGAGTTTATTATATTTACCTCTATTGGCAAACAATCTTAGCATATCCTAATTTAATTTTCATATTAATATCTGAGACTGTGCGCTGGCGCAAGCTCGGAAGACTATTAGTTATAGAAATACCGAGCCATCGAAGAGAATCTACGAGAGGGATAGTAAAGCCACTACAGCGAAGGGAAGTACTAGAAATGTTATTAAAAGAAAGAAATTTACATTTATCTACATTAAGAGAAAGGCCTATGTCTGAAAAAGAAGTTGGCAACACAAGAAACCATGTTAGATAAACCAGTTTTAGTACGGCTTATAAGAAGCAGATCATCAGCGTAAGCCAGGTATGAAACATCAGAAAAACAGAGAGATAGGTAGCCGATATCTTTGCCAGAACTCCTGAAATACATAAATTAAAAAGGGTCGGAGATAAAACTCCACCTTGCCTTAAACCTCTTTTCAATTTAATAATAGATGCTGGCACAGATTTCAGCCGAAGAAAAGAATTAGAGTACCAGTACCGAAGAAGCAAAATAACCGATAGATTGATACCGCAACCACGAAGAGCAGAAAAAAGCTGACTATGACATACACTATCAAAAGCTTTTGATAGATCTAAAGTACAAAGATATATACTCCTTCCCTTAGAAGAATTTTCAAGGAGCAAAGAAGATAATACACGATGTGCGTGTTGACAACCTAATCCGGGCTTAAATCCAAACTGGTTATCTCTCTCAAGTATATTATTAGTCACAAAAGGTAGTAATACATGCTCAAGAACTTCACTAAAAGTGCAAGAGACAGTAATAGGTCGGTAAGAAGAGCAAATAAAAGGAGAATTTCCCTTCTTTAAAATTGAAGAAACAGGACCACACAAAAAAACTCTCCGGTACACTAGAAGTACAAATACACATCTGGAGAAGTAGGTGTATATGGTCAATAAGGGGGAAGCAATCTAATAAAAGGTGAAATCTAGATATACCATCATTATCAACATTATCTGATTTAAGTTTCTTAATTGCTTCAATTACGGATGAAAGGAGAGAAATGGGAACACAGAGACGCTGAGATAGAGGGGTGCTAAAAATAGCAGAAAGACAATGAGAATACAAAGAATGCACACGGTAATTAACATTAGAAAAAATAGACGAGTAATGGCCATGCCAAGCAGATGCAGGAAGACAATCACTACTTGGCAAATCACTTCTAATCGACTCAGAATTAATAACTTTTCGCCATTCTCTCTTTGACACTGGAAAATCCATACCATAATAACGCATTGACTTAAGATATTTTTTATATTCACTGCGGGTCTTACGCTTAAGGTCAGATACAATACCACAAGGCGGTCTATCCCATTCATTCTAGACTTTTAACCAAAACTTAGCTTTATTTTTCAAAGTTTTTAAATTAGGATCTAAAGACCCAGATAGGTTTTGCGTACCACGTCTCACACGTTGCAGCGGCACTGCAACTGCCTCGGCATCTTTTAGACATTTAATTATTTGATTATAATAGCAATCCAGGTCCTTTTTGCAATTCACTTCTATAGAGCTCTGAAGCAGATGATAGGGAAACTCGTATAGCAGACAGCAGCCTTGTTAGTGTAAACGCATAGAGAGGAACATCAGCTTTCTTCCAATTACTTTTTTCAAACCATTTTGAAGACCGGGTACTTTACAAAAACTTGCAGGTTTTAAATTCAGCGTAAGAGTAAGTGAGATAGGGAGATGGTCTAAGTCTTGTTCTTCAGCATGTACAAACACTGTTGATGTAGTAATACTAGGTGAGCAAATAATGTGATCAATATTGCTCTTACTGCCTGAATGGTGAATATAAGAATACGGATGAGTTTTGGGTATAATATGATAAGATGGAAGGCAATTTAACAACAAATCACTTCTCACTGATGAGTTATTTATATCCGTATTGAGGTCACCAATGATCATATAATCTAGAGAAATAGAAAGAATTTTTCCCGCCAGAAGAAACTTCAACGTGTTACAGGGCTTTAGCATATCTAGCCATCGATCTGGAAGAACGGTCATCATAAGGCAGATAAGAATTAATGAAAACTATAGTGCCCATACGAACAGCCAAAAAAACTCATCCGAGTAAAAAAAATCACCGGCGAAACCAAATTAGGATTGCGCTTAAAAAACACAGCTAGCCCGCCGGATGGGCGGCCTCTTGTGGCTCTGGCAGTAGTCAAAAACACATCATGATGAAGGCTCCGACGCAAAACGTTAATGCTAAAGTCTGTAAGAAGATGCTCCTGTAAACAAACCAAATCAAAATCATTGTAGAGTTCATCAATAACGAAGTCCTTATCCTTTCTACCATTAATATTAAACGATATTATTGAAAACTCCAAAGTCATTGCAAAAAGTGGGGAGCGCGACATTAGTTCTTTAGATATAGGGCAGGACAAGCTATAAGAAGTATGATTTTTACCACAGTTAGCACACTTGGGAGCAGCACTACAAGGACTATCCTTAGTAGAAAGATGTGGCCCCAGCACATCTGGCACATTTTGGGACATTGCTGGTGCAAGCACTTTGAAAGTGATCGTATGATCGGCATTTGAAGCAGCATTTAGGTATTTCCTTAAATACGTGAATTCGAAAAAATTTCATATCCAACTTTAATTTCTTCTTTGAAATAAGCAGACTGAGTGAAGGAGTCTTCAAATTCAAGCTTGACTGACATAGTCTGGCCCAGTCGATTTGCACTTATTATACCTTGCAGTCTATTAATAACTGAAAGG
Source organism: Artemia sinica (assembly GCA_027921565.1). Classification (NCBI taxonomy): domain Eukaryota; kingdom Metazoa; phylum Arthropoda; class Branchiopoda; order Anostraca; family Artemiidae; genus Artemia; species Artemia sinica. The sequence goes on along the minus strand of CM051266.1, from coordinate 24,844,961 downwards.
TCAACATCAACTGGGAAACCTCTGAGAATCCCAAGAGCGCTTGGATCGTCTGTCGTATGAGTGTCAATTGCTGGGGTAGGTTCGGAAGTTGAGGAAAATTCAACTGATAATTGTCAAGTTTCCCTGACATTTCAACAACCACTTGTTGTAGCTCATTAACTTAGAGAGTAAAGAAGTATAAGCATTTGCAGGGAGACATGGCACCTCTGTAGGTCGCTTTATCACAAACATAGGTACAAAAGTGTCGCTACTGTCAAGAGATCTTAACAGAGAAATAATGTCACTAAAATGATTAGAAAGTGCATTGTTCCCCTTACGTACTGGGCAATCCAATTCAGGTGCACTTATTTGCCACAGTAAACTTTTAGCTTCTTTGACTATATTCATGTCAAAAAACTCCATACCATGTCTTTTAATAATATCCTCCTCAATTCCGCTTAGCAAATTGCTTTGAATAAAATTCAGAGCAGGAGAATATACAAGTTCAGGCGTTTCGTCAGCTTTTCATGGCTATCGCAATCACCACAAATTAAAAAGTCTCAATATTAATCCAGGAAAAAATACTGAATTAATAAATATCAAAAATATAGGTCAAACTAAAAGCAAAGTAGATTCCATTTTATAATCCTCTTAAAGTTAACTCAGGTCAAAAACTCATTTGGAATAAATTATGACCTCACCAAACTAAATCCAGACAGGAATAATATCCAATTCAATTTTGGTGTTACCTCACTGAACTCTGAAAGATAGTCACTCGGACTATCTGTCTTGGCTTTTTCTACAAATAGCCATGTCTTGATGCCTACTGGAAAATACTTGATTGAATAAACAAGATGTCTGGCTTTCCGATTTTTAAAATGGTTTATTTTAAGAAAGTATATTAAAAAAAAAACTGATGTAGTGTACATTCATATGGTTTTTTTTAGGCGTATAGACTAGCGTCAAAAGGAAATTTATACCTCTCTTAGTTCAAAATTGATTTTCTTGCCGTGGAACCCCTTTCTAATATCATTATTAAGAAAGGAGCAAAGGAAGACCCCCAGTTTCTTTAGCAATGTGAGAACTATTAATAAAGAGGATACACATACGATACCATTCCCCTACCATAGTCCCAAACACAGAAAAAAATAGACAGAAAAGACTCGTTAAAATAGGTGGCAACACTTTAAAGCCCAAATGAAAATGCTCCCTTTTTAGATTTCTGAATTCCTATCTATTATTTTATTGCAATATTTTGGTAGGGGATTCAGAGAACCATCGCAAACCTGAAGCACTTTTAGATTTTAATCCAAATTCGGTTTTAAAGTGCTTTATGTTTGAATGGAGCTTTGTACTCGAAAGCTGAAATATGGTTCGAAGAAATGAAAATTTGACGGAACAACTGCAGATTGTCTTTCCTGACATAGACTATGAAACTCCACTTTAGCTCATGCATTATTGGCTTTGGCTCAAGTATAAGCGAAAATGTACACGGCTTTTCAAAATGTAGTATTATATTTCATCAGTCCAGCGAGGGATTTACGCACTCCTTAAAAATCGCAGAGGTTAGACTCATCACTTTCCTCAAAATAAACTAAAATCTGCAACAAAGGACAAAAAAAAAAAATCCGAGCAAAACCAGTGTTGCTCCCGTTTATTGTTATCCATGGATATCTTCAGTAGAAACTGGGGGCCCTGAAATATAGAAGGATGTCAAGTGTTTGATATCTTGGTATTATTGTGGATTACCGCCATTTAAATTTATTTTATTCTCATTTAAAGGTTATATTGAGGAAGTTTCTAATGTATTAGCTAGAAATGTTGGTACAATTGGAAAACTTGAACATTGTTTCCTTAAGGAAATAATCCGTATATTATATTTTAGTTTAATTCACCCCTATGTTTTGTATTGTAGTTGAATATGGCTGGGATTTTTCTCCTCAATCCTTCGTTCGGTCCGAGTTTTGCAAAATATTGTTATTAGAATACTTGCTAATTTAAGCCCTTCTGATCGTATCGTAAGGCTTACGTTGGGTTGAAAATACTTCCAGTGGCTGCTTTCCGTGATTTTTTATACTTGTGTTTTCATATATAATTTGCATCAGGGGCTTCTTTTCTAAGCGTGTTCACACGAGTTAATGATCTTCATCCCCAAGGCACAAGGTCAATAAACAAAAATTATGTTAATAATTTGATTATGTCTAGGTCGGGGTTTTCTCTTGTTTCTAGAAAGGCTAAGTTATGCAGTTCGTTAAATGAGAATATTGAAAGCAAATTTAAAGCGAATTTAAGCGAATTCAAAAGGCTGTTGGAGAATGAATTGTTTTCTGAATATTATTTTGATGATTAATTTAATAGGACATAATTGAGAGAATAAAACGGTATTAAATCGTTAAAATTGGTATTTTATTTGATTGATGCGTTTTAAGGAAGAAGTTGAGTGGTAGCAGGTACATGATGTTGTAGTTATGTTTTGTTTTGTAAACCCCCTTCTGAGATTACTGTTAATTATTATTTATTTTTGTCTGATTGTCCCTCCTCCATATCATGCTGTGGCATTTGGAGGGATGTGTTTATGCCAAGTTTTTTGTTAATAATTGGTTTACATTAAATAAAGTGCCATTTATGTATCGTGTTCGTATCGAGTTGTAGTATTCGACTTTCAAGCGTGAAATTTATGATTGACCAATCAAAATTAAGATTAAAGGCATAACTCTTTGAAATTAGAAAAAAATTCCTATATGTAAGATCAAAGGTGGATCTAGAGCAAAATCTTGAGGGGGGGGGGGTAATGTACAAAGGCGCCAATAATTGACCAAATTGACAAGTTTATTTATAAAAAGGAGTAAAAAAATGAGGGTGCCGGAAAACATCTTGGCGGGGGAAGGTACCCTCTGGATCCGCCCCTCTGTAAGATAAATCTCAGAAAAGACACAAAGACATAATAGTATCAGGCAATAGTTTGGAACAAATAGTGTTGACGTGAGTTTTTAAAGCGGATTTCTTGTCATTTCAAATGTCTGCTTATGTACTATAACATTAATGATAAAATCAAAATGTTACTATTCACCCTTATTGGCTTCTTATCGACAGGTGGTGACCATGGTTTCGGATCTGGTATCACCTTCACAACTAAATATCTGATTGTTCCTTTGCAGTCTTCAATTGAGGAGTTAAAGAGGGTGAATTGGTACAAGATAGGTATTAGGGCATGTGTTGATTAGCCATGCAATCGTCTCAATTTACTGACTGTATTTTTTAGCCCTTTCCTGACGAAGTTACAGAATAAATACAACTAAGTTTCTTTTCCCTTCTATTTCAAGGGCGATCGTAACATACCTACTGAGAAAGTGACCATAAGAGCCCACCTTCCTTATGCGATGACTCTAACGAGAGAAACAGCAAGAAACATTTGATACTTTAGAAGCAATACCTTCGGTTATATCTGACGAACCATGGGAAGAAATGCCATCTAGACAACCTTTCGTCATTCCACAAGATTGTGCTGAACGGTCTGAAGAATTACTTGGCAATAGCTGTATTGCTCGGTAAGCTTGTTTTCTTTTCGAAAATGTGAATTCAAAACTTTGTCGCGAAAGTTTCATTATTTACGAAGACTTGTTTGAAATTTCTTTGCCAAATTTGGAGAGTTCATTAATAGGGTCGATCATTTTCATTTTTTGATATTTTTTGAATTTCAGAGAATCTCGACCTTCGAATAGATTAAAATTCTATTTCCAGCGGGTGCACAAACAAAGTTCTAATCTTTTCTATATTTCACCACGTCGCAGAATATATAAGATGTTTACTAATCGCTGCAGAGCTTTGAAAAATATATGATTTCTCTACACAGCAAAGGGAACTGAATTCACTTAGTTCTGATTATTGTTTTTTAGTTTTCGCGATTTTTTTTTTTGTCCTAATAAACTGTTCCTGGAGCCGTTCTAGCCAAGGGTTAGTGCGCTAGACTTGAAATCCTGAGGATAGGGGTTCGAGTCCTGGTGTCGCTGGTTATTTGCTTTGGATGTTATGGTCTTGTGATGTTATGGACAAAAGTAAGGGATTCAGTCAGAGTCACTTGATTCCAAGAACTCAAAATCTCGGATGCTACTTCTGCCCCGGCTTGAACCACTTCAGCGCTGAATCTCCGTTCGACTATGGATTAAGGTTTATGTTCCATTGAAACGTGCAATTTTGCGTAATCATGGAACTGTAACTTTCATTTAAAAGGATAAGCTCCTCTATAAATGGGTTAATTAGTTTTCAGATCTGTCAATCCACTGAAGCAGAATTACGATATTACTTGGAGTTTTACTATGAGAGGGATCTAAACGGGCCTAAAAATAGGAAAATTTCATTTTTTCAACAGTTTTCTGTCAATTTTCGATGTATTTCTCAACTTAAAAAATGTAAACCAGCTTCAAAAATACAATTCGATAGACGGACAAAACCAGCTCAGCTATCAAATGGCAACATTATATTATTTTTTTTTTGCGTTGAGAAACTAAGACCTCAGGGCTGTAGAAAAATAACATTCCAAAAAATTGTGCAGGAAACTAAACCCATGCCAGAAGTTAACATTAATTCCACTTAGTATGTGTATTATGAGGGAGATGCTTAGATGGTTTTTTGGACTTGTCATCGGATGCACCAAGAACTTCCTCTAGTGCACACATGTTTTTTTCCACTACACATTTTTGTAGTTTATTTTGCCTATATTTTATATGTATGTATTTTTTTTAACTAATTCATTTTCTTCTTTTTTCGGATATTTGCATGGCATAGTTTTCAATATATTTGGTCAAATTGCCGTAAGTTATAACGGAATTTACTATGTCTGTGTTTTTATGTTCTTTGACCCCCTGATTTCTCAACGTTTTTTTTTTTAAAACACCCTCTCCCCATTTTTAGATGTTTTTTTAGAGGGCTCTTTGAAGAATCACAGCCCCTCCCACCCTACAGTCTCATGCGAGTGTTTTTAGCAGGTGTGCAGGCTCACGTTTGACATATCTCCTACTACTTGAATTAAACTACTTAATAAAAAAAGCCTAAGCATAGGAATTTAAGCATGAAATGTTACTATTTAAACTTTTCAGACCACCTTCTGAGAACAATATTCGAACCACCAGTGTTTTTAGTAATCTGAAAAACTGTATATTTTAGTTTTCATGGATTTGGTCAAATTGCCGAAAGTGGTTTATCAAATCCTTCATTTACTCCTGGCCATTGGATTATTTTTTTCGGAAGACCTGTTTGGATTCATTTGGATGTCATTGAGATGCCTAAGTTTGTACCATAGAATTCATGATACTGAACTTTCTTAATGTACAAGACAAATGACCAGAAAATCATTTGAGCGAATTATCGACTTTTGCAACTTCCTTTACATTTGTGGATATCTCTTTTTCATTCCTCGTTAATTTGACAGTTGTTGTGTAGACCTGAGAAAAGTTTTATTAAACGCTGCAATTTTAATGTTTTTTTTTTTTTGGCTAGTGGTGCTAACCACTAGTCGAGTGGTTAGCGCGCTGGAGTCTCAATTCTGTGCCCGTCAGGGCTAGAATTTGAGTCTCGATGTCGCTGATTATTTAGCTCGAAACAGGGATCAGCGGTGTGACTCGGTAAACTCAGCCAGATTCGATCCAGCTCCAGATGGGTACCTGGAGAAATCTGGGAGAGAACTACGAAAATTGTCGGATGATTTGCCCCCAACCACGCATTGCACTCCCGGCCGGAGGCAAAGAATCAGGGATCGGTACCTGCGCTAACGCGAACCACTGGTCAGCATCCGAAAATGTTAGTATGTTTTTAGTTTTTTCCATCATAGTAATAAAGCTGCAAGGAATTTGATATCAGGGTTAGATAATGTTTTCTCTAAGTCAATAACCAACGTATAAAGAGAAGATAGGAAACTTCTCAACGTAGAATAACTGAGAAAAAAAATAACCACAGAAAAACAAAAGCTGTTGGTGGCATTCTGCAAATTGCGACGGGAAGTCACACATTGGGCTGTACCGATTTGATTTTAAAGCCCAAATACTCACTACCATGATTTTGTTTTGAGATCCAAATGATCAATTGAGTTTCTTTGATTCACTCGAGTTCCATGTCTTGTTAAGCAGTATTTTTTTGAATTCTTTCTAATATTTTATGTTAAAACTTATAAAATTGCTATTCCTTGATTGAAATCCTTACCATATATATAATCAATATATTTAGAAAATATATTTTATTTTAGGGCTCTGCCTATAATTTTGTATCCTGAAATTTTCAAACATCTACCTAATAATTTCTATTTATCATTGATTAAATTGCTATTCTCTAGTGTTAATACTTAACTTATCGAATACGCGATGTTTATAAATTGTGTTTATATTTGCATTTTAAAATTTTAAGATATGTTTCTTTGTTTACAGCATAGTTTTGTATGTTTAAGCGAGCCTTGACCAACAGCAATTAGTCATCATTTATGTTTCTACGTACAGCAACAAGTGATGCTAGCGGTTGCTAGCAATGACTGAAATGCTCACAATACTCGTATTCAATATTTTTTTTCCTTATGTAACGATTGCTGTACTGTTTCTGTTGAGACACTAGATGGGAAGTATAATTCCTCCAATAAGAAGTTTTACGGGTCCTCCATTAAAATTTTGGAAGAAACATCTCTTGTTGACATTATTCCAATCCCAAATTGAGATTTCATCTCCTTCCCTTAAAGATGACGGCAAATTTTGTCTCACGAAAATAATTTATAATTTGGCTTAATTGTTCGAGCCAGTCTCTCCTATCACCTATAAATATTCCTTGACAATCCACGAACATTAAACCCCAACCCCATAGTAGAATAAGGAACATAACCATTTGTTTTTGAAGAACGAGGAAAATATAGAGCTAGACGATACTTGAAAAGTGTCAGGTATCGACACCCGACATGATACTTTCCAAAAGTACTGATACCTGTTATTTTCAAACAATATGAACCTAGAAGTTGAAACCGACAAACATCAAATTACATCTAAATATGAATGTGAATAGATTCTTTTGAAATGTAGTCGTATTTTTGCCACAGTGAAAACCTTCACTAACACCAGCTTTCTAATACTAAATATTTAATCGAAAGTATCGATGCGACGGCTATTATCCAAAGTTTAAACATCAATTTCCATGTAAATAAATATAGGATTAAGTTCTGTCTTGCTGATGAATATCGAAAGAGTTTAGACATTGTAACAGATCGAACTTGAAACCCTGGTGTAAGCCATAACAACATCTATATTTGATCCGTCGAATATTTTAATTCATATTACTTTTTAGACACTACTAACACATTAAGAACATTAGATAAAGCACCACAATAAGACAAGAAATGAGGAATGATAGATTCTTTGCATTCAAACACAAAACGTAAATTATATATAGAAAGCCCACACTCAGGCAATTCTGTTTATCTAAATAAATACATTTCAAAGAAAAATCAACTACTGTCTTAGTTAAAGCATAAGATACAAAACAAAAACTGGCAACCTGAAAGACAATAGCTTCTAAACTTGCAACCAATCGAATTATGCTGCTGTCAATAATTATGCCTAAAATCTTTGAAATGAGTATCGTTTCACTATGAAATAAAAACGGGTCATATACAAAAGAGAAACAAAAGAAAGATTTTAAATAATCTAAGTTAAGACTACAATTAAACTGACACGTGATCTTTTTCTTGCATTTATGGACAGTCAAAGGGACAGTTTATGTTTAGTATGAAGTAAAGATGAATCTAAATTCTAAGAAAAAACCATCTGCCCTCTGGCTTTCGATTTTCAGTACTAAACAGGCATAATAATTTGCGAACAGGGAAATAAAAACAAAACTCAAAATACCGTAAATATTGGGATTTTATAAATAATGATGTTTAGAAAGTCAAAAATAAGTTTTCGAAACAATTTCTAAAATGATTTTACAATCCAAACACGTGATGGAAGTCATTATCTCCAACGACAGTTCCAACCACTGCATATGGAGTTTGGGTAAAAAAAAAAAAAAAAAAAAAAAAAAAAAAAAAAAAAAAAAAAAAAAAAAAAAATCTCATAGCAAAGTTGTTTCAATGGCTGAATTACCTTTTTGACTCAGGAAGCCATAGAACATTAGGGATGACACTAAACGCTATTATAAAGATTGCAGAGTAACGGCTGGTAGTTTTGGCTTGTTTCCATCAAAGAAATAACTTCTATTTAGTTGCAGAGGCTACAATAAGCGGGACATGCCGTAGCCCAAATAAATTAGAATTTTTATCTGAAGTTGCCAGACTAGGAGAATTTTTATCTGAAGTTGCCAGACTAAGTTGCCACTTGTCTATTTATACTGAAAACATTTTTGGTAAATCTTAGATCAAAGTGAACTAGAAAGAAGAGTCAGGGCTGTGTGTAATAACTCTACAAAAGGATGTATCAAGAATTATGTATTTGGTATGATAGAACTTCGTTTTTAGACAACTACTTCGATAATGATCATATAAACCAAGAGAATATGAAGACAAACTAGTTGCTTGTAAGCGCCTCGACTGCCAAACTTATTAATACAATGAAAACAACAAACAATAACAAAATCCTCACGTGGATGCCGTTTCGTAACGATTTTCATCAGATTTAATTAGGGGCTCTTCAAACCAGTTTTTTTTAGCTACATCGAATGGCACGAACCAAAGAGCCTTGACTATTTCGTTAAAAAGATATCATCAAAAGGGATATCTCATTTCTTGTTTAGATCTAAGAAAGTCTTGCACATATTGCGTTAAATTCCTTACGAATCATTTTTTTTTTTTTTTTTTTTTTTTTTTTATTAGCCTTTAAATTGCGTACATATGCCAACAAGATTTATTAGGCGTTATTTATATTCATGATCACCAAAATTATATTGAAATTGAGTTTTTTTTTTTTTTCCTTTTCCCGGAAAGGTAATGCTTTCCCGCACACGAGCTGCAGACAGAAAGACCGCGAAAAGGTTGCGGTATAGGGTGTTTTCAGTAAATTGTAGTGATTTAATGAAGTTGGCCTTAATAAATAATTATTCACGCTGTAACGGTTAAATTAATAGGTACTTGTCCAGGACTTTTTATAGAACATGCAAGCTAAGAATCAATCGGTTCGGATTCTGAACGGCTCGCCTGTTGTGTTTTTTTTTTAAACGATATTGGAAATAGAATTATTAAAATTATTATATTTTCTGTATTCCCAATTGTCATGCGATTGAACAAAGGACCAGCGGCTAGGATATTTCTAAAAGTGTTATGCACTAATAACTTTCACAAGAGAGTGGAAAACGAAAAAAAAAAAAAGTTTTAGTTTTACTTTCTTTTGCTGTTATTAGCAACCAGTTGTTTGTACAAAGAAGCTTTCTTTAGGTATCCAAGAATCGACCTAAAAAATCGGATATCTTAAGTTCGTTTTTCCAACCACATCTGCAAATGAGAAAATGAGATAACCCAAACAGTACTGGTAAATTGAGTAGAAGCTGGCGCCACTGCCAACAAAGAAAAACAAATCTTATGAGTTTCCTCACTACCCTCTGGTTCCAATACCTAGTTGACCCAGGATCAGGGGCGTAATTTGCTATGGGGCAGGTGGGGGGGGGCAACTGCCCCCTCCAGACCCAAATTTGCTCCCTCCCTAGACCACAGTTTGTCCCCCAGCTGAAATTTAATTTTTGCAAAAAAAAATCTTATCAAAACTAAGATAAGCCTGCATAATTCAAGTATCCAGAGAAACAGGTCTGTTTTCTTTAATATATCTCTGCATTTATGGGAATATATAGATCATTTTTCAGTTTTCACTGTCATTTTCACTTGATATGGGAAAATTGGCTCCAACTTTGCCCCTCCCCCGCCCCCCGATTTGGACGAAATTACGCCACTGCCCAGGATGCAGCGGTTTTAGAACTTGACTGCCATGGGGCTTTTGTAGCTATGCAAAGAAAGAACTATCGATATTTCACCGGTTTCCACCGGAAATGAAGCGAGTTTTAATTCTAATTGACAAAAAACATATATTCTAATAGAAGCTTACTGAGTCCTAGGACGTCCTTAAATTGTATCCAAATATAAATAGGTTTCGGGAGGTTTTCCTTAGCCACCAATATTAAGCTTTTAAATTGAATCACAACCATTTGTAAGTTTAGCACAGTTTTAAATACAAGGATTAAAATGAGAATTAAAATATATTGAAAAGTATTCGAATCTAAGAACTTAGTAAGAAAAGCAAAAAAGGCAGATATGTGCGAACAACTTGTCGTCTTTTTTTAAAGTTACATTTTTCGACGTATTTAATCCCTCAAAATAATAATAATATCATTGACAGAAACAGAGAATAGGAAAAACCTGTTAAACACATCAAGTCCTTCTGAAAAGAAATATTACTTTGGGCATAATGTATAAAAGTTAATAACCATATTCATTCTATGTCATAAAAGACTTTCAGTCTATCAGAAGCTTATACTTAACTGATTTAATGAGGTTCTTGGTAGCAAATCAGTTTTTAAAGTTATTGTCTTTGTCGGTCATCAGTTATATTAATTTTTGATCATCAACTCTTAAAAATAACAGACAGCATTACCTTTTACAGAAGGCAACAGCTATTCTAATTTGTCCAATCATAGCTCTTTTATACGCATATAAGCATCAAGTGAACTACTTAGTGGCCAAATCTATTAGCTCTACAAGACAAAGATCAAGTTTTGTACTGATTCGTGGGATAACATTTTAACTCGTTTTACAAATTAGTTTCTGTACTCTCCACCGATCATTATAATGTTTTTATCGTCAACTACAACAAAAATAAATAGTATTTACATTTAGAGAAAGCAACATCTATATCAATCTATCAGAGGAGGAACGCTTTAACACACATATAGGCATCAATGAGCTGGTCCATAGCCAAATCGATCGTTTCTACAAGACTACCCACATACACAAATGAAGAAATAATATAATTTTTTGGCTCATAAGGTGCAATCATTGGGTGGACAAATATTTAAATTGTTTTCGCTGATGTGCATTAGCATAAAAGATACACGAAGCTAGTCAGGTTGGCTTTAATAAAGTTAATTTTTTATTCAACGACCGAGTTTATTGTCCTTTCGAATTTTTAATCCTTCTTGCAATGATATTTCAAAACGAAATCAAGATAACAAACTAGTATGAAATCAGGTTAATCCTTTTGACTTGTCAACGGCTAAAATTGAACTGTCTTCTTCAGGTTCATATTTAAAGATGTTTGGCCACGTGGTTAAAAAAAAAAACGAACAAACATCCTAAATGAGCCTATCATTAACAAGTGGTGTTGGTGCCGCACTAGTATCCATTCGGCTTAATGCCAAAGCAAGTTCTATATCTGCCTTTTCCTGTTCTTCTAAACGTTTTCGCCTTTCAGCTTCTAAGCGGATACTCTCCTGCTTTGCAACATCCAACTCATTCAGAGCGCTCATACTTTTCGCTAATTTCTTATCACTTTTATTTTTCTTTTCAGAAGTTGGTGAAAAGGCTTTGCCTAACATTTTGCTAAGTCCTTCTTTCTTTTTCTTTCCAGCAACACTGACGTTGTTATTATTAGAAAATGAATCACCAAAACCATCGGACCATGGTGATTTAGCCCTGTCAGTATCTGACCATGGGGATTTTGACCTAGATGTCGGAGAGAAAGGGTCATTAGCACCAGATTTTGAGAATGGATCGTCGAAAGCACCAAAATCCAGTTTTTCACCTTGTTCATTTTTTGAAGAAAATGAATCTTTTGCCGCAAAAGCTTCTTTGGCACTAAATGGGTCTGCTGAGAACGGGTCATCGTAGCGCATATCTTTGAATGGGTCTTCTTTGAAATCCAAATCGGCATACCGGTTTAAACTTTGACTAGATGCAGACCCACTACCACTCCATGGATCACTACTCCCAAATTCGAACTAAAGATAAATAAATACATAAGAAATCATACAGCATGCACCGAAGAAGATAAAAAACGAAGGTTGAAAAAAAAGAGATAGTTCCCAGAACAGCCGGCCTCAAGGAGGGAAAACTAAATGAAACGGTAAAAATTGACCTGAATTTGGAAGCAACGAGCAAATCAAACGGATTTAAAAATATCTTTACATTTACTTCATCCAAGAGCTGTTCAGTGGTTCTATTTACTTTCTTATTATTCCTGAGGCTACGGCACACATCTCCCCTTGCTTGCAAAAAAGGGGACAAAGACAGCTATAGAAAAGCGAAAACTGTTGTATTATGAGGCCAATACAGTTTTGACACTTATTTTTTTAGTGAATACCGATAAAGGTTAAAGAGTCAAAGAGAAAAAAAAAACTGAAGAGACAAAATGCCAAAATTAGAACTGTTTTAAATTTATTTATGAAATGTAGATAGATGAACTTCACCAACCGATTCAGCATGGGAATTAGACTAAGGAAAAATATATAGCTCATTTGTTCCTTTTTAATCACTCGTTTTCTTGTATCTAAAATGTTTGAGCGTTGGAATTGGTTTTTCGTTGTCTTAGGAACAATTTGTCATTTCTTATAATTTGATTTGTTCAATTATGATAAGTAGCAGTGCTGTTCTAGTAGTGAATTAGAGGAAAAAATGAAAAAAAAAAGAATTGAATAAATAAGGGCTAATAAGATAATAGTAGCTAGTCGTAAAAATTCACAACTTTTTTGGTAGTTTCTTCCTGATTAATCTATTCTTTAAGTTGACAAAGGACATATTCTTCGATATATCGATAGTACTCTTATAGGGTTTTCTTGATATATATTATAATCGTTAGATTGTTTGTTTGAAATTTTGCGCTCCTAAAATTTCTCCGCCCGGGCAAGTGCCCCCTCTTTCCCTCCCCTAAAACCGCCCCTGGGGGGGGATAAGATACCACGAATGTCAATACTGAAAAAATCCGATTCATTCCCTTCTTTAATATTCATGGTTCGTAAAAAAGCATTGTCATTCTAATTTTTTTTTTATTCTTGCTCCATTAATCCCCAAGCAACTGAACCCCTGTGCAACTGAACCCTCGTGATATATATATATATATATATATATATATATATATATATATATATATATATATATATATATATATACATATATATATACTTTTTTTACACTTCTTTTTATATTTTTTTTTTACATGTTTAATTTTGCTAAGGGTCAACCCGAAACATTTTTTTTTTTTATATATATAATTTTGACAAGGAAAATTTGACTTTGATTGGATACTGGTTTCAAGATTTACCAGAATATATTTTGATATTTGGTTGTATCATCGATTTTTGAATCATTACGGTAAGTCGTATTGCAAAGTTTCACGATTCTTGCCTGCCATTGCAGTAATCTGACATTGCCATAAGTGGTCTTTTCGTGTGATTAAATAAAAAAAAATATATTTTTTTTTAACTGAAAAGTAAGGAGCGACATTAAAACTTAAAACGAACAGAAATTATTCCGTATATGAAAGGGGCTGTCCCCTCCTCAACGCCTCGCTCTTACGCTAAAATTTTTCATTGTTTTAAAAAAAAAATAGAGTTGTGAGAAAGTCAAACTTTAGCGTTGAAACTTCTGATGAAACTTATATATTTGAAATCAGCATTAAAATCTGATTCTTTTGATGTATCTATTTGTATCAAAATACAGTTTTCTAGAGTTTCGGTTACCATTGAGCCGGGTCGCTCCTTACTTACAGTTCGTTACCACGAACTGTTTGATCAGACATATTGTCATTGCTTTTACATGTAATTAAATAAAAAAAACAAGTTTTTTTTTTAACTGAAAGTAAGGAGCGACATTAAAACTTAAAACGAACACAAATTATTCCGTATATGAAAGGGGCTGTCCCCTCCTCAACGCCTCGCTCTTTACGCTAAAGTTTTTTATTGTTAAAAAAATAGAGTTGTGAGAAAGTCAAACTTTAGCGTAAAGAGCAAGGCGTCGAGGAGGGGACAGCCCCTTTCATATACGGAATAATTTCTGTTCGTTTTAAGTTTTAATGTCGCTCCTTACTTTCAGTTAAAAAAAACTTGTCTTTTTTATTTAATTTTTGAACGTTTTTGAATAAATACAGGTTTTGATCTTGGCTCACAGTACATGAATAATTAAAACAAAATTTTTTCATATTAATTTACTTTTATTTGGTTAAATGGCTTTCTCGAAACTTGTTTCATTTTATTTACGAACGTTTTTATTAGTAATAAATATACGTAACTTACGAATTAACTTACGTAACGAACTTATATATTCATATATTTTTAATACGTATATTAGGGGGTTCGCCCCCTAGTCAATACCTTGCTCTTTAAGCGAAAGTTCGAATTTTGTTCCAATTCTTTAAAAATGACCGCTTAATCACAAAGGCCGTTAATTAGAATAAATAGCTCTTATGAAAGTACTAAAAAATCTCTGGCTTAAAGAGTGAGGTATTGACTAGGGGGTGAACCCAATCATATATGTAATATTTTCTGTTTCTTTAAAGTTTTGATGTTGCAGCTGTTGCAGTTGAAAAACTTGTTTTTTTATATTTATTTCTGATCTTTTTTTTAAATAATGCTAGGAAGTCCGGCGTCCCCTTCATAGCAATGTCCTTTCCCCCATGAAAACTTCCTTCATGGAAAGATCCTCCCACATAACCCCCCCCCCCCCACTACCAGGAAAAATCTCCCCTGAAAACGTCTGTACTGTATACTTCCCAATAACCAATACTATATGTTAACACTGGGTAAAGTTCATAACTTTCAGCCCTCCTCCCGGGGACTTCGGGGGATTAAGTCATCCTAAAAGACATACTTATGATATTTTCGAACATGCTGAAAAAATGGCTATCTCAAAATTTTGATCAGGTGACTTTGGGAAAAAAATGAGCGTGGGAGGGGGCCTAGTTGCCCTCCATTTTTTTTGGTCACTTAGAAAGGGCACTAGAACTTTTAATTTCTATTCCAATGAGCCCTCCCACGATATTCTAGGACCACTGGGTCGATACGATCACCCCTGAAAAAAAAAAAAAAAAAAAAAAAAAAAAAAAAAAAAAAAAAAAAAAAAAAAAAAATCTGATCTTTCTTCTGGCAAAAAATGCAAAATTCCACATTTTTGTAGATAGGAGCTTGAAACCTCTACAGGGTTCTCTGATTTGCGGAATATGATGGTGTGATTTTCATTAAGGTTCTATAGCTTTTAGGGTGTCTTTCCCCCTTTTTTCAAAAATCAGCCAAATTTTCTCAGGCACGTAACTTTTGATGGGTAGAACTAAACTTGATGAAACTTATATATTTGAAATCAGCATTAAAATCCGATTCTTTTGATGTATCTATTTGTATCAAAATGCCGTTTTCTAGAGTTTCGGTTACCATTGAGCCGGGTCCCAATAACCAATACTATATGTTAAACATTGGGTAAAGTTCATAACTTTCAGCCCTCCCCCTGGGGCTTCGAGGGATTAAGTGATCCTAAAAGACAAAGTTATAATATTTTCGACCATGCTAAACAAAATGGCTATCTCAAATTTTGATCGGGTGACTTTGGGAAAAAATGAGCGTGGGAGGGGGCCTAGTTGCCCTCCATTTTTTGGTCACTTAAAAAGGGCACTAGAACTTTTAATTTCCGTTCCAATGAGCCCTCCCACGATATTCTAGGACCACTGGGTCGATACGATCACCCCTGAAAAAAAAAAAAAAAAAAAAAAAAAAAACACGCATCCGTGATCTTTCTTCTGGCAAAAAATGGAAAATTCCACATTTTTGTAGATAGGAGCTTGAAACCTCTACAGTAGGGTTCTCTGATACGCTGAATATGATGGTGTGATTTTCATTAAGGTTCTATAACTTTTAGGGGGCCTTTCCCCCTTTTTCGAAAATCAGCCAAATTTTCTCAGGCGCGTAACTTTTGATAGGTAAGATTAAACTTGATGAAACTTATATATTTGAAATCAGAATTAAAATTTGATTCTTTTGATGTATCTATTGGTATCAAAATTCCGTTTTTTAGAGTTTCGGTTACCATTGAGCCGGGTCGCTCCTTACTTACAGTTCGTTACCATGAACTGTTTGATTGCTTTGTTTCATGAGGTAACTTATTTTCCTTTTCATTAAAAATACACAGAAATTAAGTAAATAATTTAAAGCAAAGGAGGTAAAAAATAAAATAAAAAGAAGTTACCAAAATTAAAAACTCAAAAGAAATGTATTTGATCCCCTGTCATCATCTGAACTCGCGGTGTTTAGAGGTAGTTCCAAACCTAATCCAACCCGTATAATATTACCAAATATTATTTTTGTTCAAATAACTTTTGACCTATATATTTTTTATCTGGCATCTCGATCAGTTGTCAGCTCTGCTATTCTAAACCTTGACTCTTTGCTTAAAAGTTACTCATTTTTAGACATCTAATATTGTTTTGCACAAACAGACGTCCTTACGCATTCACGATGGCATTGCGCCGTATTTCCATTCCTGATACCTGGAGTCTAATGTAACGATATATTTGTTTAAAAAAAACTATGTCCCAGCAAAATTCGAGTCCTTAGGTGTGCATCAAACTCCAGATGAACGACATAAAATATATTTTAAATAAAAATAAAATCTGAAATATAATATTATGTTAAAATTTTCTTTTCGGGTCCTACATAAAATCCCTGGGGTTACCAACCATCTTACAGTGGAAACCCAGGTGTCCCCCAAAAACGCATTCCCCGGAGAAATTGAGAACCCTAGCTAATACAAATGCTCATTCGACAGTTTACAGTAATAGAATCATTTAGTATCAGCATACAAAAGGGCATTTTAGAAGCTTCAAGAGACCAAGAGAGAGAGAGAGAGAGAGAGAGAGAGAGAGAGAGAGAGAGAGAGAGAGAGAGAGAGAGAGAGAGAGAGAGAGAGAGAGAGAGAGAGGAGAGAGAGAGAGAGAGAGAGAGAGAGAGAGAGAGAGAGAGAGAGAGAGAGAGAGAGAGAGAGAGAGAGAGAGAGAGAGAGAGAGAGAGAGAGAGAGAGAGAGAGAGAGAGAGAGAGAGAGAGAGAGAGAGAGAGAGAGAGAGAGAGAGAGAGAGAGAGAGAGAGAGAGAGAGAGAGAGAGAGAGAGAGAGAGAGAGAGAGAGAGCGAGAGAGAGAGAGAGAGAGAGAGAGAGAGAGAGAGAGAGAGAGAGAGAGAGAGAGAGAGAGAGAGAGAGAGAGAGAGAGAGAGAGAGAGAGAGAGAGAGAGAGAGAGAGAGAGAGAGAGAGAGAGAGAGAGAGAGAGAGAGAGAGAGAGAGAGAGAGAGAGAGAGAGAGAGAGAGAGAGAGAGAGAGAGAGAGAGAGAGAGAGAGAGAGAGAGAGAGAGAGAGAGAGAGAGAGAGAGAGAGAGAGAGAGAGAGAGAGAGAGAGAGAGAGAGAGAGAGAGAGAGAGAGAGAGAGAGAGAGAGAGAGGAGAGAGAGAGAGAGGAGGGGAGGGAGAAAGAGAGCAATCAACAAAAGTTATGCATTCGGTGGTACTGAATTCTAACTTAGCGCTAACACTGCTCAGTCATCGCATGACAAGGGGTACACGTAGTATAAAATTGGATAATACTTACCACGATCCTTTTTTTTTTTTTTTGACAAAGCACGTCAGCAGGCATTCAACCACCGCTCGCCTACTCACACATATACATAACCAGACCCCCGTAACCACCTTCAACTCGGAAATTCGCTTAGTTTATCCCTTTCAATCGCAAATCCCATTAGCAATATAATGCCACCGGCAGCCATTCCCTTGAACTCTAAGCTTAATTTTTCACTCGAGATTTTCTTAGCTTATCCCCGATTAAGGATAAATACTCAGGGTACCCTAAGTCTTGTGTATGGCTTGCACAACCCAGAGTAATATAAATATATATTAGAACACATTGTAGCAAGAAATCATATACTAAGGTTTTATTGCCCTGAATAAAATTATATACACTCAAATGACGGGGAATATTTGCTCAATCTTACACAACAATGGAATACTAGGACGTATTGAATACGTTGTATATTAAGACATCAAATATGCAAAAAAGGATACCACGACATGGAAAATTCCGATGGATACACTCTAAATCGTATTCACGTATTGTCAACTACTTATGAAAATGCAGCGTTTAGAACATTAAACGGATTAGTATGGGAATTAACACCGCCTTGTATTTCCTAGACTTGAAGCTCTGAACAAAATTCGGTTGACATTCAACAGCAACAGCGTTACAGTAGTAATATTAAGAATAAGATTAAAATTAATAAGGGAATAATTTTGTTCTGTACGACATATTAAGGAACAAATATTACAGCAAGTAAAGCAAAAAAAGGGAAAGGTATCTTCCTCTCAACCCATGAAATGTCTGAATCAAAATCAAAAGAAGAAACAAATAATAAGAGTTTTAATGGTATAATGGATGAAATATTTTCGTCTACATTGTCATAGAAGTACAGCTGAAATTCAAATATAGCTTAAATTCTTAAAACACAGCTGAAATTCAGTGTTTTTTTTTTCAGTGAATCTTAAAACTAAGTTCTAATTTGTATGTTGATTGAGATTTTAGTAGTTACCGAACAGTCAATTGACTATCTGAATTCCTTGCATAGCAACAGGGGACAAAGTACCTTTGTTATTTTTTGTCTTAAAAATCCTTACAGGTTACTCTCAATTCTCAAAATTGTTTACTAGTTTCACGCAATCATAAACCTAGCGCAAGGGATTCAACTTAGCTATTAACCGGGAGCCTAAATGCACCTTAATTTTCAACAATGCGTATTTCAGTAGGATTAATGTTGCAGCTGTTCATCATTAAAAAAGATAAAAGACTATTCTCTCTTTAGTTAAGAAAATAAAACATAAACACACTGGGCTGAATTTAAGAAGGAATTGGACAAGAATAATTTTATTCGAAGTTTCAAAAGGGGTCTATTATAATTATGAAATCAGAAAAGAACTGCTGTAAAAGTACTGAAAAAGACAAATATCCAGAGTCCAAAAATTTACATTAAATGAACCCGGCTAGGAAACAATCCACCAACCCTTATTTTATACAATTTTTCAAACATCAATTCATGCACTACATATTCGGTAACTGCTAAACTTAAGAGCAAACATCAAATTCACAGTTGCAAAACAACGTTAATACATAACTACTTAAAATAACAAATTGTAAAAAACACTCAGTTGATAATTTCCATTAAGGCTGCATGTAAAGAAAGATGGGATGATTAATTAAACAAACATCAATCCAGTTTCTTATTCACAATATATAAAGTTAACCACATGGAGTTTTCGCTAAAAAACAAAACTGTCAAAATGAAATTTACTCTAGTTATATATTGAAGTTTCGAGCAGTTAGGGTTCGAGCTTACTAAATTAGAATACAAATGATAGCGCCTGTCGTGTTTTTAATACCGATAGAATTAAAAAAAAGTGTATGACGATGTAACCCAGATGCTATCAATTGATACAACTAGTTGCTTTAGCCAAGTGTGGTAAATCTTGTCGAAAGCCGTGTAAAGAATGCATTGTGTACTTTGTTTTTAAAGAGATCACCTCACGAACACCATTTGAGATTTTCTTATTTTGTCATTAGACTTTTTAGACCCACAGACTGTTGGGACGGTGTAGGCAATGCTGTTTCTTGCATAAGGAGGGTGTCGAAAAAATGTTTCCGACTACAAAAGAAAAATATCCATATATAGGAATTTTTCCCTAAAGCTTTAGCAGCAGGGACTGTAGTTTTAGGACTAAAGCAGGACTAAAGCTTGTAGTTTTAGGACTAAAGCAGCAGGACTAAAGCTTTAGCAGCAGGACTCCACATACTAACAAAACAGAAAAAAGAATGCTCAGAATGGTCTTTCTGATCACGAGACACTTCAAAAGAACATAACTGTGATCACGTACTCTAGATGTTAAGCAGTGTCTTTCCATAAATTGTCTGACAACTCTCAACATTAACACTTTTCAAATGACAGTAGCTGGTATAGAACAGCCACTTTGCTTAAGCTTGTAAAGCATAACTTCGTCTTTTTCTATCAGGCTTAACATTTTGGTGTTAGGTTCCTACGTTAATGTTGCAATAAGTGAAAAAGTTCTGAAGTACCCTGTCTATATCCTTACAACTTTAATTTTTCATGGCAAGTTCGTGGCATTCAAGTCAATAAAACTTACTGATTACTGAAAAATTCTTGAGAACCATCACTGTTTGCCTTTTTCTTTTTAGTGAAAAATGCATATCTGGCGCTTTTTCCTCTTGCTTTTTTTACATAGATCATAACTTATTTGAAGAAATTGTATCGATATAGCAAAAAAAACATGATAAAGATTGAGGGTTGCTATAAAATATCCAAGATATTACAACCACTCGGTCAAAGAGAGTTTAACAATTTCCAAGATTATCTTGCGAAAAATCCCAAGGTTTGTAAATTATCCCAAGATATTAAATAATCATAATTGATGTATTAGATATACTTTTTGGGCGTGATGTTAATATCCGTATTTTTGCAAGATCTCAAATTCAAGACTGAAATTCGAAAATCTTGGGGGAAATCCCACTGAGAGATAGCCCTGCTAATAACTCATTTCTTCAGTATCAAATGCATCCATACATCCTCTTCTGATTTCATACATCCATACTTACGATCGAAAATACCTCAAAATGACCTATTTTAATAACTATATAATGGAATTGATAACAATCTCAGCGACAATAAAAAAAGAGTAGAATTTGAATAGAAAATGAAGAAAACATTTTTTTTCAAACGCAATATATAGCGAAACAGAATTACGTGGTGGAAAATCTTGCAAGACAGGCAGAACAAGGGAGGCATTAACCTAAACCTGTCACCCCAGTACCGTCCAAACTTGCCTAGACTTCCATTCGTAACCATGACAGACTTTTAACAAGTTTCAAACGAAGGATTCAAGTAAACACTCTAGTGAATGGCAAAAGTTTGTCTGAATTGTCCAATTCATTATACTTTCTGCGTATTTTTATAGCTCGCAAAAAGCTCCCTATAAATGTTTATCACTTTTTGATCTTTTTAAGTGATTAATTAAAAAAAAACTTACCGAAAAATAAGTTTTTCAAAGAAAAGTAAAGGCCATTTTAAACTTAAGCTCAGCAGATACAAATACCTGTTAAAATTCAAACTCAAAACGACCAGAAATTACTATTAAAGAATAAATGAAATCCAAAACGAACAGAAATTAAATAAACAATCGTAGCAAAAAACATACAACAAGTAATAAGAAAAAATGAATAAATAGATCTTAAAGCGAGTAATACTTAGATTTTATATGAAAATCAAGCTTAAAACGAAAAAAAAATATTTTGCTATTGAAGCATAAATTAAACTTAAAACGAACAGAAATTAAATAAACAATCAATACAAACAAACATACAATAGACATTAAGGTAAACAAATAAATAATCTTAAAACGAGTGAAACTTAAATTGAATATGCAAATCAAGCTTGAAACGAACAAAAATCACTACAAACAAGAGTTTGGGTATAGCCTCCTTCTCTCACTGTAAAAAAGTCTAAAACCTACTGCGTCATTGGCGCATTACTGAAAACCAATTTTATTACAAATATTTTCATTTTTGTACTTAATGTTGAAAATAAACATTAAAATTACAGTAAAATTTTGAACTGATGAGCTTTCAGCAATTAGTATCATTATACATCAAATATTCAGTTTAATTTATTGTTCTTTCTAAAATTGTTCAAGATGAATATAGTTTCACTACAAACAACAGTTTGGATACTGCCTCCTTCCTTAACTGTAAAAACCAAGAGCCTACTGAGTCATTGGCGCTTCACTGAAAACGAATTATATTACAAATATTTTCTTTTCCATTTCTTGCAGCATTGAAAATAAAAATAAAACTACAGTGAAATAATTCTTGAACTGATGGATCTTAATATCATTATACATCAAATATTCAATTTGATGGTGTTTATACTTTCCAAGACTGTTCAAGACGCATAGTTTTCAGTAAAGCGCCAATGACGCAGTAGGTTTTAGACTTTTACAGTTAGGGAAGGAGGCAGCACCCATACTCTTGTTTGTAGTGATTTTTGTTCGTTTCAAGCTTGATTTACATATTCAATTTAAGTTTCACTCGTTTTAAGATTTATTTATTCATTTACATTAATATCTATTGTATGTTTGTTTGCATTGATTGTTTATTTAATTTCTGTTCGTTTTAAGTTTCATTTATGCTTCAATAGCAAAATATTTTTTTTGTTTTAAGTTTGATTTTCATATTCAATCTTAGCATTACTCGCTTTAAGATCTATTTATTTATTTATATTATTACTTGTTGTATGTTTTTGCTATGATTGTTTATTTAATTTCTGTTCGTTTTGGGTTTCATTTATTCTTTAATAGTAATTTCTGGTCGTTTTGAGTTTGAATTTTAACAGGTATTTGTATCTGCTGAGCTTAAGTTTAAAA
The DNA here is from genome assembly GCA_027921565.1 of Artemia sinica. Classification (NCBI taxonomy): domain Eukaryota; kingdom Metazoa; phylum Arthropoda; class Branchiopoda; order Anostraca; family Artemiidae; genus Artemia; species Artemia sinica. The sequence continues at coordinate 24,822,536 of CM051266.1, read as the reverse complement.
TGGCCTTTGACTTTCTTTGAAAAACTTATTTTTTCGGAAACTTTTTTTAATTGATTTTTGCTCGTTTTTGATTGCAAAGTTTCAAGTTTTTAAAAATTCCTTATTTCGAACTCAAACAATATTTTTAACAAAATGACTATCTCAAAATTTCTATCTGTTGGGTTTGGGGAAAAAAGGGCGTGGGGGGGATAATTGGCCTTCCGTCTCTTTTGACTCTTAAAAGTGAACTAGAACTTTCTATTTTCAATCAAATGAGCCCTCTCTGAAGTTTATATGAGCAACCCTTCTATAAGAACCATATATACCCCAGAGTATAACTTACAAAGCCTGTCCCTGGGCTCTGGTGGGTTGTGTCGACACCGGAGTTTTAATATCTGATGTTTGAACTATTTTTAACAAAATGGTCACTCCAAATTTTTATCGGATGGGTTTATCCATCCGATAAACCCAAAGGCGTGGAGGGTGGGAAGGGCTAGTTGCCCTCAAATCTTTTCTCACTCTGAGAACATGAACTAGAACTTTTAATTTCCACTAAAATGAGCCCTCTTTGAAGTTTATACGAAAATCCTTTCATAAGAACCATATACGGCCACAGGACATAGCTTACTATGCCTGCCCCTTGGGCCCAGGGGGGTTGTGTCGACACAAGAGTTTTTATTAATCTGACCTCTGAACTATTTTTTAACAAAATAGCTATCTCAAAATTTTTATTGGATGTATTTGGGGGAAAAAGGAGCGTGGGTGGGGTAGTTGCCCTCTGATCTCTTTTGACTCTTAAAAACTGAACTAGAACTTTCAATTTCCAATCAAATGAGCCCTCTGTGAAGTTTATTATTATTATTATATAATATTATTATTATATTATATCGGATGGGCTTGGGGGAAAAAGGGTGCGGGGGGGGAGGGATCTAGTTGCCCCCAGATATCTTTTGACTCCTAAAAGTGAAATAGAACTTTCAATATCCAATCAAATGAGCCCTCTATGAAGTTTATACGAGCATCCTTTTCATAAGAATCACACATGCCTTTAGGGCATAACTTAGAACGCCTTCCCCCGGGCCCTGGGGGGTTGTATTGACACCTAAGTTTTTCTTATCCGACTTTTGAGCCATTTTAAACAAAATGTATATCTCAAAATTTTCATCAGATGGGTTTGGAAAAAGAAGGCGTGGGGGAGGGGGAGAAACAGTTGTCCTCCGATCTCTTTTGACGATTAAAAAGTGAGCTCAAACTTTCAATTTCCAATCAAATGAGCCCTTTCTGAAGTTTATACGAGCAGCCCTTTCATAAGAGCCATATATGCCTCAGGGCATAACTTACAACGCCTGCCCCCGGGCCCTGGGGGGTTGTGTGTTGACACCTGAGTTTTTGTTATCTGACTTTTGAACAATTTTTAATCTAATGGCTATCTCAAAATTTTTATTGGGTACATTTGGGGAAAAAGGGACATGGGGGGAGGAGGGGGCTAGTTGCCCTCAAATCTCTTTTGACTCTCCAAAAATGAACTAGAACTTTCAATTGCCAATCAAATGAGCCCTCTCTGAAGTGTTTACCAGCATCCCTTCCATAAGAACCATATATTCCCCAGGGCATAACTTACAACGCCTGCCCTCGGGCAATGGGGGGCTGTGTCGACCCTGGAGCATTCGTTATATGGTCTTCGAACTATTTAAAAAAAAAATGGCTATCTCAAATTTCTTATCAGATGGGTTTGAGAAAAAAGGGCGTGAAGGGGGGGGGGGGGGGGTAGGTAGGTGCCCTCCAATCTATTTTGACTCTTAAAAAGTGAACTAGAACTTTCAATTTCTTTCAATCAAATGAGCCCTCTTTGAAGTTTATACGAGCATCCCTTCCATAAGAACCATATATGGCCCCAGGGCATAACTTACAACGCCTGCCCCCGGGCCGTGGGGGGTTGCGTCGACAACGGAGTTTTTATATATGATCTTTTGAACTATTTTTAACAAAATAGCTATCTCAAAATTTTGATTGGATGTGTTTGGGGAAATGGTGGGCGTAGAAGGGGTGTTAGTTGCCTTCCAATTACTTTTGACCCTTAAAAAGGGCACTAGAACTCTCAATTTCCATCGAATAAGCCCCCTCCGAAGTTTATGCGACGACCGCGTCCATACGAAGTGCCTCTGAAAAAAATAAATAATAATAAATAATAAAACATTGGAGCCGCATGGCCTTTACTATAGGCAACGCTATAGCGTTGCCTCTGACTATTCTTAAAAAACTATTTTGGCTGCATTGTGGCTAAACACATTATATATCTATTTCTTGTTTTGATATACGAAATCTATTTCTAGGGTAATCTTCATTGCAGGGTCGTTCAAAACAAGTAATGTCATTTATATGGCTAAATGGAGATCACGACAACATGTTTTTTTTTTTTTTTTTTTCTTTGCTTTATAAGGGCATGGAAAATTGCAGTCTTTCCACAGATTAAAGTTTTGTTTTAGACACATAGTATAGTTTAAATACTAATTTAGATAGAAAACTGCAAGCCCGTGGTTCTTTTGCAGCTTTCACGCAAAGAGAAATGGAACCACAGGAGAATCTACCCACCCCCTCATGACCAAAACTTCAAGGTTTCTGCTAAATTTCCTATACCAATCGTACTTTTGCCTATCTTTGTGTTTTCCCAATTTTGCCCTCCTCCTTTTCCCCCAAAAGAATTATTTGTTCGGTAGGAATTTGTTAGGGGATCCTATGGCCTAGTCTGAATACCCTACAAACACGCTGGGAATTCTGATCTGGAACGTACTTTTTGATGACTTCAAAAACAACGGAGCAACATACGCAATAAAGAACTACAACCTGTTTTTCTGGTATGTCTTTAAGGGTTTGCAGCAACTTAACTAGAACCATAAATATACATACCTTGCTTCCAAAGTCGGCAAAATCAGCAAATCCATTGGTTGGATTACTAGGCGCTGGAGGACCACCAAATGGATCTGTATCAAAATTGGCAAAGGCATCAGTTGGAGTTTTTGCCACAGGAGGTGAGGGTCTTGGAGGCCCAAATTTGCCTGAAGGTAAAATACATAGGAAATTAAGTTTTTTCAAATTAAATAATAAAAAGAAAATGGTTTATTACAATTTTCGATTTAAGATATACATTCTTTCCTAATGTCAAAATATTACATACTGTTTTTGAAGTAAATGCCGCAGGGTCAATTCGTGAAAATTGTCTCTAAAGTTGGCATTGCAACCCTTCTAAGAGGAAATGTTGGCTGCAATGATTCAAAAGCCATAAAATTGAAATGTACAAACTTTACAGGAGGAGAAACACTAATAAATAGCTTCTTATTTTATTTTACTGCAAATTACGACCAAATATTCTGAGTAGTGATTTTTTTTCTGCTTCTAAGACTAGGCTGAAATAACTTCGAGATCAGAAATTTATTGTTTCGCGACTGATAATGCAAACCAGAAAAGGAGACAACCTAGTTGAAAAAAGATAAACAACACTCAAATATTTCCTTATGTTCCTTATTTTTCCTTAGGTCTTCATGTTCTCTCTGTAAGTTGGCATGTTACTTTTTACCTGTCCAACAGTATTAATCTTTCAACGTAAGACGACTATTTTGATATGATGTGATAGCTGAGATTGAGTTCATACCATCTTACGAATTATATTGTTGAAATTTGCTTTTCCATTTTTAGAGTGAAAAATACGTCGAAAACATGCGAAAGTAAATAGATTTTCTTCAAGTTTATAGATAATTCTCAAAAGAAAATCTAAATAACATCAAAATTCTGGTTCGCTAAATGGATAGGTTTGAAACTAAAAATCCAATTATATAAGAATTTTGTCCTCTCGGTGCAAGTTACGGTTCTTGGCTTGTCACAAAATTGCACGTTTCACAGGGAACATTAACCTTTAGCAGAAATAAGTAACTTTCTTAAAAAAAAAAAAAATCCGTTATTCAAGAAATTCATGGTTTTATTAATAAAGAAGATTCGTTCCATTTATCTTTAGCTGTAAAAGTTCAATTAACTCAAAACATATATAAAAATATGAAAGCAAATGGATTCGACGTGGCTTACAACGTGTAAAAAAAAAAGAAGGAAGAACAAATAAAAATACTAACACTCTCAAATTCATTTTCAGAACGAGAGTTCCTGCACGAATGATTCGATGGTGTAACAGTTCCGCTACTCACAGATCCCATCCCCAAGAAAGACCCGAATCATGAAAAGTAATCACAATCCAGAGGATATAGTACAATTTCTGTACAAATCGTTAAAGAGTGACACCTAAGAGCTGACTCAGGTGTGTTCCAGATAACTTGGCATCTAATACAGGAAATAAAAGGAATTTGAATTTCGTACAAATTTTGGAGATGACAAGAAGAGTGATCAAAAATAAAAATAAAATACTTAAAGGCCTTCGAGAACTGTGAAGCTCCCGAAACATAAGAGGCTCAATAAAGGGTGTGAATAAATTTCAGAATTTGTAGGAAATTTGATATTACATACCTAAGTAATTCTAAGACTTTGACTAAAATTAACAAAAAAAACTTTTTGCACAAAATAAGTTTTTTTAGATTTGCAAATTCCTTCGTACCATATTTTGTTAGTGTATTAAATAAGTGATTTTTTTCTTAAATGATTGTAAAAATAGCATAATTTAGCATTCAGTTTTGTTTGCTACGAAAGCTATTGGATTAAACGAATACGAAAGTTTTTAAAAAAAAAAAAAAATTAAAGAAACTCCATTAAACCAAAAACGAACAAAAGTAGAATCAAATCATCTACCAAGTATACAACTACCACAAATCAGTATCAATAAATAAATGAAACCAAAACAAACAGAAATTAAAATAAGTCAAACTCAAAACGAGAAGAAATTAATCTGAGTAGGGTTCTAAACCCTATGCTTTCTAAAAGCCAGAATATAATTTGCACTTTACTGAAAAAAAAAACTCGAATGAATTTACTAAAAAATTCTTTCAAATGTTTTCACTTTTATAACTTTAAGAAATAAAAATTAATTATTATTTTAAGGAATAAATACCAGCATATGTATATTAAACTGACAATGCACATTTTTTTCAGTAAATTCATTTGAACTTTTTTCAGTAAAGTGCAAATTATATTCTGGCTTTTAGAAAGCATAGGGTTTAGAACCCTACTCAGATTAATTTCTTCTCGTTTTGAGTTTGACTTATTTTTTAATTTCTGTTTGTTTTGGGTTTCATTTATTTATTGATACTGATTTGTGGTAGTTGTATGCTTGGTAGATTATTTGATTCTATTTTTGTCCATTTTAGGTTTAATGGAGTTCTTTACTTTTCTTTACAAGTATCGCAAACAAGTAATACTTGTTTGTATTTTGGACGACCAAGATGGACTACAATAAATACTAATCATTAAAATTATAGATGCAGATTCCGACTTTTCAATTTTGGGTAGCAACTGAAAATGGGAAGGCACCTCACTCCTGGGAAGTATCAAAATCTTACTGCTTCACCAGAAATCACAATTAGTTTTAAATAAGAAAAACAAAATTGAAATTTTGACATGGTCCTTATTTGCGACTGCCTATGTCGTTCTTGAGTATAAAGACATTACGAGAATTTATAATAACTATACTTTAAATGCGAGGGAGGGGGTGTAATTATGAGAAAAGATGCGAACGATGAGGTTCTAACCACGATAAAACACCAAAAATAGAATGAGAAGATAAATGCCAGAACTTTTACCTGTAATTTTAGGCGGTGCAGGCCTTGGGGGAGGCTGCTTCGCCTTTTTAGGTGGTAATGCTGGCGTTGGACTTTTAGCCGCTCCGACAGATCCTGTAAATGGGTCACTTCCAAACGGATCTGTACCCTAAAAAAGGATCAAACATCAGGATACTATAATAATGAAATAATTTTTAAGGGTATCTCAAATAAAATAATTGCCTTTGACACAAGGCTTTAAGACGAAAATGAATTTAAAAGAGAAGACGTTGAGCCTTTACCATATGAATAAAACAGATGTTACTTTATAAAGCTATACAAATTACTAATAAATTACTAACAAATTACTAAGTAATATTTAGACAAATTACTCTTTAGACCAGATTGCCTTTCCATTTAATGCTAAAATGAAATAAAAATATAAAAAAATGGGTAAATTTTTTTCAACAGGACAATGGATAAGTAAAAAAAAAAAAAAACTTGGTTCACTCATAATAATAAAAGGCCCAATGTTTCGGCTTCATGTCCGGAAGCCTTTATCGACGGAAAGAAGGGGAAATAAAAAAACTAATATAAACAAAACGCATAAAGAAAAGAAGAAAAACAAAATGCAAACTCTATACAAAAAAAAAAAAAAAAAAAAAAAAAAAAAAAAAAAAAATGACATCTTTAAAACGTCCAGCATTCAAGTTTTATTTATCGCAAATGCACAAGACAACAAGTCAAACAAGACAAGACAGGTAAAGGTATCTTTGTAATAATTATTTTTTAAATTAATTTATTTATTTATTTTGTACCATTTTTATGTTAGTTTTCTTTCTCTTTTTTTTTCTGTTGATAAGGGTTTCCGGACATAAAGCCAAAATATTTGGATGTTAATCATTGTTAGTGATTTTTTATTTTTTGTCCACCGTCTTATCGAAAAATTGATAAACTTTTAGTGATTGAAAACTCTTCTTATAATTAAATAGATAAAAATGGTACAAAATAAATAAATTAATTTAAAAAATAAAAGTAATAACATTAGATTTCAGATTTTATGTCCTTTCGAAATATTATGGTCACTTTTCTGATAATGCACCCCCACCCCATTTACAGTCCCAGATATAGCGCTAGGATACATACAAAACTAAAAAAAAAACACTAAAACAATGGAGTTCTTACTTATAATATGCAACAAGTCTCTATGAATCAGATTATCAGGATTCAATCCTTTGATATTGGCAAATTGTCAGAAAAGCCACCAAGATATTAGAAAAAAGTATAAAATCAGGAATATAAAAGGTACTACTTTTACTTTATTAATTTCTTTTTCTTTAGAAGTGGTCAGACACTAAAAATTTCTAATGCATTATAAAAAGTTTTTCTACATTTTTACTCGTTTGTAATATTAATTGTACAAAGGGTATCTAGATAACATTACTACTACTATTGCCAACAACTAATTCTAGATAGGTAGCCACCCGTTCATTTACGGAGACAGGGACTCCTTCTTTCCTTAAATCATTTCAGACATCAACATTTACCAATTTCCATGCGAGCCCTAGTCCTTTCAATGCAACTATAAACTCTTCGTTTTTAGTAAAGACTTTGTAATTATATTTAATTATTTAATTATAATATATTTAATTATATATATAATATATTTAATTATATTTAATTTTTAACCCAATACTTTAAGATCACATTTTCACGAATAATTTAACGTTCACCGAATGTCGAAGAAAAACCATTGTTTTTTTGTCTACTATGTTTACAGTGCACTTGCAGGAGCCTAATGACAAGTAGATCTTTTGTCAGTTTTACGTCACTGATTATAATTAATTTTCTGGTTATTATTACTGTTTATTTACTTCTTTATTATTTTAACATTTTTAGTCCAGTAAATATTATGAGAATTTTTTTTCCACAAAATGTGGGGTATTAATGACAGTGCTTTGCCACTTCCCTCATTACAGTAGCTTTCGTGTCATCTTTAGTATTGATAACACCACTTAGATGACTTACTCAATTTATTGAAATTAGCCACAAAGCAGTCCAAATTAAAAAACATAATTTGTAGTTAACCATGGTCTTAAGTTTGGGTATAATACGTTGAGGTAGGCTAGTGTAGGCTAATATAAAACGATTAAAAAAAAAAAACATGAACTAAGCTGATTAAAATGCTCAAAATAACAAAATGAACAATAATGATTGAACCCATGGCACTGAAGAAATAAACCTTTAATTGTTTTTATATTTGGTGTTTAGATAGCCACAATTACTGGGGAATACAACAGCAACCCAAACAGATATGGAATTACGGTAAAAAACTGAGCAATAGCCAATTCAAGACAACTGGAAGCACTTACGGATGATTCTCCAGTATCATTCCATTTTGCATCACCAAATGTTCCAGCAAAAACTTCAACCTAAAGGAAAGAGCATCAAAGCTTAAAATATGCTAACACGAAAAATTAGAAAATACTCATTGGCTTTGATAGAATAAATTCTTTATACCTGCACATAATTCTCAAGACATTACCGGAAGGTATGAGAGGTAGACACAAAACTTAAGCAGATAATTTATCCAAATTTTCACTGCATATCGGTGTTGTATCTTCCAGAATACTGGATGCAGTCTAATAAATAGTGGAAAACGTGAATCTGTAGTAGCTATGGTTGTTCTTGGATTTATTTCTTAAAAAAAAAACTTTTGTAATATAGAGCATTGGAGTTTCTAGTTTCCTCTCTTCTACAATATAGCAGTCTATAAATTCAGAATTCCTGCGAGATTTGACCCAAAACTTATAAATGAGAAAAAGAAAATCTACTACTTACTTAACGTGTTCAACTTGTACAGATTAACCCCAGCGCAGTTTGAAATGAGAAACTTTTTTCATAATTACACAGTATACAAATATGTTAAAAGTTGGATATGAAAAACTGAACATTTTCTCAATGAACAGCTTCTCAAGTTGATTTTAACAAACTAGTGCTTACTCTACGCAGACAAATACGCATTAATAATAAGGGGGGGGGGCATTTCATGAGGAGAGATATATAATATAAGCAAATCATATGCAAAATATAGGGAATTATGCAGGGACAACGTGCCACACGGTGAAAAGAAATCACTAGATTTAACTGACTTTTTGGTTGATTTACAGATATTTTTTGTTTAATAATCTAGTGATTTACGTGCTGATTTAGTGATTTTAGGCAATATAAAATCACTAGAAATAGAGATACATCACTAGGGGTGGCAACCCTGGTCTGACCATACGCCATTGACAAATAACAAAATATGGAAGTAATTTTGAGCAATTTTTATTCTAAAATTACAGTTCCGTTTGTAAGCTTAAAGGAAGGGAGATGGTAATAGCAAAGCATAATATTGAGTTGGTAGGACAAAGTTGAACGTGCTAGGTTATTAGAGCAAAATAAGGGTGCTCAACAAGTAGATTTCTACAATACAACTAATTATTTTGTCTTTACATCCCCTTGACAGCAATTGGCACTCAAATCTAACTATTTTCATATTAGCATTGGAACATTGGAAGGCAATAGAATTAAAGATGGCATTAAAGTATGAATTAAGGAGATGCGAAGTGGATGTCATGGATAAATTGCCGAGGATCTGGAAGATGCAGCCAGACAGCATAATAGTAAAATATCATATTGACATGTTAGGGAATTAAGAGGAAGTAGTCAGTCAGGGCTAGTCCTGCTTAAAGATACAAATGGGGCCTCAATTAGCGATGAGTGATGCGTTAAGAATAGATGGGCAGATTCTTTTAAGAATGTGTTAAACCGTGATGTAGTTGCAGGATATGATATAGAAAAGAATGAAAAAGTTTGCGACAATTTGGAAGTAAAGCAGGATTTATTTTGCGATGAAGAGTAAAAGACAATATTAAAGGGAGACGATATGTCGACCGAGTCAACCTTAGATCAATAACTGAGAAGTGCCTAAATCAGCAGATTCCTTTAGTCCTCAGTTTTGTAGGTTATGGACAGGCGTTAGACTCGGCCAATAGAAGAGTTTTAGTGAAGATCCTATATCCTTGTGTAGTATACCAGAAAAATACATTATAATAATTAGTGTTTCCCCGTCAAATTACATGGATCATTTTGATGGACTTTATCTTAGGGAAAACAGCAAAGGCTACGGGAGACCATGGAATAATGTAGATGATTTGAGTTTCCTACATTAAAATGTTGGCAATTAATTGAATTTTTGGTGATTTTGAGAAGTCAGGGATCAAGAATAAATGAAGCTGAAGAGGTGATGTTGGGTAACGAGAAGATCGATCAAGTGGATAGTTTCGCTTACCTGGGTAGCATTATTAATAAAGGTGGCACAGGCTCAGGGTGTTTTCCAGGGTTGAAAAAAGTTTGGAAAAATAGAAAGATAAGGCTGCGAAACAAGATTAGAATGTTGGAAGCTACCATGGCAACAATGATCAATGATGGTTCTAAAACGTGGACGCTTCGGAAGAGGGAGGATCATTTGTTAGATATTTTCAAGAGGAATTGTCTACGGATAGTTTTGGGTATCTGTTTCAAGTTCAAGTTCAATATGGGTTTTTAATTCAAAAAAAATATATAAAAATACACTTTACTCAGTTCCTTGTGCATTGATGCACGTTTGGGCCCGTAATAATTGCACACTCTAAATACAGCGTGGCCTCCTGTCCTCTCAATTTCCAACCCGAACCGCTATCAAATAACAATAAATTTAACACAACTTCTCCTCCGCTCACACCCCTTGAAGTATCAAACTAAAATATGATAATTAATAATAATATCGAAAAATTCTAAACATAATAATAATAAAATAAATCTAGTAAATAAATATTTAATCTTTTAGATATTTTTTCACATTCTTTTTAAAGGAGCCGAGAGACCTATATGACTTCAGCTCTTGCGGAAGTGCATTCCACTCTCTAGCACACGCAATTCTAGGAGAAAATTCCGACCTAGCTGTCGGTGTCGGGGGTATATAAATGTATTCTGATGAAGATCGTGTATTTAAACTATGGATTTGTGATGCTAGTGTGAATAAGCCTTTAAATGGTGATGGGAGTGTTCCTGAAAAATATTTAAAACAAAAAACGGTGCAAGATAGTCTGTAAAGTGATGCCATTGATAGTCTGTTCGATGATGGGCCTAAAATTTGAAGTGCTTTATTGTGAACTGAGTTTAGTCTCTATAAATGTGTCTTGAAATTAGATTGCCAAACCATAGAGCAATATTGAATGTGAGGCTTGATAACTGCATTGTAAATCAGGATCAGTATTTTTTTTAGGGAAATGGTGACTGAGTTTTCTCAAGATTCCAAGGTTCCTTGAAAGCTTCGTCTCGACACTTGCTATGTGGTGCCTGAACGAGAGAGGTTTTCGTCGATTAAAACCCCTAGGTAACGAACGTGTCCTTTTTCTGGTCTCTTGATAAGTCCACGAGAGGTTTCAATACCAATCACATCAGGAGCCAGCGAATCTATACGTGATAAAAATAAAACACTCGATTTGTCAATGTTGATGACTAGACGATTTGCGTCCATCCACAGGTACGTTTCTTCAAGAATTTCTTGTAGCTTCGTTTTGAGAGACTTGATGTTCCATTCTGAGCTTGCCATAAGTGAATCATCCGCAAATGCCGTTAGTTCGTCCTCGGCTTCTACTATAGACCCCGGCGTCGTTTGTGGGTGACATAGTTTGCAGCAATAAGGGCTACGACTTGCAGGAGTCAGTACTTGCTGAAGATCATTTACGTGAACAAGAAACAATACCAACAACAATACAAACCAACAACAATACAAACCATATCTCAAACAACGAGCTGTGCGAAAACTGCGGTCCTAACCCACTTTCTAGAACTATTGTGAGAGAAAGGTTGAAATGAATAGGACGCATTTCGTAGATGAAGAAATGACAGATTTAGAAAATCATCCTTTTCGGCCATCCATCTCGGGCCAAAAGAGGTCACGAGGAAGGATTTAAGGGATATTAAAACTTCTTGGTTGGCGGGCCAAGAGGGTAGCTTTCAACAGATTGGAATGGAGGAGGGGCGTCTCTTATACACAGTGCCACAATAATGTTCTTTTGTTGGCCAAATCTCCCCCATAAGAGTTATTAGTATTGTATTTTGGGAATAACACTTACCGGACTTTTTTCGACAGTCGTTCCAAAAGCAGCCATGAACGGATCACTGTCAAATGATGATGTAAATTTATTAGTTTGTATTGGACCACCAAATGCAGCATCATTGAAACTGGCAGTCTGAAAGAAAGGACCATTGAAAAAAAAAGATGATATAAAAAATTTCATTATTTGGTATGACATAAAATAAAGACTACATATTATGTAGGCTAGTCTTTAAACAGAGTCATGAAGAATTAGCCCTTAAACTAGTCAAAGAATTAATAAAAACGCCCTCCCGAAATTTAGGTAACAAGACCGATAAAAAAATCATCCGAAGTAGATATTCATGGGAAATCAGCATCCGTCGCTAGCATTCGGTGTGCAAAAAGGTACCTAGCACATTTTTAGAGAAGTACTTCTTTTATCTTCCTGCAAGGAAGATAAGAAAGCATATAAACAGATGAATAAAACGCCACGTTAAAAGGTTTCATCCGGTATAAACTTTACTATTTATCTATTCAAACACCTAATATTTGGTTTACTACAGTCCCTTTTGTTCTTATTTTTACACACTTGGCAATCATTTGGTTTATCAAATGTCTAGAAATAAAACTTGCACACAAAAATAAAACCTACCTGCATTGCTAACGTGTCTAACTTACGCAGTAAAATATAATAAAAACCTACCGAATAACTTAGAAAGAAGTTCGATTTTGGACAGAAAAGTTCTTTTTTTTCACGAAATAACCATGGCAAACTGTAAATTTTCACCATAAATTGCAGAGGGTGTTACTGCTAATGGGGGAGGAGTAGAAATTTAAATCCAAGTGTGCCTTCCCCATTCAAATTATTCAGTAAATCCAGCCAAGGGACCAACGTTTTAAATTCATAATCTAAGGATGGGACAGGACTACCATGTTCCCATATAAAATTAAACTTTTCGAGAAAGTGCAGAAGAATTTAGACCTTGTTTTAAAGGTGTGGCATAAGCACATGAGAATTCCAACTGTAGTCCATAATCTGCCAAATCTAGTAACTATTGATTGCCTCTGTTACACGTATTATACTTTTTTTTAACCGTCGACACATTTTTACTAATATAGAAACAGTTGACAAAAATCCGAACAGATACTAGTAGGTTTGAGGGATTATTCAATAAAAAACAATTAACGAGATTAAAAGCTAATTAAGAGCCTGTATTATAAGGCAATAAAACAACAGAGAAAAAAATATGTGCAAAAGCAATCAAAGAGACAGTTAAAAACAAAACTACTACTTTTTTTTAAGGAGTATCACTTCGCAAGTAATTTTACAACAAATAAAAGCCAAAGAATCTTCCGGTTTTGTTAGGCCAACTCCAACCTCAAACACATAGATCGGCATAAATAAACAAATATAAAACATCAAGTAACAATATAATACCTCAAACATCAAGTCACTTACGGAACTACTAAAATAAAACCAAATAAAATAATATTTCAATTTATAAAAATCCCTAAAATTTCCCTGGAAAATAGTTTGTTTCGTAGTCACGCAAGACCACAAACGGTACATGACTCCAAGAACTAAGCAATATGTGCAGAGAAAAAAAAACTGTGATCCCGTAATTTCACTCCGTGACCATCAAAATACATCTCGGGCAAGGTTATTAATAATGTCGAACGATCGATACAAGGAAAATATGACTGCGAGAGAAAGAGCATCCAGGTTTAAGTTCATATTTCTCACTGAATCTCTCTGCCAGTAATCTCGAGATCCTAATGGCAGAATTCTGCAAAGTTTCAAGACCTTTCAAAAGTGACTGAAAAAGTTGAAGATCATACTGAACGACAGCATAAAAGGCAAAAAATGGACAAAGGAAAAACATAAGATTCTTAAGACAAATTTCAGACAATACGCTCTAATTTCCCCGTAATTTACACATTATGGGCGATTTTTTCTTTCATACGATTTATATAGTCTGTATAACCAAGTCTCATCTAAAATAACATCTAAATATCTAGTGAAATGCACTTTATTAATAATTGAATTTCCGCATCACAGCTTATTTCAATAGAACTTGTGTCACGCTCAACTGCACGAACTTGGCTACGTTTATTTGATGAGTACTTTTTAAACAAGGACTGATATCCAACACATATTCCTAGCAACTTTAACAAGAAAAACAGATAATATCATCAAGTTTGGAGGAAAGAATGGCCTCGTTGTCAGACGATAGATTGATTAAAGTGGCACTTAAGGAAATTCATTTACATCATAAGGGCATTTATGGTTGATCTAGATTAAAAGAAGGGTCTGAAATAGGTGAAAATGATGAAATTTTGTCATGAACTACTATTGTTGTACGCGGGCGGATATTGTCTTGATAACCTGGAATTTACACTGAACCTAAGGATGCAGGAGGAGGGGAATGTCAGATACATTTCCTCGATGTATCTGTAAGAATGAGAATTCAAGATTAGTTATTTTGACACGGGGGAACTATATGCCATGTGGGATAAGGAAAAAGTACAAGAGAAAGTTTATAACCTAGGATGGTGCACTTTATCAATGTGTAGAAAAGCGGCTTGTATATCATTATATGGGCTTTCGGGACTAAGGGAAGGGAAAACTTCGGATAGCTACGAGTAGAAGAAACTGGATAATGGGAGCATGAATATTTATTATGGATTGCCACTATAATACTAGTGACACTGGAAGAGTATATCCGGTCGGTATTCAATACAGTGTGTTTGCTTAACAATAGATAGATATGCATTCCCGTTTTCTTCCTTTTCCCCTTGGAATTTATCATGTTCGTTACCCTTATTTTTTGCGTTGTTAAAACTTTTCTGAATTTTTATGATACTTGTGTTTACACAATTTTTACAAATCACAACCCATGTAGCTGTCATGCTTGGGTATTCACACTTACATATACACGAGAAAGAGAGGTACTCACAAATCCATTTGTAATAGGTGTCACTGGGGATTTCAGCTGATTTTGAATAAAGGGAGGCGGTGATAACGGTTTTAAAGCAACTTCACTTAATAGAGCTTGCGTCAGATGAAGATTATAGCCGAATCGAAAGCTTCTGTTGATCGTGAAACCTGTGTTATATACTCCTTTAACTCTTCTACGTTGACTTTCACCTGTAAATTGGAAATTTTATTTATTTTTCTAACTTTATTATAAAAAGAGAAAGTTAAAACAAAACTTTCCAAAGCTTCAAGAAGAGCCTATGAAATACAAAATAGATTTGTATTGTAAAAATAACTTGAAGTTAATACACAAAGAAAAAAAAAAAATGACAATATGCTCAACACACATCAATAAAAGCATAAATAAATTTATTTACAAAGAATTTTAAACTGTAACAACCGTACAAACGTACCTTTACACAGGGGGAGGGGGTGGGTTAAAGAGTACGGGAATCCTCGCAGCAAAATTGAGTAACATCTGGCCTAAGAATAAACTTTTTCTTAATTTTGACTTAATTAGACTAATTTTAATTTGACTTAATTTTGACTAATTTCTTAATTAGTCAGACCTGTAAGCAAATGTGCTTTTTAAACATAAATAGGTTCAAAGGGTGTTTTATTTCTTTACGAAGGTTTAGGACTATGACAGACCAAAGAAAACTATACACAGAAAATATTCTCGTGATATAAATAGGATATAGTGCCAAAAATTATGATCTTCCTTGGCGAAACGGATATCCAGCAAGTGTCGTGAAATTTTCATTCAATTAAATTTTTGAAGAGGAGAACACATGCACATAACTTTATTCTAAGTTTGAAGTGCGTCGGAAACCACCCAAAAAGGTCGAACTACACGACAAAAAGAAAAAAATAAAGGAAAATCTGGACTTTTTATGCCTACAATTTTGACGCCTGTCAATGTATACACCATCTTAATCAACATAACTTACAGATTAAGACTATATAAAACTGACAACAAAATAGCTAACATGACTTGAATCAAGGCAAGTTATATCCTTTCGTGCTAAAAACATGTTTTAGAATACATCTTTCAATTCTCTCCTTTCTTTACATTTTTTGTGATAACAAGCATAAAAAAAATTAAATTTTACTATTCTGATATTCTTTTTCGATAAAGTTCACTTTTCGGAAATTTTATACCTTACATATGAATTGTGCTATAGAGTAGAGTAGAATATTTTTATTTGCAACACATACATAAATAAAATGTGTCACAAAACAGCGCACGTGCCTAGTGGCATACTTTAGCGCTGAAAATATTGCCAACGAAAATACACAGCCATTTCTAACTAAATTTTACAAAAACGAAAGAAAAAACCCTAATGAACAAAATGCTTAGCATGTCATAAGATATTTCTTCACCAGTTCTTAGAAAAATATCGCTTGTTGCTGCATTCTCGAACTGATGCTGGAATTGAGTTCCAGATTTTTGGCCCAGTGGTGACGGACGCTATATTTTTTTATATTCTTATTCGAAAAAATCCACTTTTTTTAGAAATCTTATACAATACATGGTTTAATTCTTCCCTTGTATATATATTTCACTACACAGCGGCATTCTTGACCAAAAGACAAATATCAATAAACCAGGTATGGGGTAATCAGAATCTTAAATGACGATATTGTAACCGTCATTTAATACCTATAATACCTATACAATACCTATAATATTAGTTTAGATAAATAATAAAAAAAATTGTAATAATTCCTAGTTTTTAAGCATAATATTTTATTAAGGCATGAAGATGATTGACCAAACTTTCCAAACAACATTTTTCTGGCATTTTCCTAGACAACATCATTTTCTGCATCCTACAATACTGCTCTCTTCTTGGAAAAATAAGCAGTGCAGTCAGGGGGAGGGGACCCTTCTTTTCAATCGAAGCCAAGAAAAAGACTATTCACATTCTGTGATACTTCAAATTATAAAAGGATACACAAAGCAAGGACCATGACCACCTTTCACCAATAACAAGATCTATGATATTAATTTAAAACGGAGTAAATGCAGAAATATTATCGCATCCAACGACAGCTAAGCGAAGCCCCACAGAATTCAAGAATAGTTAGTGAACTTTCTAAGGCAATGGACCGGTAACCAGATATTCTATGATATAATTTAAAACGGAGTAAATACAGAAAATATTATCGCATCCAAACGACAGCTAAGGTCGAAGCCCCACAGAATTCAGAACAGTTTAGTGAACTTTCTAAGGCAATGGCATAACCGGTAACCAGATCTATGAATATAATTTAAAAAAACGGAGTAAATACAGAAAATATTTATCGCATCCAACGACAGCTAAGCGAAGCCCCACAGAATTCAAGACAGTTAGTGAACTTTCTAAGGCAATGGACCGTAACCAGATCTAATGATATAATTTAAACGGAGTAAATGCAGAAAATATTATCGCATCCAACGACAGCTAAGCGAAGCCCCACAGAATCTCAAGACATATAGTGACTTTCTAAGGCAATGGACCGGTAACCAGATATTGAAGCGATATGAATAATTTAAAACGGAGTAACATGCAGAAAATATTATTCGCATCCAACGACAGCTAAGCGAAGCCCCAACAGTGAATTCAAGGCAAAACTACAGCTAAAGCCTCCATGATAAATTTTAAACAAGTTAGTGAACTTTCTAAGGCTAAGCGAAGCCCCAACAATGGACCGGTAACTTTCTAAGGCAATGGACCGGTACTTAGATACTATGATTAATTTAAAACGGAGTAAAAAAAATACAGGGAAAAAAATATTATTTTCGCCAATCCCAAACGAACAGCTAGTAAAGCGAAAGCCCCAACAGGAAATTCAAAGCAACAGGTTATGTGAAACTGTCTAAGGGGGGCAAAAATTGGGACCGGGGTAAACATCTATGAATATATGATTTTTTTAAAACCCCCGGAGGTAGTAAAGAGGTTTGTGTAGTAAATGCAGAAAATATTCTAATTCGCATTTCCAAACCGGGACAAAGCTAAGCGACCAAAAGGCCCCCACAAGAAATTCAAGGAAACTAAGTTTTTTAGTTGGGAACCAAAAAATTCCTAAGGCAAAATGGACCGAGTAAACAGGATCGATGATATAAATTTAAAAACGGAGTAAATTGCAGGAAAATAATTTATCGCATCCAACGACAACGCTAAAGCGATAAGGCCCCACAGGAAAATTCCAAGAAACAGTTAAGTGAACTTTCTAAAGGGCAAAAAATCAGGACCGGCTAAAACCAGATTCTATTGATATAAAATTTAAAAAAACAAACGGAAGTTAAGGGCAGAGAAAAATATTCTCGCCATTCCAACGACAAAAGCTAAGCGAAAGAGCCCCACAGTAATTCAAAGAAAAAAAAAAAAACAGTTTTAGTGAAACTTTTCCTTTGAAGGGGGCAAGTAGGGACGCGGTTTAAAAACTAGATACTATGATATAAATTTAAATAACGGAGGTTAGTAATAAATGAAGAAAGAAAAGAAAATATATCCGCAAGCCAAACGGGGGGGGGGACAGCTAAAGCGGGAAAGGGCCCCACACCACCTCACAGACAGAATTCAAGAAAAAAAAAACAGTTTTAGTGGAAAAAAAAAAACTTTCTAATGGGGGCAAAATGGAAACGGGTAAAAAACCAGAATCTCTTCGATGATATTTAATTTATAAAACGGGAGTAAGTAGTAAATGCAGAAAAAAAATAATCTAATCCGCATTTTCCAAACGACAGCTAAAGCGAAAACAGCCCCACCAGGAAATTCAAGGAAAACAGTTAGTTGACACTTTTCTAAGGGCAAATGGGGGGGGACAATGGACCGGTAAAAACCAGGATACTATTGATATAATTTAAAACGGAAGGGTTAGTACAGTAGGAAAGTAAGGTAGGTAGTAGAGGTTAGACGCATAGTAGTAGTAGTAAATGCAGAAAGGAAAAATATTATAGCATCATCCAACGACAGTACGCTGAAGACCCCCCGAACATAAAAAGCCCCCACAGAATTCAAGAACCAAGGTTAGTGTGAACTTTCTAAGGGCAAAACAGATGACGGGTAACCCTTGCTTTGACCTTACAATTTTAAATAAAAAAAATGTTAACCACCTTTATTCAAAACGCGGCGGTCTATAAAAACATAACTCAATAAGAAAAACAGTTATTGTTGAAAACTTTTTAAAGAGTCCAAAAATTGGGGACCGGTAACTTATCGCTTTGACCCTGAACCTGAAGTGGATTTTAATTTTGTTTAGTTATAAATACAGTTACAGTTGTTTTAATTTTGATATGTTAGTAACTTAACTGATTGATTGAGGGACCGGGACTGTGGTTATGGAAAATTAGAGTTCTTTGTTTATATTTTTGTTTCACTGCTACATAAAAAAAGGAACCTATCCCTTATTGGGAAAAAAATTTCTTATTGATTACTTCTTAGTAATTTAAAAACTCTCATGTTCTAACGCTAAAAAAAAAAAGGGTTAATTTAAAAAATGTAGAAGCTAATAAAAATAAGAAATGGGTGTCTCGGCGGTGGAAAAATAGGTCTTACCCTCTTGTTTGTTTTTTTCAAAAATCTTCATTAAACAATTTGTTTTTAGGGTGGTGGACCGTCCCTGAGGGGGGACCTTTCTTGTAAATAAATTTATAAAAAATGAGGCAATTTATAGTTTGTTTTTATTGTACTAATTATTATTGATAGTTGGTTATTATTTCTAAATCTAAACATTAAGGTTTTTACTATTAACTTAAATTTAAAGGAAATCGTTAACTGCTATTTGATAGAGTTTAATTTCAGTAAAAGTTTATTTATTACTATTTTTACTCATTTTTAAAACCCAAAAAAAAAGGCCATGATTCCCAATCACCAACAACCTCATATTTTGTAAAAGAAAACCCACGGCATCAAGCAGATTAATCAGGATTCTCACCTTATTGGGAGGATTCTTGAAGCCCAACAAAAAAATAATTTCGTTTGCAGAAAAAAAAAAAAATGTTCCCCTTTTTTTTTTTTTGAAAAAGAGGTTCTTTTGGGGGACAATTTAGTTTTTACCTGGGATATAAAAAAGTTGTGTATCTAGCCACCCACTCTGCGACGTGACCTCTGTTTCTTATTTAGTGTTTGGGAATTTGGGACTTGGGTCTTCTAGGCGGGGAAACTGGCTCTTCATGTTTTAAAAAATTATTCAAAAAAAAAAAAAACTCGTTCTTCTTTGCTTTCCAACTTGCATCTTCTTTGCAAATTAAATCTTTGCTTTTTCGATTCCCATCAGCCTTGGCCTGTGCTTTCGTAAATTGGGGCGACCTAAAAAAAAAAACCTTAAAGGCAAAAAAAATGATTCGCTTCCACTTAAGGACGTGTTTTATAAATGTCAAAGGAAAAATCTAAAAATTAGAAACACCCACTTTAAGAAATTTTGGGAAATTTAACCCATGATTCAAAAAAAACACAAGGACCAGTTTGGCATTTTTTTACTATTTTTGGAAGAAAAGGGAACGGTAAATTTAGCTCCCAAAAAATAGTGAAAAAAAAACGTTGCGAAATATATTAAATTAAAAAGTTTTGGCCAAAAAAAAAAAAAGGGAATACCAAAAATTCGATAAGGATAGGAAAAAATTGCTTTCACATGTTGGGGGATAAAACTTGGGCCTAAGGAAAGATTAATACCAAAAAAAAGAAGAGCTTGGGTAATATTTCCCTTTCAAGATCAAAAAAAATAATAGTTCGTATTGTTTGAAATTTTATAAATAAGTTATAAAAGGGGGTGGGGACTAATGAGTGAAAATTATAAGTCAGCCTTTTTACTGTTCAGTGGAAAACAAAAATAAAAACATGGGGTCTTTGAATTAAAAAAAATTAAAAAATATTTCGACTTAAAGGTTTACTAGGGGAATTTGCTAAATATAACGGGTATTTAACCATTGTAGGTTTCGGAAAATTTCAACATTCAAAGTAATTACAAAAAACAATATTTCCCATAAGTTTTTAATTACCCCAAAAGTAGAAAGTAATATGTTTACCTTGCCCCCCCACCTCCAAAGAAAAAAAAAAAAAGAATACGGGCAGGAAAAACTAGTTGTTTTCGCTAAGGAAAACAATGGTGTTTCTCTGGCGGGGGAAACAGGTTGGGATATACCTGATGGGGGGCAAGTTGCTGGTTTAAAAAAAAAAAAATAAAGCATTGCCATTCAAAAAAAAACACGAAGGTTTTAGGGGAAAAACTATTTTTTCACAACTTTTTTTCAAAAATACTAAAGAGCCAAATCAGGGCATTAAATTCAAAAATTATTCAATAAAAATACCAGCGAAAAAAAAAAAAACAACTAATGAACCGGCAGGTTTTGGAACAGGCCTCCAAAGATTATCTGCCCACGGTCGTTCGGCAAAAAAATTAAAAGGAAAAAAATATGGTCTAGAGGCCCAAATTTCAAAGCGCGGGGGGAGGTTAGGGGGGGGGACCTTTATTTTTCAAAGCTCCCAGCGTCCAATTCATTTTTTTCCGTATTTCCAGGGAAAAAACAGTGACTCTTCTCCCACCCACACCTAAGAAAATTTGTTGGCCGCTATTTGGAAAAAATTTGCTGAGCCAAGTACAAAAAATAAAAAAATTTCTTTCAGGAAGGGGGGGGATCTGAGGGGCCAAAATTCTAAACCCAGGGGAAAAAAAAAAATTATTTTTCCACAAGGTTTTTCACGAACTTGAAATGTGGAAGGGGCAAAAAAAACCCACAGTTTATTGTCTTTTTGCTACTTGGAAAGTTGCAAATTTTAAGGTGAGTGAAAAAACTTTTCAGGGGGAGTCAATATTAAAAGCGCAAAATAGGAGCCAGGAAAGGTATTATTTAAGCTCACGCCTTCACCCTTCCAATTACCTCCACGTTTTTTTCACTAGTTACTCAGAATTCAAACAAGTTGCAGTTAATTCCTGGAATAAAAAGGGTTTGGTGGAGAGTAGCGATGAGTTACTTGGAAAAAAACTTCTTTCCAAGCCTAAAATTAGGCCATTTTTTCATCCATTTCATGGGAAAAAGAAAAAAATTCTCTTACTCATTAGCTGTTCCAAGGATAGAGTCATGGTCCTCCAATTACTTTTCCTAAAACTGCATTTTGTTTTGGCCATAAATAAATCTTAGATTAGGGGCGCGATTTTGCTATCTTGAAAAATAAAGTATTTGGGAGTTAGCAGTTGGGGGGACCACAAAAATGAGGGGGGGCTATTGTCCACTATCCTGGATTTCGAATAAACAAGCTGTTCTTGGTGTTTTTCATTGGAAAAAAGATATCTTTTGGTTAATTTTTTCACGTGGGGAAAAACTAAAATCACTGAAAACTGTGAGTACTGTAAAGTCAGAAAGGCCCCACTATTTGTACACAAAAAAAATTGGTTCTTCAAACAAAATATCATGTTTTAAAAACGACAGGTTTGCCCCACAAACGCCCGTAAGAAACCTACAAACTGGTAAGTTTTTTTTTCCCGTGGAGGGGAAAAAAAAACAAAAAAAACTACCTTTATTACCTTTTTTAAAAAAAATTTTATGGCGGGCGTTTCATTATTGAAGAAAGAATAAGAATCAAAACTAGCCAAAAAATTCAAAAAAAGCTGGCCATAAATCGGGAACTTTCTTATCTTAAAAAAAAATGAAATTTAAGGGGGGGGGAAAAATTATATTTATTAAATAGGAACATTACATTTTCATTTTTACCAGGCTTAAGGAACAAAAAAAAAAAAAAACGTCTTACTGGGGGTTTATCCCCAAAAAAAGTTACCACTAAAAAAAGCGAGTCAAAATTTCGATTTAAAATTTTTTTCCACTTTTTCTAAAAAAACGTTTTTTTCTTCAAAAGGCCTTTCAATAGTTAAACACCTTTACGACTTAAATTAAATTTTTTTAAATTTTCTAAAAAAAAGGTCTGGTTCCATATAAATAGTGATCGTTTTACTTTTTACCATTATTTTTTTAAACTTTTTGTCTTTACCTTTTCAGTATCCCCAACGCCTCCAACCAACCCATAGGATTTTTCAAAATTAGTTTTCTGAATTTGGGGACTCCTTACTGCTTACTAACTACTTTTTACGGTCTGGAAAAAACCCACCACTTGGGGTCTTACCAGGGGTACTGATTGGGGTGTTTCATTATCCAAAAATTAAAGTGGGCGTGTTTAAACTTCCCATTGCATTTTTTTAAGGTATTTTCTATAGGGACCCCCTGGCGGAACTTAATAAAAAAAAAAAACCACATGGGTTTCCTACGGGGCTGGTCTCTTCAGCCAGGGCCAAAAAAAAACGACTCTCAGTTCAAATTTGGGGAAAAAAATTCGTCTTGTCATTGATTTGATTCTATAAGTGAAAAAAAAAAAGCAAAAAAAAAACTAAAATCAGAGAAGGCATTGCAATCTAAAAAAAAACATTGCAAATTAAAAAACGAAAAAAAAAAACAGCAAAAAAATTTCAAACATGGTTCCCGGGCATTTTCAGTTTACTAAAACCATTGCCTTTTTCCTATCAACAAAAACTGGCGAAGGGAACACTCCCCATTTGTTCTGAACAAAAAAACAAGCAAAATGGCCCAAAAGTGGGGCATCAAAGAAATAAATTAAAGCACGCTTGTTTTTTTTCATAATGTTTTTTTGGTTTTTTTCCATTTGACAAAGGCTTCTTGCTCCTCTGATAACGAGAAAAAGCAGGGGGAATTTTTCAGGAGGATGGAATTCCAAAAAATATGAATCTATGTTTTTCCTGGACGGAACAAAACCTTCCAAGGCTCTTTAAATTTATAAAGGGGGCAATATAGGAAAAAAATTAGCCGTTCTTGATTAGCAAAAAAAAACTGGGTCTGGGACCTTAGGGTTTTCATGAAGATCGCTATCTGGGGGGTTTTATCAAAATAATATAAAAAAGTTAAAAAAAAACAAAGGTAAGGTGATAATCAAGGCTTAAATTTTTACTCTCAAAAAAAACAGAATTTGACTTATTTGAAGGAAATTTTCTTAACTAGTAAAATTGGTCTGGGGACAATGCAGGTGTGTTTTATATTTATTGACATTCTTCAATTTTAAGGGATTTTCCCCACAGTTATCTGTTTTGAACCCACACTTTCTTTATCTTTTCCATTTCCCTTGGCCATTTATTGGCCAGGGTCTGAAGCTTTTCCGGCGGCTTCTTGCAGACGAGGGCAGGATTTTTCCTGGGTCTCCCTCGTTTCTTTTTGGGCGGTTACTCAGATTATGTTGTTTTTTTTAAAAAAAGTAGGTCAAAAAAAAAAAAAAAAAAAAACCGTTCCTAGTTTTCATCGATTATCTAAGGAGCTGGCAAACCAAAGGGGGGGGACTATGAGAAAAAAAAAAAAAAAAAACAACGCAGGATGAAAGGGAAAAAAAAATGCCTCGTTTGGGAACGGGAAACTTCACAGGGAAAAGGCGTACTGGAAAGGCCCACTCCAAGGAGAGGAGGAATAAAAAAAATTTCCTCCTCCAAGGATAAAATGTTTCCTTGTAATCTGGGGTTTTAAACCTATTTGTTGGCTTCAGCTCAAAGTCGAAAGTCAATTATAAATTTAAAAAAAAATATTCAATGAAAAAAAAAAAACATAGAAAAAGGGCATTTGTCGGTCAATAATTTTTGACGGTCTTCGATGTAATCTACCCCGTCGGTGAATTTAGGTTTCTTTCTTTGTTTTAAACACAGGTGGTCCTCCGCGTGTTCTCTTTATCCTTGGCCCCTTCTTTTTTCGAAGATTTTTTAAATATCTTTAATATTCCCGATTCGCGTTTGTTTTGCCATTTTTTAAAAATACTGTAAAAATTTTACTTGGTTTCCACTTGTGGTCCCCAGGGGGACATGCCGGAATAGTTTTGAAAATTTAAAAATTTAAAAAAAACAAGCCGTTGGGAAGTGTTTAAAAGGATAGAGGGCTTGATTTTTTTTACCAGGTCCGAAAAAAAAAAACTTTTCTATTTATAATGGCTTTATAAAAACCTATTCGCTTTTTCACCAAGGGAATTTAAAAAATTTATGTCTGCTTTTTTTTATACTGTTGTATGTGGTTTGTTTTTTTTTCTTCTTGTTTTTGTTGTGGATGGTGGCTTTTCAAAACGTTTGATCTGTTTTTTTTTTTTTTTTTTTTTTTTTTTTTTTTTTTTTTTTTTTTTTTTTTTTTTGTTTTTTTTTTTTTTTTTTTTTTTTCAGTAGTTTTGGGTTAGTTTTTGTTTTTGATGTTTTGATGTTATTTTTTTTTTCGGTTTTACGGGATTTATTCAGTATTATATTTTAAGCTTTAATTTATAATCAAGTTTTTTGTTTCGTTTGTTAATGTTGTTTTTTCGACAGATTGTTTTCTACAGGATGAAAAAAATTGTAAAGTTTGCAGATTTATTTTTTTTTTTTTTTTTTTTTTTTTTTGCTGTTTTTTTAAGATTTAAGAATTTTTTTCTTTAATGGTAACTACTCAAAAATTTTTGGAAAAAAACCGCCTGAATGTTTAATGACTTCAAATTGTCGGAAAAAAATGCACCCAAAAAAAAAAATATGGAACTTCATAAAATAAAAATTTTTAAATTTAATTGCCTATTTAGAGGGTGGGGGATAGGTGGGCTAAACTTTAAAAGTTGGGATAAATTAACCTTTTTTTTTTTTATGAAAAAGCCAGGGATTGACAAACAGGATAAAATATTTTTTGCATTTTAAAGTGGGAAGGAACAGAAGGAAAAACAACTGATATTTAAAAATCCCTGGGAAAAAAAAAAAAAACCCATTGAAAATAATTTTTGATAGGGGACCCCAGGGGCCCCCCCCTAAGGGTGGGGACTTTGTTTCAATTGTCTTGGATAATTTTTACGGGAATTTTTCTCCATAGGCTTTTTAATGGCTTCAATTTGGGGCTTTTGTGTGTACCTACCTTTTAATTTAGATCTTTTCTTTTTGTGGGATTTTCTTATTTGAATGCCACGGGCGAAATTTAATGGGACTCAGGTTTTCCCAAATAAATTTGAGGTTAAATATCTGACTTTTAATTCGACATTTTTTGTTGTTGGTCTTGTTACCCCCTTCACTTTAATTCCCCTCAAATTTTTTTTTTTCAAAGGGAACTATAAAACCCACACTAAAGGCTGGTTAAAAAAAAAAAAATAAACAGTCTATTTTGCCGTGGGTTTTTTGTTTTTTGGAAAAAAACCAGATTAAGTGGAAACCTAGTTAATTATTAAGTAAAACTTATTGTTCTAATGAAAAGCTGAAGGGGGACGGTTAATTCCTGTCAAGGGGGGTGGTTATTCCAGAGGGGGGAGGGGGGGTAGGGGGGTAAATTACATTTTAAATGATAAATATTCTCGACAAAATTTTTTTATTGAATGGGGATACCAAAAAAGTTTATTTTTTTTTAATTTAAAAGCAGAAGGTACGGCATTACAAGTTGGTATCCAGATGGGGGGGGAGGGGGGGGTTAGTGGAGCTATCACATTGTTAAATGGAAAAATGCCTCGATTTTTTTTTGAATTTAATAAGCCAGGAGGTGCCAATTAAGTTGAAAAAAAGGAAAAAAAAAAACAAATTTAACAAAGATTTTCGTGAGGGTATACTTGGGGGATTTACAAGGCCCACTGGCAATCAGGGTTTTTTATTAGTTCCAAAAGAGGAAAGGGGGAACAATTTATTTTGCGTCCCAACCCGTTTCCATTTTTTTATATTGGGATTTGAAAAAAAAAACGGGGTTTAATTGAAAAAAAACACCTTTCATTTGTTCATACAGTACAGGGAGGATTCCCAACCACTAAAAAAAAACGGAGAAAAATTGGGTGTGACGGGGAAAAGGCGATAAATCGGACATCCACCTTTAACGTGCGCTCGAGTTGTGGGGGAAAAATGGCCGCCCCTGGGTCCCAGTGCCAAGTTTACATTAAAAAAAAAAGGCCCCAGTGGTTCATAATTAAAAAAAAAAAGCTTTCAATTTGGGGGGAAGGGTTCAAAGGAGGAGTTCTTTTGGGACAGGGGTCCTCCAATGGGGACCTTTTACAGGGGGGTACACTAGGGAGGTTGGCCAAAAACGTTCTTTAACGTAATTCTTACAGGTGGTTTAGGAAAAAAAAAATTCCCGATTCTCCCCACCAAATTGATTACAAAAATGAAAAATTATGCAAACAAAAAATAAAACACCAAAGTAATGTTACAAAACAATTTGGGGGGAATACTGATTAAAAACGCTTTTTTCAAAAGGCTTTGGAAGGAAAAAAGGCAAAAAAAACAGGGGGGGGGGCCAAATACCCCCTAATCTTTACCGCTTTTTTGCAAGCTAATTGGCTAAAAAAAAAAAAAAACAAAAAAAAAACTGTTCGGGAGATTTTTTCCATGGGAAAATGTGACCATAAGCGAGGGAAGGCTTTTTTGAAAAGGCCTGGGTGGGGAATTCAAAGGGAGGAGTCTTTGAGAGTTATTTTGGGGGGACCACAGGGTGACTTATATTGGTTTGCGAACTTTTCTTAGATTGGGTTGGTAATTCTTGTGGGGCATTGTTGGGAAAAATCAAAAAAGCTTAAAAAAAACTTCAATATTAAAACTTTGATTGTTTTTTTTTTACCTAAGTGTCCTAAACATTTTTTGCTTGGGATTAAAAAAAAAAGTGGGGGGACGAAAAAAACTAGGATGGGAAAAAAATTTCCAAAAAAAACAAAATCTTTTCCTGGATTGACTACTTTCAGGGCGGGCAATATTATTTTTTCATTTTAAAAAATTACACTTTTTAAAAATCGATTGAGGCTTTTCATTTTTTACACTTAAAAAGAGAAAATAGCTGGACAACTTCATGTTTTTCTTCATGAGCGGAAATAAAAAAAAAAACTATTAAAAGGTGTTTTTGGTGTATCATTGTAATTGGGGATAATTGTTCTTCTCATTGTGAAGTGGGTTTCATCAAAGTGATTTTTTTCCAACTTTGGATTTAAGGGGGTTTTAACTTGCCTTTTTTAGGGGTGGGGGGGGGGGGGATGTTGGCAGTTATTAAAATTTGTGGGGACTGGGATATTAAGGAATTATCCAATTTATAAAAATTTGGGAATTGAATCCCCAAAAAGACAAAAAAATTGGAATGTAATAATAATCGGAATGCAGAAGAGCAAGCCCAAAAAAGCAATACAAAAAAAAAGCCAGCCCGTTTCAAGCCTTTAGCCTTTACATGGGGGGGACATATATTTCATATTTAAAAACAAGCCAAAAAAAAAACAAACTGTTAAAAAATGGCATTTTTGGTTTAAAAATTGTTTATGAAAAAAAAAAAAAAAAAAAACAGTTTTTTTTTTATTTTTTTACATACCAAGGAATTTTTCTTTCTTAAAGAATTCACCAATAGGAGCAAAAAAAAAAAACAAAAAAAAAAACAAATCAATATCAAAAAGTTCGGCGCCATTTTCAAAAAAAAAAAACTGGTTTTTAAAAAGGTGACAAAACAAAACACCGGATATAGGCAAAAAGGGCCATTATTGAAAAAAAAATTAAAGCTTCTTAAAGGTTTCAAAAAAGTTTAATATTTCAAAAAGTTTTTGTACCCCCCAAGATAACTGACGAATTTTTTTGAATTACGGTAATTTTGAAGTGGTAGTATGGCCAGTAATTGCTTTCGAGAAAAAACAAACTGAAAAAAAAATTTGGATTTAATTAATTATGTTAAGAATTTACATAAAAAACAAACTATTTAAGAGTTTTTTACTTTCAAAACTACTCGTTATTATGCAAGGTTCTGGAAAAAAAGCCATAGCCATTTCGTTTTTTACCCACATTTCTTAACTTCTCGGATTGGGGAAATAACTTTTGGAAGGAAGACCAAGGGGTTTCCAGCACAGGGCGGGACCTTGTGAAATTTTTGAAAAAAAAAAACTCATGAAAATAGCTTAGAAATCGTTGGTTAAAAATTGAAGCTTTGACTTGAGAAGGGGGACTGATGAAAAAAAAAAAACATTAAACATTACACAAAAATTATTATTTTAAAAAAACAACAAAAAACATAAATGTTTGCGGATTCAAAAAACGATCACCGCCGGCCAGGGCGCGGCCGCCGACAATCTTTTACCGGCCGGCGGCGGGCGTGCTGTTTTTTGGCCCCCGCCGCCGCCGGGGTTCCATTCATCGGCGCGGAGCCCGGGTCTAAAAAATTCCAACAGGGTATTAAATTGGGAGGTGGGGGGGGGGGCGGGGGGAATTACTAAGGGGAAATCACCGAAACAAAAACCCTAGATCTTTTGGGGAAAAAATTTATTGATAATCAAACTGGGAAGTATTCAAGCAAGGCCGCGTAATCCAGGGGAGGGAGGGGGTAAGGGTTTAAACCCCCCCCCCCCCCGAAAAAAAAAAAAAAAACAAAAATGTTTTTTTCGACTCGTTAAAAAACCGTTACCAAAAAATTTAAATATTAAAAACAAACAAATTGTTGAGGCGTTTTTTTTCAAAGTCTTTTGTACCCCCCCCCCCCCCCCGAAAAAAACCTTTGTACCCCCCCAAAAAAAACCCACCCCAAAGAAAAAAAGAAAAATTGGGGATTATAACCCTGGTTCTCAAGTGTGCTTGTCCAACTAACAAAAAAAAAAACAAAAAAAAACAATCATCAAAAACAAATTTTTATATAAAAAAAAAAAAGGGAGGTTCTATAAAGAACTTAAAAAGATGATTCATCCAAAAACTTAGTGGAGTTACAACCCTCCCTAAATTTAAAAATTTGAATTATGGTACAAAACAAAAAAGTAAATCGGTTTAAGGGGACAACAATGAAGAGGGGATTTTGCTCTCTAGCAGGGGCCATTTGAAAAACCAAAACCCCCCACAAAGGACCCCATAAACTCAGTCGTCTGGATCTAAAGGTTTTCTTGGGAGTTTTTTTGGTTATTTGTATACAACTCCACTTTTTTTTTGCTTAATTCCAGTTCGTTGTAAAAAAAAACCCCTCCCAACCCTCCGAAAAAATAAAACAAGTACGTATACATTAAATATATTTCATATAACAAAAGGGCAATAAAAAACAAATAATAACAAAAAAATATATATAACCAACTTATTCATTGGCCGGGAAGCTTTACGGGGACGTTTTTAAACCTGTACCACGGAATTCGAGTAAGAAAAAACTTATGGTTGTTTACTTTTAAGGGTTTTCATATTCAAATTTGCGATGTTTCCTCCACTAATATTTTTACATGAGTCATTTCCGTAAAGAAATTTTGTTGTTACAAGGGGACCCAAAAAAAAAACAGTTTCCTTTTTATGGGGCTTTATACTAAGGGGGGGGGAATATATATAAAAAATTTGACAGAGGAAAATAAGCATTTATATTACCAAAAAGGAGGGGCCAACTTTTTTCTGGTTGGAAAGGAAAATTTACAAAGAAATAATACGAAATATAACTCAACTTGAACATAAAAAAACAGGCGAATAGCGAGGGTCAAATTTCCAATACATTCATAAAAACTTTTAAAAAATTTTATTTTCTATCCTTTTTCGCAAAGTGATTTTTAAGGTTTAGGGGCCATAATCCCTTTACACAGCCCCTTTCGAATTATTATTAAATGTTTTCAAAAAACCCAAAAAATTGATTTAACTTGCATGGGGGCATTTCCACGCAACTTCCAAAACTCTACTAAGGAGAACCCGCTTTGGAACTCTAATTAAAACAAAAAAAAACTCCCAAACCTTAAATTAAAAGGAGGGTGTGTTTGGATTTGCAAAAATGGGGGTGGATTTTGAATGGGGTTCCGGGTTGGAGTTATATGGTGTTTGGCAAAAAAAAAACTGCATTTAAGATAGTCGGATTACCCCCCAAAAAAACAATTTGGCGTCAAAAAGGCATGCCTTTCCGGGGACACCTATCGGTTTCAAAAAAAACACTAAAAAAAAAACGATCCCAACAATACATTTCTTAAAAAAAAGATAAAAAAAAAAACAAAATACTTTATCCGCCTTGCCAACTGAAAAAACCCTGGAAAACAAAAAAACCAGGTGAATAAGATTTTTTATTTTTCTATGTTTAACTCCCAACTGTAAAAAAAATTATTAGGCTATTTACAAAAAAAATGAATTGGCGTGTTTTCACCATTTCACAAAAATTAATTTAACCCTTCTTGTTCTCTGCATATTTAATTCATTTTAATTTTCACCCCATTTTTGGACACGGGGGGGGGGGGACCAGTAAAATCTTTTTGTGATATGCATTTCTTGCGGTTCTTTTGGGGGTCTACGACAATTTCTGGATTTCGTTTTTGAAACAACAAAACACGATGAAAATCTTTCGTTGGATATTTGGGCATTTCTGGTTTTCTTTTGAAATCCTGAACTTTCTGGTGTCCAGGAAAAGGTGTAAAAACTTATCCCGGCAACTAATTTCGGGGGGGCCATTTTCAAAAAAGGTAATCCTCTTACTCTGCGTTATTTTATGTCCTCGTGCAAAACGCAAAAAAGGTATTAAATTAATCGGGCTTTGGCCGGGATACGTTATCTTGCGGATGCTCGAAACGCGTCTAATTAAAAAAACGTAGTAAGCAAAATGTATATTAATAAAAAAAAAAATTTCAAAAACGTGACATTTTGCTTCGTCCCAAGATTGAAAGCGAAAGTATTTTTTCAAAAACCAGGAACTCAAACGTTGGGTAAATTGTTTTTTCTGAGTCGGAAAATAAGGTAAAAATGGCCATTACAAAGGTTTAAAAATATTTGTTATTTTTACTCTTGGGGGATGTTGATAAAAAAATCTCCAAAATGGATTTATTTAGTTTTTTGGGGCTTGAGGGGAATTTCCTGGTGCAAGAAATTATTGAAAAGCAAATTGGGGTTATACTGGCCGAGAATCTTTTCTTTTGATGAAAGCTTAATAAAAAAGCTTCCTGTATGTACAGGATTCTAGGGGCATTGAGGGTTTGAACTATCTTATAACCGGTAATAAAAAAAATAAGTCTATGGGTTCTGGTTCTACCAAAACACAAAAGGATTGGCAAAAAAAAACAAAACAACAAAATAAACAAAGGAAAATCAAAAAAAACGATTGGGATGAAAAGGCCTTGAAAATTACTTTGCAAAAAAAACTTGGAAAAAGGTTCTTTTTCAAATTTTTTAAAATTCTCCTTATGGCTACATAACAAAAGAAAAAATGAGGGGGTTATGAAAAATTGTGCAAATTTGTAAATAAATTCTGCCGGCAAAAAACATTTGGAGACGAAATCTACCTGGAAAAGCATCAAAGAAAATCAATCCAGTCTTGTCTGCGCTTCATTCTTTTTTGTGATTTCCAGCATGCTTCATCGTGGGTGGCTAGTGTCTCCAGGGCCCCATTTGTCATGCGTCTAAAAAAAACCCGGGCGTGTTCGGGGGGGAGCGGTATCTCGGGCTTTTTCATTGGCTTGGAAAAATTTCAGACTCCCAAGCGTTCCGGGGATCTGATTCCATTTGTGCAAGTTATTTCGGTAATTTGTTCCATTTCTGGATTGGAAATAAGGGGGGGTGGGTAGTAGGTCGGGGGAACCTAAAAAAATCTGAAAGAAAGATTTAGGTTCATTTTTGTTTTCACATAACATACACCAGGGGGAGAAAAAATGCAGAGGGGGAAGAAAAACAAGTTACATAGAAAAAGCAAAAAATCGTGGCCGGGGGCCGCCGCCTGTCCCATCAAAGTTCTTGACAAATTCTTTATGCGGGTTTAAGGAACTGAAAAAAAGGGGACTATGACTCTGGGGCTAAAACGAACAAAGTCCGATTGGACAAAAAAAAACAAGCTGGAGGGCAAAAAATAATATTGGTTCCCGTTATGCCCCCCCGCCCCCACCCCCCTTCAAACTACGAATCTACACCTTCCAACCCAAAAACTTTTGGGCCAGGGAAAAGGGGTTGGTTTCATAATTTTTTGAAACCCACCATTTCACGCAACAAACAAAACGGCAAAATTTAATAATTGAAAAAAAGCCCCCAAAAACTGGGGTGCCACGGGGGCCCTACGGAGTAATAAAATTTTTCGGTAAGGAAGGGTTGGGGGAAGGTGGCAATAGTTTTGAAGGGGTCATTACACGGATTTCAATCATCTGAGGGGACTGAAAAAAACAAAGAGGCCTTTCACCCCCCTCAGCACCCTTCTAAACACCCCCCCTCTCCGCCAAAAAAACCTAACCACAGGCCTTTTAATCAAACAAAAAAAAAGGGGAAGGTATTTGTTGCATCTTGGCTTGACTTTTTAAAAATCTTAGGTAATATTTTGTTCAATTTGTATAATTAGGGAAGGGGACAAAAAAATTCCACTTCCCCTCTGGTTCGTACTCCTCCAAATTCTTATTTTCTTGACAGGGGAAAAGTAGGTCATTTTACTTGCAACGGGGGTTGTGAAAAAATCAATCTATGATTTCCCACCAAAAGAATAAAATTCCCAAATATTATTTGAGGGCCAACCCCAAAAAGTTGGGGTCCGTGGTCCTCAATTCATCACCCCGGGCCCCGGGCCACTAAACCAAAAAAACTTACAGCTAAAAAAGGGCATGGATATTGATCTTTTTTAACCCCAGAAATAAATACAAAAAAGATTATAAATACACGAGGGGATTGTTAAAAATTGAAACAACTGGGGGGGAAACTATTAATCCTACCAAAAAAAAAAGCGGCCCCTCCCGGTTTCCTTCACCAGCTTTTTAGCCAAAAAAAATTAGGGGGGGGAACCCAACGGTTGCCACATTGTCGTTTGCCCAGGGAATTATTACATTAAATGGGATTAAATTCAAAATCCAAAGGCAAAACCGAGGAGGGGCCATGGCCCACCTCCCAAAACAACCCCTTCTCCCTGCCCACAAATTTTTCGGCATAAAAGCAAGGCCTATGCTCACAATACCCTCCCGCTTTTAACAAACCATTCTAGCAAGAAGGATAATATGTTTGCACCCTTGTTTTGGGAAAACAGGGATTCATTTTCCTGATTCAATAGGGGCATGGCAGAGAACAGATTTGGGGGGGAACCATTTGCGCCTTCAATGGCCCTGTTTCCCACTTTAATAAAAACAAGAGGTAAAAGCATGCTGGAAATAATACAAAAAAAAAAATTGTGTTTAAAATCTGTGGGGGGGAACTGGGGTGGAACAAAAAAAATCTCAATCAGTAATTGAAAAAGGTGAAAAAAGGGCGGGGTCCTTTAAAGCTCTTTTTCATCACCCCCTCCCCCTTCCAATCACCAAAAAAACTTTTTTTGTTCTTATCCCAATTTTGTAGGGGTGAGTTGAACTTGACCCAAAAAAATGCTTCATAGTGTCTTAACAAAAAATTTAAAAATTTTTTGATATTTTGGGTGGCCACGCGTTTGTTTTTGTATTTGGGCATTACTTTCTTAATGTTATAAATGGTTAAACTTTAAATTGGAAACTTTTTTTCGTTCGGAATTTCTCTATTCAGGACAAAGGATTAATTTTTCTAAAGTTTGAATTGTTAAGTGGTTTCAAATACTGAATTATTTAAAATTATCAGTAGGGGAAATCCTGCCAGTAGGTAGGCTGAATTTATTCCCTTTTTCATCACCTTTTTTTTTTTTAATAAAACCATATTTTACCTTGGAGTTGGTTCAGTTTTGGTTTCAATCAGGTTTTACTTCAACAGCGTTACTCAATTTAGTATGAAGCTTTGTAAACCACTTCACAGCGTTTACAGAGGGGCTATTAGGTGTCAAAAACAGTATTTGGAAATCTTGAATGGTGTTTATTCATAAACTTTTAAAATTACAAAAAACTTAATTAATTATTCAAGCTAGGGCAATAAGTGGTCTTATCAAAAAAAAAAACTATTTTTTTTTGCACTCCGGATAGTACAAAATTTTTTGAACAAAAAGTAAATTTTATGGTTTTCAATTAGCATGGCCAAAAGTTTTAAGGTTCAATAGATTTTGACGGCAAAAAAACTAAATGAAGAAGCGAAAAAAACACGTGAAATTGGCATTGAAATTTGACCCCATGAAAATAGTTCCACTGATAATATAAAAACTAAGCAAAATATGTGAAGGGAAGCGTTAAATAAAAAAACAGGAAGGGGAGTCTTATAAAAGGGGGTCTAAGAACAAAGGAAATGTACAGGTGGGAAGGCATTTTAATAAATCTTGTGTTGAAACAGTCTAGGGCAAGGACTTCAGAAAATAGAATTATATCATTCATAACCGGTTTCAGAACAAAAAATACTGATAAAACCACATGTGACTCAAAAGAGTTTTATTGCGGTCCCAATAGAAAAAATTTTTTTTTATGGGAATCCCAAATAGGGGGGGGAAACAAAAAGTAGGGGGGACAAAATTTCAGTGGCCTTATAAAATTTTATAATTGTTTAAATCTTTTTCTAAGCTTGTTGTTTTGTATTTAATTTTTCTTTATTTGGGGGTTATAATGCACCCAAAAAAAAAAAAAAAAACTAATTATTGATTTTTGCCTGGGAGCCTAAAGGTTGGAGGGTTTTGGGTTTTCCTTCAGGAAGAAAAAAAACATGCAACAAGGGAAAATTCTGGGGGATGTAGGGGCCTATAGGGGGGAAAAATAATCCTATTTTGTGGGAAATTTTAGTATAAGGAACCTAGGATTAGGAAATATACCTAAAAAAAACAAAGTCTTTATAGCCCAAAAATTACCTAAACGTCTCTTACAAAAAAAAAAAGTAAAACAACCAAAACAAACAGAAAAACAAAAAAAATCTTACTACCAAAGGGGAAATTTTATACGCAAAAAAAAATTTTACTATTGGAAAACCAGGATTTTCCTGTTGCATTCTGAAAAAAAAAATCTTGAAGGGATTTCCTATTGCCACTCTGAAATTAAAGAGTAGGAAAACTCTATTATAAATTGAATTTAAATTTAGTCGAGGGGGGAAAAACAAAAAAATTAAAAGTTTGGTTCCTTAAAAGAGAAAAAAAAATCTAACGATTTAATTATAGCACCTGGGGACTTCAAGGGCTCACCTCAATTAAGCTCTATGAAGGAGGGGTCCATCTCGGGGGGAGTTAAAACTTGGTTACAAGGAAGGTCAAAAAGCTTGTTTTTCTGTTTTTTACGGAGGCCATAGGCCAGGGCGGAACGTTTTCTACACTTGAGTTTTTACCGGTTTGGCTTTCAAAAAGTCACATAAAATGCCGAAAAAATAAAAAAAAAAAGCCCTTTGAAAAAAAAAAAAAAGTATTTAGCAGGGGCCAAAAAAAAAAAAAAAAAAAACTATCTAGTGGAAAAAAAAAAAAAAAAACAAAAAAAAACCCCATTTGCAAAGATCACAAGGAAAGTTGATTTTAAATTTCGAGGTTCTCAGTAGGTTTCAAAACATTTAAAAACTAGCGCAAAAAAAGAAAAGATTATTTCTTTTACTGTTGTGACCCATTGGATTATTTATTATTTTAAAATGATGGGGGACGGAACATAACGGGGGGGAAATTTTTGTGGGCCAAAGAATCTTGTCTCTTTTCTGGGCACTCAAAGGATTTTTAGGAAATACCGATTTGGATAAAAAACATTCCATTAATGGATCCACTTTATATGGATTTTCCCTAGCAAAAAAAAAAAACCGGTTTGGCGTTTAGATAGGGGACACAAAACAAATCGTTTTCCCAAAACGGTTTTTCCCTAACGAAAAAAAAAAAAAGGGGCCCATGCAAATTGGGTCGGTCTATTCTTGCAAAAATTCAATATTAATCTAGGTGGGGATAAAAAACATTACAATTCAAACCCTTAAGGGGATCACCCGAAAAAAAAAAAAAACGTGATCACTTTAAACCACTGGGGAAAACCCATTTTAAGATTTAGGTTCTTATATTTTTTTCCCCCATATTATCCAAGGCCAAATTGGTTAAATTCAGAAGATAATTTTCAATTCTTTACGACAAAAAGAAATATAAATTAAGAGGGAAAAAAAGTTATTAACCTTCATAAAAAAAAAAAATATTTGATTTTTTCGGGAAAGTTTTTTCAAGAAT
Organism: Artemia sinica; assembly: GCA_027921565.1. Taxonomy (NCBI): domain Eukaryota; kingdom Metazoa; phylum Arthropoda; class Branchiopoda; order Anostraca; family Artemiidae; genus Artemia; species Artemia sinica. The sequence continues at coordinate 24,785,838 of CM051266.1, read as the reverse complement.
AAAAAACTTTATTTTTTGGTTGAATGAACGGAAAAACTAGAACCTTATTGGGCAATTCAGGTAAAAATGATGGCCTGAAAACAGGATGGGGCAAAAAAACGGAATATTGAGGCCAAGGCCAGACACCTGGGTAACTGAAAAACTAAGGTCAATCCCAGCGTTTCCCATTTGGGAAACAACTCCAGGGACCTTGGGGATCCCCAGTAAGGGTCGTAAAGCCTTTATGACAGGGGGTTGGCCCATCTGTCGCCCAAAGATTACGGTACAAAAATTTAAATTTGCGGGACCAATTTCACCGAAAGGGGAATGGGGTGGGGAATCCCAAACTTCTTCCATCTGTAGGGATGCAGGTTTTGATCCCCTTTTTTAGGATGTCACCTGGATGGAAATTTTAAGGGCCGGCCAAGCTTTATGGACAAAATCCTTCAGTACTTTGTTAGATAAAACGGAATAAATAAAACTGTTATTGGAAAATTTGTACGCACAGTAAATGAGGGAAATAATATACAGTTAGAGAGGGGGCAAAAAAAAGGCCTTTTATTCTACATTAAAAAAAAAAATATGGGGGGACAACAGAATTTAAAAAAACAAAACACATGCTTCATGGCCATTCGCGGGTCCACGCGGCAATGGGACAATTGGTTTCCGGATCGGCACATCATGATGAGCTGTATGACCACACGGGCTCCCCAGAGTCTTTTACGCGCCGGTAATCAAATGTGTGGTCAACGTTTTGGAAAAAAAAAAGAAAGGTCGCTTACTGGGTTAATATCCTTAAAAAAAAACTTGTGAATTTGTTTTAATTCAAAAAAGGAAAGGAATTGGGCCAAATGCGGAGCAATCCCTTATTTCCAGTGTTACTGGGGGGACCCTGTCACTTTTTTTTACGCAGTAAAGAATTATTACCTTAATCCTCTTCGTTTTCTTAGTTTAAAAAACAAAATCGGTTCCTTCGCTTTTGAAGCAAAAAAATGGTACACAAAAAACTTTCTGGCGTTCCGTATAGACAGAAAAAATTTACTGGGGTAAAAAACAAATTCCTAAAAAAAAAGAATTAAATCCAATAATTTTGGGAAGTTCAAAATTATGTAAAAAGTGAAAAGGAAAAATGCTGCACTTACGCCAAAAAATAGATATTAAAAAACTTTTAACCAGGGGGCTAACCTAGGGCAAAAAAATTAATTAATGGGGACCCCCCCACAGGTTGAAAAAATGTTCAGTATTCGATTTGAAAAATTTAAAAAAACAGGAACTGAAAATTTCTGGAAAAAATCAAAAAATCGCGTAAAAATTAAAAAGCGTTCTAATAGACTGGGATTGACCATTTTTAATTTTTTTCCAGGGGAATGTTGTCTAGAAAAATCGTTTAAATAATTTACACCAAATATTCCTTCGTGGTAAAAAAATTGAATCAATTAGAAGGAGGGAAAAAAACCGAAAATCAAGCTTCTTATCCTTGTTAATTGGGCAACAGGGTTTTTTTAGAAAAAAACAAAAAACAGCTAAATAAAAAAAAAAAAGGACGCATTTTAGGGGACGGCCTCAACCATTAATAAAAGCCAAATCCCACAAATAATCTCTACTAAAAAAGAGCAAAAAAAAAACCAAGCGGGGCATTGTTTGACCAGTCTAGTGGGATGGGGGTTCAGAGGGCAAAAGTACATTGGTTTGGCTAGACCAACAGAAAAGAGCAAAGCAACCTTCGATGGAAAAATTATTTTTCCCGGGCCACTTTGCATGGAAAAGGGGTGGTCGTTAAAACAAAACTTTGAAAGAGGGGATCATTTTCAAATGTGGAACAGTTGAAAGCCTATTAAGTGCTATTGCAAAGAGCCCAAAACGTGACTGGGGGGAGGCCAAAAAAACACTAAACCTCCTACCCGGAGCTTTTTCTTACACCCGGGGCCCTTATTAATCCCACTCCACCAGATGTTCTGATTAAAATTTTGACGATTAAGCCCAATTTGTTTCCAAAACAGTGGAAAAAATTCTAATGAAAAAGTTGGTACGTCTGAAATCGATATTTCCAAAAAAAAACCTTAGGGGGGGGGGGACGATGTGGCCCGCAAAATTAGTGTCAAGTTTACCCCCCTGTTTACCAAGATAGGTTTTAGTTAGAAAAAAACGATGGGTTTCTCTTTCAGTTTTTGGAGCTCCAAATCAGCTTAGGAAACCTCTCGGAGGATTCGTTCACACTAGGCTAAAAGAATTTCACAAGGGGAGTTTCGGCAAGGGTATTTACAAAAAACAGTAAACAAAACGCGTACATAAGTAAACTCAAAAAGGGGGACACTAACAAAAATACGATAAATCTGTGATTAAATCTCGGGAAAAAACGTGAGGGGGGGGATTCGAGTTTGAAATCTTTTCAGGGGAGTGTTTGATGAATACAAAGGAAATTAAGATTTTAAAAATGTTGAAATTTAGTGTACGGGCCGAAAAAAAAAGAAAAATCGAAAGGGACACTTATCGGTAATAAATCCAAAGTCACCAAAAAAATAGGGATATTCTTTTAATATTTCCTGTGGAAACCCCGGCTTGGCGGGTGGGAAAGGGAATAAAATGTTGGGGGTTAAGGAAAAAGGAGGACGGGCGAAGGCAAAGGGAAAAAAAACTTTTCTAGGATTTGTGTGGTGTGTGGGGGACGGTTCTCCAAAAAAGGTAAATGTGTTGTCTCACATAAATTTCCCCTGAACTCAATTTTTGCAAACTATCTGCCCCTAAAAAGGGCTTGGTAAAATCTATATAATGGTGAAGAAAGGGGACGTAAATCAAAAGACCCCTCTGTGTCTTGTTTTCATGTTATCAAAAAAAATAGGGCGGCGTCCGCAAATATCCTCGAGAAGAGCCTGAAGTTTTCAAAAAACCCCGAACACAAAAAACAACTTTAACAAGGTGGTCGGTGTTGCGAGCGGAAAAATGGGAGTTGTGACCGCCACCCCACCTGGTTTAGCTGGTGGGGGTAGTTTTGGTGGAGGGGTCGGGGACGGGGCGGGGAAGTGCAGAGTAAAATCGACAAAGGGGGGACCACGTGGAGTCGTCTCCAAGTGATCCAAAGTAAAAAAAACCAAAAAAAAAAAAAAAAAACGTATCGTATAAATCTCAGGGGGGACATGGGTCCTGGGAGGAAAAGCTGTAAACTTTCCAACGTGGGGTCAGCATAGGTTAAAAGTAACTATTATTTCTGATTAAGTGATTGGGAAAAGAAAGAAACGAGGAGGCATGGAAGGCTCTAAAAAGAATTTATATCTTTAATTTAATACTAAACCGTTTTTGCATATAAGCGTTTCAGGGGATTTTACATCCCACAACGGAATTGGATAGCCAGGTAAAATAAAAATAAGACATTATGTGGGTTCCAAGTTATAAAAAGTAGGCGTATCTCCAATTACCATGGAAAAAAGCTAGGAGGAAAAAGGTTTGGAAACTTTCAGGGATTTTGTTTTTTTTTAAGGGGGGGGGGGGGAAGAAGGGAAGGGTTAAAAAAGTGTTTTCGCTTAAAGGAGCCAAAAACTTCACCGGCCAAAATTTAAGCTCAAAAGCTGGGGGCTAGAAAAATCCAATTCCAACAAAAGGGAAGTAAAGCGATGGCGAATTCAAAAAAGGGACCCAACATGTTGTGCAGGGTGTTGAGTGGGTACAGATTATCACAAAAAAAAGCGGGCGGTGTCCCCCCAATGTCTCAGGGCGGGAACGGCTTAGAGTGAAAAAACTGAATTGAAACTTGAGGGACTCTTATTGGGTTCAGTTGGTCCTCCAAAAATTTGACTTAGGGAGGAAAGAGGGATATTAGGGAAAAAACCAAAATTGAAAAAGAAGTTGGGCGGGGTGGGGGGGACACCTATTTCGCTGAAGGGTCCCCGCGAGTTATCCAAAAAAACAGCAACATCTATAATATCAAACCTTTCCACTGTTGGGAGGAATTTAAGTAAAAAAAAAAAAAAAACGTTTTTATTCAGGTTGTCGGGGCTAACGGGAGGGATGTAGGTAGATTAAGATTTCTTGATGATGTCCAAACACACAAAAAACACAGCATAAAATATTCACCACGCACAAAAAATACTTTCAAAATTAGAAAAAAGCAAAAAATACAACAAAACAAAAAAATCTTAAAAACATTTTCCCGGACCCATAGCAAAGCTTGCTCTATCGGGCGGCGGGGGAATGGCAGGCGGGAGAAAGAAAAACCGCAAAGGGGACAAAAACCAAACAAGAAAAGGAAAAAAAAAAAAAAACCTTCCATAAAAAAAAGCAAATCACCACTTTTTTCGTCACTACACTCTGAAAAAACCCAGCAGTTTGTTTAAAATTTGCTAAACAAAAAAAATTAACCAAAACCTAACCCAAAAAAAACTCCAAACTAAAACAACCTAGGAGAATGTCAAAACCACCCACGGGGGGCGCAAAATAATAATAACGAAATAAAAAAGAAATAATAAGATAAAATAATAACTAAAAAAAAAAGTAAGCAATTTAAACAAATATTCAAGAAATCAAAGGGCAAAAAGTCAATTTTACCCAATCCTTTGTCTAAACAAAAAAACGTATACCCCTAACAAAAAACAGGAAATATGCAACATATGTTTTTAGGCCAATTCAAGATAAAGTATTCCATTGGCAAAACTGGAAAAAAGTAGGTCAAGGGGGGTTGAAAATCTGATTCTGAATGGACGGACTTGAATGGAATTCGACAACATCAGGCATAATTACGAAAGATTTTACTATGGCAGGAAAATTTAAGTCAGAGACAACAAAGGGGGGGGGGTGGGGCCGAATCTAGGGACAAAAAAAAAGTGGGGGCCACGCCGATTCAAAAACTAAGCGGTTTTTGTTTATTGACGGGCTTCCCAGTGCGGGATAGAAAAAAAAAAATTATTTACATTGTCTAAACAAACACTTATGAAAAAAATGACCACAGGTTATCGGAAAAAAAGTAAGGAATATCTGCAAATATCTTGAGGGTATCACAAAAGCTAGGGAACTTTATGAGGGATATAGAAGACAAGGGGGGGACCAAAAAAAGAAAAAGTCGTTTGTAATAATTCAAAAAAAATTCAAAAACGAAAAACAAAACATAAAAAAAATTTACTAATTAAAGGAATACGAGTTAAAAACACCTAAAAGAAAACCGAAACAGGAGCATATTTAAAGAATGGAATAAATCACCATCCCAAATTATAAAGATAGCATATTTTTGCTTTGGCAGTAGATGGGAAATAGCGACTTCTTACAAAACCAAACGGAATAGAAAATAAAAAAATGGAATAAGAATAGGGAATCGTACTGGAAAAAAACGAAGAGAGAAAATAACCACACGCAAAAAGGGAGGCCATAGGGCTTAAGCTTTATGATTTTTCTGTTTTTGTCGATCGTTTTGAAAAAAATAAAAGAGCCCACAGCTCAATAAGAGAAAAAACTACATTTTATTTGTTCACTAAAAAAAAAGCCACATATCCAATTAAGTTGTTTTAGAAAGATTTTTAAGAAGGAAGGGGTGGTGCAATTGAAAACTCTCTAATATTCAATTAAAAATATATAGCCTTGTAATGTAAATTGGTTGTTTTTGATGGTTATGGGGGGGACAAATAAAAAAGGGGGCACTTTCTTCTAAATACAAAGGGGTGGGGGGACGTTTTCAGTAAAGCGCCTCAATCCACATTTCTGATGCTTTAGGAACTTCGTAGGGGGGCAATAAGACCCTATTACCTGTTGTGTGGTTAGTTTCTCTACATTTTTTTTTGTAACTTTTATTTCTGCTTGATTTAAAGACCTCGCCTCATTTTTACATTCAGCATGTTATCCTTCTAATTGCATTTTTAATTTCAGTTCATTTTGGGTTGTTTTTCTTTTTTTTATTCATAGTAATTTTTTATTCGTTTTAATTTTTAATTATTAAATGACATCCTTTGTGACTCGTCTTAAAATTCAATATGGTCTTTTGCTTTCTTTGAAAAACTTCTTTTTTCGAACTATTTTTTTTTTTAAATTAAACTGAATATGAAGATTTAGAAAGCCAAAAATCTGGCCAGTCATGACAAAAACAAAGAGAGAGAAAAACAAATTTAAAAGATGAAGGAAACAATCTGCAATCTTCTTCAGTGTTCTCATTGAAGAAATTTTTATTTAGCTCCTGTGGTGCTCAATCACAGTAGCATCAATTTGTATATTGTTCTTTTTCTTGGTTTTAGATTTTTATTTAATGGTTTGATATAGATTATTTTAGATTTTATCTTTGTTTTTTTAGTTTTGAAGACGCCTTGTTTGTTACAGGCGAAAATATCGCGTCATTTTCCGCGACTTGTCTTGTCTTATCTATTTTCAAGATAAGATTTTATATTTTTTATATTATAGCCCTCCTCTCTTGTAAAGGTGGCATATAGCAGGGACTCTCAGTCAAACTGACTTTTATACCAAGCCGACTGGGAAGAGATTTAAAAAAACCTTTAAGGGAGGGAAACCTAAGCCGTAGCCTAGACTATATGAGTGCACCCCCACTTTAGAATTAAAATTAGTAGTAGGGTCAACAACGGAAGTACATTTTATACTTACAGTTTCGCTTACCATTTCTAAGGATAGATAGTACTTTACACCAATATCAGGAGAAGGTATCCCCCCCCCCCCATCTTGTGTGGTCAAGGTACATGACTGGGCATTGCCTAGGTATGCTAGCTTTCAGCAAAACAGAGTAGCCTTTTTATACCGTTAATAATCATTTAAACTTCATTTTCAATAGTTTTTTTTTGCAATCTGAGATAACTGTTGCTTAATCTAGATTTTTTTTTTTTTTCTAATTTAAGGATATTCGAGTAAAATAAACCTCAAAATTCGAATCAGTCAAACATTTGAGCCAATTGAACCGGATTAAATATATCATTTTTGAAAGAAAAAAATGTCTATGCAAACGAGAAGTAGCCTCTATTGACAAAAACACAGTAACCTTTTCAAACTAGAAACATTTAGGTTTTTGCAATGCGGGAAAAGCCTACATAGGACGACAATATATTGAGCAAAAAATGTCATAAATCAGGAGGGTAAAAACTATATAAAAAAAAAAAGGTTTTAGTTTAATTCCCTAATCACAAAATAAAATAATCAGAATCGATGTTTCAGATGAGCTTGAATGTTAAAAACTGTATTACCCAAAATATGAGTCTTCTAAAGAGAATAACAAATACAAACTTCATTCATAGCTGAATTTGTAACATGACACAAGAGAACCATGATCCTTAAGAAATGGTTTCATTCAAGTGGATAAAATTGAAGATCATGAGGGATGAGTAACAGTGTTCCCTAATGAATACAGATTCTTCAGTTTAAATGCAAAGCGAGGTTCTTTGTTTAAAATCATGACACTTTAATTATAGCACTGTCAAAACAGACTGAGCTAAATATATAGCTCCCTAAATAAATTGCAGTCCCTCAGGAGAGAAGTCTATCAGCTTTTTAATAAGTGCACTGTTCTTTAGTTTTAAATTTGATAGACAATGACAATTTCTTTTCCAAGGAAGAACAGCACGCATTGAAAACCTTCTGGATTGGTAAGAGACCAACAGTAGTGGCCAATAAAAGAAAAAACAAATAACTAATGACGAGAAAAACAAAATAAAAGTTTTGACACAATCTTATTATTATTTGAAAGGAAATTTCCAATGAATCATTGATGAAAGACTTCTGCTATGCGCCTGAAAACGACTTTCACCGTTTACTCTTTACTCCTATAACACAGACCCAAAATGCATTCAGGAAGCCTTCAAAATATTTGGAAGTCTAGAGTCATAAACTATTTACTTACTCTTCAACACATGCAAAAAAGCAAAAAAAAAAAAAAACTGAACATTTTTAAACCAACGATTCCTATAAAACAAACAAGCCAGCAAGATATGATCTATGCCGTTTCCACCACTAATACAAACATAATCAGGAGTCTATTCACCAAAACAGGGTTAAGGGATTCTGAGTCGCTCACCCCCGGGGATTTTTGTGGTTCATAAGCACATTTCCCAAATACCACAGAAAAAGCTGTATTTTCCATTTATAGTACTCTTTTTTTTTGTTTATGACAAAAATTCTCCCCCCCCCCATCCACCTAAAAGACTGAAATTCTGGGTATATATACATGGATGCAATACACACTACATAATTATATCCTTTAATTATTTACACTATGGTCAGGATAAGCCAAATCCTGAAATTGAAAGAAATTATCCCTAATTTTTCTTTGTTTTTCTTTTAATAGTTTTGACAACCTATAAGTATTAATTGCTTTAAACTCTTCACGTGCAAGATGACTGCTCTTGGTTTTTCAACTATGTCAATATTTAAGGGAGGATGGAATAATGGATTTACCAGATAAAGTATCAAATAATTATTGGTCTTCACAATGGCCAATGGCGTTAGATATTTTACACTAAAGGCACTCTTTAAGAGCAGGGAAGGTACATTAGCTGGGTTCTCACTCAGAGAAGACTTTGTATCAAAATATAGTTGTATCATAGGTACACACCGGTCTGACCTATAGAAGTGCCGTAGAGTTAAAAACTTATTTTGGGTTAATCCAGAGAAACTAGTTTTCAGCTGTACATTGTTACCCTTCCATTCTACTCATAATCATAAGCCGGAAAAATATGCAAAAAAGCAAGATCTTTCTCTCCATATTTGGATTTCTAAAATATTGGTTATCTACAAGGCCGTATCCAGGGGGGAGCTTAGACCCCCCCCCCTGAAATATTTGTCTGACTTGTAAAAAATGTAACAAAAATGGATATAAACAAATTTTTTATGCATTTTGACTTTTTTTTTTAGTAAACTCGCATCCAAAAAAAAAATCCTTGTCTAAAACACTCCCCCCACCCCAAAAAAAAAAAAACTGAATACAGCCCTGGTTATCTACTATATTTCACCACATATTTCAAAAACAGAGACTGTAACTCAATTTATCCTACAAAAAAAATAAACAAGAACAAAACAGTACAGCTATTTTTTTACTTTCATAATTATCTCCATTGGTTAGTGTCTGTATCTCCCAACCTATCACTTAGAACTTCAGAAACAATCAAGTGATATTATACTGCAGATACCTGAAGCGAGTATTTCTCATCACAAAGTTACAGTCAGCAGGCTTCTGATTAATACAAGTGGTCAAATGCAATGTTTGGTTGTTCTTTTTTTTTTTGGGGGGGGGGTCTGTCGTCCAATAAACTCTGCAGTTAGTTAACAAATAAAAAGACATCTTCACGTTACTGTAACTACAAAACTTCGACTAAAACTTGAAAAACTCATATCCAAGTTAAAAACATCGAATTAAAAAAAATTGGGCGTAAGCTAACATACCTATAATGGCAAATGTTTTAGTTACTAGACACCAATTATTATTTTTTTTTACTATAAGATGTAAATATGAATTTTACAGCTTTAATCGTGTTTGTTACAAAAAAAAGATGTGCATGTTGTTTAGTCTCACCTTCTATTAATCCCTTTGATCTTCAAGAGACTTTAGTCTCTTGAAACTTGATTTTTTTTTTTTTTGAATTTGAGTTTTTAGTCCTTAAAGCCTTACCATAAATGAGCTAGTACTTGTTGAGAGAGTCCTGATTGTAGAAAAACATCTTTAATTTCGAAGCCAGAAACAAAACCGTCGGCATCCATGTCAGCCTGGATAAAAAGTGCCTCAGCTTTAGCCTTCTCAGCTGGCTGTACAACCCAAGGCACAGTCGTTGGCACTAAAGATCCTACAGTTCCAATCTAAAATAAATAAGATGATATCATGATATACAGAGTTAAAGGTGTGCGAGATAAATTCTTTGGGCAGAGCAAAGAAGCAACAGCCTGACCAGGGAGAGACATCACTACGTCTCTCCCTAATTAGTGGGAAAAAGTATAATTTAGTCATTTTATTTATTGTGGTTTAATTATTTCGTACATATTTTAAACGATTACTCACATATAAATTCGATTACTCTTTCAAATTCGACACTTTCCTGATGAGCTATTGAAATAAGATAATAGTAGTAACCTCCGCCCCCTCAAAAGTGCAAACAGATGTTTGATTGAAAGTGCAATCAAAAGTGCAAACAGTTGTAAATCTTTTAATTACTCACATCAAATGTGGATAGCTGCATCCGATATGTCGAAATCAGCAGAAGTTAAAAGATAGTACTGAGAAGATAAAAAAAAGAAGAAGAAAAAAACTGCGTCTTTTGTTAAATAATAGTAGAAGCAAGACACTCAAATGTTTTGCTAGTACAAATACTACAACACTATCTATTTACTCCCTTATATTGAGAGATTTTCGCTAATACAAAAAAAAAATAGCGCCATTAATATTTAGCTGATATATTTGTATCAGAAAAAAACATGATCTTTCCTATTACTGTGCAATGAAATACCGTTCGATTTATTACCTTAATAAGAGCAAGTGCTACAGTTTCTCCTTATCCCCGAGAGAATATAAAGATGGTAATGAGGCTTGTGACATACCATCAAATAGTATGGTTAACTTATATGAGTGGAAACTAACCGTCTACGAAAAAACTATCAAAGCCATTTAGCGTCTGCCGACACTTGGCATTTTTTCGGTGCAATAATAGGAATAATTAATTTAATTTGTGGAATTGGTAAAATAAAGGTAGTAATAAGTATCTGATCTCAGTTCCTGACAGAAAAATGATTACAGAGCTAGAAAGCAATGCCAAGTGTCGCCACGTGGTAGATGGTATTGATAACTTTTTTTGCCGACACTAGTGCCAGTTACCACTCTTACAAGTTACCAATACTCTTTTGAAAAATAGGGAAAAAGAACAACACAGAATCAAAACTTTCTACAATTCTTCTTAAAGATGGTCTTCATTACACCTTAGGTGTCACCACAATACAAAAAATTGCGTTTCATTAAATACTTAAATCGTACATTAGACACAAAACAAGGGCTACTTTTTAATCCAATGAACGTACTCGTCTTTTATGTTCCTTATTATGTTGTTTCCTAGATCAATTGCACACAATACTACACACAAGTACCAAAAACGCATCAAGTTAATAAACTTGAGGACGTTTTTAGATGTAATAAAATGCAAATTTTTCAAGAGAAAAAAGGTCTTGCCTTATTTAAATCTCCAGATAAAGATGGAACTCTAGGGACTTGTGATGAAAAGGATGCTACAGAACCACTACTTGTTACAGCTGATGGCTTCGCTAATTCACCGGGAAAAGTTGCAGGAAGAGTATATCCATCTAATAGCTTTTTGACGAGATGCATTGCCTGAGAAACGAACAATCAATTTAGAATTCAATAGTCTAAAAGAGAGAGAGAGAGGAAGAGACAGAAAGCGAAATGTTGCATTGTATACCAGGTCTAGGTGTATCCCCGGGGAAAAAATTCCTTCCCGGATGATTACCCCCTCTCCCTTTTCCCCAGACCAATCCGATCAAAATGTTGAGGTAGCCATCTTGTTCAAAACAGACAAACGACCAAATAACCTTGCCTCTGGGTTTGACAACCCCCCATTTCAGCCTCCGGAGCAAGGGCTGTAAGCTATGCAAGTTGCTCATTGTTAAGATACAAGGTTTTTGTAGGAAGGATGGTCGTATAAGCTCTGGAGGGGGCAGATGTATTAAGGTGCATTTTAATGCCAAAATGTCTTAACTTTCATTGAGCCTTTATGTAAATACAGAATTAGTTTTAAGGATGGGGTGGGGGGGGGGGGTAGAGTTAGAAACTGAAATATTTGATCCCTCTTTATTTCTGGGAATATTTCTGGTCTACACTGTTATTACGAAAGTACAGAGTAGCATTAAACCCCTAAAATAGCAGAATTTATTCCGTATGGAAAGGGGGCTTTAGGGAATTTTTTGGGGATGAAAACGCTAGCTCCCTGTGTTAAAAACCAAAATCAAGATGTTGGTCGAAATCAGTAAAATTGCCGTTAAATCGGTAAATTTTAGCTTTGTTCTACTGACTTAAAATGACTCCACCGTTTGTTTGGGCTTTTCTTATCTTTTGTTAGATATGGAAAGGCTTTTCTCATCTTTCATCTGTGTCATTATTATCTCGAGATTCACTGTTCAATTTAACAAAGCAAGAGAAAGTATTGTTAATAGAACATCGACGAAAATACTCGTTACCGAAAATCAAGTAATATAATCTCAAATGGAATGTATTGTTAGAGAAGAAGTAAAACTTCCCTGAGGGGAACTTCAAAGACAGCAGACTAAAGAACAAAATTTAATTTAAAGTTGGATATGTTGATTCGATGACTGTCTTCAATAAAAGAAAATAACAAAAATTAAAGGATTAATAAGCCTTGTGCTTTTATAAGACAAGGTGTCTTGTAGACTGCGGTGTAATTATACTAAATAAACGGGTATAGATTACAATATTTTTGCAAGAATAATCGTAAGATCTAAGTAAGTGCCTAGCATACAATTATCATTTAATCAGATAAACTTTCATAAATGTAGGGAGAAATTCTTAGAAAAAGGGAGAAATTGAGATAAAATATATAGATTTATACTATATACTATAGTCTATTATACAGCATAAATAGTATCTGCTATATTTAAAAAAAAAAAATATTCATAAATACGTTTGGTTCATTCCTAAACTAATGGACCAGGCTTTATGATATTTTATACATATACTGTATTTAATATCATAAGAAACATGGGGTGATCAGTCTTTTTGTATATAGTATACAGTACCGGTATAGCATATAGCCTAGTATAGTATACAGTACCGGAAGTCCGTGCTTCGCCCGAGCCCCGGCAATTCTCACGCGACAGGCTTGTGTATATTTGATTCTCTAATCATTTATTAGCATAATGATTGTGTTACCCTGTACTTTTAAGTCCTAAGGTGCCAAATCAGCAACTTCAACTGAATCCAGAAATTCTCGCGTGTTTCAATTCCTCCTTCTTGTTAATGCATCGAAAAATCATCCCATTTATAGGATTTGTTTTCTTCTGGGATTCGTTGTGATTCTCACTGTTACTTCTCTTCTAACCGCAGATTTCATACGAGATTCAATGTGATCGCCCTTATCACTTTTTTTAACCGCAGATTTTGTTGTCCGTTATTTTCATTTGACATTTGTAGTGAGCCATGTCTTCTGGGACTCGTTGTGATTCTCACTGTTACTTCTCTTCTAACCGCAGATTTCATACAAGATTCAATGTGATCGTCCCTATCACTTTTTTTTAACCGCAGATTTTGTTGTCCGTTATTTTTCATTTTGAAATTTGTAGTGATCCTTGCTGACACATGTCTTCTAGCCTCAGATCTCGTTTGCGCTTCATTTTCGTCCATCATTACATTATATATTTTGCATTGCCTTTTGCTTTAGCTGTTCGGAATCATTCAAAATCGTTTTCAAGAAAAAAAAATTATACATGCAAACATACATAAATAAATATGCAGTAGCTCCTAAAGAGAGTATATATATTTGTTATTCTTTAGTTTTAAGCCATGAGGTGTAAAATCACCAATTACAATTGAGTTAAGAAATTCTGGCGTGAATTCAATTCCTCCTTCCTGTTAGTGCATCGAAGAATCGTCCATTTTATAGGATTTGTTTTCTTCTGGAACTCGTGATTCTCACTGTCACTTCTCTTCTAACCGCAGCTTTCATGTACAATTCAATGTATTCGTTGTGATGCTTGTTGTCACATGTCCGCAGATCTCGTTTGCGCTTCATTTTCGTGCATCATTACATCTGCCTTTCTTTCATTCCTTTTACTTTAGCTCTTAGGATTCATTACAACTCATGTGTAATTTTGCACCACGTCACAGATACACAAAAAGTTCTTTCCAAGCTTTTCCCGAACCCTTATATTTTTGCTTTAATGCTGTTGTTATATAATTCAGTAACAACCAGGAATGTTCCAATGCATGTGCCCTCTGAAATATATAGAATACGCATTGGCATAATCATCGTTTTATTCTTTAGTTTTAAGTCATAGGGTAGCAAATCAGCAATTTAAGTTGAATTGAGAAATTCTGTCGTGAATTAAATTTCTCCTTATTTTTTCTCCTTTGCGGACGCATAGCTTCTGAAATACCCAAATTACACAATATCATAATTATCGTATTATTCTTAGTGTTAAGTCACACATTCGTTTGCTATTCAATGTGATTTGTTGCTGTTTCTTGTTCCATGCCTTTTCAGAGTCATTTGTCATCTTGTATAATTTTGCACGTGCCATAGATACTAAAAAAAATAATTCCTCCTTCCTCTTTATCGATCACGGGCTTATACAAGCTAAACTAACCCGTTCCTTCAATCCATTGTAATTTTCCTTTGTCTTCTAACCGCTCAAGCACGCCAAACTAAGAAGTTCCTTCATTCAATTATAAATATGCTTATAATTTTGTCTTCTAACAGCAGATTTCATTGTGCAACGCTTTCCTTGCAACTCAATGTGATTCTTGTTTTCCTTGTTACATACCTTTTTCTTTAGCTGTTCAGAGCCATTTGTAATCTTGTGTAATTTAGCATGCGTCATAGATACTAAAAACGATACTACCACTCCTGGGGGGAAAATGACGCAATTTATTGTCTTGAAATGTATATAGATATGACGTCCTCATTTGAATTTTATTCGAAAAATAAGGCCCTAAACAACTTTTCTCAAACTCGTGATCCATCTAGACCGCTTTTTTCAGATCGGAAAATCCAAGGGTGCCAATTAAAAAAATATAGAACCGTTTTCAAACAAACCAAAATCAAAACTATATGCACACATACATACAAAGTTGTTTGTTTAAAGAGACTTGATAAATATTAGCTGATATCAGCCGACTATTGCTCCTTCAAAAATACAGTGCTGGTTCATTGAAAAAGAAGAACAAGAGTTGACTAAATAAAGTCGATAATTTTCATAAAACTTTTCGTTTTGCTCGTTTTTTCGGGTTTTTCAGCAACAAATATTTTCACGTATTTTGTCAGAGCACATGAAATTGTGTAACAAAAAATCATTGACATCATTACTGTCGCCAAATTCCCAATATCCAGACAAAGAAAAAATCAGTAAATATTATAGCTGAGACAACGACGAATATCGCTTACCACCATGAATTCATGCCTTGTAAGAGCACCATCTGAATC
The DNA here is from genome assembly GCA_027921565.1 of Artemia sinica. Taxonomy (NCBI): domain Eukaryota; kingdom Metazoa; phylum Arthropoda; class Branchiopoda; order Anostraca; family Artemiidae; genus Artemia; species Artemia sinica. Next base: position 24,770,740 of record CM051266.1, on the reverse strand, counting down.
CATATCTGCCATGTCCCAGACGCGGCCTAAAATGTCTACTGGCAGCTTAGAGTTCATCATAACTTCCCTAACCTGAAAAACAAAATTTAGGGTCATAATTGATAATTTAACTTCTTCGAACAAGAAACTATGTTGAATCTAGTCAAATGAACAGACTGTTATCTATAATAAACAAAATTAGCAAGCAATGAGTAAACATATTACTAATGATATTACATTAAACATACGAAGTAATCATTGTCAATATATTTAGAAGAATGTCTATTTCGGGGATTCAGTGTTAAGTAGAAAAGTTAAAAAAAAAAAAATTCGGCCTTTCGGCTTTTATAATTTAATTAATACTTTATTGATATCAGCGTATCAAGCCTTGTGGTTAACTGATGAATTTATCAACGCTTCATTGTTTGGGGTAGATGTGTAAGACCAATAACTAGTAGTAAAACCGATTTTCCTTATAATTGTAATAACGTTTCAATAAAAGCTTGGCTCAATACAAACAAAATATAGTCAACTGGATTTGGTTCACGGTTGCTATGAAATGAAATCGGATATTTCTAGACTACTTCAGCCATTTCTAAAATCTCACAAAAATGCGTATTCGGCTATGCTACCGTGTCTATACTTTTGAAAATGCAAGTAAATAGATTACCAGACTTGTGAAATTTTTACAAGACTCTTTCCTTTTTTCTTTCTTTCTCAAAATTTCATACCGATTCACCAAAATTTTGAAAAAATACATTTTTTGTGATATAGTTTGAGTACCATTTTTATACCATGGATAGCATAAAAAACACGTAAACTGCAAACAAAGCTTGACATTTTACTGGAAATGAAATATTATTTTTTATGGCTTCCCCTCTCATAAAGAAATCCTTACTAACTAATCATGGCCTGGAATCCAAACACCAATTTTTCAGTTGTACATATTTCAAGGTGGTACCGATTCCGTTTTGTTGCCGAAATCTTTGCTAATAAAACAATAAAAATAAATCTACCTAGCGAAGTAATTTGAAGTCAAATTTACTCAATAGAAACATTTTATTATTCATCTTAAAGCGCGAGACTGATGTTGCAATAGATAATAAAACTACGATATAAAGTATTTTACATTTAAATATCAAAGACATGTCATTTACTATCTCGCAATGTAGTATGTTTTCCATAGGATTTAGATAGTTTTAAGTACTCGGTTGATGACTACATCTCAAAAAATAAGCTGTAAAAGTATGTGGTAAAGGTCCATAATAAAGGAAGGGTGAAGATTATTAGGTTACATTAAACGGATGTAATTCCAGGCAAGAGTGCTTTTTGAAATTGGGGGGGGGGTATAAAAAGAATGTGCTGACAAAATCGTCCAGTGTGTCGACAAACGGCTGACACATAAACGAAATTAAACTAAAAACATACGCTAAATTCCAAGGTGTCAGTGCTGCGCCCTTAGCTGCACCCTGGTGGCAGGTTCAGGAGGAGGGGTATCCCCCCAGACACGAGTACAGTTTACTTTTGTGCACCAGACTGCAAACAGTTTCTACGGGAAACAAAACCTTGTTTAGTTGTCTACAATGAGGCCAGCATGCCAAACTGATTATTTTCATCATATTTTCAAGACCTCTGCCTTGAAACACTTGCTGACTTCCCTATTTACAGAACATCCTTCAGAATAGCGATTAATTTGAAAAACTGACACAACACGGCCATATTTTCAGCATCTTATAATGAAGGTTCTTATATATAAGCTGCTTCGAACCGTTCACAGTAAAATGTACTTAAGCATTTTCTTGTTACTTCAATAGAGCACTAACACCACACCAAAAGTAATTCTGGATATTTTATCCACTAGATGATAGACATAATACTATCAAAACTAGCACTTGTCTGGTTTTTGAATTGTTGTAAAGACTTTATCAGTTTAGCTTCTCAACATCTCAATTTTAGGTTATGAGAAAAACGTCCAAACGCCCAAATGTTCCAATAAAATCTGTTATTACATGCATTTCCCTCTTTTTTTATTTCAAGACTCTTATGCACGAAAGCGCAAAATTTTTCAGGCATCCATATATATCAAACAGTTCGTGGTAACGAACTGTAAGTAAGGAGCGACCCGGCTCAATGGTAACCGAAACTCTAGAAAACGGTATTTTGATACAAATAGATACATCAAAAGAATCAGATTTTAATGCTGATTTCAAATATATAAGTTTCATCAAGTTTAATTTTACCCACCAAAAGTTAGGCGCCTGAGAAAATTTGGCTGATTTTCGAAAAAAGGAGGAAAAGACCCCCTAAAAGTTATAGAACCTTAATGAAAATCACACCATTATATTCAGCGTATCAGAGAACCCTATTGTAGAGGTTTCAAGCTCCCATCTACAAAAATGTGGAATTTTGCATTTTTTGCCAGAAGAAAGATCACGGGTGCGTGTTTATTTGTTTGTTTTTTTTTTTTGTTTTTTTTTTCCCAGGGGTGATCGTATCGACCCAGTTGTCCTAGAATATCGTGGGAGGGCTCATTGGAATGGAAATTAAAAGTTCTAGTGCCCTTTTTAAGTGACCAAAAAAATGGAGGGCAACTAGGCCCCCTCTCACGCTCATTTTTTTCCCAAAGTCACCTGATCAAAATTTTGAGATAGCCATTTTGTTCAGCATGTTCGAAAATATAATAAGTATGTCTTTTAGGATGACTTAATCCCCCGAAATTCCCGGGGGAAGGGCTGAAAGTTATGAACTTTACCCAATTAACATATAGTATATATATATAAATATAGTTAACATATAGTATTGGTTATTTGGAAGTATACAGACGTTTTCAGGGGAGATTTTCCTGGTAATGGGGGGGGGGGTCAGGGGTTATGTGGGAGGATCTTTCCATGAAGGAAGTTTTCATGGGGGAAGGGACATTGCTATGAAGGGGACGCCGGACTTCCCAGCATTATTTAAAAAAAGATCAGAAATTTAATATAAAAAAAAAAGTATTTCAACTGCAATTGCAGCAACATCGAAACTTCAAACGAACAGAAAATATTACAGATATGATTGGGTTCACCCCGTAGTCAATACCTCGCTCTTTAAGCCAAGGATTTTTTAGTACTTTCATAAGAGCTATTTATTCTAATTAACGGCCTTTGTGATTAAGCGGTCATTTTTAAAGAATTGGAACAAAATTCGAACTTTCGCTTAAAGAGCAAGGTATTGACTAGGGGGCTAACCCCCTAATAAACAAATTAAAAATATATGAACATAGAAGTTCGTTACGTAAGTTAATTCGTAAGTTACGTATATTTATTACTAATAAAAACGTTCGTAAATAAAATTAAACAAGTTTCGAGAAAGCCATTTAACTAAATAAAAGTAAATTAATATGAAAATTTTGTTTTAATTATTCATGTATGGTGAGCCAAGATCAAAACCTGCATTTATTCAAAAACGTTCAAAAATTAAATAAAAAAAAAAAACAGTTTTTTAAAACTGAAAGTAAGGAGCGACAATAAAACTTAAAACGAAAAGAAATTATTCCGTATATGAAAGGGACTGTCCCCTCCTCAACGCCTCGCTCTTTACGCTAAAGTTTGACTCTGTCTCACAACTTTATTTTTTTAAACAATAAAAAACTTTAGCGTAAAGAGCGAGGCGTTGAGGAGGGGACAGTCCCTTTCATATACGGAATAATTTCTGTTCGTTTTAAGTTTTATTGTCGCTCCTTACTTTCAGTTTAAAAAACTTGTTTTTTTTTTATTTAATTATACAGAAATCCATTTGAAGAAACAAGATATTGTAAAAAAAAAGAAGATGTTCAACAATTCCTAACATAACGCACTCGGAGACAACATGGAGAGAGCGGTTCATTAAAGGACTAGTCCATGGAGAAGGTCATTAGGAACACGGGGGAGGAGGAAATTCAAACTTGCATGTGCGTCGGTACATTTTGAAACTTTATGGTAATGTATCTTAGACAAAATATACAAATATAATTTAATAATATAAGCATTGTTAATTAAACATCACATCATCTTTTCCATAAACCTATATAACAAATATCGTAATACTCAAGAATAAATGACGTTAGGTTTTTACTTTTTTTAATGTTAAAAATATTAAAGAGTCAATTGACCTTGTCCCAGGTTGGAAACGTCTCACCACACCTCTCTCAAAATTGCTAACAAAGCATATCTTTTAAATAATACAGTGACGGATCAGATTGCGAGGGGGAGGAGCTGTCCAAAAATGAATAAATATTGTTTTTTGCTTGACAAATAGGTATAAAAGTGAAAACAACACAAATCAAACTACATACAACCCAAAAGGCTACCCCCGGCCCTTTGGATCTACCACCGAAATCAGATAAGAGGGATGGCTTCCCAATGTTCATTATCCACAAACTGACCACTCGCGATCTGGAAATGAATCAAGTATTGTAACCGCCACAATAAACCATGATAACTGCCTAAACTCTTAGCATAGATTCGCAGTGCAAGGCTTTTGTGGAACATGTAGAAAAAATCCCTGGTTAATGTTTCGGGAAAATCAAACCTCCAGGCCCATTTACGCATTATTTTATCGAACCTTAGAAATTTTCTGTGCTTTAACTGGATATTATAATAATTTTCCCCATGGCGAGGAGACCTAGGATGATTTTATGGGAGGAACATCGTCCTTTAGCCAACCATATTGGACAAAAAAAGATAAAAATTACTGCCTGGGTTTGGCAAACACATAGACAGAGAACGGAATAGTTTTTAATCCCGTTCACTGCCCGTCTCAAGAGATTCCTCGAGTCTTGACACTCTCGGCGAGTCATCCTAATTTCCACTACCCATACAATGGGTTTAGGTTGACCCCCCCCCCCTTCATTTCTTAGTCCATTGTACTCACCTGCTTACGACCAACACTGAATTCATTCAAGTGAATTTGGGGGACTTGCCCGCTGGCAAGACAAATCCCCCGGTCGTAGGCTTAGTCTCATCAGATCGCAGTGTAAATTACAGCTCTACCGTTTACAACACCCTGGACATTATTTATACTAAAGCACCAGCTTTAGAAACTTACCATTTCAGTTTATGCACTTTAAGTTTTTTTTTTTTTTTTTTTTTTATTTGCTGGTCAACTGGTAAGTTTGGTCATAGTGGACGAACGGTTTATCAGCCTGTAAAACAGTTACCTGGCCTTAAAAAACGTTATCGGTGATGTACCTCTGTTCAAGTAGGATAAACGTATTGCTCACCATTCTCTTTTTTTACATTCACAATAAATGCTTACTTTTTGATAAATACGTTTGAAATTTATTAGAAAATAAAAGATATGGTAGCACTGTTATAACCCATCCATGAACATTAGAAACCATTTCTGCAACCAAAATGTACCAGCCTCCATAGCTTATGTCATTCTAGTTTTAAAAAATTCCATTATGATACAAATTGACATGAATGCAGTTGAGCATTACAATATAGATTTAATCAAATTAGTCTCATGATTGTCATAATGATAAATTATGCTTCTAACAAGCCTAATGAGTTTGCTGTGTACTAGCTATTTATGAATTTTTAACCTCTCGTGTCAACCAGCCGTGGATGAAATTCCCTTAAATAGTTTCGTCAGGAAGGGACTTTGTGATTCTGCTTATTTCGTTACCTCTTCTCTTTCCACCATCAAATTTTCTCTGAATGTTGATAAATCCGAGTTCCTGCTTTTGAATGTTCAGGCTTCTTCTAAATTATCACTTAGATGTCATTTTCTATACCCTTAAGTTGAATCGAAGATTTTATCAGGTTGTTCCAAATGTAAGTTAATTGAAGGTCATTTTGATGTGCATACAGTTTCCGACTTTACACTTCAGGTCCTTGTCTTCTTTTCATTGCTGTTTCTTTTTATTTGTTTATGGCTTTTTTCTTAATATTTTTCATATTTCCATGGTCATATTTTCAACTAAAATCCTAGATATGTCGTAATTCTGCAACATACATATAATGAAAAGGACCTAACTACAGGAAAATAATGACTATTGTCTCACCTTAGCACCTACTACTTTCCCATCAGTTGGTTCTAATGTGTTAAACAGAGTGTCGTATTTCGCTTTTTCTTCACTCGTAACTGACCAATCATATCGTACTGTCTGAGGAGTACCACTTCTTGTTGGTGATAGAAGCGATCCAAGGGAACCAATAGAACCCTGAGATGGCGTTGGTGTTTTACGAAGCACAGAAACATTCGGTGGTAGAATAGGTGGATCTTCGCCCTAAAATAAGAAAGCTAATATAATTTATCTTAATAAGGACGTGTTATGAACAAGCAAAAAAAGTACACAAATAGGGATGTTTGCAACACGGATTAAATCCTATTAGCCTCACAATTGGCGTGATGATAAATTATGCTTCTAAGACATCTATTTAGTCTTGCCGTGTATCTATTCCAATTATCGTTTTTTTTTTTTCTTTGCTTTCACACACACTGTTTGACGAGCACATCCCTAAACCTCAAAGAATCAAAGGTATTGAAAAAGTTGACTTCCTCGCCTCAAGGACAACCGTATGATTCTTGGAGCCAACATAGATCTATCAAACTCAGAGACCACATGAGAGCAAGGCTCACAAGGAGAGAAATTCACTCCACTCCTGTTCACATGAACTGAGCTCACATAAATCTGTTGGAATCTACGTAGTAGCATTGCTTCATCAATTTAACTTAACAAAGTTTACTGTCTTCTGTCAAAACTTAGCTTATAAGATATAGATTATCATTTTAAAGGAATTCACGTGATTGTTCCCAAGACCTTCCATATAATTGGTAGTAATTATTCTTACAAACACAATCTTTAGCTTTAATTTTTCAATGATCCACACTCTCTATTTGAAAAATTCAAAGATTTTGTTTTTGGATTTCTCCAATTCTAGCATTTAGGTTTTTCAGGAAAATAAACTTGAATCGCATAGAAAAGTTTGCTTACTCATATATTTAAGCCTAATTTAAAAAATGTTATCCGCCATAAAACATATGTCTTTTTGTTGAACTAGCTTAGATACTAATAATAATAACTTATTGTTACCCTCTGTACACAACAAAAATGCACTAAAGAGGAGTATAAGAAATGAAAAGAAAAACAAAAAGGACGCAGAAAAAAACACGCAGAATTCTTGACAACTTTAACTTTCAAACACTTTTCAGCATCCAGTTCCAGCTCCAAAATTTTGTTTAAGGGTATGTGGACTACCTAATTAGTCCATTCACTCACAAAAATATCTTCAGAAGAAAATAAAATATCCTCCAATCAGCTAACAATGGGTTCTCCTTATAATTCTAATGATGTTTTGTGGGAAGTGCGGGTACTTGAGCTGCCTGTCCCCAGCAGTTGCAGGCCTATAGGCCGGCCGGTACCTATACGGCTCTTCCCACTCGCTCCCGCTCTCTTCTACACATTTCATAAATGTTACTGAATCAACCCTTTTTTCCATTGTCTTCTTCATGCTTTAGTACATGGGTCAAACATTATAAGATTTCCCAACTAGAAACGATAGGCACTTGATAGAAGGCAAGTCAGTGGAAAATCGATAATTCTGTTGCAGCGGTCAGCAAATCTACTTGACTGTTTGTCCATTTTTGGTAAATCTCAAAAACACAGTACCGTCGTGAAATGTAACTATTACGAGTCCAAATAGGGATACTAAGAAAATGCTTGCAGGACCTAAAGAACAGCAATCGGATTTGCTTTTTATCAGATACAGAGAAAAATTTCCAAAAAGGTGTCAAAACAACATATGCGGTACAAAAAACGCATTATATAGACGACAAAGGGTTCTCTTATCAAACTGGCCCTTTACCCTAGCGAGAAGAACATAAGATTTTCTTAGTTTCTCTTAAAGAAACAATTATAAGCTGCCTAGTGGATCTAATTGAAGTTCCAAATGGAAGGCCTAAATACCTAAGTGAACTGGAAGATGAGATCGCGGCGGGACCAACTTGGATTGGATCATTGGAGGCGATCTCCAGTCAAAGGACAAGAAACTCTGTTTGGGAAGTATCAACTGAAAGGCCGATTTCTTTCAGTCCAGAGCAAACAACATCAACAGCGTTCTGGAGAGCCCCAAGATTATCAGCCCAGAGAAGAATGTCATCGGCTTAAGACAAGTGACTTGCGTCTATATATGGCTCAATTAAGTATGGTGGAATCTGTCGAGTGACAACTCTAATAGAGTTATTAAGTATTGCCGGACTAAGAACAGAACCTTGCTTAACACTATGGCGCACCCGAATACGATTACTAACAGTACATTGCAAACGTATCCGGATTGAGGATTTCTGATACCACTGTCACAGGAAGGTGCAAACAAATGGATCAACTCCACTTCTAAAGAGAGATAGAATTGCTTGAGAGTGAAGAATGGAGTCAAAGCCTTTGAAATATCAATGGCACAAACGTAGAAGTTACTATTTGCCTTTTTATGCCTTTCAAGAATCGCTAGAAGAGTTGCATGGGCGTTCTGCACCCCAAGACCTTCCCAAAAACCGAATTGGTTATCGCCATGATCACATTTCGTGCTAATTTCGAAGCTTGCCAATCGTCGAACATTAACAAAATGCATTAAAAATGCACGTTACTAGACCTCCACATATTCTATCGGGAATATGCAGTTGGGCGATACAAACCTGAAATAAAATAGCAAGATGTTCAAACAATTTTACTGTCCCGTATATCAGATGTTTGGGTTGCAGGCCGTCTGAACCTGATGCTTTACCTAGTTTAAGACGGCGAACATGTGCCTGACTAGATGCTGGCATGATAGTGATATAGTTTTTAGCATGGTCTAACCTTGCAAAATGACCCAAAAGTATAAATCTAAATGTTGTGTCAAGAGGAGTTAGATCGTCAGAAAATAATGAAGAAAAATGACTTTCCCAAGAGCCTAAATCAATCGAATTGTCCTCAGATGAAGAAGTGGAGGTAAGTTTTGACACGTGAGTGGCACAACAGCTGAGGGTTATTTTAATATCCCGCGAAAAATTGCAGATTTGACGCCGTTTCCATGCCACGCAGCATTTCTATGTACACGCTTCGTATATTTGAAGATTTGAAATAAACTACCTGACCTTGGATAACCACAGTCGGCCCCAATACGAAACCAGGACTTGTGTCGATGTTTAGCGTTCTAAAGTTCAACGTCTTCACTCCACCCTTGTTTACGTGTCCCAACTCGAACTTTGGTTAAAGGAAGAGAGACTGAAGCAGCGAGCTTTGATTGAATGAACTAATTACGCCAAGTAAAAATCCAAATCGCGAGTGTTCCCGTTTATGCACGTACATAAAAGGTGAAATGGAATCCGGATTTTCGACAACATAGAATCTAATGTCCTCTGATATAGAGAGAGATCAAGACGATTCCAACAAGGTTTAAAAAACCACTTAGGCTTTTGCACATGAAGAGGCAGATAATAGGAAAGTCGAAAATGCAAACTTAAGTAATCGCTTGTTAGGATGTCGCTTGAAACGTCAACCATCGTACCTTGCATCTGGTGGACGTATGTTAGAAAGAAATCCAAATCGGAAGTGGATCCCGAGTTGTACACATAAGAAAACGGCTTCGATTGTGCTAGCAGAAAAACGTCACTAGGAACGGAAGTAAGTAATATTTGAGTAAGAGGAGCATTCTCATTTTTAGATCCGTGTTAAAATCACCGCAAACAAATATTGACTTATTTGCTGAACAAACCCTATGAATGGATTTAGAAAGTGAAGCACAAGCTGTGGCAAATTTACGATGAGAGGACTCGCTTCGGTAGTTCGTTGGCATATACACACACATCAAAACAAAAGAACCAAAATCAACCGAAATATATGCATCGGAAGATTCAAAAAGAGAGCAAGAAAGCTTCTTATTCACTGCAATTGCTAGGCCGCCGGAAGGACGACCAGATGCCAGTGTGGTGGCAGGCCGAAAAAAGAACATGTGGTCACGCGAGAGCTCTAGCTGTGAGACATTATAAGCACTTAGAAGGTGTTCAGTGATCCACACAATTTCGTAACTACTAAAAAGCCTTTCGAGAGTTTCAAGCTTCTGACGAGCACCATTGATATTTTGATAAAATAACGACATGGCTGAGTTAGAAATCATCCTCACTTAAAGATTAAACACGGGCAGATGAATTAATTCTTCCTGAGGCCCTATGAACAGGGAGGTGCTTCTTAAGTTCCGGACACACCAAACTATTGCTATAATGATTCCCTCCACAATTAGCGCACTTAACAATCTAAGATGCACATGCTTGGTCCTTGTTAGTGTGATCACCTCCACAATTATTACATTTAACAGGGTTCTTACAGTCCCTTGTCAAATGCCCAAATCCTTGGCAATTTAGGCAATGCTTAGGCTTTTCAAATGGCAGAGTGACTCAGAATAGGCAGTATTCAATCTTGATGCCAAACTCGATTGCGATATCAAGCTCTTCTTTTAGTTTTAAAGTTCATTTGCACTATTCTAGAACTTCCATACCTTGGTAAATTTCATATCATATTCCATACCTTGATAAAATTCAGGGCTGTGGATTCGGTTATAAGTCACAACCGACTCTAACTCCCACTCCAGTCGTTTTCAATACACTCACTCCGACTCCATTCAGCGAAAATTTACTAAAACTCCAAATCCGCAGCCCTGGTAAAATTACACTAAAACTCTCAGCGCTAGGTAAAAGCTTATTATATTTTAGAATTCAGCATAAAAAGCAACATTTGGAAGCCATCTCAACAAAATTAAAACTTTTATTTACAAAAACAGAGCACCCACACATCACCAAAAAAATTGCAAAGTTCTCACGAGAAAAAAAACTGTTAGAAACAAATATAATCTCTTTTTTTTTAATTTAGCATAAAGAAGCTCAATCACAGTCATTCATTTTATTTGATGGGCCAGAATAAAACTTTATTTTTGTTCCTCAATGTTACTTACCATATTAGGAGCAGGTAATTCTTTTGTCACATTTCCAAGAGATACTTCAAGTCCAGCTTGGGCAGCAGCAACCAATTTGAGAGATACAAAAAAACCTGTTTTTATCCAAGTAGCCTTTTCCAATGGGGTCTGACAAATCCCATACCTGAAAGACCAGTATCTGATAAAAAGAAAGAAAGAAAAGAAAAGGAAATTAATGATAGGGTAAACAATCTTTCTAAGCAACCTATCATCAATATCTTAAAGAAACTAGAAGAGGCAAGTGCATGAAACTTCCAGGAATTGGCTCAAATGTAAAATCCTGAGAACCCATAAAAGTATCACTTAGCTCAACTATTTTCTTTAATATTCAAAAACATTTGTCTGAAAGCTGTTGTTTACCCTATCCATACAACTCCAATATTTAGAAATATAGAGGGCAAATCTCAGTTGTGAATACTTCTAGCAGCTTTCTTAAAGGCTTTCAGCATAATAATTTTACTTAAAGCCAAACTGGAGTTTATAAGAGTTTGTGTGGGTACGATTTTCTGAAATTAAATGAGAAAAATAACAGAACATAAGAGAATTATGAGGAGCACGTGTCACTTTGTTGTAGTATGAGAGCATTCAAATCATTTTTTGGGAGGGATTCAGTCGAATGAGAGCCCCGCACTGTCTTTGATGGTGATTTTGCTGATGACATTGCGCTCCTTTCTCACCTTAGAGGAGCCGCACGAAGGTGGATTATCAATCAGTACTCAAAAGACGAAAGTCATACACAACAACGTCAATAAAACGCTGGGCTGGCCACTGAATGTTGGTTCCTGTGAGCAAGAGGAAGTTACAGAGCGTAAGTAAATTGGAAGCCTCATAAATTCTGATGCAGGCCTGGAGCTTAAAATTGGTACACGCATTGCTTATGCAGGCAATGCTTTTACAAAACTGTGTTAAGTCTGGAATAACTCTGCATACTCTAACATGCTCAAGCTCCGACTCTTAAATAGTAGTGTCCTCTCTGTACTAATGTACAGATGCAAGGCAAGGGCACTTACAAAACAACTTGAGAACAAGGCTTGAAAACAAGGTTTAGGAAATAACTGCCTCCAGCGTATCTTGGGAATACACAACTCGGACAAAATTACGAACCTCATCGTCTGTGAAAAAAAATCAACTAAGCAACCATTGATATTTGAGAAAATACAGAGCAGCAGATGGTGGTATTGGGGCCAAATGGTCAGTATGGGAAATGGCAAGCTCCTCCATAAGTTCTAGCGCTGCCCCCCCCCCCAGTCTTTGGAGACATGAACAGAAGAAAAAATGACGCTTGGTCGATACCTTGAGAAGGATGCTTACACTGACCGGAAAATCTTTGGAAGACCTGTTGCTGCAAGCTCTTCGAAGATGACCATGGAGAGGCATCAATGTCACCTTATGTGCCATGCCAGCCAGCGTAGAAGGAACCAAGTCTTTAGCAAATAAGAGCATTAAGTTGAGCATTAAAACTTCGTTTTGGCAGATTTTAGTCATGACTACGCATTAGATATGAAAGATATGATTATAATTATGCTGAAAAACTTTCCCTCATCATTTCTTGTTTCCCCTATCACATACGAAGTTAGATATACCTCTACAAAGGCAACCAGTGTAAAAAAGATCAGTGATAGGCATCTTACTCACTACCTAACTCAATTTATAACAATTCAAGATACGTCCTTTCATTTTGAGCACGAGGCATTGTGAATTTCATAATGCCACCATCTTCATTCAAAAAAAGAAAGGTAGACTTCACTTGAAAATTTTTTAAAAGTAATACCAAAATAAGATACTTTAAGTGGTTTTGCTGCAATTAGCTCATTGATGAAAGCTACAACGTCTTGACATACAGTTTTGTGGGATGGGGGTGTCAATCACCCTTATTTTTGAATAGCAAAGCCTTGGCTCACTTAGAAACAATTTTAAATTATGAACAAAACATGTTGCAGTTAGGTTCTCGTATACTTTAGTTCAAACACTGATTACTCAAAACTGGGTGTACTGAAGTAAGTCAGAAATTACTTCCAAGGTAACACAGTCTTTTCATTAGAAACATAGACAGAAGGGAGCAGGATAACATTTTGCTTCAACAGTAAAAAAGACTAAAAACAAACAACTGAATATTTCTACAAAAATGTAACTTCAACACAAATTAATGTTACAATAATAGGCAGCGCAATAGCGCTGCCTAATTAAAGAACGATGTTGGCATAATGTATTTTTTTTTTTTTCATACCCAGGAACTTCGTATTTCGAAGGAGTTGTCGTAGAAACTTCGAAAAAGGGCTCATTCGATTGGAAATTGGAGGGGCTAGCGCCCTTTTTTAATAGTCGAAAGTGATTGGAGGGCAACTAACCCCCCCCCCACACCCATCATTCCCCAAAAAACACATCCAATCAAAATTTTGAGATAGCCATTTTGTTCAGCGTAGTTGATTTTCCAGATAGAAAATATGTTTTTGAGGAGGATACCTCCCCCACAACCCTTAGGACAAGTGTTTTAAGTTATGCCCTGAGGGCATATAAGAACGATGTTGGCACAATGTATTATTTATTATGTTTTTCGATTAGAGCAGGGCGCTTCGTATCGAAGAAGTTGTTGTAGAAACTTCAAAAAGGGCTCATTCAATGGAAATTGGAGTGGCTTGTGCCCTTTTTAATAGTCGAAAGTGATTGGAAGGCAACTAACACCCCTTCCGCGCCCACCATTTCCCAAAACCCATCCAATCAAAATTTAGAGACAGCCATTTTGTTCAGCGTAGTTGATTTCCAGATAGAAATTATGTTTTTGAGGAGGGACACTCCCCCACAGCCTTAAGGGCAAGGGTTGTAAGTTATGCCCTGGGGGCATATAAGAGGCGTTGTCGCAGAAACTTCAAAAAAAGGCTCATTCAATTGGAAATTCAAAGGGCTAGTGCCCTTTTTAATAGTCGAAAGTGATTGGAGGGCAACTAATCCCCCTCTCACACACCCACCTTTTCCCCAAACACATCCAATCAAAATTTTGAGATAGCCATTTTATTCAACGTAGTTTTAAGTTCTGGAAATTAGGTCTTTGAAGATGACAACCCCCAACAGCCCTCAGGGCAAGGGTTGTAAGTTATGTCCTGGGAGTATATAAGGTTTTATAGAACGCGTTGTCGTAGAAACTTCAAAAAGGGCTCATTTGATTGGAAACTGAAATGGCTAGTGCCCTTTTTAATAGTCGAAAGTAGTTGGAAGGCAGCTAACACCCCTTCCAAGCCCACCATTTCCCCAAACACATCCAATCAAAATTTTGAGATAGCCATTTTGTTCCATGCAGTTTAAAGTTCAGGAAATTATACATTTGAGCAGGATACTCCCCCCACAGTATTCAGGGTAGGGGTTATAAGTTATGCCCTGGGGGCATATAAGTTTTTATTGAAATCTTTGTCATAGAAACTTCAAAAAGGGCTCATTCGATTGGAAATTCAAAGGTCTAGTGCCCTTTTTAATAGTTGAAAGTGATTTGAGGGCAACCAACCCCCTCTCATGCCCACCTTTTCCCCAAACACATCCAATCAAAATTTTTAGATAGCCATTTTGTTCAGCATAGTTGATTTCCCGATACAAATTATGTTTTTTGAGGCGGAACCCCCCCACAGCCCTCAGGCCAAGGGTTGTAAGTTATGCCCTGGGGCATATAAGGTTTTAATAGAACGCGTTGTCGTAGAAACTTCAAAAAGGGCTCATTCGATTGGAAATTGAAATGACTAGTGCCCTTTTTAATAGTCGAAAGTGATGGAAGGCAACAAACACCCTTCCACGCCCACTATTTCCCCAAACATATCCAATCAAAATTTTGAGATAGCCATTTTGTTCCACGCAGTTTGAAGTTCAGGAAATTATACCTTTGAGTAGGACACTCCCCCCACAATCTTCAGGACAATGGTTATAAGTTATGCCCTGGGGGCATATGAGTTTTTATTGAAATCTTTGTCATAGAAACTTCAAAAAGAGATCTTTCGATTGGAAATTCAAATGGCTAGTGCCCTTTTTAATAGTCGAAAGTGATTTGAGGGCAACTAACCCCCCTCTCATGCCCACCTTTTCCCCAAACACATCCAATCAAAATTTTTAGATAGCCATTTTATTCAACGTAGTTGAAAGTTTTGAAAATTAGGTCTTTAAGGATGACAACCCCTCCTCCCATAATCCTCAGGGCAAGGGTTGTAAGTTATGCCCTGGGAGCATATAAGGTCTCTATACAAAGCGATGTTGTAAAAAACATCAATAAGGGCTCATTCAATTGGAAATTGAAGGGGCTAGTGCCCTTTGAATAGTCAAAGGTGATTAAAGGGCAACTAACCCCCCTCTCACGCCCACCATTCCCCCAAACACACCCAATCAAAATTTTTGAGATATCCATTTTGTTCAACGTAGTCGAAAGTTCTGGAAATTAGATCTTTAGGATGATAACCCCCTCAGAGTCCTCAGTGCAATGGTTGTAAGTTATGGCCTGGGGGCATATAAGGTTTATATAGAAAGTTGTTGTAGAAATTTCAAAAAGGGCTCATTTGTTTGGAAATTGAAATTGCCCCTTTTAATAGTCAAAAGTGAGTGGAGTAATTGACCCCCCTCCCACGCCCACCATTTCCCCAAACACATTCAATCAAAGTTTAGAGATAGCCATTTTGTTCAGTGTAGTTGAAAGTTCTGGAAATTATGTATTTAAGGATGACAAACCCCCCAGAGCAAAGTTTGTAAGTTATGCCCTGGGGTCATATAAGGTTTTTATAGTTAGAGCTGTCGTAAAAACTTCAAAAGGGGCTCATTCAAATGGGAATTGAGAGGGTTAGTGCCCTTTTTAATAGTCGTAAGTGATTGGAGGGTAACAAACCACCCTCTCACGCGCACCATTCTCCAAAACACATCCAATGAGAATTTTCAGATGGGGCATATAAGGTTTTTTATTGAAAGCGTTGTCGTAGAAACTTCAAAAGGGCTCATTTGATTGGAAATTGAAAGGGCTAGTGCCCTTTTTAATAGTTGAAAGTGATGGGAGAGTGACTAACCATTCTCTCAAACACATCCAATCAAAATTTTGAGATAGCCATGTTGTTTAACGTAGTTGAAAGTTTTGGAAATTAGGTCTTAGAGGATGACAACCACCCTCACAGTCCTTAGGGTAAGGGTTGTAATTTATGCCCTGGGGGCATATAAGTTGTTTATAGAAAGCGTTGTCGTAGAAACTCAAAAAGGGTTCATTCGATTGGAAATCGAAAGGTCTAGTGCCCTTTTTAATAGTCGAAAGTGATTGGAAGGCTTGAAATTTTTATAGTAAAGATCGATGTGGGTATAATGTGTGATTTTTGTGTTGTTGTTGTTTAGACCAGGGCACTTCGTATCGAAGGAGTATTCGTAGGAACTTCGAAAAGGGCTCATTTGATTGAAAATAGAAAGGGCCGATGCCCTTTTTAATAGTCGAAAGTGATTGGAGGGCAACTAATCCCCCTCCCACGCCCACCCTCCCATTT
The DNA here is from genome assembly GCA_027921565.1 of Artemia sinica. Taxonomy (NCBI): domain Eukaryota; kingdom Metazoa; phylum Arthropoda; class Branchiopoda; order Anostraca; family Artemiidae; genus Artemia; species Artemia sinica. Next base: position 24,754,302 of record CM051266.1, on the reverse strand, counting down.
GCCCGATATGTTTTAAAAACTAAATGTTGCCTTAAGATTAAATCAAAATGCACTGTGTTAATGCTAATTCCCAATAAGGCATCTCAGCAGTATCCCAAGAATGACTGAGGGTATTATGTTCAAACTTTCGAGGCTACTTCTGCTCTTAAAATTTAACCAAGTCAAAGTAGCGCAAGTGTGAATCCAACCTATCAAAGAAAGTAAGCAGGTTTTTTTTGCGAATGGTATCAAGTTTTCCATTTCAGGTCAACTAGAGGAGGTATGAAACAAAATTAAACACTACTATTTGTGTCCAGATTTTTAAAAGGGTATATGTTGTTAAAAATTGCTGAAAATTTTTCTCCAACATACAAATAGCAGACCAAACTATAAAGTCTCAAAAAAAACGAAACGAACCCCTATGCCTTCCCAAGGCCAGAACATAATTTGCACTTTACTGAAAAAAAAATATAAATGTTCTTACTTTTATAACTTTAATAAATCAAATAATATTAACATTTGATTACTAAATATCAGTATATGTATATTAAACTGACAATGCACATTCATTTGTATTTTTTTCAGTAAAAGTGCAAATTATGTTCTGGCCTTGGGAAGGCATAGGGGTTTTGAGCCCAACTTATGTTAGTTTCTGCTCGTTTGAGTTTGACTCGGTTATTTGTTGTAATTTCTGTTCGTTTTGGGTTTCATTTATTTATCATTGCTGATTTGTGGTAGTTTCACGCTTCGTAGATTATTTGATTTTATTTTTGCTCATTTTTTGTTTATTGGAGTTCTTTACTATTCTTTGAAAAACCTATTTTGTGGAAAAAGTGTTTTTAATTAATAGTGTTATAAGACAGCAAGCTTATTTATTGTATAATGACTTATTCAAAGCTAAGAATCTTAATGTTACTCAAACTCTAATGAAACACAACTTCGAAAAGTAAATGCACTGCTGAAATTATTGAAAATAAAAAAATAATTTTTTTACTTTATAAATAATTAAGTCTTTTAGGAAATTTTTTTCTCACCGTTTTATTGCAGACTTTACGTTTTCAAGCCAAAATAATAAATACACGGAAAATAATAATCAATTAAAATAGGATTTTAACAATAGAAAACGGGTGTGGAAATACATTACTGGGATCCAGGAACACTGGTTGCTATTGCAGGTTGCTACTGAAATTGAATTTTGAGATAGCCAATCAATTAAGATTATTGTAAAAACTGCATGTTGAGCTTTCCAGTTTTGTAAAGCATTGTGACGAAAAGTCAAACTTTAGCATAAAGAGCAAAGGTTGCAGAAGGGGCAGTCCTTCTTATATACAGAATAATTTCTGTTCGTTCAAGTTATACAGAACCATCAACACATACATTTGAAATAGAACTGCAGTCTACTACCGAACTACCATACAGGTGCAAAACCTGAAAAATTTGCCAGTATTTGTAATCTTCAGTTAGGATCTTTTGGAGGAATCTCAATGACTTATCCAATTTGAAGATAATTACAATTATATTCTTGCTTTTAAAAAGAGTATTTTCAGCTCCCTCGCCAAAAATATCCCCTGAAGTTCCCTATTAAAGGCAGACAGGTTATTGTATTCTACCAAGAAGGGAAAGGAAATAATAAATGAAAAATAAAATCAAATAGGTGAGAAAACGAGGATATTTGTCAGCCAGTGGCAAAATATGAAGACGAAGAACAAGAAAATATTTCGACAAAGACCTCCACCAAGTCGTCTTCAGTGCAAAAAAAAAAAAAAAAAAAAAAAAAAAAAAAAAAAAAAAAAAAAAAAAAAAAAAAAAAAAAAAAAAAAAAAAAAAAAAAAAAAAAAAAAAAAAAAAAAACAGCCAGAAATAAATAACAGAAACAATCACCAATTGGATTGAATAAGTATCCGTTGCCTGGCAATACACTTCGCCATTCTTCAACTTTTATATTCATCAGGTATGCGGACAGGTTGTCTTAAATTAAATCATTTGTCACGTAATCATGTAAATTCTGAATTAAATTATGTCAAAGATATTCTATTCTGCAATGGCTACCCAATAAACCTTTTAGAAAATTAAATAAAAAAAAAAAACAAATTTTTTTAACTGAAAGTAAGGAAACGACGTTAAAACTTAAAACAAACAGAAATTATTCCGTATATAAAATGGGCATATACGGAATAATTTCTGTTCGTTTTAAGTTTTAACGTCGTTCCTTACTTTCAGTTTAAAAAAACTTTGTTTTTTATTTAATTTTGAGCGTTTTTGAATTAATGCAGGTTTTGATGTTGGCTCACCGTACATGAATAATTAAAACAATATTTGCATATTAATTTTACTTTTATTTGGTTAAATGGCTTTCTCGAAACTTGTTTAATTTTATTTACGAACGTTTTTATTAGTAATATATATACGTAGCTTACGAATTAACTTACGTAACGAACTTCTATATTCATAGATTCTTAATACTATATTAGGGGGTTCGCCCCCTAGTCAATAACTTGCTCTTTAAGCTAAAGTTCGGATTTTGTTCCAATTCTTTAAAAATGACCGCTTAATCACAAAGGCCGTTAATTAGAATAAATAGCTCTTATGAAAGTACTAAACAATCTTTGGATTAAAGAGCGAGGTATTGACTAGGGGGTGAACCCAATCATATACGTAATATTTTCTGTTCGTTTTTGATTTTTGATGTTGCTCCTTGCTTTCAGTTGAAAAACTTGTTTTTTTTTTTATTTAATTTCTGATATTTTTCTTTAATAATGCTGGGAAATCCGGCGCCCCCTTCATAGCAATGTCCCTTCCCATGAAAACTTCCTTCATGGAAAGATCCTCCCATATAACCCCCCCCCCCCCACCTACCGAAAAAAATCCCCCCTGAAAACGTTTGTATACTTCCCAATAACCAATACTATATGTTAACATTGGGTAAAGTTCATAACTTTCAACCTCCCCCTGGGGACTTCGGGGGATTAAGTCATCCTAAAAGACATAGTTATCATATTTTCGACCATGCTGAACAAAATGGCTATCTCAAAATTTTGATCGGGTGACTTTGGGGAAAAAATGAGCGTGGGAGGGGGCCTAGTTGCAATCCAATTGGTGATTTATTTCTTTCATTTATTTCTGGCTGGTTTTTTTTTTTTTTATTCAGTGTCTATTTCTGCTCTTGTTGGATTCACTTTGGATGGTTAGATTTTGTTTGATTGTTTTTGTTTTTTTTTAGCACTGAAGACAACTTGGTGGAGGTCCTTGTCAAAATATTTACTTGTTCTTCGTCTCCATATTTTGCCACTGGCTGACAAAATCCTCGTTTTTTCACCTATTTCATTTCATTTATTATTTCCTTTCCTCTCTTGGTTTAATACGTCATGAATAGCCAATGTGGTCTTAGAATGTATTTACGAAAGGTTATGATAAACCCGTCTTGCTGATTTGAATGAATTTTGACTAAAACGATAAAACTTGACATGCCATGCATTTATTCTTAAGCTTTATACCTGAGCAGCTAAAGCTAATGTGTGTATTGACTTGCTGTCAAGTTTGCCTACCATTTATATTCTCTAATGCTGCTGAAGATTAAGTTTTTTGTGATAAATAGTTTGGTACCAGAAATTACTACATATATTTCTTTCCACAACATCATTGGACAAATTACACTTCGCTGAGGTCTTTAAAAGAGTTTTTCCTTCCATCGAATCTTATTCTGAGCAGCTTTGTAGCTTCATGAACAATATAGAAGGACCAGCAAACATAATTTCCAAAAATCCGAGCAGGCTGCCCTCTAAACCTGAGTGGCTCTTAAGGAAGTATCAAATCAATATAGGCATGGAGTTTTTTTACGATACATCTTTTCCTGTAACCCTCTCCCCAAAAAAGAAAAGAATTATGATAAAAAAGCCCTTTTTTCTTATCTTCAATTTCATATTTGTGCTACCTGCAACACTCAGGCTCTGCAAGCAGGCTTGCTAGCCCCTATACTGCTCAAAAAGGTCAAGCTACATCCATCATTCCCTAAAAATCAATATATACATAAAAAAAAAAGTAATAATGACTGCATTAAAGGTGGCAACTTTACCTTGCTCAGAATAGCAGCAGGTAATCCAGATTTCTTTAAGAAATTAGCTGCATGTACTGCACCAATGCAATCAGAAGTAGTTGGATCTAAATGATGATACCATGCCTCATAGATGCCAATAAGATTTCCAGCAACCTTAAAAAAAAGTCGAAATAATAGCAGAATATAGTAAAAATTGATAGTAGTACATACCCAATAGAAGATAGGAGGGCGTGGGATTCATCTTAAAATAAGACCACTCTACCTCAACATTATATTCTTTCAGGGGAATTTGTCCTATTCAAGAAACGTCTAGGGATCACTTTTTAGAGGGGAGGGGGAGGGAGGACACTGTCTATCTATTTTATCATTGACTCTATAGTGGCATTTGGTATTCTTATGAAAAAACTACAGTTTTTCTTCTGTAAACCTTTAGCATGATTTAAGCTAGCTATTAGTCTTCATCAGTGAATTCAGATATAGAGTTTTTATTTCAATGTCTGTTTTTCTACCTGCTTTACAGATACAGATATTTTATTTATGAAATATACATAATGCTACAAAAAATACACCTGCGTACATGCCTGGTGGCATAGTGGCACTGGCTTTAGAATCACATGTACTGTATATATTTTAGTATAATTTTCTGAGAAGCTTTTAAATACAATGTCTTTATACTGTCCATTATTTTATTCTTTTCAGCATAAAACAGGCATAGAATAAATTAAATACTGAGAGGCTTGTCAACAAATAACTGCTTTTGGTAATGAAAACAAAATGGGCAAACAAACTGTTTCTTAAACCATTACAAATCTTACAACTATTTTTCTACATATCTTCTGCTATTTTTAGATCACTTTTCATAGCATAGAAAAAGTATTGTATGCCTTCATTGTAAACCATTACAGCATAAAACAGGCATAGAATAAATTAAATACTGAGAGGCTTGTCAACAATAACTTCTTTTTGGTAATTAAATAAAAAAAAACAAGTTTTTTTTAACTGAAAGTAAGGAGCGACATTAAAACTTAAAACGAACAGAAATTATTCCGTATATGAAAGGGGCGTCCCCTCCTCAACGCCTCGCTCTTTACGCTAAAGTTTTTTATTGTTTTAAAAAATAAAGTTGTGAGACACAGTCAAACTTTAGCGTAAAGAGCGAGGCGTTGAGGAGGGGACAGTCTCTTTCATATACAGAATAATTTCTGTTCGTTTTAAGTTTTAATGTCGCTCCTTACTTTCAGTTTAAAAAACTTGTTTTTTTTATTTAATTTTTGAACGTTTTTGAATAAATGCAGGTTTTGATCTTGGCTCACCGTACATGAATAATTAAAACAAAATTTTCATATTAATTTACTTTTATTTAGTTAAATGGCTTTCTCGAAACTTGTTTAATTTTATTTACGAACGTTTTTATTAGTAATAAATATACGTAACTTACGAATTAACTTACGTAACGAACTTCTATATTCATATATTTTTAATTTGTTTATTAGGGGGTTCGCCCCCTAGTCAATACCTTGCTCTTTAAGCGACAGTTCGAATTTTGTTCCAATTCTTTAAAAATGACCGCTTAATCACAAAGGCCGTTAATTAGAATAAATAGCTCTTATGAAAGTACTAAAAAATCTTTGGCTTAAAGAGCGAGGTATTGACTACGGGTGTGAACCCAATCATATATGTAATATTTTCTGTTCGTTTAAAGTTTCGATGTTGCTGCTATTGCAGTTGAAATACTTGTTTTTTTTATATTAAATTTCTGATCTTTTTTTACATAATGCTGGGAAGTCCGGCGTCCCCTTCATAGCAATGTCCCTTCCCCCATTAAAACTTCCTTCATGGAAATATCCTCCCACATAACCCCAGACCCCCCCCCCCCCCCACAACCAGGAAAAATCTCCCCTGAAAACGTCTGTATACTTCCAAATAACCAATACTATATGTTAACATTGGGTAAAGTTCATAACTTTCAGCCCTCCCCCCGGGAACTTTGGGGGATTAGGTCATCCTAAAAGACATACTTATTATATTTTCGAACATGCTGAACAAAATGGCTATCTCAAAATTTTGATCAGGTGACTTTGGGAAAAAAATGAGCGTGAGAGGGGGCCTAGTTGCCCTCCATTTTTTTTTGTCATTTAAAAAGGGCACTAGAACTTTTAATTTCCATTCCAATGAGCCCTCGCACGATATTCTAGGACAAATGGGTCGATACGATCAACCCTGGGAAAAAAAAAAAAAAAAAACAAATAAACATGCACCCGTGATCTTTCTTCTGGCAAAAAATGCAAAATTCCACATTTTTGGAGATGGGAGCGTGAAACCTCTACAGTAGGGTTCTCTGATACGCTGAATATGATGGTGTGATTTTCATTAAGGTTCTATAACTTTTAGGGGGTCTTTCCTCCTTTTTTCGAAAATCAGCCAAATTTTCTCAGGCGCCTAACTTTTGATGGGTAGAATTAAACTTGATGAAACTTATATATTTGAAATCAACATTAAAATCTGATTCTTTTGATGTATCTATTTGTATCAAAATACCGTTTTCTAGAGTTTCGGTTACCATTGAACCAGGTCGCTCCTTACTTACAGTTTGTTACCACGAACTGTTTGATGAAAACAAAATGGGCAACCGAACTGTTTATTAAACCATTACAAATCTTAAACTATTTTTCTACATATCTTTTGCTATTTTTAGATCACTTTTCATAGCATAGAAAAAAAAGTATTGTATGCCTCATTGTAAACCATTACAGCATAAAACAGGCATAGAATAAATTAAATACTGAGAGGCTTGTCAACAAAAATAACTTCTTTTGGTAATGAAAACAAAATGGGCAAACAAACTGTTTATTAAACCATTACAAATCTTAAACTATTTTTCTACATATCTTCTGCTATTTTTAGATCACTTTTCATAGCATAGAAAAAGTATTGTATGCCTTCATTGTAAACCATTACTGCCTCTCTTGTCAATCATATGTAGCATGATCTTTAGACTCATAGGCATGATCATATGCAGTATGATGTTTAGACTTGTTACTGACATTAAATTTTTAACTAGCAAGGTCCATTTTCTTGCACAAAAAGAGGTAGAAGTCCCAAGGAACAATACAAGCATTATCTTTGCCCTAAGTGCTGTAAGAGCTGTCATCTTGTCTGCACTGTGGCAATGTTATATATTTAAACACCATTGTTTAAATACACTTCATAACACTATTTCAGGCCTCCCTAAACTATGAGTAGCGACCCCAAATGGGGTTGCGTAGCAAAATCATTGGGTTGCAAGAGATTTTAAAGTCAAATATTTAAATATTAAAGTCAAATAATTATAACATACGACAGGAAAAGACAGATATTGTAAAGTTGATGAGTTTTTAAAGACTGAAGATTTAGAATGGAAAAATTGCTATGGAATATGCACGGATGGTGCAAAAAACGATGACAGGCAAAAACATTGGTTTTAAATCATTTTTTCAAGCTACTCATTATGACCATATAACTTTTACTCATTGCCCTATTCACCAAGAGGCCCTTGCAGCCAAAAAATTAGCACCATAATTGAACAATGTGCTTCAGAATGCTGGTAAGATTATAAATTTTTATTAAGAGCCATGCCTTTAACAGTCACTTATTTTCAAATCTTTGTAAGGATATGGATTCCGTCTATACAACTTTATTACTACATGCAGAAGTAAGATGGTTGTCAAGAGGTCAAAGTTTCATAACATTATTATTATTAAAAGATGGAATTGAAATATTCTTAACCAAACGAAAATGTGAACTAGCTGCTTTTCTTCAAAACGACTTATGGCTATCCAAGCTGTGTTATTAGTCGGATATCCTTGCAACATTAAACAATCTAAACTTGTCTCTTCAAGGAAAAAATTCCGATATATTTACTTTTAATGATAAAATTGAAAGTTTTACTAAAAAGGTTAAAATTTGGAAAGATAGGATAGAAAAAAAATCGTTTGAAATATTTTCCAGTGTCGACAATTTTATAATTGAGAGAAATCATTGTAAAATTGAATTGCAAAAATTATTGTAGATCACTTAAAGCACTAGAAACCTAGTTCCGTACATATTTTATATTAAATATTGATTTCAAAAAGGTAGCTTGGCTTCAAAATCCATTTTGTATGGATTTAGCTGAGATTGATCATGCCACTTAAAGCTCAAGAGGAATTTGATAAGCTCTTGAGTGATTCAAACTTAAAAATACAGTTTCCAAAAAAACCCTTAACTGAATTCTGGATTTCCCACAATCACAGAAATGACATTATATGTTCTTCTGCCATTCAACACCACATATTTATGTGAAGTTACTTTCTGAGCTTTAACACATAACAAACCCCAATATCTCGCATTGCTAAAAAATGTTGAAGAGGTCTTACGTCCAGCAATGTCAAATATTCCACCACAATTTAATTTGTTATGCAATAAAAACATGCACATCCATCTCACTGAAGTTTTTCCTTTCAATTTAATTTAATATTTACCACCCAACGTCTGTGTTCGAATATATTCAATTGAACTAAGATGGTCAGAATTCTCTTTTATTTATATTATTGCAAAAAAATGCAATTTTGATGAAAAATAGGGCATATAATTTTTGTAAGTATAATAAAGACAACTTTTCAACTTTTGCGGTTTTTTTATCTTATATTTTTTTTTGAATGTTTCTAAACAAATTCTAAAACTATATATTTTCATGTGTATATGTATATTGTTACCTAATAAATGAATCATAAAAAAATATTTTTTTGTCTTTCAATTATATTTCTATGGAGTCGCCAGGAAACTTGCAATCATAGATGGGGTCATGAATGAAAAAAGTTTAGGAAGCCCTGCACTAATTATGCATTGCTCAAAAGAGTTTCCTATGAATCTTACATTAAAAAATTTGCATTACTTAATTCACCTTGCAGAAAACAAAATCTACTATTTAGGAGCTACAAGAAGCTTATAACAGATATTAGTAAATAACATAACATAGGCAGTAATTTTAATGATAAAAGCACACAAAAATTTGTGCTAAGATTTTACCAGTGTCAACAAAATTATGAAAGGGTTGTAGAAAGCCAGTTTATCATGTATGATGTTTTTCTAATAATAATAAATTTTTTGGGAAACTATCAATCAATAAATTTTTGGGAATCAATTTTTTGGGTCCCTTACAACCCATGAAAGTTTCTAGGTGTAATTGAAGAATTGGAGTTTGACCAACATGCTCAGTCAGTTGCCTCCAAAGGGCTCTAGACCCTGGGAATTGTAAAAAGAACATTCCCCAGTAGGTCGCCAAAGCTGATGTCAAAGCTATACAAAGGACTTGTTCAACCAAAATTGGAATTTGGTAAGTGTGTGGCAACCCCATTAAATAACGGCGACAAGAATAAACTAGACAGTATCCAAAGGCAGGCAACTAAATCAATAGAGGGTTGTAAAAGCCTGGACTACACATCCCGTCAGAAGAAGTTACAGATTCCTACCCTCCCCAATCAACGGAAGTGTGGGGACGTCATCCTGGCATACAAAAATGCTGCACGCTCAGTCCTTGCAACAAAATATGCTTGAGCCTGACGAGTTAACAAGAACTAGAGGACACACCATGAAGCTGTACTGCAAACAAGCCAAAACCAGACTACAGAACAACTTCTTCCCGAATAGAGTTGTGGGGCTCTGGAACTCCCAAAGCAAAGAAGCAGTCTCAGCCCCTAGTGTGGAGGCCTTCAAGGGAGCTGTGGACAAAGATTAGTTTTCCAAGCCATGGCTTCAAGAATGGGATGCAGCAGACGCGTTGGATCAACATCTTCACTAACCAGCACCTACAGGATAAAACCTTATTTGCTGGACAATGCAATTTAAGGTAAATTTAAGGTAATTGCTTAAATTAGCTTAAGATGGGTTAGGAAACCAAACCAACATTGTTTACCAAACAAAGTTGATACCTCAACACCAAAATATAGCATCTGCTATAGAAAAGTAGATATTCCTTATAAACAAAGTTTAAAGTGACAAACAGGATTTCTCATGGTTTTATGCTGTTGAGCATTTTTTAATATTGTTGTTGTTTAATATTGTTTAATATTGTAATATGTAATATTGTTGTATTAAATATGCTGTTGAGCATATTTAATATTTACAAATATTAAATATCTGGGAAAAGGGATGGCAAACCATTCTGATGAGCTTTTTCCCCTGACAGATCAGTAGGCAAAATTTGTATTTAACTTTTGTAGCTTTAAGTATAAGCTTTTCAACATGTCTATTTTATAGACTAAATTCAAGTAAAACTACACCCAAATCATGGTTTGTGTGTAGCCCAGATATAGCCCAAGGGCATATAAAAAATTAAAAGAAAATACTAAAACAATGAGATTCTTGGTTCATAATAGACAGCACATTTCTGTTAATCAGATGAATAATCCGACTATTGTCAGAAAATTAATCAATTTTCTTTCATGGTCATTTAAGTTTTTAAATAATTTCAAATAATTGATTGAAATATCTTGGCTGAATGGTTTTAACCAGGTCAAAAATGAAAAAAAAAAGTAAATAAGGAAGACATGATGTATCAGGTGATACAAAACAAAAGAGAAATACATTATTAGGGCTATATCTGGGACCATCATGGAGTGGGGCATAAAATAATGAATCTAGTCTAATGATACTACTTTTATTTTATTAACATGCTTAAATAATTTCTGAGACCACACTGGCTAATCATGAAAAAACAAAAATAGCAAAGAAGAGCAAAACGAGGACAATAACAGACATGTAAATATTTTGGTTGAGACCTCCACTCAACCATCCTCAGTGCAGAATAATAATAATAATAATAATAATAATAATAAAAAATGCAGATAAAAGCCAAAGGACAATATAAAACTATTTATTTTAGTTTCACTGTATATTTTTAGGTTTGGTTTTTATACTGTCCTCTGGACTTCTATCTGAATTTTTTTTTTTTTATTATTCTACACCAAGGAAGGTTGAGCAGAGGTCTCAACAGGGGTGTAATTTGCAATGGGACAGAGGGAGGAGGGACAAGTGTCCCATCCAGACCCAAGTTTGCCCCACCCCCAGCTGAAATTTAGTTTCTGCAAAAAAATCATGTCAAAACTAAGATAAGCCTGCATAATTCAAGTATCCAGAGAAACAGGTCAGTTTTCTTTAGAATATCTTTGCCTTTAAGGTAATATATGGATCATTTTTCAGTTTCCATTGTCATTTTCACTTCATTTGGGAAAATTGGCTCACCCTTTGCCCCCCTCCCCCAGGATTTCGACAATATTACACCACTGGGTCTCAACCAAAAATATTTGCATACCTTTTTCTTCTGTTTTTCACTGGCTGTTATTGTCCTCATTTTTCTCTTCTTTGTGATTTTTTTGTTTTATTAACATGCTTCCTTTAGAAGTCATCTACCACTAAAAAGTTTACCACTGAATGAAAGCACACAATAGCTTAATAGGCTAGCCTATCTTTCCAACATTAGACCTTCACCTGACTTGAGCTATAGATGTATTTTGGAAAGTTTCAATAGTGTGGCAGATTAATCTTTGGTACAACTGAATGATAGCAGCTCTTCTGAAGGAAACGCTATAAAACAAAAAGAGTGCCATAGTAATATTTGATTCCTTATGTTATGCTAGACAATTTCATAATGTAATAGTCATATTCGTGACAATACAACAACCCAGTCCTTCCCCCTGATGGTTCTATATATATTCCTAAATTATTTTGATTTTGTGAAGGACTGAAAGCAAATAACAGGTAGCTCCTTTCTTGACTAATGAGATCCAGTTTTGCCTTAGTGGTTACAATAACCTAGAACTGTTGACAAAATATCATTAAAATTGTACCAGAAAAGGGCTTTAAGAAAGGTGGACAGGGTTTGCTTCTTCTCTTTTTTTTCTGCTCTCTATTTTTCATGAGTAGGTGTTCTTGCGTTTTATGTGCTGCAATGATTAATAATTTAACATTTGAATGTCTTGTTTCGTCTTTTGCAGGCCACAGAGTCTTTGCAGAGGAATTTTGATTATGATATTGTTTTTTGTGGTGGAAATATATCTAATATACCTATATCTATCCATAATCATAATATTTATGGCATTTGTATGATCTGTTTACTTGGTGCTCCTAAGAAGAGTGTCATGAATTTGTCTCTTTGTGCATTCTGATGTATTTTCTTATTTCCATAATGTGTTCAGTCTAAGCAATTTATTTGTTATTGTGGTATCAGTCAATACCTAGGAGTTGAATTCTTGTTTACTGTCTATTTGTAACAAGACAAGCCTATGGTTTACTCTGTTTTTTGTTTAAAATAAATAAAATAAATATTATCTGAAAGGATTTAAAATGTGGATAACAATGGGAGGAAACATGATAGTCTGATTGATAGAAACATGCTGTAGGCCTAATTATAGAGTAATAATTTTATTTTTTAGTGTTTTTCTTTTAGTTTTTAGATATCCTGGGATTATAAGTGTATCTGGGACCATCACCAGGGGGGGGGGTATTGTTGCAAATACAATTATTAGGCTTAAGATACCCAGTACTTATCTGTCTAAAGTATCTATTATAATCTTTTGCATTAAACAAGTTACTTTTTGATAATTTTTACATGCATGGGAAGATTCTGATTAATTTAATATACAGGTGCATATCAAATAGACAAGTATTATCTAGTCTTGTGAGAGATTTTATAGAGTTCAAATATACCTTTGATGTGCGGCAATTCTTTATTGCATCAACTGCAAAGTTGGAGCTTTTCTTTCTTATGTGGTTTAGTATTTCGATTTTACAGATTAGAAATCAAGCAGGGCTTTCACTATCCCCGAATTTTCAGGTATTTCCCCTAAAATCTGTGCGTCAACCCCCAAAAAAATTTGGTTCCCCAAAAATAACGCAATCACGGTGCCACCCCTAACAATTTATCCCAGTGACTTTCCCTGCCAAATATTACTTTGCATACCATAATTGTTCACTACTCTCTTGTTCATTAATTTTTGCCTCTTTTGTTACTTTGTATAAAAACCAGACAGATACAATATGCAATTGCAAATATTCCAATATACACAGTTCTTCACATGTTGACAAAAAAAATATTGTCTTTATAAAATGAGTTTAAATCATTTCGAATACAGTTTCCCAATTGCTATTTCTTACATCATTTGTAGTCAAGAATTTTACTTTCAAGTTGAATAGAATTATAGAACACATTCACTACTATACAGCTTCAGCCTTCAGTTGGATTTTGAAATTGATAGCCAACAGATTGTTTCTACAGCTGAATTGTAAGTTGCAGATTTTTTTTTTCTTTTGCTGTTTTTAGATAAGATTTTCTTAATGTTTAGTACCCAATTGTTGAACGCCTTATAGATTAAAGAAAATACAATCTTTGTTCTGAAAAATTTTACCCCCCCCCCAAAAAAAAAAAAACTCTTCTATTGAGAAAAAATTTAGCAATAGACTAAGCCATGTACAAGGTTGGGGAATTAAAGATTGAAACTGAAGTCACCCCAAAAATATGATTCATAAAAAATTGTAAATTATTGCCTATAGGGGGGGGGATAGGGGGCTATCGTTTAACACCTCATTTTTTTTTAATTGAAAATAGGGATGCCAAAAAGATAATTAATTTTTCATTTAAAGTGGAGACAGAAGAAAATGATATCAAATTCACTGGGAAACCATTGATATATTTTGATGGACCCAAGGCCCCCCATTGGGACTTGTTCATTGTCTGGGGTATTTTGCAATTTCTCATAGGCTACTACCCTAATCTGGCTTTTGTGTGTGCTCCCTTTTAATTAGATTCTTTGGATCTTATTGAATGCCATGGCAAATGTATGACTCAGTTTTCCAATATTTTAAAGTATATCTGAATAATTTTTACTTTTTTGTTGCTGTCTTTGTACCCCTTTACTCAGGCCCTCAATTTTTTTTTTTCAAGGAACACTAAGCTGTTTAACGTTATTTTGTGTATTTGTTTTGAACCATATAGAGACCTAGTTAATTATTAAGTAAATTATTTTTTAATGTAAAGCTGAGAAGGTTTCCTATCAAGGTGGTATCTGGAGTGGGGGGGGGGGTATGGAGGTATTACATTTAAATGAAAATATCTTGAAATTTTTTATTGAAAGCAGGGATGGCAAAGTTATTATTTTTTTTTTTTTTAATTTAAAGCAGAGACGGCATCCTATCAAGGTGGTATCTAGAGGGGGGAGTAGGGAGTTATCATATTTAAATGATAATACCTCAATTTTTTTTTTTTTTTTTTGAAAGCAGGGATACCAATAAGTTGATTATTTTTTTTTTTTTTTATTTAAAGCAGAGACGGTATCCTATCAAGATGGTATCCAGAGGGGTGGGCATTATATTTAAGTATACTGAGCTATTATATTTAAGTGATAGTACCTTGATTTTTTTTTTTGAAAGCAGGGATGCCAAAAAGTTGAAAAGTTGACAAAAATTAACAAGGTTTTCATGGGTTATACTTGATACAGCACTTGTATAGTTTTATTGTCCAAAGGGAAAGGGACACATGCATCCAACCCATTTTTTTTCTTATTGATGAAACAAGCTTACTTTGAAAACATTCATTCCTAAATACTAGGCAAATTCACGCTAAAACGAATCGGTGTGATGAAAGCAATACCAACATCCCCACCTAATGCTGCACTCAAGTGACAATGGCGCCCTTGGTCCAGTGCTCAAGTTACATTAAAAGGTCAGGTCATAATAAAAGCTTTCAATTTGGGAGATTCAAGGAGGAGTCTTTGACAATCTTATGACCTCAGGGTAATAGATGTTGCAACATTCTTATCTATCTAGAGTGGTTTAAAAAAATTTGATCACCCCACAAATGATGACCAAAAATATGGACAAATAAAACAACTGTAACATCTGGAATATTATAACACTTTGGAGATTTCCATGGATATGCCCACAGCAGAAGCATTGAGCCTGGGTGGAGATCAAAGAGGAGTCTTTGAGTATTTTGACCACAGGTGACTTATTGTTGCAACTTTCTTAAATTTGGTAATTTTTGTGAGCATTTGGAAATCAAAGCTTAAACTCAATAACTGATTTTAAGTTTCTTAACATTTTGCTTGGATTAAAAGTGACAAAATAGGAAGAAAATCTCAACATCTTCCTGGGGCTACTTCAGTCTGCATATTATTTCATTTAATTACATTCAAACGGATGAGCTTTTCATTTTTTACCTAAGAAAATAGCTGGCACTTCATTTTTCTTCATACCAAATAAACCATTAAAGTGTTTTTGTTTCATTGTAATTGAAGTGTTCCCATGTAAAATGTTCATCATGTATTATTCAATTTGATAAATTTACTCCTTTTAGATGCAGTTTATAATTTAGCTGATATTAGGTATTTATCAGTTTATAATTTGGAATGAATCCCCAAAAGAAAAAATGAATAATATCCAAAAGAGCAGCCAAAAACAATAAAAAAAAAAGCAGCAGTTCAGCCTTAGCCTACATGACATATATCCTATAAAGAAGCCAAAAACAACTTTAAAATGTTTTTTTATTATTATTAAAAACCAGTTTTTAATACAAGGAAGGCTTTTTAGGAGTTCAAAAGAGCAAAAAAAAAAACAATCAATATCAAAGTTGCCCATTTCAACTGTTTTAAAGGTGACAAAACAGATATAGGCAAAGGGCATTATGAAAAAATTAAGCTTCTAAGTTCAAACTTATATTCAAAGTTTTTACCCAGATAACTGACAAATTGTGATATGGTACTTGAAGTTTTGTATGCAGTAATGCTTGATGAAAAAAACTACTAATTTTGATTATTATTTATGTTAAGAATACATAGCTAATAGATACTTCAACTATTATGCAAGGGTTCTGAAATGCCACAGCCATTTTGTTTCTACCAGATTTCTACTTTGCTTGATGAATAACAAAGAAGACCAGTTTCCAGCCAACAACTTGTGAAGTTTTGAACTCATGAATAGGCTCAAATCTGTTGTAAATTTAAGCTGTGATTTGAGAAAGACTGATGAAAACATTAATGTTTGCAGTCAACATTGATTGCCCTGGCATTGATTGGCCGCCAACATCTTACAGGCAACGCAATGTTTTTGACCCCCCCCCCACCGCCAGTCTTCCCTCATTGGCGCGGAGCCAGGGTCTAGTTTTTCACCCCCTCCCTCTTTACAAAGATGATTCAAAATTAATAGGTAAAGCTGCCAAAACTTCTGATTTACAATATATCCTGATTGATCTTGACATTGAACTAAGAAGAGTGTATTCTGATGTTTTTTCTTATTTTCATAATGTGTTTAGCTTAAGCAATTTATTGGTTATTTTGGTACCAGTCAATTCCCAGGAGTTGAATTCTTGTTTATTGTCTATTTGTAACAAGACAAGTCTATAGTTTACTCTGTTTTTTTTTTGTTTTTTTTAATAAATAAAATAAACATTATCTGAAATTATTTATAGATGTGGATAACAGTGGGACAAAACATGACAGTCTGATTGATAGAAACATGCTGTAGGCCTAATTATAAAGCAATAATTTTATTTTTTAGTGTTTTCTTTTAGTTTTTAGATATCCTGGGATTATAAGTCTATCTGGGACCATCACCAGGGGAGGGGGGTTTTGTCACATTTTTACATGCAAGAGGAAAATCTGATTGATTTAATATATAAGTGCATATCAAATAGACAAGTATTATCTAGTGTTATGAGAGATTTTATACAGTATTGATGTGTATCTGAACCAATATATTATGGAATAATTCAATAAATATTCTTTTCTTGCCTTTGTAGTTTACAATTTTATGTTCATGTCAGAAATAGGTAGAAGTTAGTCTCTTCTCTATTACCCTCAAGCTAACTCCTATAAATCATGTTTGCAAATGATTGCTTCAAGCAAACTTCACAAGATTTTTTTTTTTTTTATCAAACTGTTTAGGTCTGTCCAATACCCATCAGAGCCTTGATTGACTATAACCCAAAACACAACAGTTTTGACCCCCTCACTCTTTATGAAGATGATTCCAAATTAATAGGTAAAGCTGTTAAAGCTTCTGATTTACAATATATCCTGATTGATCTTTACATTCTTGGAAATTGGGCTGAATCATGGCTCTTTTCCTTCAGTATTGGTAAATCTCATGTGCTCCATCTCATCAAACACAATCAAAATCAGCAGTATTTCTTCCAAGGTAACCTTTCAGCAGTTTCTGATAAAAGATATCTTAGGAGTCATTGTTATGATACATTGAATTTTGGGGCCCATGCCATTATCAAAAGGACAATCTCAATCTGGCATTATATTGTATATGAATGAAATGTATAAGGCACTGGTTTGACTTTGGTGTCTTTGGCATCACCTTTTCCCAAAAAAGACAAAGAAGTCCTAGGAAAAGTACAGTACAGGACAACTAAGATAATCAGTGTATTGTAGCAAATGTTTTATGAAGAATGTATGCACCATCTTAAACTCCCCATTCTTACATACAGAAGAAAAGGAGAAGGAATTATTCTTTCCCATAAATTTATGTCCAAAAATAGGCTACCCTTTCTGATCTATTTGCACACCCCTTGCATGACATGAATAGAGGACATTCAAAAAACTAACAAAGCAACAATGTTCCAGTGGCAAAAGAAGCCAGATCCTTAGCCAGAGAGTTGTCAATATATGGAACTAGCTTTCAGAAAAAAAAGAAGTCTTGGGAAGAGTACAGCACAGAGCAACTAAGATAATCAGTAGATTGTAGCAAATGCCTTATGAAGAATGTATGCACCATCTTAAACTCCCCATTCTGACATGTAGAAGAAAATGAGAAGGAATTATTCTTTGCCATATGTTTACATCTAAAAATAGGCTATCCTTTCTGATCTATTTGCACACCACTTGCATCACATGAATAGAGGACATTCAAAAAACTAGCAAAGCAACAATGTTCCATTGGCGAAAGAAGCCACATCCTTAGCCAGAGAGTTGCCAATCTGTGAAACCAGCTTTCAGAAGGCACATTATCTGCAGAATTGGCTCTGATATTTAAGTGCAAAATTGACAAAGAGTTCTTGCTCAACTGGGAGGTAGTTGAATCCTTGACCCAAAAAATAATTAGCAGCCAGACAAGAAAACAGTTCCTACTGAAGCTGTATTGTCATAGAGTTTAAGCTAACAATGACTGAAATCCTTAACTTGCTCCAAGTTGCAATTTAAACCTAATTAAGATTATGATATCTACTATAAGTTTCAAAGCAGAACAAAACAATTCATTTAAACAAAGGCAAGTGTTTCTGAAGCAGAATAATTGTGTCTCAATAAGCCAGGATTCCAGGATACTTTTCACCTCAAATTGAGTTAGGCCTGTATTGGATTTTGTTGCACATCTCAGCTCCACTTTCTATTGCCTTAATCCATTTGAGAGCTTCTTGAGTTGATGACTCCCAGTCAAACCTCCACTGCCTCTTCTCTTCCACTCCTTGTTAAGTTGGTATTTGAAAGACTATATGGAGGGTGTGCTGGCAGTAGTCCTTCAATTCATTTCAGAAGTTTGTAACTCTTCTTGAGAAGGACATTTGATGGATTGTCAATAAGGAACTCAACTTTGGCAGCTTCTTGGAGTGTCCTCTTGTGTAATGATGACTGGTACTATGACTTCCAATGAAGATGGTAGAGTTTTCCTTTTGAAGTTTTGTATATGCAAATGCCTGTAGATGAGGGTAGGTAGCTTGAGGTGGTTCTCATATGAGGCAGGTTTTAGATTTTCATGTACTTTGTTGCTTACCTCTGAATATTTTCAATGAGCCTTGCACACTGCCAATAAGAGGGACCAGCAAGGGACATACCACAATCAAGATGGGGTCTAACAAAAGCTTTATCCAGTTTTATGAACATTGTTGCCTCTTAGCCACAGATGGTCCAATTCTGCAGCCTGTCCATGTTGTGTTGGATGCTCTGTGGTTTTGCAATGCCAAAAAAATTTGGCATCATCAGTAAACAAATGCATATTATTATCCACATGATTGATAATGTTGTTGATGTGCATCAGGAAAAGGGTTGGGCCTAGAACAGTTTGTGGTACCCTACTCATTACTATGGCCTTATCAGAGTAGATTGGCTGTCAACCTGTCTTGAATAAATGGATTTTCTGCTTCCAGTTAGTGAGGAAACTCCTATAAGAATGATACTAGCCTAGTTTAGTGAGTTCAGAGGTATGCCATAAAGTTCATAGCAAGCCTACATGATCTCCCTTACAACGAGAGAACAGAGCATGTGCAGCTGCCAATAATTGATTTAGATGCTGTCATGGTGGCATGACGCTGGCCTACAAGTATAATACTTAACAAAATAGCCCCTCTTTACCCAACATTCAAGACTTCACATAAGCTGTCAAAACATCCAGTTAATACACAATTGTGGTAACATTTCTTATCTAAACATACTGTCAACAACTGGAATAGTCTTCAGGCTGAAATTTGCAATTGGACCCTTAGCTGTGTTCTTTAAGTCTAGACTTGACTAGGAACAGAATCTCAAGTCATCAAAATATGAGTGGAAATGCCCATCCCAATCAATTATCTACTGATGCAAATCTCATCATAAGAGTGTCATGCTGGGAGGCTGATGCTGCTTGTCATACCCAACCATCTCTTGTACCCTATCCAAGGTTGCTGGTGTGTGGTGGTGTCACCTTTAAACTACTGAAAAATGTTGATCATAGGCCATATCTATCTTGTTGTCCCATTACCATGTGGGCTTAAACTGCATCCCTCAGACCAGCCTCTCTTATGGCATGTCATTAAGCACTAACAGTGATACAATTTCACCATCCTCAACAAGGTGCACAACAGATTTGTATGGAACTTAATTTTGCTCCACAGTGCCAATTAGCCCTAAGATAATTAAGGTAGTCTAAATGCTAAAAAATAGTTCCCCTAGAAGGTAGGCTAGTTATCCAGCATAGACCTTGATTTTGCTCCAAAAGTGTAAATGAAGATAATTAAGATAGTTGATCTATTCTAACAAGCCAATCCTACCTGTGATCATTCAAGATTAGGAACATAATGTCCATCTTTATGACAGATAGGCCTAAATTTTAATCTTAGTATTTATCCAAGATTAGGGACTGTCCAAGTATTGTAAATTTTATTTCTGATGTAAATGAGAGGTAAGTTAAAACTTTACTCCTACTCTCCCCCCCTAATGTGAAAATATATACCCTGAATTGGTATATATAGGGGTGGGGGTAAAATTCATTTCTGACAAATATCATTATTAGGCTATATTTGGAAAGAGCATAAAAAATGAATCAAGTAGTAGCCTAGGCTACTTTATTTATAAGTCAATAATACAAATTGCAAAAAAATTACCCAGTATTTATTCAATGGCAGTTGAATAGGCAGTAAATTTGTCATTATTCATATTATTGACTTATGAATAAAGTAAACATACCACTTGCTGTCTTTTTTATGCTCTTTCCAAATATAAGGGTGAGCAATGTTTTACTATTAAAGTCATTGGTTCTTTATACTCTAAAGCAGCATTCACAAGCATGTCTAGCTAGAATCCCATGTCTAGACATGTGTCTAGCCAGAATCCAATGTCTAGGCAACAACCATTCACAAGTAAAATTTGGCGCTTAGCCAGACACACTAGACAAGGCGCTTTGCTAGACATTGAGTTCTAGCCACTAGAGCTCAATGTCTAGGATTTTTGATTACAGCCAATCAGAATGTGTCAAGATCCACTATTTTCATTATTTTTGTTTACATTTGTAAACTGAAATTTAATTTTTGTTTTCTCATTAATTGTTTTTTTCATTTTAAGCAAATATACAACACCAGACATAATAATGAAGCACACTAAGGCAATTGTTTTGCTTATCTCATCCATTAGCTTATGACAGTAAAAATAGGGATTATAATATTTGAAAGTTTTGCCTGCATAAGCTCTGTTGATTGGCTAGAAATGACAATTTGAAACTAAATTTGTAGTTTTAGCTAAGCACCAAATTTTACATGTGAATGGTGTGTTGCCTAGACATTGGATTCTGGCTAGACATGGGATTCTAGCTAGACATGCTTGTGAACACTGCTTAAGCAACAAATATTGTCATTTACTCTTATATAGAAAGTACTATAAAATCAAACAAAAGTCAATATTGTTTTTAATTTAAAGGTAAATATATACCAAATCATATTAGGCCTATTGAGTTAGGAATAAAGTAATACACCATTTGATGCCTTTTTTATGCTGATTACAAATATAACAATCATTTCTATTGGAAATGAATTCCATCTCCCCCCTATATATGCCAATTCAGGGTATATATTCCTACATTAGGGGGGGTGGCGGCAAATTTTGTTTCTGATGTAAATGGGAGGTAAGTTTAAACTTTACCCTCACCCCCCCCTAATGTAAAAATATATACCCTGAAATGGCATATATAGGGGGCGGGCTGAAATTCATTTCCAATAGAAATGATTATTATATTTGTAATCAGCATAAAAAAAGGCATCAAATGGTGTATTCACTTTATACCTAGGCTAACTCAATAATATGATTTGGTATATATTTACCAATTTAAACATGGAGAATGATTATAAGGTCTTCTGCATGACTTTTTAACCATCAAATTATTATATAGAAGTATGAATAAAGTTACATAGAAGACTTTTTGTTCATTCCCAGCAAAAATGATTATTATATTTGGAAGAGCTTAAAAAAGGCATTGAGTGGTATGTTTACTTTATTCATAAGTCAATAATATGAATAACGAAAAAATTACCAAATAGGCTACTTAAGAAGCTGGTTTATCTTAGTGGGCTCAGTCTATACTAGCCTATTTGACAATTGTTAAAACCAGAAGTGGCCAATAATCAGCCTAGCCTTACTAATATGTTAGAAATCTGAAACATAGACAATACCTGATCTTGAGAAGGGAGTATACTCATGCTCTTTTCAGCTGTAGTCATTACAGTGTATTTTATTTCAATGCATAGCCTATCCACTATTTATTCAATTTTTTTTATTCTTTTCTTGTCAAGATTTCTAAAGGCGCAGATCAATAGAGTAAAATTCGTGAAATATTTGACAAAAGTACGATCCAGGACACTAAACTTTCAAATAAAAAGGGGAAATGCGATTACTATACCCAAAATTACGAAGAAAAAAGCACTTTAAAGCAGTGCTCTTTATTTGATTTACTAGACTAATTCATTCAAAAACCACAATAAGAAAAATAACACTTTGGTTGAAAGGAAACTTACCAGAAGAAGAAGAAATAGGTTTTCAGTCAAATTCTAAACCATTTCAACTCTTAGAATCAAAAGATTGACTGCAAGATATCGAATCAGATGCAAGCCAATTCAAACTAAATAAGGAGTAACCATTCGCAAAGTTCAATTCAACTCACAGAGCGAGTCAAAAGGAAAAGGGCTGAATAGTCTAGACTGAAAAGCCCACGTTTGCTGAAACAGAAGAAACCAACTTACTTAAAAGCAATTTGATACTAACATAAGGTATTTCTCACTGACAAACCAGATTCTTATGGGGGTTTAATAGCTTAAAATGATTTTGCGAGTCTCAGTATTGGCTGATTGTTTCAAAGACAAAGGGCCTGTTAGCGAATTCTCCCACAGGATTAGGCACCGTAGAGTGCCTTTAAGAATCTATGGTTAGACTGTGAAATTTGATTGAAAAAGCAATAAAATTTTATGTCCTCTGTGTCGCCAAGGCTTTCAAACAAAACGGTAGCGCCACAGGAAACTTCCAAAGCTGCTAAATTGCTCAAATAATATTTCCTTTGAGCGGATTTTTACTGTATTCATAACGGGTGTACTAGAAAATTTTTAGGGACTATCCTTTCCTGAACTTCAAAAGGAAAAAAACTTATGTGCTGTTTAATCAGAAAAGCAAAAGTCAACTTTTCTCTGACTTAAGTTTCATTAAAACTGAATATCTCTATTTCCAGCACAAAACGATTTTTCTGATATTTCTTGGAAAGTACGCGTCTTTCGGTTTTTGTTCGTTCATTCAGATCTCCTATCCAAGCTCATCAAGTTATGGCAAGATTGTCTAATCAATTCTAGATGGTCTGGTCTCACGACCTTAAAAAAGTTTACAATGGACGAGATGCGACTACTGTTTAAGGTATCGAATCTCCTTAAAACAAGATTGAGAATTAATAGTATAATAAGAAAATTATAAAACTGTATCGCCGAATTGAAAACTGTGAAATAACAAAGTTTACAATCCAACTCGTGACTGGGCAAAATCGAATTAAACTCACAATCTTCTTTTCGAGCGTAGTTGTCAAATTCACAACCTACATTAAGAAATAACGATCCCAATTGTCGGTGACATAGTGTTTTCATGTTGCGTCTTATCAGCGGAACGGCAAATATGAAATCCAGATTCCGATTTTACAAATTTGGTTTGTCAGTTGGAAAGGCCTACATCATGGTTGCTAGTCTTGCCTCTGCACACCTTGTAATTTTGACTTGCGAAAGACAGCTGTTAAGTCCATTACTAAACCTAAAGACCTTAGGGACACTCAAATCTACGAAAATTCTTTGGGGAACTTGCTTAGTCAGCGGTTAAAATGGCCTTGTGAATCAAATCTAACTTCAGAAAAGTGTTTTCATCATGTGAAATTATAAACTCACATGTTTTTGAGGTTTAGTCAAACCGCACATAGCTTTGATTTTAAGAAAGGAAAAAGAAAAGGCACACTAAAGAAATTTACTGTGACTCTCCATTTGCTTGGGCTGAGATACGTCAGCCAGTTCTGATAGATGTCGCGAAAGTAAAAATTTACAGATAAACTCGAACCAGGGTCTTGGCGTTTACCCCCCCCCCCATAAACATCACCTCCCGTAAACATTAAGCCCTCCCCCCAGAAAAAAATGCCCCCATACACGGAAAATACCCCTGCTAAAAATACCCCCCCCCCCCTCCTCGCGGCCTTTTTGGTTTCCAACCACTTTTAATTTATAAACACAGGACTAGGACTCTCAATTTTCTGATTGATTGAAATTCTCCGAAGTTTCTACGACCATGAGGCGAAGATAGGTATGGAGACCAGAGATATTTACAGAAATCGAGATAGATTAAATATCAATTTCGCATTTTTGTTGCGTTTTTTAAAGTTTATTTGCCCCCCCCCCCCACCGTTAAAAATAACCCCCCAAACAAAAGTACTGAATACGGCCCTGAAGACTATAAATCAATTTTTACCTTCACGCTCCCCTTTTCTCTTCTTTAGAAGTAATTTTGTATTTATCTTAAGGCTCAATGGGAGTTGAGATGTTTTGGCATTAAAATTAACCTTTTAGGGCACCTCCCTCCCTCCCTAACTAGCCAAAATATTTTTGCATTATTTACATTACACATAACATTGCCACTTTATCCTTTACGGAGGTTATCCTACGGAGCTTAACTATATTGCTTTCACATTGAAATTGTATCTATCACACATGCTTATATAAGCTCCATAGCGTAAGCCTCTGTTTACATTATTTAAATCTCAAAAACAAATATGAAGAAACATTTTCTATAGTACATCTTTATCTAACGAAATGGGAGATTGGAGAAAGAAATAGAATCTCCAACAGCGATAAAGACTTTCCTCTAGGGGCTATCCTGGACGAAGAAGAGTGAAAATTGAAAAATGAGTAGCCCTAGCTGGTAGTAGCCAGGATAAGCTAGATGAGCATTGTCTTCACAGAATCTATTATTAAACTATCTCAATTATTCATGTTTAATTCAAATGACTCAAATCCCTTTCAATTTTCTATTTTGCTTATGTTACAAATTTTAAGTTGAAACTGTGTCTACTCTGTAATTGCGCTACGAAGAATTAGTAGCTGATTCTATAAAGCTTATGGGACTTACGAACCTTAGGTAAATCAGTCTGAAAGGCCTACTTAGCCGATGTGAAACCGATGTGATAGCCAACTGATGCTAAAAAGTGTTTTATTTATCAATTGCCTTTCAAAACACTCGAACACAAATTTGACAAATGTCAATGAATAAGCTTCTTCATGGTCAAGCTAGTGTGATAAAATGTTTTATTTTCGAATCTTTTTTATAACGTTCTTTTTGGGTAAGATAATTCATTCTCCAAGCAAAGAGCACGAAAGTTACTTTAACGTAAAGAGCAAGATATTGAGGTTGCTGCAGCCCCCTATTAAATATGACAATTTTTGCTCATTTAATTCTTAATATTACTCTTTAACTTCATTAAAATAAAATATTTCATTTTCTGATTGTTTTTACTATCATTTTCATTGTAAACTAAATATCACGGGAACTTCTACTTTAACTCCCCGGGACTTTAACACAGGTGCAACATTGCTGTAAAAATAAAAACATGAATTTCCCCTGAAAATGTACCTCATAGGATTTTAAAGAGCTAGAGGCCTGGCTTCAACACCAAAATACTTTCTTTAAATATTAGACAAAGAAACATCAGAAATCCAGTCCGAAGGTACTGCCATCTAATGTTGCTAGTAATTTCTGTTTGCAATTTCAGCTGACTTTCACATTCCATTTTCTAAGTCTGGAATTAAAGTTGAGGAATGACATTCCATGTGCCTCCTAACTTTATCAATTCTCTCTTTCCTAAATAAATTAGAGCCTGCTCTTTTCTCCTTCCCTAGTTTTAATATTAAAAAGTTGGCCTTAAGCAAGAAAATAAGCTTTTGAACCAAACCAAATATATTTTCTTGCTGAGTTATCAAGGAATATAACATCTTTTCCTACAACATTTGAGGAGCTGGCAACTTCATTGTTGAGGTGCACATTGAAAAAATAAGCGAATTGGTATGTTTCTGTGTAAATCAAGGTTTGTTCCAAATTGATGCAAAAATTGACAAAGACATGATAAGCAGGCTAAGTCTTGGTATGGTGCTATGCAGGCTAAGTCTTGACTCGGCACAAAAATTACTGTTGATGTTTTGACAAATAAAATCAGACTCTTCAAAATAAATAGCGTTTTCAATAGAACGCAAATAACATTCAAGTCGTTTAGAAGTTTTGAAAGAGAGAAAGGGGAAAGGTAGCACCACTCTTAATTTGTAAACCTTGATTAGACTTGAGATATAAACTTTTATTGTTGTACCGTTGTTGATTTTATGACAAACAAAAACACACTACCCGAAATAAGAATTGTTGGGCATTACTCTACTCCTGTCTGTGGTAATCTCTGTTCATTATAAGTTTGATCTTATTAAACATTGAGTGAGAGGCTGCACATTTGTCATTATTGATCCACCTTTTATTCGTCCTTGATACATTTTAGAGTAGGGATGTTTCTTTTCATGCAGGTAGTGACATAACGATTATAAATAAAAATGCAACAATTATGATGTAATTTTTACAATTGTTAACAGTGTTTATGTTGCAATCATTCGGTGATCAGAGACGAAAACAAATTGTTTTCGCCATCAAATGGATCGAAAAACAATTAATGCGGGTTCTAAATGTAAACTTAGCTTCTAAATCCTGCAACTTTAGAAATTTCAGAACATAAGTTTTATGTTTTGGGGCAAAAACATGAAGCATAAGTTTACATTTATGTTACATTTTGAAAATGATAACGCAGATTGGATGTCACAGAATAAGAAGCATAGCAAAACAACTTTTTTTTGTTGCAGAGTACACCAAAGGTTGTTACAATGCTTCGTTGCCAAATCAAAGTGAACCTAGTTTGTGGTGGGAATATTCTTGGTCGCAACAGTTGTGGGAGAGCCTATCGTATTGGAAAGACCAGGGTGGAGTAGGGGTGATAAAAGTAGTCACGGTGTGAGTAGTAGCAGTAGTAGTAGTTGTGACAGGATAATCACTGTGATTTTTCCTTTGATAAAAACTAAACAGCAATATGGAGTTGGCAATTTTAAATTTAATTTTTTTTGGTTCAAATATAGTCTCTGGCATTTAAGCAGCAGCCACGTGGGGGAAAATTCCCCCTGCTGAAAAATACCCCTGGAAAATCTTGACATCATTGGAAAAACTCCCCCGACCATTCCCCTGGAAAATTGGCCCACCCCTCTGCGGAAATTCCCCTCTGAAAAATTTCTCACAAGTGAAAAATTGAGTAGACAAAGGGAAAATAGGACACATAGTAATAAATGAAGAAAAGAAGAAATTTTGGAATATTCTACCTATATTTCCAAAACAGGCAGAACGAAATGTTGTAGGATATTTTATAGTATTTCTGTATGTTTTTACACTAAATGTTGTACGTTTATTTATTTCCAATGTTTTGCTGAGTCGTTATATTTTGGGGGCAGGGGAGGGTTGAGGCATTATGGCAGGGTAAGGTAAAGGTTAAGGTTAAAGAAAATAAATTAGAATATGCAATTAAAGTAGAGATAACTGTAATTAGTGTAGAGATAACTGTATTAGTGTAGAGATAACTGTAGATCCAAGTACACAGATATAGCAGGCTGGGACTAAGAAGTACGAGTTTTGCTTCCAGTTGACTGGGTCTGGTACCGAGAACTATATTATATGATATTAGTTAATCGCTTGTGATTCAAATCCGAAGGGTAAGGTCTACCTCCATTTCCTTGAATGGGGAAGGGAAGTGATAGTCCAAAGGCTAACTGAGTGACAACAGTACTCATGCAATCCTGTTCACGTTTTAGTATTCAAAGAATGTCCTGAAGTTGAAGGGTGGCAGCTCATGGAACCTTGGATCCGAAAGTGCCAGCTCTCAACCTAATTGGTAGTTTGCGTGAGGCTCTGGGTGCATCGATTGTGGGTATTCCATAGGTCAGGAGAAAATAGGGAGGGGCGACCCTTTGGTTCTTTCTTAAACGACTATAAAAGGTGTCCTCGAAGTAGTCAGTTAACTCAGTAAAATCACTGCCAAGCTCCTTCTGGAGATCATCCAAAACTTACACAAACGTTACTAATAGAAAGAAATGCCAATTATGTTATCCAAGCCTGCAGAGAAACTCAAGGTCACTTCTGTACCACTGCTGGAGTCCAATCGCCAGAACTTTTCTATAGACACTCTGACACGTTGGGAAAGCAACCTTTTAAATCAGCTATTGGAAACGTCAACTTTAAGGCGTTATTTGACACAGCTTCAAAATCCACCCTCACTGACTGGGGAGACTGGGGAAATTAGCTTTCTTAGCCATTATATTATCCTGTTATGATAACTTAATCCCAGGCTCCGAAAACACGAAAAGAAGAATTAAAAGAAAGTAAAAACAAATCCTGTAGGTTATTCTACACCATATATTCTACATGTATTTTGAAGTATAGGTAGAATATCCCAGAATCCGTTCTTTTCTCCCTTTTTTATATTTGTCTGAATTTATCTTTGGCTGGTCAATTCTTCTGCCCCAAAGCGTAAACCTTTTAAAGTCTATTGTGTCATTTGCACTTTACTGAAAACAATGTATATTTTAAACATTTTTTGATAAAGGTTAAGAGTAGGGATTCAAGAAGGAGACATGCTAGAACAACATGACATATTAATATAAATGATTTTTATATACATTTTTATGGTTTTGTTCGTGTTTTTGAAAATTCCTCCCCAGCCCCCCCCTCCCCTTATTCAAAACTAGACTATTTAGAAGCTAAAATAAAAATTGTACATTTAGATTCTATATTTTAGGTTCTTTTTCAGCATAATAGTTGTGCCCTGACAATGCGTCCCCCCCTCCAATAGACATATATAGCCTTATTAATATATTTGTTTCTTCTTTCCATCAATTGATCTGCTGTAAAAAACGGTTTCTTGGCATGAATATGGAAAGATTTAGTTTAGTCTGTGTGATATTCATGAATATTGGATAAAAAAAAATACTACGTTAAATGAGTTAAAAAGTGAATAATAATAGAAGGAAACGTGATAATATAATTAATGTAAGTATACTGTGTTTTCTAAATTAAGAATTTCATCGTTTTTTCACTTTAGTTTTCTATATAGATTAGGGCTATGTGAGACCATTGGAAGGTGGAGGAGGGAGCTGGGGATGAATTGTCAATAACACAGAGAAAAGCATATAATTAACAATCTAAAAATGTCTCTTTGTTCTCTTTTTGCACGTCTCCTTTTGGAGAACCACTACTCCTTTTGAAAAAAAAACAAAGCAAAAAACATTTAAATAAAAAATTAAATCTTAAAATTGATGGATTTCCAGGAATTAATATCATTATATATTAAACATCCGGTTTTTTTTTCATTCGTTCTTTCCATTCATCCTGATTATTATAAATTTTCTTTTCATTGATGTTTTGAAAAACTAAGGCGTACTGTTCAAAATAAATGCAGCTTTCAACACAAGTGATGCAATAGACTTTAGATGGTTTACAGTAAGGTGGCAGGGCAGATATAGTAGGCAAACTCTTATTTGTAGTAATTCTTATTCGTTCTATTTTAATTTTTATTCATTTTAAAATTTGTTTATTCATCTACATCAGTTTGTGTTATGTCTTTACGTTGGTATAATTATTTAATTTAATTTCCTTTTGTTCTGGGTTTCATTTATTCTTAGCTTCTAATAATATTAAGTTAAATTAATGTAGGGCTTTTGCTCGTCTTGAACTTCTTTTTGGAAAAGTTTTTTTAATTATTAATTCAAGAGTAAGTAGCACGGTAAATCAAAGATGCTGTTTCCAGTTTATCAGATAGCGTATCTGCATTATCTTAGGAACAAATTATGTGATCCAAGTAGACCTTCACTTTTTCCTTTAGGGGGATGGGGCATTTAAACCTCGAGTTCTAACTTCAGGGAGGAAGGGGGCAGAGAAGCGCAAATCACGTAAGGCCTTGGGAAGTTCTAGGGGGTGGTGGTCTCACTCCTATTTGTGCTAACTTCTGTTCATTCTAAGTTTCACTGGACTATTCATTTTATTTCTTTTTGTTTTAAGATTCACTTTTTCACCTACAATAGTACCTGTTACCATTAAATTTGATGCCATTATTCAATCTGCATTTCTATCCTCTTGGTTTCATTTATTCATTGATAGTTATTTTGTACATGATATTTATTGATAGTTATTTTGTACATGGAATTGTCATTTAACGTCTTCTTACCATGAGATTTTTGATTTTATTTCCCGATCTAATAATTTACATATAATGGCATTATGTGAAACATTTTTGGGTCATGATACCCTTCTCTCGTTCTTTAACTTTCCAGGTTATGAACTGATTGCTCGAAGTCGATCATCAATGGGACGTGGAGGCCTGGCTTTCATTGTCCGACAGGATTTGAATTGGAAAATTAGAAAGAATTTGGACATTTGGAAGGAGGGTAAGATGGAAACCTTTAGTATAGAAATTCAGTTTGAAAATCGAGCTTGTATTTTTACTGTTGTATATAAGCCACCAAGTGCATCATTTGAAGAGTTTGCTGAAGGATTTGAATGTCTTGCTGCAAAGGTAAATAGATCTAGTCAAGAGTTTATATGTATGGGAGACTTTAATTGTGATTTGTTAAATATGCGTGGACCAAATTTGGATTTTTTGAGCCTGATGATGTCAAATGATTTATACCCGACCGTGAGCATTCCAACGAGAATCACGGATCATTCGGAAACGCTCATCGATAATGTGTTTGTGTCTTCAGCGATACTAAGTAAAGCGTGCTGCTCTGTTGTTATAAGCCCAGCCTACGACCATCTTCCGGTTGTATTGCATTTGAATTCTGAAGTGAAGAAAAATAACAGAAAGAATAAAATACCAATGCGTGAAGTGAAGCCAGTTAATCTGAAAAAATTTGAAGAACAAATTAGTGTTATTAACTGAGAAACAGTACTGAATGAAGATCATCCGTCGGAAGCATTTGAAAAGTTTAACCAAATAGTGTCGAATATTTATGATAGCACGTGTCCGCTTAAAGAAACAAACACCAGAAAGAATAAACCGAGAAAACCATGCTGTGATGATGAGCTGCTTAATCTGTTTAATATGAGAAATCAGGCGTGTGAGGAACATCTGAATCATCCGCAGAATAATGAGTTCCATGTGATGCATAAAGAGCTAAGGAATAGGGCAAATGCCCTAAGAAGGAAAAAAAAGAAGGCATATTTTACAAATGTATTTGAAGAAAGTAAAGGTAACCCCAAAGCAACATGGCAAGTTGTGAATGATCTTCTAAAAGGTCCTATGAAGCCATCGGAGCCAAAAATTGTGCTAAATAATAGGACCTTGGAAGAAACTGAGGAAATCTGCAACGCATTTGGACAATATTTCTGTGAAATTGGCTGCAAGATTCAAGAAGAAGCAAGGAACTCCCATGTTTTCGAATCATGCAGTTTTGTGGATGAGCGAGGAAGAGGTTTCGAAATGAATTTACAGCCTTGTACTGAAGAGGAGGTACGCAAAATTGTTAGCACGATTAAGTCAAACAGTGCAGGAGTTGATGGAATGAGCCTTAGAACGCTCAAGTCGGTTCTGGTTTATTTGCTTCCTGTCCTCGTATACCTTATCAATATTTCTATGGAAAAGGGGATGTTTCCGAGTGCGCTTAAAATAGCTAAAGTTGTACGGTTGCACAAAGTTGGAGTCAAAACTGACATATCTAATTGGAGACCAATATCAATTCTCCCGATTTATTCAAAAATTTATGAATAGATTGTTCATCACCGGCTTTACGAGTATCTGATGAAAATTGGTGTTTTACACGATGGTCAATTTGGCTTCCGGAAAGGACATTCGACGACGCAGGCAGTCCAGCATCTTCTGGAAAATATTAACTCAGCACTTGAGAATGGCGAGCAGTGCATGGGCGTTTTTATTGATTTTAGAAAGGCTTTCGACACTGTTGATTTTAAAATTTTATTGGAAAGGCTGTATTATTTAGGCATAAAGGGTAGTGTTTTAAATTGGTTTGAATCGTATTTAAGTGAAAGGAAGCTACGAGTGACTTTGAGTAACAAATCTTCTCAGCCGTTTCCCATAAAGTGTGGTGTTCCACAGGGCTCCGTTCTTGGTCCTCTCCTGTACCTGATATTCGTAGACACAATGAGATTCTACATTCCCGGAGCTTCAGTTACTTCGTTTGCTGACGACACGGCTTTAGTGATTGCAGCAAAGTCGCTGCAAGAGCTCTTGTTCAAGGCGAATAAGGCGCTTGATGGCCTACATGAATTTGTTTGTGCTAGCCTACTTAGCGTCAATGCATCAAAAACTAATTTTATGATGTTTACGAGGACTGGTTCTGCTCCCACTCTCCCTGGTGTCATTATTTACATTGGCCTACCGCTCTCACAAGTCGAAGAGATCCGATATCTGGGATTCATCCTGGATCGAAACTTGAGTTGGAGAAAAACACTGCGACATCACAGCATGCAAGCTGGCGCGAGGCCTTGGAGTTCTGAACCGTTTTCAAAATTTTTTACCTTTGAAAATTCTGCTTTTATTGTATTTTTCATTAATAGCGCCTTATATAAATTTTGGTTGTTTGATTTGGGCGAGTAATTTTAGTTGCAATTTTAGATGAGTTCAAGTTCTGCAGAATAAGGCTATAAGGTTGATTGGAAGGTATGATCGTGGTATTGATAGCACTGAATCACTTTTAGAAAGTTTAAAATTTTAAAGGTTGGTGAAATAAGGGATTATCAAATTGGAGTATTTGTATTTCAGTGTCTGAATGGTCTTGCACCGGATTTTTTTATGAATATTTTTAAGCCTAATTCGTTTTATCACGGATTATTTGACTAGGAGTGCGGATAGCCTTGCATCTGAGCCACGGAACACAACGAGAGCGAGTCAAGTGACCAGACACATGGGCCCGTCAGTTTGGAATTCGTTCCCAGATTCTGTTCGTCAAGCTGAAAGTGTGCCGCAACTTAAAACCCGTATTAAAAATCATTTCTTTTCAGGAATTTGGTAGCGTTAAAGGTTCGAGAGAAGGCTTTATTTTTATTTTTATTTTTTTTTGTAGATATTTTATTTTTATTTTTTTATATTTTGTGCCATTATATATTTATCATTAATTTCAGTTATTATTATTGTTATCCCCTTTTTTTAATTTTTTTTTGGTGTGTTGAATTGGCATGCATGATATCAAACCAGTCGCTTTTTCAAGCATCTTTTGCTTTAGTGCGACTTGTTGTCACATTGAGTTGTTTTTTTTTTGTTAATAAAAATGTATGAACCTGAACCTGAAACCATTGTAGGTTTTAATATGACAAATTTCTTTGAAAAGGTTCTTTTTTAGAAAATAGTTTTTTAAATCAATATATTGAAAAGAAAAAGCTGCCAAAATCTGATTCACTTAATAACTTTATTTGATACAAAAATACATTCTAAGCTGACAGCAAAAAATATCACTCATGGCACATTTTATATTGGAAAATGAGGCTTGAAGCCATAGTTTCTTTGATTATATCCACCTAAATTCTGATTCCCACTATCATTATAACTGTTATCCGTGTATGATCTTTGATGACCAGGATCTGGAACGTCTTGATAGCTATAACCTTGAGAATGATGATGTCCTAATTCATGATAAGGATATTGAGGGTACCCGACGCCAAACATATTACCATGAAAATTGTTTTCCCTTTTATGTCTTTCTTGTTGCTCTGGAACAGGTGTTGGAAGATGTTCAGGCTCACTCTTTTGTTGCGAGTCCCATATTATTTCACCAGTTGCAGTGTGGCGGTGAGGGGGCACAACTGGGATTACTTTAACCATATGATGCACAACTTCTTTGTCAAAGTCACTATCTTTCTCAGATTCAATTTGTTTCGAAGATTCAGATTGGATTTCTTGTAGAGTTTTATTCACTTTTACAATTGTCTCATTAAGGATCCCAGGAGGTACATAAACGATCATCTGGTCATGGACAACATGAATTATGTGATATTCATGACCGCATGGTAACCTATCTGTGGTATTCAATGTATCTTGCGCATGCGATTCTTTCTCGTCCTTGCTTGAGATTACTGGAGTAGGCTCTTCTACTGTTGGAGTGGCTTGCATTTGCTCTGCAAGCCTTTGAACGCGGGTGGATTGCTGGCCCTCACCAAGTCCTTCAACATTTTCATTTTGTTCGGCATAGATAGGTATTACCTGCACTGTATGCTGTACAACTTCACGATCAAATGGACTTGATTCTGTGGTTTCGTTCTTTCTTTTCTCATAATCTGCTTTTATTTCCTGTAGAGACTCATTTATTTTCTTTACAGTTTCTTTTACAGAATTGGAAGGCACATACACAAACATTTGATCAGTTATAAAGTGAGTTAAGTGATAATCATGCCCACAAGGAAGCTTTTCTGGAAAGAATGGTATCGATACTTTCTCTTTTTCCTGGGTCAGGTTCTTGCTAATATCTTCAACTCCGACTTCCCTACTATTCCTTAGCTGTTCAGGCCCTGACCACTCGAACTTTAAATCCCTTTTGGATTGATTTTTACTATTATTTTCTTCTTGTTGCTTAGGCTTTCCTACGGGGACAATCTTAACAATATGTTGGATCGATTCTTCATCAAATGGACTTTTTTCGTCATTTTCTACTTTCTTTTTCTCATAGTTTTTCTGTATTTCTTCTAAGGTTTTATTAACTTTCTCAAAAGTTTCTTTGACAACATCTTGCGGTACGTAGATAATTACTTCGTCTTTTACTATATGGGCCAAGTGATAGTCATGGCCACATGGGAGTTTCGCTGGCATCACATTCTTCGAATCTTTGGCATGATTGATCTCCTCGTTCTGAATAGGAGCATTTGCTTCTTCATTCTTTTCAAGCGGGAAGGCTCCTCCAAGATTTGCAAGAGCCAGCATGACAACTCCAGTAGAAAATAGTACTTTTCCTACCTGAAATTAAAATTTTCTAATGATTTATTTATTCAGAGTCAACGAAAGATAATATGACAACAATGCTGCAAAGTAAACTTCTGGAAACGGTCCTTAAAAGAAATTAGAATAACAAAGTACTGTGCCTCTTTTTGGCAGGCAAAATTCCTCTGGCTGCATCCTATTGGTGGTTTCACCCTTAGTTATTGATAAGTTACCATCAGATACCGGTGTCTTTTTTTTGGTTCAATAGTTGTTACCAATAGGCAGTTAAACAATAAACACGGTTTTTATTTATTCAGAAATTACAAACTTTTAAAATATCCGTTTAATCCAGGGACAGAAACTCCAAACTTAATTATTAATTCCAATTTCTCTAACGTACTTTTTGAAGATACCAAATAAGTGGCAGCTCTATACAGACTAAGAGTGTTTCATATGATGTTGCAAGATATCACAGGCGGAAATGATAATTGTAATGCTCAGAAATTAAAAAATATATACTACATAGGGCAGCAGGAAGCTGGCCATGTAATTAAAAAAAAAAAAAAAAAAAAGAAATGGAAGCAACACAAGAGAGAAAATAAAGAGATTTCAAGTCAAGCAAAGGTTTAAATAGGGAACGGTTAGTGTCCTATATAACAGTCCTTACTTTATCAAAATGCTTTGAAAGTGGCTTCAGTGACGAGGAAAAGTTGTCATCCAAATAATAGAACAGTATTAAATATTAGACTGAACTAGACTGTAGAACTAGAATAGGGGGAGGGCAACTAGGCCCCTCCCCTGCCCTTATTCCCAAAATCGTCCGATTAAAATTTTGAGATAGCCGTTTTGTTTATCATAGTTGAAAAACAGGCTACTAAGAATTGAACCTGAAAATATATGCAAGTTTTTTAAAGATTCCGAGGCTTCTGGAGACTCATTTTAATCAGTTCAATATGAAACTTGAAAAAAAGATTTTCATCAAGCAAGATGACTAGGAATTGATATCTAGATTTACTAAGGGAACCTTCGATACCCATATCTAATTTAAACCAGAGCAAGCCTTCGAAACTCTTGAGAAAACGAGAAAACATGATTTTCCAACATTTAAGGCAAGGTAATAAACATCAAACCATTGAATAGCTTTCAAAAAAGGGTAATAATCTTTAAATGGAGATCAGACTCAGTTCTACCAGCTGTGCCAAAAGTATTGTCATCAGCAAAGCAATTAGTGCATCCGAAAGACGAGCTCTTGCCACAAATACTGACAATTGCAGGTTCACAGATATCCGAGAAAGACGAACTCTATTCACCATAAGTGACAGATACAGGTCGACAAACTCTTGTCAACCTGCTTCGTCAATAAACCAGGCTTTAGGTCCTGACAACTGGTACATAATACGTGAAAAACGAACCAATTTTAGGGGAGGGAGGTTATGAAGAATACATGAAGAGAAAAGTCGATGAGAGCTGAAGAGAATAACCGAGGGACGAATAAGAAATTATAAAAGAAAAATAGAAAACTTGGGAAACATTCATAAAAGGAAAAACAAACAGGTTGGAATTATGTGGCAACAAAGACACTACCTGACATAGAGTTCCAATGGGGCTTTGGAGAAAGACATTTGATATTTTAAAGCAAATATAAGAATAAGCTCTGGAAGAAATGAATGAGTTAAAGCGTTACCACTGATAAGCTATTCGAGACAATCAATCAAACACAGGATAGAATGCGAGGAGGCAGTCACAAAATAAAATGTACGCAAGGACTGAACTGTGAAAATTGGACTCCTCCCTTTGAAGGGAGGAGTGGAGGTAGGTGCTTCAAAATATCTTCCGAGGAGTTCATTAAGGCCCTGAAGAGATTTCTGAGTTTCAATAACCTAATCCAACTAGGCTACTTTCCAATGTAACAAAAGCTCTGAAACTAGAATTTTGCCCTTATCGACAAATAAGAAAGACAACTGCAACAATTGGCGGGAAGGAAAGATTCAGCCCATGGAAATTGTAAAAATTTTATATATATAAAAAGTGGGAAAAGGTGAATGAAAGTGGAAGCACCTGGGGTATCTGGTTGACCACAATTTTTCTGCATATCATGAAGTAAGGGCAGTTTTATTAATGTGCTTCCTTCTGGAGAGGCCAACCGCTAAATTTATACCACCAATAACTTATTGAAGAGCGTAATTATTGTGCTCTATTAAACTTGGCTTGAATTTCAAAATGAATCTCTTGCAAGAAAAAAAAAATGTGAACCCATAGAACTTATGAATGTAACCAAAAATATTGTTATCCTATACTAGTAAATAAATTTTCCATGAATTTTCTTTCAAACAGTTCGTGGCAACGAACTGTAAGTAAGGAGCGACCTGGCTCAATAGTAACCGAAACTCTAAAAACGGAATTTTGATACCCATATATACATCAAAAGAATAGGATTATTATGCTGATTTCAAATATATAATTTCATTAAGTTTAATTTTACCCATCAAATGCTACGAGCCTGAGAAAATTTGCCTGATTTTCAAAAAAAAGGGGTAAAACACCTCCTATAAGTCAAAGAATCTAAACAAAAATCACAACATCAGATTCAGTGTATCAGAGAACCTTACTGTAGAGGTTTCAAGCTCCTATTTGTCGAAAATGCGAAATTTTGTATTTTTGCCAGAATAACCACGCATCCGTGATCTGGTGCGTGTTTATTTTTTTGTTTGTTTGTTTTTCCCAGGGGTAATCGTAATGACCCATTGGTCCTAGAATATCATGAGAGGGCTCATTCAAACGTAAACTAAAAGTTCTAGTGCCCTTTTTAAGTGATCAAAAAGATTGGAGGGTAATCAGGCCCCTTCCCTGCCCTTTTTTCCCAAAAACTGTCTGAGGACAATCATCTTTAAATGGAGAGATCAGACTCAGTTCTACTGGCTGTGCCAAAAGTATTGTCATCAGCAAAAGCAATAAATGCATCCGAGAAAGACGAGCTCTTGTCAGAAATACTCAAAATTGCAAGTTCACAGATATCCGAGAAAGACGAACCCTTGTCAAGCAGTTCGTGGTAACGAACTGTAAGTAAGGAGCGACCCGGCTCAATGGTAACCGAAACTCTAAAACACGGAATTTTGGTACCAATAGATACATCAAAAGAATCAGATTTTAATTCTGATTTCAAATATATAAGTTTCATCAAAAGTTACGCGCCTGAGAAAATTTGGCTGATTTTCAAAAAAGGGGGAAAGACCCCCTAAAAGTTATAGAACCTTAATGAAATTCACACCATCATATTCAGCGTATCATAGAACCCTACTGTAGAGGTTTCAAGGTCCTACCTACAAAAATGTGGAATTTTGCATTTTTTGCCAGAAGAAAGATCACGGGTGCGTGTTTATTTGTTTTTTTTTTGTTTGTTTTTTTTTTTTCCCAGGGGTAATCGTATTGACCCAGTGGTCCTAGAATATCGTAAGAGGGCTCATTGGAATGGAAATTAAAAGTTCTAGTGCCCTTTTGAAGTGACCAAAAAAATGGAGGGCAACTAGGCCCCCTCCCACGCTCATTTTTTTCTCAAAGTCACCCAGTTTAAAATTTTGAGATAGCCATTTTGTTCAGCATAGTCGAAAATCTAATAAATATGTCTTTTACGATGACTTAATCCCCCAGAGTTCCCAGGGGAAGGGCTGCAAGTTATGAACTTTGCCCATTGCTTACATATTGTATTGGTTATTGGGAAGTATACAGACATTTTCAAGAAGAATTTTTTTCTAGTGGGAGGGGGGGCTGGAGAAGGGGGTTACTCGAGAGAATATTTCCGTGGAGGATGTTTCTTTGGGGTAAGGGACATTTCTATGAAGGGGGCGCCGTATTTCCAAGCATCATTTAAAAAACGATCAGAAATTAAATTAAAAAAACAAGTTTTTTCAACTGAAAGTAAGAAGCAACATTAGAACTTAAAATGAACAGAAATTATTAAGTATATGAGGGGGTTCTCCCCCAAGTCAATACCTCGCTCTTTATGCTACAGTTTTTTTTTAGTGCTTTCAAAAGAGCTATCTTTTCTAATTAAACGGCCTTTGTGATTCAGGGGTTTGTGAATTAAATTTTTTTTAAATTTTAACGTAAAGAGCGTGGTATTGACTAAGGGGAGAACCCCATCATATACGTAATAACATATACGTAATAAAAAAAACAATAAAAAAAAACAAGCAATACGGCTCAATAGTAATCGAAACTTTTAAAAACGGAACTTTGATGTCAATAAATGTATCAAAAGAATGGGCTTATAATGCTGATTCTAAATATATGAATTTTATTAAGTTTAGTATTACTCATTAAAGGCTACGAGCCTGAGAAAATTTACCTGATTTTTTAAAGAGGGGGGAAACATCCCCTAGAAGTGAAAGAATTTTAATAAAAATCACACCGTAAGATTCAGCGTATCAGAAAACCCTATAACATATGTTTCAACCTCATATCTGCAAAAATCTGCAACTTTGTATTTTTTGCCAGAAGAAAAATATACGAATATAGAAGTTCGTTACGTAAGTTAATTTGTAAATTACGTCAGAACCAAATTTAGAGACAGCCATTTAGCAAAAGAAAAGTAAAATTTTATGCAAATTTTGTTACTTATTCAATGACGGCGAGCCAAAATAAAAGCTGCATTAACTAAAAAACGAAGTTTGACTCTGTCTCACAACTTTATTTTTTAAAACAATAAAAAACTTTAGCGTAAAGAACGAGGCGTTGAGGAGGGGACAGCCCCTTTCATATACGGAATAATTTCTGTTCGTTTTAAGTTTTAATGTCGCTCCTTACTTTCAGTTTAAAAAACTTGTTTTTTTTATTTAATCACAATAAGTGACAGATACAGGTCGAAAAATTCTTGTCAACCTGCTTTGTCAATAAACCAGGCTTAGGTCCTGACAACTGGTACATAATACGTGAAAAACGAACCAATTTTAGGGGAGGGTGGTTATGAAGAATATATGAAGAGAAAAAAAAATAGATGCGAGCTGAAGAGAATAACAGAGGGACGAATAAGAAATCATAAACGAAAAAAAAAAACTTGGGAAACATTCATAAAAGGAAAACAAACAGTTTGGAATTATGTGGCAACAAAGACACTACCTGGCATAGAGTTCCAATGGGGCTTTTGAGAAAGACATTTAATATTTTAAAGCAAATATAAGAATACACTCTGAAAGAAATAAACGAGCTAAAACGTTACCACTGATAAGCTATTCGAGATGATCAATCAAACACAGGATAGAATGCGAGGAGGCAGTCACAAATGCAAGGATCGAAGTGTGAAAAATATCATGTAGAATAATTCCTGTGTCTTTACATAGGTCAGCTATAGAGTAAGGAAAAAAGAAGAAAAATTGGCCTTTATTACATTTTGACTTGGACTGCTGAAGATGTTGAACCAGAACTTTGTTACTATTCATTCATTCGAGAAAATACTTTTTTTTTTTTATTTATGTCCAACTGTAATATCAGATCCTGATTATTCTAAAAATAAGAGGAGGCTGCTTGTTTTTTTTTGTATTTGATTTATTACCACTTTTAATATCCTATTCAGGGATATCATAAATATGAGTGAGAAGCTGCTTCCTCTAGCCCCTTCACTTTTTACGATAAAAAACTGAAATTTTGCATTGCTATGCTTCAAAATGACAATCATTCCTGAAAAAAGTACGCCACTAAAAATTTTTCGTTCGAAGGGAGGGGGGAAATACCAAAATAAATTGTTTGCATCTCTATCTTTCAATTGTAGCAGGGAGTCGAGCCCAAATCAAAAAGAAAGGGAATGGATCGAACCCACCCACTGGTAGAGTTTGCGGAGTTTAAAAGATTGGGCAGTAAATTTAAAGAAAAGGTAAGTAATGGAATAAACAATATAAATCGCAGCAGTTCCAAGAGGCCCCAGCCAGCCTCTTCTTTCGACTTACGTCTGAATTTTAAACCTCTTATAGATGGTTTTCCATGTAAATGAGGGACGTTAATTATGAAGTACTGAAATTTAAGTCCGAATTTTTTTTTACCTAAATCGTCATTAATATGCACTACCAATAATAGAATACTGGTATCGGCTGAAATAAACAAAAAATTTGGGCTATTTTGACCTTTTAATGCAAATAAACAAATAATTTCACGCTAAACACACTGTTTTCAGCCATTTCGCACAGCAAAACATACCCCGACTTGGTCAAAAACCTATTGAGGGAAAATGGAAGACAGTCATTCGGCCTAAAACTATCGGAAAGATCGGAATAACACCTCCTACCTAAGTTTTTGTGCAGATCAAGGAGGCACACTTGTGCCTCTATAAAGAGGCGACCCACCACAAATGTTAAGCGATTTCAGGTCCTAGAGGTCGCAGAGAGACGGCGGTAATCGCATTTTGTAGCCCAAGCTCAAACTAAGAAACTTGCAAAATTTCATCCTCCTCCGACTTTATCTTCATGGGGTAAACTGGGCCGGAAGTTTGGACCCTCCCACTACATCCCCCCTTTAACGTTGTCCGATTGGGCTGAAATTTTGAGGTAAGCTTTCCTAGGGCCCGGGAGCTTATCCTCGAAATTTCAGCTCAATCCGATCACTCCTTCCCTGTTTTCAAAAAACCAAATATAGCCACTTAAAATTCATCATCTCTTTTTTTTTTTCTTAGCCACGCCTACAGGCCACAGTTGGCAACGGATCCGGTTGAATGAGGACTCATTCGAAGCAGAATTCGACCTGTTAGGGCCTTTTGATATTTTCAGACCGAAAAAATTATCCCCCGAATTTACATTTACGAAAAACCTCGTTTTCCTATATTAGCCCATGTTAATTTTTCCCACCACAACCCTCCTTTAACGTTGTCTGATCGGGCTGAAATTTAGAGGATAAGCTTTCCTGGGGCCTGGGAGCTTATCCTCGAAATTTCAGCTCAATGTGATCACTCCTTCCCTGTTTTCCAAAAACCAAATATCAAGTTTTTTGGGAATTTGCTTGCGTCGAAAATAGCTTCCATATACTAAAAAACAATTACCATTGTATCTGTATAGTCCAGCGGTTGATACTTCAGACTCTCAGGCGGAAAACTCGGGTTCGATTCACCATCAGAGCAAATTTTTATATACTGAATTTAGACTTTGAAAAGAAACTCAGTTTTTTTTTTAAATTATTTAAAAAAAATTACGTTTTCTAAAGAGTTAAAGAGGCTGAGTTACAAGGTCGACCCTTAAAAACGTACAGGGATTAGGAGGCACAGTTGGGGGGCTGTTAAAGAGGCTGAGTCACAAGTTCGAACCTTAAAACGTACAGGGATTAGGAGGCACCCTGTACGACGTGATTTGAATATTCAGGAATTAAAAAGCCTTAACACAAGAATGTTCAAGAGCGGGGGGTTTGGGGGGCGGCAGCCCCCAACTTTAACTCCTGACACGATCAGCTAACAGTTAGTCAAGCAATAATAAGTAATAAACTGTACAAAAACGTGCAGAAATTATTTGAAAAAAACTACGTTTTCTAAAGAGTTAAAGAGGCTGAGTTACAAGGTCGAACCTTAAAACGTACAGGGATTAGGAGGCACAGTTGGGGGGCTACCGCCCCCCAAACCCCCCGCTTTCGCAGCCTTTAAATACAAAAAAAATTCTTTATACTGAAAGTAAGGAGCGACATTAAAACTTAAAACGAACAGAAATTATTCCGTATATGAAAGAGGCTGTGCCCTCCTCAACGCCTCGATCTTTACGCTAAAGTTTTTATTGTTTAAAAAAAGAGTTGTGAGAAAGTCAAACTTTAGCGTAAAGAGCGAGGCGTTGAGGAGGGCACAGCCTCTTTCATATACGGAATAATTTCTGTTCGTTTTAAGTTTTAATGTCGCTCCTTACTTTCAGTATAAAGAATTTGTTTTATATTTAAAGGCTGCGAAAGCGGGGGTTTGGGGGGCGGTAGCCCCCCAACTGTGCCTCCTAATCCCTGTACGTTTTAAGGTTCGACCTTGTAACTCAGCCTCTTTAACTCTTTAGAAAACTCTTTAGAATTCGACCTGTTAGGGCCTTTTGATATTTTCAGACCGAAAAAATTATCCCCCCAAATTTACATTTACGAAAAACCTCGTTTTCCTATATTAGCCCATGTTAATTTTTCCCACCACAACCCCCCTTTAACGTTGTCTGATCGGGCTGAAATTTAGAAGATAAGCTTTTCTGGGGCCTGGGAGCTTATCCTCGAAATTTCAGCTCAATCTGATCACTCCTTCCCTGTTTTCCAAAAACCGTTTTCTAAAGAGTTAAAGAGGCTGAGTTACAAGGTCGAACCTTAAAACGTACAGGGATTAGGAGGCACAGTTGGGGGGCGAAATTTCGAGGATAAGCTCCCGGGCCCTAGGAAAGCTTAACCTCTAAATTTCAGCCCAATCGGACAACGTTAAAGGGGGGCTGTGGTGGGAGGGTCCAAACTTCTGGCCCAGTTTACCCCATGAAGATAAAGTCGGAGGAGGATGAAATTTTGCAAG
Source organism: Artemia sinica (assembly GCA_027921565.1). Taxonomy (NCBI): domain Eukaryota; kingdom Metazoa; phylum Arthropoda; class Branchiopoda; order Anostraca; family Artemiidae; genus Artemia; species Artemia sinica. The sequence continues at coordinate 24,711,022 of CM051266.1, read as the reverse complement.
TTTCTTAGTTTGAGCTTGGGCTACAAAATGCGATTACCGCCGTCTCTCTGCGGCCTCTAGGATCTGAAATCGCTTAACATTGTGGTGGGTCGCCTCTTTATAGAGGCACAAGTGTGCCTCCTTGATGTGTTCTGTCTGACGATTTTTAACTGAAATTTATGAATTTTTTGGAGGGGGGGGGGTTGTAATAAAGTAATAGACACCTTTACTGTTTGAAAGTCACAGACTAATCGGATTTGTTGTCCAGGACTGCTAGTAAATAAAACTTGCTGTAAATAAGAGATGTCTTTTCTGTCTGACGATTTCTAAACGGAAATTTATGTTTTCCCCGTATATTTCGTTTGATTTTTGTTAAAGTCACATCAATTCTCATATCATTTCCTACTTTTATACCTGATACGACGTCATGATTAGACTCATCGTCTGTTCTATTGGTTATGAACAGTGTGGGGTGTTGTATTGTACCATGAAATCGCATGATATATGTAGTCAGGGAAACACCCTCAAAACATCAAGTGATCTTAATGAAAATTACACTATCAGATTCAGCATACCAGAAAACCATACTCTAAGTTTTCAAGCTCCTATGTACAAAAATGTGTAATTTTCCATGTTTTGCCGGAAGAAAGATCACGGATGCGTGTTTGTTTTTTGTTGCTTTTTTTCCCAGGGGTGATCGTATTGAACCAGTGATGTCGAAAACCAGGAGAGGGCTCATTTGATCGGGAATCAAAAGTAGTGCCCTTTTAAAGTGACCAAAATATTGGAGGGCAGCTGCCCCCCTCCCCCTCGCTCATTTTTTCCCCAAAGTCGTCGAAAAAAAATTTGAGATAGCCATTTTTCTAATAACTATGTTTTTGAGGATGTCTTGACTCCTCACAGTCTCCGGGGGAAAGGCTGCAAGCTATGAACTTTCCCCTTCGTTTACATTCAGTATTGGTTATCGGGAAGTATACAGACGCTTTTAAAGGAATTTTTCTAGTGGATAAGGGGGCGGGGGTCACGTGGGAGGAGCTTCCCATGGAGGAACTTTCCGTGGGGGGAGAATTTTCCATGGAGGGGGAGCCGGACTTACCAGCACTATCTAAAAAACGATCAGAAATTAAATAAAATAAAACAAGCTTTTTCAACTGAAAGTAAGGAGAAACATTAAAAACTTTAAACGAACAGAAATTAATTCACTCTTTACGTTACAGTTTGATTTTTTGTTCTAGTTATTTAAGAATGACTCCTGAGTCACACAGGCCGTTTAACAAGGATAATAAGCTCTTTTAAAAGTTCTAAAATGTTGAAGCCAATTTTTCCAAATGAAGTGAAAACAACAGTGAAAACTGAAAAAATGAGCCATATACTACCATAAAGGCAAAGATATACTAAAGAAAACTGACCCGTTTCTGTGGATGCTTGAATTATGCAAACTTATCTTAGTTTTGACAAGATTTTGAAGAAAAATTCTAGTTGCAGCTTTTTGCTGTCTTGGCAAGGGTTAGGTTAGGCAGAATAAGCTTTGGGATGGGTCTAAAGACTAAATATGTCCCGGGAAGGTAGTTTGCAGTACCTACCTCCACTCCTTCTCCCTCTAGAGGGCAGTGACTTTTGCTGACCTTTAAAAGTCTGTGTTTTAAAAGTGAAACCTAACAAAATAAATATTCTGCTTAAATGAAGTACAAGAAAACTATTTTTAGCTTCAAAACTTGTTTTCAATCCCAATTTATGAGGTTTCAAAGATCTGCAAATACATTTCGTAAATTTAGAAAAAAATAAACAACGTTGATGTGGCTTAAAATTCTACTCAACTAACAAGAATTCCATTTTCAGAACTAAAAGCAGAAAAAAGAAACTGATAACTGAAAATTAATGTAAAATGTTGTTATATCAAAATTTCAATAGGTATAGACCTGTCAAGTAGGCAAACTTATAAGACTCAGAAATCAGAAGAGGGTTAACATAGAAGCTTGGCGATACCTTCCCAGAGTATGGTTTTGGTCCTGGATTCGTGACCGAAAGTTTTAGTTTCCCAACCTAACCCCTTTTTAAGACAGCAAAAAGTAGCTAAACTAGAGTTTTATCAGAAACTAAATTTCAGCCGGGGAGCAAACTGAGGTCTGGGGGCCAAACTAGGGTCTGGGAGGGGCAGTTGCCCACCTGTCCTATAGCAAATTACACCCCTGATAATGTAAATCCTTGAATGGATTGGAGCGAAGGGGAGCGTGTAGCTGTTGGCCTGAGGCAGCTTGGTGCTGCAGTGGGTTTTAGTAGAGAGATCAGCGTGTTACACTTTTACCGTGATTGTTGTTTTTATGTCTCTCTCCCTCCCAAATAAATTACTGCTTGCGTACGTAAATAAACGATGCTCACACATTTTTGGAAAATGCAAAATATAGCGTTAGTTCATAATTCCGGTACTTGTTGGTTATTGGAAACATTCAAGAATTACGCTTAGGTTACATCTCAGAAAACCGGGTCCATAGTTTCAAAAATAAGTGATATATAGGTTAGGTTACTTTAGGTTTCCATTATTTTGTTTCTAAAGTATTATTTTATCATCATGTTTTGTTATTTATATTAGGATTAACCTAACTTCACTTCCATATATACGCCTTATGTAAAAGTTATTTTTTTCATTCATTAACCATCATGACAACAAAGCAAATAAACAAAAATGAAAATACAGAATCCCAAAATTTTACCATTTTGTTTCTTTGAAACATAAGCCTTCGAAATTTGCATCCAAATTCCACAGCTGCATAAACAATCTAATGAATCTTTATAGTTCGTGCTCTTTAGATCGCGCCTTCAACGTTTAGTAATCGATGTTTGCGCAATTATTACAATGATGTAATCATTACTTTTGCAAAGACGATAGGTAACAAAATGAACTTACGTAAGTGTAAATTCCTGTCGCTAGCAGAAAAATACAAGGCAATCTCACAGCCATACTAAGTGTAGAGCACGTCGGTAGTCTAATTTCAAAACGCGTTTACGGCGAAAAAAAAAATGTTTTCACTAATGTGCGGCCTGCCATCATGCTTGTAGTGACATGTACGGGAGAAGGATTTTTTTTTTTTTGTCACGGAAAAAACCATGTTAGAAATAGCATGGAAGGCTACTGCCAATGGGCTAATAGGCATAACCTTCATAATTCATAATATATTGATATTTCGAGTTGAAACCTCAAGTCACAGGTCTTAAATTTTCCCGTATTTTTCCCAAAAGTAAGAATAGCAACGAAAGAGACTATAGTTTTTCCCTGGTAACATCTCCCTCGCAGTCAGAAGAGGTCAAAGTTGCCCACAAGCCGGCATGCAAACGCATGCATGCTAAGATCTGGATACATGTTTTGACCTCCTTCCTAGTTAATTTAAAAAAAAAGTTTTCCCGAGGGAAATTAAGATTGAAGTTGAAACTTAAAATGGACAAAAATTATTACTTCACAGCCTATTTAATATATATCAATAAAACTAATACAAATAAACTAACTAATTATGTTTCCCTACGCTTTTAGGATTATACAAAACTAGCGCTTTACTGAAAATTCAGAAGTCAAGTATAAGAAACAGGATTATCGTGGTTGCAGCGGCAGCTGCAACCTAGAAAAGAGCGAACTATAGCCTATAGTAACCAAAAGTTAAGAAACACGATTTGAAAAAAAACTGCCTAGTGAAAAAAATTGCCATCTGACACTGACTCAGGAATGGTAACTATCCTTTCGGTTCGTCTTAAAAGTAAAAGTTTATTGCGAAAAGAAATTTACGGTCATTGCGAAAAAAAGCCTGAAACTCCTTGAAAATGGTGTCAGACCAAGATGATCCAATGGTGCATCAAATGCGCCATTGGAATCAGCGTGGTCGAAAACCTAAGACACGGAAATTACAATCCCCCTCCTTGAACAACAAAGAAAATCGCTTTTTTTGCATCGGTAGTACTGACCTGTCTCCTTTTTTTCACCAGGGCTAACGAATGGCAAGAACATCACAGAGAGATGTTTAATGGCTCATTTGAAAGGAAATTAAATTTGTAAGTGCCCTTTTTAAGTGACCAAAAAGGTCACTTAAAAAGTCATCTCGGAAAAACTTTTGCTTTTTTTAAATTAATTGATTTAAGAGTCAAAAGTGAGTACGTAGCCTGACAACACTTAACGACTCTATAAAGCCTTTCATAGTCTTACACCAGTTGTGACATCAGTAAGTTTCAATATACAATTAAAATTATCTTAAAAACATAATGGTAAAACTAAATATTTTTTAATAACCGCGAAGTAATTGAACAGCATACAGAAATATTGGATTGATTTATCAAATAGCATTTTGGTCTTAACAGCTATAATACCAATAGTGGGTAATACACAGTCTTAAATTGTAAGAAATATGCTTTAGTATTACCTGAAATGAAGATCAAATAAGCCATAATATGAACTCTGGAAATCCGATTATTTCTCTCTATACAACAGTGAATTTCAAACTATGATAAAATTCTAAAGCTAGTCAATAGTCCTAATACTATCAAGATGGCTTTACTTCGAACTTGTATAAAAACAAATCATGGCAAGTCCTTTTCAGAACCAAAACGAGAGCCAGTCATTGAAATAAGCAATTGTGCAGAAGTAATACCAAATTAACCGTAAAAAAATAAAGCAAAATCGTAAAATTAATTGTTGCTTTATCTTAAAAGGGATTGATCCTGAAAGGGATTGATAATATTTTTATTCTGTAAAAAGCGTCCTTAATTGGTTTGCTTTTACTGTACCGAAACTCCTATATTATTTTGTGTTTTCAGTAAACCGCTAGTTTTGTATAATCCTAAAAGCATAGGGAAACATAATTAGTTGGTTTATTTGTACTAGTTTTATTGATATATATATATTAAATAGGCCGTGAAGTACTAATTTTTGTGAGTTTAAGTTTCAACTTTACTCTTTACTTCCCTCGGGATAACTTTGTTTTTTAAAATTAATCTTTTTTTTTTTGTGATTGAAATTTAATGTGGAACAAGGCTGCCATGATATTTCTTATTTATACGGAATCATGTATGTTCGTTTGAAGTTTTAATATCACTTCTTAGTTTCAGTTGAAAACTTATTTTTAATATAATTTTTAATTATCACCGATCTAAGGGAGATATAATACCGCTAGAAAATACTGCAAACAACCTTGACAGCTAAGAATAACTTTCAATCTATAACATGAATGTTCATTATCCATACTTCACAAAACAATGCATGTTTTTCAGGAACGTTTATTTTTCGATGAGCAAAAACCTGTTTTTACTCGACCAACTTCGCCTGAAAAAGCCATAATGAAGACAAGGCTTTATAAATCACCTACTGACCAGCAGAAACTAGGCTATTGTAACAAAAGACAGCTGTTTAAGGGCTCATTTGAAAGCTTATAACCTAATCACTTTTTATAAATTTGACTTGATAGGACATTCCCGCAAAGTGCACTTTCGGTTGTCCCCCCCCCACCTTTTTAAATGAAACAATTGCCTTTTCCAATGAAATGACCAAAAAAAGGTGTTTTCCAAACCTAAGCAAGAGCAAAAAACTAAAGGGGCAGGGACGTCCCTTCTCCGCAAATACCGCCGTTAGAACTAGCACACAGGCTTCATCGCAGAGTGAAGTTTGAAGGTTCAATTCAAAACTGTTGATCAATAAAGCTTAATATTTGGTAGGGTTTTAGATGAAAGGTTTTTAGTTTTAGTTAATTTGTTTTTGCAATAATCTTTTACTTTTAAGATAAGAAGGTGATTTAAATAGGAACCTGTCATGAGTTCCGGGGGGGAAACCATATATGGGCATGTTTTATGGTTTTTCTCACGGAGGATGTATTTTCATGGTTTTTCTCACTTTGATGGATGTTTCTTGGATGTCAATAACAATTCATGTGTGTTTTCATGGTTCTTCTCACTTTGATGCTTGTTTTCTTGGATGTCAACAACAATTGCTGGGTGTTTCTTGGATGTCAACAACAAATTTATGCATGTTTTTATGGTTTTTCTCACTGAGAATGAAAAAACATGGTTTTTTCTCACTTTGATGGTTGTTTTCTTGGATTTCAACATAAGTTCACATCAACAATAGCTGGATTATTGGTCGAGTCTAACGGGACAGGGTCAATGACACCTCTTTCTAGGTCAGTTCATTTGTTGTTTCCAAATGTTATTGATCGAGTCTAACGGGACACGTGTCTCTTTCTAAGCCAATCAGGGAGTTACGTAAGGTTTCCCATTACATCACAATTCGCCCTTGAGATTTTGTATATAACGGGCATGCGTTGAGGTTAAATTATCATACAGTTTTAAGACACCATGGATAGAGTATCTGATATTATTGACAAGGAAACTTTATCTACAATGATTAATAATGTGAGTTCTGTTTAGTAAATTTTCATAGGTTATTTCGGAATAAAATCATTTTACATAGTCCCCTCCAAACATATTCAAATTCAGGTAAATCCCCTCCCCCATACAAACTCCACTATGTGTTGTTTATAGTCATTAGAAAGCGTAAAATATGCTCTTTTTTACCATGTAACCCCCCCTGTTTACAACTTTAATTATTTCATTGGAAATAATTCTTTTTCGTTAAATTTATGCTTTCAATATCTAGCTAAAAGTGACAGGCAACTTCCATCATTTCTTAGACATGCTAATTTCCATTAAGCCGTCAACCTAACTTTATAAGTTCCGTAAACAGGTTAAAACTTCAATATCGCCCCGCCCCCTCAAATACACATTCTGTGTTAGTCAATTACACAGATAGCTCGCCTAAAGTGAGTTATGTTTAGTAAATTTTCTTAGGTTACTTCCAAATAAAATCATTTTACATGGTCACCCTCCAAACATATTCAAATTCAGGTATAACCCCCCTCCCCCCCAAAAAATCTTTATACATTGCTTGAAAATATACTCTTTTTCCATTACCTAAACCCCATCCCCCCTCCTCCCCCTCCCACCATTCATCACCATTTAATTCTTTCAATTGAAGTTATTGCTCGAAATTGTCTTTTCTCCTTGATGTGTTTAAAATTATCAAAATGAATCGGCTCTCTTTTGCGGTATAGACAAAGCCGTGTGTGAATCTCCAACAAGAGGGGAGATTTCGTAAACAAGGTTCGCGCGGAAAGAGATTGCTGTTAATTAAAGCTTGTGAGGATTCAATGCTTTGCGTATTTCTATGATGTCTGAAAGAGGGGAACGAATTGTCCGCAAAATTAAAAGAGATTATTTTTGGACACGGAAATGATTAAGGCTACAGAATTTGCGTAATTCTAGACGGTTTGAGAAAGGGAAATGAATTAAGAGATATATTTTTAGGACATGGAAATTATGTAAATGTCAGATACAAAGAGTCCTTTAGAGTGCATATTATTCCTTTTTCTATACCGTTCTTTCGATAAAGTTCTTTTATATTCTCAGGGGGAGGGGGGTGAAAACTATGATAGTATTAGGCTAGAAAGCAAAACCTTTAATTTAGGGGGGAGGGTTGGCAAAATTAGATCTATGTCTCTTGTACTCTAAACGAAATACATCTTTTATTAACAGAAAGGATAAAGATTGCTTTCACAGACAATTATACCTATACCTAATGATAGGAGTGTTCTATTTTCAAATGACTTTGATGAAAGTAAATAATGTTTAAGTTAAATCCACATAGTTTTTCCTTCCCGGAAAGGAAGGGATGGGGCAATTTAAATGCTCTTATTTTCGAATTCATGGATTTTATAGATGATTAAGAGGCTTTCATAAAAATCTTTTTTTCACTATTTTTTTTCTTCAGCAACATTATTATCATATACTAAATTTTTCGTCTTTTTTTAAGGATGATTCTGACAAATGCCTGCCTCCATCAAAGAGGGCTAGGGTCCAAGATAAAACCCCAACGAGGGCGGCAGTTGTCCAATACGGCTGCTGGCCGAAACCCTCCAGCTCCACACAGCCTGCCAAAGCTTCATCTGCACAGGCCACAACACAGCCTGGTCAAAAACCAAAAAGAGAGTGGATGGCTGCTTTCAATGCCGCCGCCACCCCATCTGTGCAAGATCATGAGGTAGCCCTCCAACATGCATTGCCCGAGTTTTCAAGACCTGTCCCATCTACTCAAGGTCATGAGGTTACCCTCCAACACGCGCTACCAGGACAATCTGGCATCCAAGTGCAGCCGGAATTTGCAAATGTAAGCATTTTTGCCTCTAGTTTCTACCTGGTCATAGAAATATCTACCTATTTCTTCCAAATTTTTTAGGCCTTTTCTTTTCGCCATTTTTCAACACTGTAAAAGTGTGTCAGAGATATTAAAAGATATTTTTTCGCTAAAGATTTTTTCTCCCAACTCAATTTGAAGGACAGAGATTATACCTTTATCATTTACACATGTGGATTCTAATTTGCATAATATTGTTGACAACTTTCAATTACAACTTGCCAAGATTTTGGGACAATCATTAAGAGTTAACGGTTCCCAGTTTATCACATGTTCAAGAAAATCCTGAAAATAACAGACTTGCACTAGTGGATGTAAGGTCAACAGAGGTTGGTTTATACACATAGAAAATAAGCTATTTTCAGGAGATTGTCTGAATGAATAAAATCCCGTTTTTTTCCAAAGAAGATATGGACTATTAATATAAAATGTTTTTTTGGGGACTTGTTTGAACAAAATCAAAACATACTATGTTATACTTTAGATTATATTAAGGTGGAACTTTCAGAATATATAGAGAGTAAACCAATGCTACTAAGCACATGTAAATAATAATCCAATTTTTAAAAATAGGATGATTTAGACACTTTGAAAATATGTTTTTTTTCTTTTATAGATTGCATTGGTTCCATATTCGCCATCATCATCCTCATCGATTGAAGAAGAAGACGCATCTATGGAGTTCATTCAGGAAGCATCACCTATCAACGAATGGAATGGTATCGCTAGTGAAATACCTGACAATATCGATGATTTTTAACTAATTATTTTAATTTAGATAGTAGCACAGTTTAGCAGGGGGACTTACCTTTGCTAAGTCCGAATACTTTGCAGCTTTTGGATGATTTTACCCGGGAATTAACGGGGAACCCTTCCCCCTCAGATTACATGAACATAGTTCAAATTAATGAAATGGATTTATATAGCCCTATTATTGAACAAAGTGGGGGAGGGGGGATAATATACAAGAGGAGGAGGAGGGTGACAAAACCCAAATACCTGACTTTCAGATGTCAAATTCAATATTAAATACGATAGTCGTCTACGCTGCAACTTTCGGGGATCCTTTTAATTCGCTTATGGGGGGGGAATTTTGTATTTGACCCTATAGAAATTGTCCATGAATATGTAAATACAATTCCTGCACTGTTAGAAAACCAGATTTAGTTGTGGGGGGGGGATAGGGAGGCTATTAAGGTTTCAATTGTTTTAAATGTGTTTATTTAAATGAGGATAAAAGTGAGGCTTATGATCATTATGTACATACTGAGATGTTAGTGGTCTATCCACATTTAGAAAATTACGAAACAGTTTTTTATGGATTGGGTAGGCCACATTATTACGCATCTCGAAAATTATAACGAGAATGGAAGTGGATATGTGGTTCTTTTTGTTGAAAATTTAAGCGTAAATATTTGTAAATTTAAAAAAGATTTTATTTTAAGGGGGGCATAGGGACATAGGGGACAGTTTTAAAATATAATCCAGATTTAGAGGGTTGTCAAGGCGTTTAGCGAATCTGTTTTGAAACAGGTCAAAAATTTCATGTACGCTTTCCTCATGTCAGCTTACCGACCTTTGAAAGATGAAGCCACAAAGAAAAATTTAGAATATTGGGCTCTACATGGGAAGGTGGGTGGGTCCAATTTTCCCACTGTGGATTTCACTTGTTTAGAGGGAAAGTACCCAGTAACGCTCAGGTCCATTGATATTTTTGAACGGGCCAATGCCCATTTAAATATCGGTGTTACTGCGGTTCAGTATGAAACTGAATTTGAGGATCGGGCTCGTTCTAATAAAAAGGGAGTGTTGTGTTCCCAGTAAGGGGCCCGTCAATTGAATTGGTGAAGCACTGGGTTTGGTTGTTATATACACCACCTAGTGACCCTAATGCAATTGGCCATTTTAATTCTATTACAGACATCAGTAGACTTCTGGGGGAGGGTAGACTAGGGGGACACGTAGACTAGGGGGACATGTTTCTACTGCCCGATATGCCTGTCTATATTTTGGACTGAATTAAAGTAACAAAATCATATGAAGCATTGTTGACGGCATGGCTATCAGTCAATGGAAACAGTTTCAGGTGATAGGGCCATTTTAGGTTTTAAAAATTTCCAAAATACCCTCCTCCAAAGCAATGAAATCTCTTTGAATTGTGAAGCGAAGCTAGTGGATATGAACGATCCTCGATTTCCGAATCGAACCAAAGAACATCGAGCCCTTGCAGTCTCTTACGCCCATGCGCAAAGAGATAACTCTAACACTATGCAGTTGTTAGAAATAGTCGACACGTTGGATGAGAATGAGTGCATAATCAAGGCACTGACCGAATTAATTGGAACCGCAAATGGCGCTATTTCTCTTTTGAGAAATACCCATTACCCAATGTTATTGTCTGCAGAGGATCGTCTCGCGATAAAAAATCAAAAAAATTACTGGGTTTGTAAGGGGGAGTTTGAGGAGGGGACAAAGTTGAAGGGGAATAGGGGGAAAAGAGGAGGGAAAGGGAAAGTCAGAGACCACAATCACTTGTGGCAGGAAATATCAGCAGGGGGTAGTAATTTTAAAGGGGTAGCACATCAATCGTGCAATGTGAATGTAAGCAGCAGTTTTTTTTATACCGGTTTTCATTCACAACGCAAATTATGATTTAAAATTTATTTTACCGGCTTTGGCAGGTATGCACAGGGAGGGAGGGGGAGCAGATAGTCCATGGGTGAAAAATTCATTTACCTATAATATTGTCCCAAAATCAGCAGAGAAGTTGGTGCTTCTCGAGTTGAAATGGCAGGTAGTGAATAACGGGCATACGTGTTGGAATAAAGTCAGGTTTTTAGATTCTTTTAGTTTTTTCCACAAGGCATTGAGTCAATTGATTCAAGAGCAGAAAAGTGACAATTTTGATAGTTTTCCTTTGCTTAAACAGCACTTTCCAGACAGAGAAATGTATGACCTATCGACCTGTAAAGGTGTATATGCATACGGCTATTACTGTTCTGGCACTCGCTTAAGTGAGAAGAAACTACCTCCAATTGAAGCTTTCAATAGTTCACTCACCAACAGTGAATGCACTGTCGAGGAATAAGAATTTGCCAAAAGGGTCTGGGCTAAGGGTAATTGTAAAAATGGGTGGGATTATTGTAGACTGCACTTGGCCAGTGACGTTTTAACTCTGTTAGATATTGTCTGTAAAAACATAGACCGAATCTATTCAGAGTTTGGACTAGATATAGGCTATTATTTTTCCACACCACATTTGGTGATGGACTTGATTTCAAAAATTAGTAGGGAAGAAATAGGCTTGATCACTGATGTAAATCAACACCTTTTTGTAGAAATATCAATGAGGGGTGGGTATGTTTTTCATGGAGATCGCGTTTTGACAACAGATCCAAGCGGACAAATCACTGGTGTAAAGTCAAATGCAGTTTTCCTTGACATGAACTCATCATATCCCTCGGAAATGTCTCACTACTCTTTGCCGTGTGGAAACTATAAATGGCTTGAGAATGCTTGTGAGTTCCCTGACATTCAGACCGTCGAGAACAATAGGCCACAAGGATGGTTCTTTGAAATTGACGGTCACATTCCATTGGTGCTTCATGATTCTGTCAAAGATTTTGTTTTCCCTTGTATCAATCGACCAGTGACCAAGGACTTACTGAGCCCATACAATAGATCATTTGTTGATGATATGGGGATGCACTGGACCCCCCTCCAAGCAGAAACTGATTGCAGACCTAGACATCGTTGTTCAACATGTGCTTTTGCGCTGGATGATGAACAATGGTTTCAAGATCACGAAAATACATAGGGTTCTGCAATTCAATCAAAAACCTTATTTGAAGACGTTTATCGATACCTTTGTCGATAAACGCTCTCGGGCAAACAGTAAAGTAGAAAAGGAAATGTACAAGCTTATTTTAAATTCAGCGTTTGGCAAAATGTGTGAAAACGTACGGAACAGATCCCGTTGTGACGTCATGACTGACCCTCAAGAATGTGCACGAATTATTTTAGACCCCAATTTTACATCGTTCACGAGCATAGAGACAAGCATGGTTCTTCTACACAGGAAAAAAGAGAAATGTGGTACTGAACAAGAATATAGCGGGAGGTAGTTCAGTACTTGAACTTTCCAAAAAGCTCATGTTGTCGTTTTTTTACAATGTGTGCAAGGTACAATGGCCAAGGGAGGGGGAGGTTCAAGTTTAAGTTATTATGGGGATACAGATTCTCTGCTGTTAAAAGCAAAAACCAGGGATTTATTGGAGGATTTAGAAAATGAGGAACACATCAGCTCGCGGATGGATTTCACTAACTGGAATCCGTCCCTCTACCCCAAGTTGGTGAAACGTCAGGCCCCAAATCAGCTACTCATGTTAAAATCAGAGACGGGGAGTGATTTCATATCCAATGGGGTGTTCCCGGGTCCTAAAGTTTATTGCGTAGAAACTCACAACAAAGATGTAAAACAGGCGTGTAAAGGGGTGCCTACACTTTTTGTAAATAACAATTTCAACATGAGCGTCTACAGAACCTGTGTAGAGAGTAGCCCAGTTCCGAGAGCACAAGTGCTTGCAATTCGCTCTCTACAGTATAAAAATTATACTGTTAGAGTTGAAAAGAATACCATGTCGTACATATCCGACAAAGTCTTTGTGCTCGAGAATGGTGTAAATGTATTCCCCCGCGGCCACTATATAATTTCAGACCGGGTTGAATGTGTAGACTATCGCAATCAACTTGGTCTGGATAAATTAAATTAACCTAACCTAACCCAACCTAACCTGATAAACTAAATTAAATGCTCTAACCTAACCTAACCTTTCATGATTTAACTTAAATGCTCAAAACCTAACCCAACCTTTCATGAATTAACTTAAATGCTCAAACCTAACCTAACCTGCAGCAGCGATGGCGACTATTGTATACTCTTTCGATCCGCAATCCCCCAGGGGGAGGGGTCCCACCTGCGGCCAGCCTTCGGCCAGCGGTTCCCGGCGGGATGGGGGGGGGGGGGGGGTCCCGCTCGTGGCCAGCCTTCGGCTCGCGACTCCCGGGGGGGGGATATCCTTTAAATTCATAGTGCTCAACTGTGCTATTGTCCGTGTTCGTGTTTTTTTTTTATGTCAATATATTGCTGTGAAAATAGTGCTGTTGTACAAAAGTGTGTGTACAAATAGTGTTGTTCTTGCAGGACAAAAAGTGTTTTTTATGAAAATAAATGTTGTTGTACAAATAGTGTTGTTTTTGTTGAACAGAAAGTGTTTATGACAATAAATGTTGTTGTTGTTGTTGTTGTTCTTGTTGAACAAGTGTTTTTGTTCAATAAGTGATGTTCTTGTTGAACAGAAAAGTGTTTTTATGTTAATCAATGAATGAAATTTTTTTTGTTGTTCTTGTTAACGTAGATAGATCTATGGGAAAATTATTATTACTTATTCATTGGACAAGTTTGGTTTACAGTTAGTTGTAGTCTGACTGTTGTCAGCAGCTCCAGTATGTATCAATTTAAAACACCATTTAGATCGTTTCTGTGTGGCCCGTCAATGTCGGGGAAACCGACACTTTTAGCTAAAATAATTCAAAATTGTAATAAAATGTTTTTGGAAAAACCAAATAAAATTTATTATTGCTATAGTATTTGGCAGGAATCCTACGATCAAATAAAAGCTATTGCCACATCCATGTCAATACAATTCATACGGGAACTTGATGTTTTCAATAGTATTGAACCAAACTCGTGGTTGATTATTGATGATTTGGCTGAATCAGTTGAACAGTTCTCACAGGAAATACTACAGCTGTTTACCATTTCCTCTCATCATGAAAACATTTCCATAACCCTAGTTCTACACAATTTGTTTCATCAGAGCAAATGTATGAGAACCATTGCTTTGAATTGTACCATTTATATTATCTACCGAGTTGTTCGTGATTCTAGCTCGCTAATAACTCTCAATAAGCAAATATATCCAAGTGCCCGCAAATTTCTGCTGTCAGCGTACACTCAGGCGACAAATAAGCCCTACGGCTACATTTTGCTAGAACTTAATCAGAGCACACCCGAGGATCTATGTGTGGTCACAGATATTTTCGACAAAGAAATTACTGAATATCTTCTGGTGAACAGTAGAAAAGGCTATTAGTTGCCATCATGACACTGAAGAAACTACACGAACAACGGCATTTATTTTCCGTTTTAGGCACTTCAAAACCTCCACTCAGGGAGGCCATACTCAAACATGGTGTTGAAAATGATTTCATTAATCTAATATCTGAACTTTGTTTAAATTTAACTGAGGGCAATGTACACTTGCCAGAAGGTGTTAGGCAACAGACAAAGCAATATCGTTCCACTCTACGTGCCTTGGCTTGCAAAAACAAGGGAAAAATTTTTAAAGTAAACGTCTCCTTCAAGCGGGCGGTAGCTTTTTTACACTTTTACATCCAATAATTGCAGGACTTGTAAACAGTTTTCTCTAGATGGCTAAACCCTATAAATTGACGCCATTTGAACTTGTCCTCTCACCCGTGGAACATTTTGAAGACAATCTAAGCAAATTCATTAATGATGAGAATATTGCCGATGATAAAAAGCTAGTTTTACTTCAAGATGCATATCGACATGTGGACAAACATAGACCTTATCTTGAGCGACCCACTATCACAGATCCTCCTAAACAGGAAACATCTCCTCAAGATTCTGCACAATCAAAGGAGAAGGAATTGAATTCCATAGTGGCAACAATTAGAAACCTATTGCCAGTGACCTATCGAGAACAGAGTAAAGAGTATTAACATATCTCATGTTGGAAACTGGTGGTGATCATCAAGTTCAGGTCGATATCACAGGGAAATGAATTATAATTCAGGGAAAAAGTTATAATCTAGTTGATTTAATTTGTGATATGGTGACGAATCGCAAAGGACTTTTATCATTTGACAATAATCTATACACCTTTTTAAATGCATCAAACTTCCCCAAAAGTCTTATTGGCAATAAGCAAATTCTAAAGAAACTAAGGGAATATAGTCCTCCAACAACGCCAACACCACCATTTAAAAAAGAAAGAAAATTCAATATTGGGAAAATACTAGCGACAGCAGCAGCAATGATTTTATAACGCCAACGATGGTGGCTAGTCAAAAGCGAAGACGGATTGATTCACCCTCCAGTGTGCAAAAGGGGAGTGGACATTACACTACGTGTTTGCTTTCAAAATGGTTGAAGTTCTGAAACATGTTTATAAAAATATTGGTGAAGCAGGAAGTCTAAGCTCCCCCACAAGGCTTTCTAAAATTGCCTCTGACATAGATGGCACCACATTAAAAAAAGCTAAAGAGTATCTAGAAAATGAACCGAGTTACACACTGCATCGGAATCGCCGGCTTCGTGGCAAACAATATAATAATAATAATTAATAATAATTTATTTTTGACCCACTAACAATTATAAAAAAGTGGAGTAACAAAAGAAAATAAAAAGTAAAGACATACAAAAACAAAACACATGCAAAACAATATCATTATAAAAACTACAAATACAAATCAAAACAATCGCACAAGAGGATGAAAAGGACCCAACCGCTTGCAGGCCTCATCTTTTAACTTGGAGTCCAACTTGTTATATGACGTCAATATATCAGTTGCATTAAATATTCGAATAATCTTACGGTTTCTATACCAACGAGGCAAATACAAAAGATATTTACAATAACGGAAATACAAAACTCTAATATCCTGCATATCATTATTATTAAAAAATGGGCACAAACCTGATAGAAAAAGAATGGAATGGTCACAATACGTAGAATATAGTTTAGCCAATGCCTTACGAGAATGTCGGCCACGATTTGGAACAATTTTAGCATAACCTGCTTTAAGCTTATTTTTAATATCTGCAAGTGCACTAGCACGGATAGCTGAAATAGAAGAGCAGATACTAATCCCGAGCCAACGCAACGCAGGAGCCAGCTTAACTGAAAAAGAACTACAACACAAATCACTACTTGGGTTTTTAGCATTGAAAACTAAATATTCACATTTTTCAGCATTTAGCACGAGGCCAATTTTTTCCAAAAGCTTAGAAACAAACTGGGTAGACTTAGCTAGGGTGAATTTTGAACGGCTAATAAGTAATAAATCATCTGCATAAGCAATATAAGATAAATTAGTTAGACCCGTAAAACACGACGGAAAAATACGAAAAAGCACAGGGTATAAACAAGCATTAAAAAGTATGGGGACAGAACCCCTCCCTGCCTAAGTCCAGACCGAATTGGAATATTACCAAAAAAGATCTCTCCTGACCGAAGTCGAACATATGAATTTGCATACCAAAAACGAAGGACACATATAACAGATGAATTCACTCCTAGCTGGGTAAGAGAATACCATAGTTGGCTGTGACAAACCGAATCAAAAGCTTTTGAAATATCTAACGCACATAAATGAACTTCAGATCCATCTTTTTGTGCTTGAATTAAAAAAGAAGTAAGAATTCGATGCGCATGTTGGCATCCAATATTTGGTTTAAACCCAAATTGATTGGACACATAATCAACATTTGGAAGAATTTCAGGAAGCAGGACATATTCAAAAACTTTGCTCAGCGAACAAGCTACCGTAATAGGTCTATATGATGCGCAATAAGTCGGATCTTTCCCACGTTTAAGAATCGAAGTGACACTCCCGCACAAAAAAGAATCAGGGACCAAAGACGTACATAGTCAAATTTGAAATAATAACTGCAAATGATAAATCAATTCTTTCGAATCAATATGAAGGTTAAAAACACTAATACCATCAATATCACATGATTTAGATTTTAAATTCTTAACACAACGAATCACACGGTCAGCAGAAACGGGAGGTACATGGCCTTGGTAAATTTTCGCAGGTAATACATAAGAACAGAGGTTAACAAATTGAGAGTGAACCGCATAATTCATAACATTAAAAATCTTATTATAATGATTAATCCAAGAGGCATTAGGGATCCGATCGGCATTAGGAGGTGTGATCAAGTTTCGCAACATTAATCACTTGTTTCCACTGACTAGAGGTCTTCGGAAATTCTACACCATTGTACCTTACTTTACGAAGATAACGTTTAAACTCCAACTTCGTTTTCTGTTTAATGTCAAAAAGGTGACCCCTTAAAGGGCGGCCGCACGCTACCCAAATTCTAAGCCACAATTTTGCACGATTTTTCACAATTTTTAAATCAGGGTCAGATTTCCATATTGAGCCTCTAGTCTTAAGCTTAAAACGACAAAGCGGGACAGCCACTTCTTCAGCTTTTTTCAGACAGGAAACAATCTGGCTGTAATATATATTCAGCTGAACTCGAGCTTGTGGGGATATAACACTGGTACAGAGTAAATTAAATGGAACTTTAATTGTAGACAGAAGAAGAGCAAGGGTAGATAGATATAGAGGCCAGTCCGCTTTATTCCAGTCTCTTTTGGTTATCCACTTTTTGTAATTAGTACATAAGTTCTGTTCAGCCCGAGTCGTATTGATGGTGACAGTGGCTGAAAGGGGCAGATGGTCATAATCACGTTCATCCTGGTCAATGTGAATATCACTAATAGAAATACCAGAAGAAACAACACAGTGATCAATATCAGACAATGAACCGCTATTATGTATGTATGAATGGGATGCATCTTTATCCAAAACCCGATAGCCATTAGGTAGCGAATCCAAAAATAAATCAGTTCGTGTTGAGGTAGAGTTTATATCACAGTTCATATCGCCTAAAAGGATCCAATCCAATCCATTACTCAACTAAAGCCTAAAGCCTTTTTCCCTCTGCATATAATGCAAACTGATCTTTTAACTTTAGACACGATTCAACGACGTCACGTTGCACCCTACAAATATATTCTAGTGGCAATCAGTGTCTTTAGTCACTATGCCTATGCCATTCCATTGCAATCAAAGAGAGGTGTTGAAGTTGCTCATGCTTTAGAAATTATTCTTGAACAGAATTGCTATAGAAAAATTCAATCGGATCGCGGTAGCGAATTTGATAATCCTCATGTGCAAAAGGTTGAAACATAATACAACACTTTATCATAGTCACAGCCTGATAAAGGCTGCATTGGCTGAACGATTGATTAGAACGATTTGTCTATTAATTTCAAGATATTGTACACTGAAAAATACTGCTGCTTTTATTCATGATTTAGATAATATCATACAAGTATACAACCATCGACCACATCGATCCCTGTCCAACTCAAGCCCTCGGGAAGTTCATTGCAGTGAAAATACATTTGAGGCTTTTCTTAAACAATATTCCAGTGGTAGTGTCAATGAGAAGAAAAAAAAGAAGAAATTCAATGTTGGTGATACTGTTCGAATTAATCGAACCACCAATATTTTTGAAAAGGGGAATTATTTATGGAGCACTGAACTTTTTAAAGTGTCCAAAATCCTAGACACCACACCCACGACATATCGAGTGCGAGACACCAAAGATGATGAGATTCTCGGTGGTTCTTATGAATATGAACTGCAAAAAGTTAGAAACACTAGAGAAATTTATCAAATTGAAAAGATTTTAAAGAGTCGCACTCGCAGCGACAAGAGACAGTTGCTTGTTCTCTGGCTAGGATACAACTCTGATTTTGATTTTTGGGTCAGTGTTGAAGATATTGACAATGCCCAATGATTTTTATGTGACTTTCATGTCCAATGTTTCTGATCCTCTCTACAATGACTTGAATAGAACAAGTGATTATTGGACGAGACTCTCTCCCACCATCAAATTTGACGGCGCGTATGAAGTGGCTCTTGTCGACTGTATTCTCAAAAATACATATGACATCCTGAGAAAAGATCGCAAATATGATATAAAAATTAGACCCTATGATTGGCCGCCAACCTCAGGTGATCAAGAACAAATTCAAAAGATCAATTGGATGAATTATCCTTATATTGAATTACCCTATGAGGAACTCACCTGTATGAATGATTTATGTCGTTCATTCAATAAAAGAATTTCCGCTCGTAAAAAAGAAGCCTTTCATTTCAACTATTCAAAGGAGGAGGGCAAGATCTAC
Source organism: Artemia sinica (assembly GCA_027921565.1). NCBI lineage: Eukaryota > Metazoa > Arthropoda > Branchiopoda > Anostraca > Artemiidae > Artemia > Artemia sinica. The sequence continues at coordinate 24,691,741 of CM051266.1, read as the reverse complement.
ATTAGTTCACCCATTGCCAAAAAAAGGTTATTCTCAATGATAATCTAAAGGATGTTCTTGGCTTTAAGCTCAATATAATCAATGGTAAAAGTGCTGGAAACACTAATTTTATTTTTTCTGACTATCCGCCTGCCTTCTCCACAGACACTTGTATATTTCTCTACGCTTCATTTGTGGAAACATCCCGGGTTGGCAATTCAAATGTTTCCCTCCGACGAGTTCTTGAACGAAAAACCAATCAAGAACATATTCACCACTACAATATAAAGCATCTTCAGTATATCCCTGTAAACACTTCCTATTTGGAACTCTGTCAGTTAACACTAAGAACTGAATTAGGTGATCCCTTGGCAATATCAAAAGGTTTGGCTGTGATTACATGCCATTTTCGACCCATCGTTCAACAAGATGTCTAATAGGAAAGTGGTATTCATTTGTCCTGATACTGACTGCTATGTTAATACTCTTGACCCAAGACAACAGGGCAATGGAATGGACTATTACAAAGGTCACTCATTGATATCTGGCTATGGTCTTGGCAGTTGGTTTGCTGAGCTGTTTCGCTCTGCGCTAACTCTGGCTAGAAAATATATTGTACCGGCTGCGACAGATTTTGCATCCTCTATACTATACGATTGGGGCTCTGGCAAGGATTTTAAAAAAGTGCATCGGAAAATCTTAGGTCCAGTGCGCGAACCTTTGGCGAGAGATTAAAACAAAATGGAAAAGGTTTAAAAAGGTCGAGAAACAGTGCATCACTCATCAGTCTCTACTCAGGACAGAAACGAAAGACATCACCCCTGTCAAAGAAAAGAAGGAAAAAGCCAACACGCACTGTAAACAGAAGAAGAAGCCCCAGGAAGAGAATTGTTAGATCAAAACTAGATTTCTTTTCCTAAGATGTCTTGTCTACCGCATAAGGATTCTCAACCTTGAATCACCTTCTCATTGAATCTATTCAATGCAGAAAATGTTGATGTGAGTGTAAAACATGGATACTACTATGAACAATTTTATCCACAGCAACCCCTCTCCGATAATATCCACTTTCAAATTTATTCCAATAAAGACTACTTTATGGACATGTCATCGACATTTAAAGATTTACGAATGAAGGTCCGGAAATCCGATAATACATTGCCAATTCTTGCCGATGGAATATCTTATGAAAGTTGTATATTACATAATTTATTTGGTCAAATCAGTGTCTACATAAATGGCAAGCTGGCGAGCACAAGCAACAATATCTCAAATTATTCAAGCTATATGCAATTCATGCTGATGACACCCAAGTCATACAAGGAATTGAGAGGCACCTCCAATGGATATGAATATATTACTAATACTGATAGTACAGATGCACTTAAAAATGCTACAACTAGTGAATTACATCTAGTTGGAAAAATATATCATGAAATATTTAATATACCGCAATGGCTACCACCCAATATTAAAGTGGATATAAAATGACGCTTGCACCATCCAATTTCATTTAAAGAAAAGAACTTGCTGCCAATGCTGATGTGACTCTCTCCTTCACCTCGGCAATGCTGAATGTACGCAAACAACAGGTTATGAGTTCTGTTGCTTTGGCAGTGGAAAAACTTAGAGCCAGTGGAAATAATATTAAACTACTTGTTCCACATACAATCACCAATAAACGTCATATTGCCACAGGTTCACATACCTTCACCAACTCATCCTTTATCAATGGCGAAATTCCGTCAAAACTGGCCTTGGCGTTTGTAAAAAGCGCTAGTGCAATAGGATCGTGGACTGGATGTCCACATAAATTTAAAATGTTTGGGATTTCATCTCTTGTCTGCAAAGTAAATGGTATCCCACTCTACAATCTATCTTTTGATAAATCCTGTAGGACATTGTATGAGTTGACCAATAAATAAAGTCAAATAATCTTCCAAACCTATAACTACCACAAATAACCATCAATAAATGAATAAACCAAAAAAAACAGAAACCACAGTAAACAACCGAGTCAAACTCAAAAACGTTGCCCTCAATTTACTTTTGACTCTTAAAAAGGGTACTAAAACTTCCAATTTCCAATCAAATGAGCCGCACCCAAATTTTATACGACCACCCGTTCCATAAAAGCCTTATATGCCCCAGGGCATAATATACAACCCTTGCCCCTGGGCTCTGCGGTGTTTCGTCCACCCTGAGGCATTGTTGTGTTTTTCGTTGGTCTATTTTGAATAAAATGGCTATCTTACAATTTCGATCGGGTGCATTTGGAAAAAGAGGGTGTCGAGAGAGTGGGCCTAGTTGGCCTCCTATAACTTTTTGATTATTAAAAGGGAACAACAACTTTTAATTTCCAATCAAATGACCCTCCTCTAAAGTTTATACGACCACTCTTTTGTAAAAACCTTACATGCCCCTAGGAAATAGCCTATAATTCTTGCCCCCGGACTCTGGGAGGTTTCGTCAACCCGGAAGGCCTTGTTATATGATTTTTGAACTATATTTTGAATAAAGTAGCTGTCTCTAAATTTCTTTCAGGTGTATTTGGGGAAAAGAGCACGCGGGGGAGTACTAGTTGCTCTTTAGTTACTTTGACTCTTAAAAGGGTTCTACAACTTCTAATTTTCAATCAACTGAGCCCCTCCAAAATTTATATGACCCCCTTCCATAAAAAAACATTATATGCCCCTGGGGCATAACTTACAACCCTAGCCCTAAGGGCTGCGTGAGGGGGGATTCATCCTCAAAAAACATGATTATTAAACCTTTCAACTATGCTGAACAAAATGGCCAGCTGAAAATTTTGTTGGATGTGTCTTCGAAAATTTTAGGGGGGGGGCTGGATGCCCTCCAATCACTTTTGAAACTTAAAAAGGGGAATACAACTCTCAATTTCAAATTGAATGAGCCCCTTTCAGGGTTCCTACGACAAATTTTTCTACACAAAGTGGCTTGGTCAGTAGATACAAAAAAAAACAAAACAATTCATTATGCCCAAATCGCTCTCTACTTAGACAGCGCTATTGGGCTGCCTATGATAACGCAGCGAAGCGAAACAAAGCTACTTTCCTATGAACCGATCAGTATCTATCAATAGCATAATCTACTCATGTATGCAAATTTAATTAACTAAATTGAGTTCCAATAACTTAGTTTTATTAAAAAAAAGAATTACATGAAAACTTCTAAAAAGCAATGAAAAACAGAGAAATATCAACAGTAGAAACGTGAAAATTTTACATAATCAAGAAAATCGATCCATACGTCGTTCTAGATTATTAAAATAACTCTGGAAGTAGTGAAAAAGCTGTCTTCCTATGGACGCCGTCGTATTCATGGAGACAATACTACTGCAGTATCTGATGAATTGTAGGTTTATAGAGGTGGTGTATAGGTACACCCCCTTTGGCACTATGAACAACCAACTGAGACATATGTTTAAAATTTAGGAAAGTTTAAGGTTCAGTATAACAGACAGTCTTTTTTTTCCTCTGAGTTCTCCAACTCACCAGTCTCAGCTTTATTATAATGTCTAGATTGGATATCATAAAGTGAATTTTAAAGTAGTGAGATGTTCCCTTTGTTGTGCCCCGTAAATTTAAAGGTGCATTTAGTTTGTAGTTGTTTTCTTATAAGTTTTTCTTGCAAAGACATGTATTTTTCTGTTGGTTGTTGTTTAGCCTCGGATATGAAATACAGGTATGCATACTTTATACTTACATTCTATAAAGTACACAAAATATGAGTTTATACATTATATTTTACTGCCGATTTTATATCAACGGCAGGATTGTATCCAAGATTTTTTTTTCTGGGGGAGGTGTTTTATAAAGTATTTTATATTAAACAAAAAAAGGGGGATTTACAAAATGAACTTTATAAAACGCATCAAAATTTTTTTTTATATTCATTTTTGCTACGTTCTTAAGAGTCGGACTAACATTTCGAGGGGATGTAGTTCAAAACCTCAACCCCCATGGATACGGCCTCGATCAGCGATTATATCAACCAATCCTAAAATTTATATGGGTATTCCTTGCTCGATTGATATGTTCAAGTGAAAAAAAATATCCACATGTTCGAATGATAATGATTTTAGTTCCCCCAAATAATAAAAATTAAGTTTGATTAGGGGGGGGGTCAATCTGCATTGAAAACAAAAAAAAATGTTCAGAATCGAAAATAAAGGGATCAACCTAAAGGAAAGCTACGGAGGCTCCCCGAGGACTTCATTTATGCCGTCCATTCAAGGTTTTAGTATTGCTCTGTACTTTTTTTTAATCTGACTTCATTAAAATTTTCGGACTCAGTCGAACATTCCCCTCCATTTTCCCCTAAAGGTTTCAGCTCAATATCTCTTGCCATTCTCGAGATATTAATATTTGACATTCATAGCACCTTTAAATCTGGGGTAATCTGAAATCTTCAAATTTTTAACTGCGAGTTGTCAACTCATAAATAGAATAATTATATTACATTATAGTATGCAACTTGTTGATGATATGTCTTGAAATATCAAATATTGACTACCGAAACAAATAACACTTCTTGATCTGGGATTGTCAGAAATTTCCAAATTTGCACCCGCAAGTCATTGTTATTGAAATTTTGAAAATAGTCAAAGGTCATTTTCTCTAATCCATCTGGAGGAAGATGGTAGTTAACAGATGTTTCCAAAAACAGTCAAAATTTTAAGCCAATAAGACAGCCAATGTCATATTCAGAGGGTACAAAACTACTTATCCTCTATCTACTTGTCCTCTATAATTATCTACTTATTTTTCGGCTTCGGAACTGAAATCTCAGTTTTATTTGTCACTGCCCCATGCATATAGCCAATCTAGGTCAATAGGTTTCAACTACTGCTGCAACCATGATAGGGGACGTTAAAACTGGGGTTAAAGAATTTCAACTTCAACCATAGTATATCGATTGTCTGTTTAGAATTTTCGGTACTCTTCTCAAATACAGAACACATAATAGAAGTGAAGTTTGGTTAATGCTAATGAAATAAAACAAAATAGGATGAAAATGTAATGGTTAATGAACAAATTCGGTCTATATATATTTGAAAATTAAGGAGGTGGGGGCAAAGCATAGCATATATTAAATACTTAGCCTAATCTAACCTATCCTAGATACCTTTTAGTCCCCCTAAACCCCCAAAAACTAAAGCTTAAATCTTTGTCACGGACTGACCAATATCTCACTATACAACGGAAACCTTGCGATCTTGAGAATTCAATGCGGTCTTTCTTTCGTGTGTCTTGTATTTGAGAAGAGTATCGAATTTTCACCCGGAATTCTGGTATTAGCTAATGTAAAAAAATTTAGTTATTATAGATGATGACCCATTTTTACGCACTTACTTTCTACTGCCCTTTTGGGTTTGTGTGGTAACTCTTAGCCCGATTGGACATAAACCAAGCAAATAGCACGGTAAGGGACATAAGGCAAGCAAATCCATAAGACCATGCTCTGGAAAGGTACCAAGGAACATAATGTACACAAATAGCATGGCAAGGAACATAAAGAAAAGCAAATAGCATGGCAAGGAACGTAAGGCAAGCAAAATGGAATATAGCACTCTACTGATTAAGATGGTGGTATTCCCACTCGTGTTTCTGGTAATTTGTTGTTTGACTTATTTCTCATTTTAATATGTGCTCGTTTTAGGTTTTATTTTGTTATTCGCAGCGACTTCTGTTAGATTAAGTTTGAATTATTATATGATTTTATTTCTGCTCGTTTTAGGCTTTAACATTGCTGTTGGCTTTAAATTTGAAAAAGGTTGTTTATGGAAACATTTTTGAAATTAATTTCACTATAAAGAGACTTTTGATGCCACATATAGATAAATAATACGTAATTGATAACGATATCACAATTTTTTATCTTTGATATATGCGTGAAGCCTTCTCTGGGGGTTTTGCATAATATCGGACTCCCGCACCTGTTGGTGAACGGATCATTTCATCTTCAGAAGCCCATTTTCTGCCACATTTCGTTCCTTTTGATTAAAATGGCTACTTTGAAAATTCAATTCGATAACAAATAGAGCTGAGGGTTTGCTCGGGGACTGAAATAGCGTTGACTTAGAAAGAGTTCTTCCGATGTAGACGTTTCGAGGTTCAATCTACAAAAATGTGGACTTTTGTAGGTTTTTTTTCGCCCCAGAAGAAAAATCACGGATGAGTGTTTTTTTTTTCATCAACGTATTGATCCTAGAACACCGGCAGAGGATACAGTCAGAACGGAAATCAAAAGTTCTAGCGCCCCTTTTGCTTAACCAAAAAGATTGTGCCACGGGAGAGTCCCATTTTTGACATTTTATGGCACCAAATTACGATTTTACCCCTCCCCCCCCAAAAAAAAAATCGAAGTTGCCATCGATTGATAATTTTAACATAGACAGTCGATTTATGAGCACAAAGAAATTATATATTAATCTTCCAAGCTACATAAAAAATAATTCCGCAATGTGGTGCATTCGCTTTTGAAAAGTCACGTAGTCTAGTCCATATTAGCTAAATGGTAAATGTACACATTTTTCATTTTAATGCTTGATTTAACAACGTTGATTCACTTGATTTTTTTTTGTGATATTATGTTCGGTAATATATAATTCACTGGACAATAATATAAGGCAAAGCTAATATGAAGGATGGGCGATGTGTCATTGTGTATCACCTGCCTAGAAAAGTGCTAAATAGTTACTTTTTTGGCTAAATGGCTATCTCATAATTTTGATCGGACGATTTTGAGAAAAAAAGGCAGAGGACTTAAAAAGTAGATGGAGGGGTGCTATTACGACGGGTACAAGACACCACCCATTTCTAAGCCAATCAGAGATGTTTCTAAGCCTAATGAATACGAACAGGGCTGACATCAGACCACCTTTACAGGAATTTTAACATAGATTTAAGATGTTTCTAAGTGTAATAGATACAGAGGGGAATGATGAAGGGTCCGCCTAGGGAGAGAAATAAATTATTTCTTCCAGAATGTGTCTCATTTAATATGGGGTTCAAGAGAATTTTGAATAAATCAATGCATGGTTGCCAGAACAAACTAAAATTCGAAAATTACTTGACATTTTTGGGTGTTACATATAAGGAGAAAGTTTTGGGTGTTACGTATAAGGCGAGAGCAAATTTATTTAGTAGCCATATTGAAAGCAGGAACGTAAAAAGGTAAGGCACGTTGTAATATAATATTGAGAAGTCAGCTTAAGGATATTAAGAAGATCAGAGTAGTTAAAGGGGTTTCAGAGGTAAAATCTTAGATGTAATAAAAGTTTAGAATTGCTTACCAACTAAAGGTATATCTGGGAAACACTTTGGTTTTTGCCAGTCAAACAGTTCGTGGTAACGAACTGTAAGTAAGGAGTGACCCGGCTCAATGGTAACCGAAAGTCTAAAAAACGGAATTTTTATACCAATAGATACATCAAAAGAATCAGATTTTAATTGTGATTTCAAATATATAAGTTTCATCAAGTTTAATTTTACCCATCAAAAGTTACGCGCCTGAGAAAATTTGGTTTATTTTCTAAAAAAGGGGAAAAGACCCTCTAAAGGCTATAGAACCTTAATGAAAATCACACCATCATATTCAGCGTATCAGAAAACCCTACTGTAGAGTTTTCAAGCTCTTATCTACAAAATGTGGATTTTGTCATTTTTTTGCCAGAACGGCATTTTTTGCCGTTCTAGTGCCCTTTTTAAGTGACCAAAAAAATTGGAGGGCAACTTGGCCCCCTCCTGTGCTCATTTTTTTCCCGCAGTCACCCGATCGAACTTTTGAGATAGCCATTTTGTTCAGCATAGTCGAAAATCTAATTAATGTGTCTTTGAGGATGACTTAATCCCCCACTGTTCCCGGGGGAAGGGTTGCAAGTTATAAACTTTGCCCATTGTTTACATATAGTGTTGGTAAATGGCAAGTATACAGGCGTTTTCAGGAGGATTTTTTTTTTAGTGGGGGGTCGGGTTTAGAGGAGGGGATACGTGGGAGGATCTTTCCATGGAGGATATATCCTTGGGGGAAGGGACATTTCTATGAAGGGGGCGCCAGATTTCCCAGCACTATTTAAAAAACGATCAGAAATTAAATGAAAAAACAAGTTTTTTCCAACTGAAAGTAAGAAGCAACATTAAAACTTAAAACGAACAGAAATTATTCCGAATATGAGAGGGTTCGCCCTCTAGTAAATACCTCGCTCTTTACGCTACAGTTTTTTTAGTACTTTCAAAAGAGCCATCTATTCTAATTAACCGGCCTTTGTGATTCAGGGGTTTGTGATTCGGACAAAATTCGAACCTTAGCGTAAAGAGCGAGGTATTGACTAGGGAGAAAACTCCCTAATATACGTAATAAAAACATACGAATATAGAAATTCGTTACGTAAGTTAATTCGTAAGTTACGTCAGAACAAAATTTCGAGAAAGCCAATTAGCCAAAAAAAAGGAAAATTAATATGCGAATTTCGTTTTAATTATTCATGTACGGTGAGTCAAAATCAAAGCTGCATTAATTCAAAAACGTTCAGAAATTAACTAAAAAAAACAAGTTTTTTTTAACTGAAAGTAAGGAGCGACATTAAAACTTAAAACGAAACAGAAATTATTCATATATGAAAGGGGCTTTCCCCTCTTCAACACCTCGCTCTTTACGCTAAAGTTTTTATTGTTTTAAAAAATAAAGTTGTGAGACAGAGTCAAACTTTAGCGTAAAGAGCGAGGTGTTGAGGAGAGGAAAGCCCCTTTCATATATGGAATAATTTCTGTTCGTTTTAAGTTTTAATGGCGCTCCTTACTTTCAGTTAAAAAAACTTGTTTTTTTTAGTTAATACACAAAGGATCGTGTAGAAATTACTTGACATTTTAGGGGATTATTTGGACAGGAAAAAGTTAGAACTTAATATGACTAAAAGTTAATATTTAGGATAATTCTTCGCATACATTTTAATGTATTTATTTTTGTTACAAGTAGAGCCGTTTTAAATTTATTTTATTATGGTATCTGAAGCATCTTTAGAATAGATAAATGTAAGTAATATTTAAAACAATTCTTCGCATGCATTTTATTTTATTAATTTTTGTTAAAAGTAAAGCCGCTTGTGGCAGAAACTTTTTCTTTTCCACAAAGGTGTAAATATATTAAAGATTGTATTTACTTTTATTACAAGTAGAGGTGTTTTCAATTTATTTTATTATGGTACCTGAAACGTCTTTAGGATAGATACATGTGAGTTATATTTAATATAATTCTTCGCACATATTTTAATTTATTTATTTTTGTTACAAGTAAAGCCGTTTGTGGCAGAAACTTTTTCTTTTCACACAGGGGTAAGTAATATTTAAGATTATCTTTATTTTTGTTACAAGTACAGCCGATTTTAATTTATTTTATTATGGTCTGAAGCATATTTAGAATAAATACATTTAAGTAATATTTAATATTATTCTTCGCATATATTTTAATTTATTTATTTTTGTTACAAGTAAAGCCGCTTGTGGCAGAAAATTTTTCTTTTTCACAAAGGTGTAAGTAATATTTAAGATTGTATTTATTATTCTTACAAGTGAAGCCGTTTTTAATTTATTTTATTATGGTATCTGAAGCAGCTTTAGAATAGATACATGTAAGTAATATTTAAGATAATTTTTCGCATATATTTTATTTTATTTTGTTTTGTTACCAGTAAAGCCTCTTGTGACAGAAACTGCTGCTTTTCCACAAAGGAGTAAGTTATATTTAAGATTGTATTTATTTTTGTTAAAAGTAGAGCCGTTTTTAATTTATTTTATTATGGTGTCTGAAGCATCTTTAGAATAGATACATGTAAGTAATTTTTAATACAATTCTTCACATATATTTTAATTTATTAATTTTGTTACAAGTTAAGCCGCTTGTGGCAGAAACTTTTTCTCTTCCACAAAGTTGTAAGTAATATTTAACATTGTATTTATATTTGTTACAAGTAGAGTGGTTTTTAATTTATTTTTTTATGGTATTTGAAGCATCTTTAGAAAAGATACATGTAAGTAATATTTAATATAATTCTTCGCATATATTATAATTTATTTATTTTTGTTACAAGTAAAGCCGCTTGTGGTAGAAACTTTTTCTCTTCCACAAAGTTGTAAGTAATATTTAAGATTGTATTTATATTTATTACAAGTAGAGTGGTTTTTAATTTATTTTATTATGGTATTTGAAGCATATTTAGAAAAGATACATGTAAGTAATATTTAATATAATTCTTCGCATATATTATAATTTATTTATTTTTGTTACAAGTAAAGCCGCTTGTGGTAGAGACTTTTTCTCTTCCACAAAGTTGTAAGTAATTTTAGATTGTATTTATATTTGTTACAAGTAGAGTGGTTTTTAATTTATTTTATTATGGTATTTTAAGCATCTTTAGAAAAGATACATGTAAGTAATATTTAATATGATTCTTCGCATATATTATAATTTATTTATTTTTGTTACAAGTAAAGCCGCTTGTGTTAGAAACTTTTTCTCTTCCACAAAGTTGTAAGTAATATTTAAGATTGTATTTATATTTGTTACAAGTAGAGTGGTTTTAATTTTATTTTATTATGGTATTTGAAGCATCTTTAGAAAAGATACATGTAAGTAATATTTAATATAATTCTTCGCATATATTATAATTTATTCATTTTTGTTACAAGTAAAGCCGCTTGTGGTAGAAACTTTTTCTCTTCCACAAAGTTGTAAGTAATATTTAAGATTGTATTTATATTTGTTACAAGTAGAGTGGTTTTTAATTTATTTTATTATGGTATTTGAAGCATCTTTAGAAAAGATACATTTAAATAATATTTAATATAATTCTTCGCATATATTATAATTTATTTATTTTTTGTTAAAGTAAAGCCGCTTGTGGTAGAAACTTTTTCTTTTCCACAAAGAAGTAACTAATATTTAGATTGTATTTATATTTGTTACAAGTAGAGTGGTTTTTAATTTATTTTATTATGGTATTTGAAGCATCTTTAGAAAAGATACATGTAATTAATATTTAATATAATTCTTCACATATATTTTAATTTATTAATTTTGTTACAAGTTAAGCCGCTTGCTTGTGGCAGAAACTTTTTCTCTTCCACAAAGTTGTAAGTAATATTTAAGATTGTATTTATATTTGATACAAGTAGAGTGGTTTTTAATTTATTTTTTTATGGTATTTGAAGCATCTTTAGAAAAGAAACATGTAAGTAATATTCAATATAATTCTTCGCATATATTATAGTTTATTTATTTTTTGTTACAAGTAAAGCCGCTTGTGGTAGAAACTTTTTCTCTTCCACAAAGTTGTAAGTAATATTTAAGATTGTATTTATATTTATTACAAGTAGAGTGGTTTTTAATTTATTTTATTATGGTATTTGAAGCATATTTAGAAAAGATACATGTAAGTAATATTTAATATAATTCTTCGCATATATTATAATTTATTTATTTTTGTTACAAGTAAAGCCGCTTGTGGTAGAGACTTTCTCTCTTCCACAAAGTTGTAAGTAATATTTAAGATTGTATTTATATTTGTTACAAGTAGAGTGGTTTTTTAATTTACTTTATTATGGTATTTTAAGCATCTTTAGAAAAGATACATGTAAGTAATATTTAATATAATTCTTCGCATATATTATAATTTATTTATTTTTGTTACAAGTAAAGCCGCTTGTGGTAGAAACTTTTTCTCTTCCACAAAGTTGTAAGTAATATTTAAGATTGTATTTATATTTGTTACAAGTAGAGTGGTTTTTAATTTATTTTATTATGGTATTTGAAGCATCTTTAGAAAAGATACATGTAAGTAATATTTAATATAATTCTTTGCATATATTATAATTTATTCATTTTTTGTTACAAGTAAAGCCGCTTGTGGTAGAAACTTTTTCTCTTTCCACAAAGTTTTAAGTAATATTTAAGATTGTATTTATATTTGTTACAAGTAGAGTGGTTTTTAATTTATTTTATTATGGTATTTGAAGCATCTTTAGAAAAGATACATTTAAATAATATTTAATATAATTCTTCGCATATATTATAATTTATTTATTTTTGTTACAAGTAAAGCCGCTTGTGGTAGAAACTTTTTCTTTTCCACAAAGAAGTAAGTAATATTTAAGATTGTATTTATATTTTGTTACAAGTAGAGTGGTTTTTTAATTTATTTTATTATGGTATTTGAAGCATCTTTAGAAAAGATACATGTAATTAATATTTAATATAATTCTTCACATATATTTTAATTTATTAATTTTGTTACAAGTTAAGCCGCTTGTGGCAGAAACTTTTTCTCTTCCACAAAGTTGTAAGTAATATTTAAGATTGTATTTATATTTGTTACAAGTAGAGTGGTTTTTAATTTATTTTTTTTATGGTATTTGAAGCATCTTTAGAAAAGATACATGTAAGTAATATTTAATATAATTCTTCGCATATATTATAATTTATTTATTTTTGTTACAAGGAAAGCCGCTTGTGGTAGAAACTTTTTCTCTTCCACAAAGTTGTAAGTAATATTTAAGATTGTATTTATATTTATTACAAGTAGAGTGGTTTTTAATTTATTTTATTATGGTATTTGAAGCATATTTAGAAAAGATACATGTAAGTAATATTTAATATAATTCTTCGCATATATTATAATTTATTTATTTTTGTTACAAGTAAAGCCGATTGTGGTAGAGACTTTTTCTCTTCCACAAAGTTGTAAGTAATATTTAAGATTGTATTTATATTTATATTTGTTACAAGTAGAGTGGTTTTTAATTTATTTTATTATGGTATTTGAAGCATATTTAGAAAAGATACATGTAAGTAATATTTAATATAATTTTTTCGCATATATTATAATTTATTTATTTTTGTTACAAGTAAAGCCGCTTGTGGTAGAAACTTTTTCTCTTCCACAAAGTTGTAAGTAATATTTAAGATTGTATTTGTATTTGTTACAAGTAGAGTGGTTTTTAATTTATTTTATTATGATATTCGAAGCATCTTTAGAAAAAATACATGTAAGCAATATTTAATATAATTCTTCACATATATTATAATTTATTTATTTTTGTTACAAGTAAAGCCGCTTGTGGTAGAAACTTTTTCTCTTCCACAAAGTTGTAAGTAATATTTAAGATTGTATTTATATTTGTTACAAGTAGAGTGGTTTTTAATTTTATTTTTTTATGGTATTTGAAGCATCTTTAGAAAAGATACATGTAAGAAATATTTAATATAATTCTTCACATATATTATAATTTTATTTATTTTTGTTACAAGTAAAGCCGCTTGTGGTAGAAACTTTTTCTCTTCCACAAAGTTGTAAGTAATATTTAAGATTGTATTTATATTTGTTACAAGTAGAGTGGTTTTTAATTTATTTTATTATGGTATTTGAAGCATCTTTAGAAAAGATACATGTAAGTAATATTTAATATAATTCTTCACATATATTATAATTTATTTATTTTTTTTTACAAGTAAAGCCGCTTGTGGTAGAAACTTTTTCTCTTCCACAAAGTTGTAAGTAATATTTAAGATTGTATTTATATTTGTTACAAGTAGAGTGGTTTTTAATTTATTTTATTATGGTATTTGAAGCATCTTTAGAAAAGATACATGTAAGAAATATTTAATATAATTCTTCGCATATATTATAATTTATTTATTTTTGTTACAAGTAAAGCCGCTTGTGATAGAAACTTTTTCTCTTCCACAAAGTTGTAAGTAATATTTAAGATTGTATTTATATTTGTTACAAGTAGAGTGGTTTTTATTTTATTTTATTATGGTATTTGAAGCATCTTTAGAAAAGATACATGTAAGTAATATTTAATATAATTCTTCGCATATATTATAATTTATTTTTTTTTGTTACAAGTAAAGCCGCTTGTGGTAGAAACTTTTTCTCTTCCACAAAGTTGTAAGTAATATTTAAGATTGTATTTATATTTGTTACAAGTAGAGTGGTTTTTAATTTATTTTATTATGGTATTTGAAGCATCTTTAGAAAAGATACAGGTAAGTAATATTTAATATAATTCTTCGCATATATTATAATTTATTTATTTTTGTTACAAGTAAAGCCGCTTGTGGTAGAAACTTTTTCTTTTCCACAAAGAAGTAAGTAATATTTAAGATTGTATTTATATTTGTTACAAGTAGAGTGGTTTTTAATTTATTTTATTATGGTGTCTGAAGCATCTTTAGAATAGATACATGTAAGTAATATTTAAATATAATTCTTCACATATATTTTAATTTATTAATTTTGTTACAAGTTTAAGCCGCTTATGGCAGAAACTATTTCTCTTCCACAAAGTTGTAAGTAATATTTAAGATTGTATTTATATTTGTTACAAGTAGAGTGGTTTTTAATTTATTTTATTATGGTATTTGAAGCATCTTTAGAAAAGATACATGTAAGTAATATTTAATATTATTCTTCGCATATATTATAATTTATTTATTTTTGTTACAAGTAAAGCCGCTTGTGGTAGAAACTTTTTCTCTTCCACAAAGTTGTAAGTAATATTTAAGATTGTATTTATATTTGTTACAAGTAGAGTGGTTTTTAATTTATTTTATTATGGTATTTGAAGCATCTTTAGAAAAGATACATGTAAGTAATATTTAATATAATTCTACGCATATATTATAATTTATTTATTTTTGTTACAAGTAAAGCCGCTTGTGGTAGAAACTTTTTCTCTTCCACAAAGTTGTAAGTAACATTTAAGATTGTATTTATATTTGTTACAAGTAGAGTGGTTTTTAATTTATTTAATTATGGTATTTGAAGCATCTTTAGAAAAGATACATGTAAGTAATATTTAATATAATTCTTCGCGTATATTATAATTTATTTTTTTTTTTTTTTTACAAGTAAAGCCGCTTGTGGTAGAAACATTTTCTCTTCCACAAAGTTGTAAGTAATATTTAAGATTGTATTTATATTTGTTACAAGTAGAGTGGTTTTTAATTTATTTTATCATGGTATTTGAAGCATCTTTAGAAAAGACACATGTAAGTAATATTTAATATAATTCTTCACATATATTATAATTTATTTAGTTTTGTTACAAGTAAAGCCGCTTGTAGTAGAAACTTTTTCTCTTCCACAAAGTTGTAAGTAATATTTAAGATTGTATTTATATTTGTTACAAATAGAGTGGTTTTTAATTTATTTTATTATGGTATTTGAAGCATCTTTAGAAAAGATACATGTAAGTAATATTTAATATAATTCTTCGCATATATTATAATTTATTTATTTTTATGTTACAAGTAAAGCCGCTTGTGGTAGAAACTTTTTCTCTTCTACAAAGTTGTAAGTAATATTTAAGAGTGTATTTATATTTGTTACAAGTAGAGTGGTTTTTAATTTATTTTATTATGGTATTTGAAGCATCTTTAGAAAAGATACATGTAAGTAATATTTAATATAATTCTTCGCATATATTATAATTTATTTATTTTTGTTACAAGTAAAGCCGCTTGTGGTAGAAACTTTTTCTTTTCCACAAAGAAGTAAGTAATATTTAAGATTATATTTATATTTGTTACAAGTAGAGTGGTTTTTAATTTATTTTATTATGGTATTTGAAGCATCTTTAGAAAAGATACATGTAAGTAATATTTAATATAATTCTTCGCATATATTATAATTTATTTATTTTTGTTACAAGTAAAGCCGCTTGTGGTAGAAACTTTTTCTCTTCCACAAAGTTGTAAGTAATATTTAAGATTGTATTTATATTTGTTTACAAATAGAGTGGTTTTTAATTTATTTTATTATGGTATTTGAAGCATCTTTAGAAAAAATACATGTAAGTAATATTTAATATAATTCTTCGCATATATTATAATTTATTTTATTTTTGTTACAAGTAAAGCCGCTTGTGGTAGAAACTTTTTCTTTTCCACAAAGAAGTAAGTAATATTTAAGATTGTATTTATATTTGTTACAAGTAGAGTGGTTTTTAATTTATTTTATTATGGTACTTGAAGCATCTTTAGAAAAGATACATGTAAGTAATATTTAATATAATTCTTCGCATATATTATAATTTATTTATTTTTGTTAGAAGTAAAGCCGCTTGTGGTAGAAACTTTTTCTCTTCCACAAAGTTGTAAGTAATATTTAAGATTGTATTTATATTTGTTACAAGTAGAGTGGTTTTTAATTTATTTTATTATGGTATTTGAAGCATCTTTAGAAAAGATACATGTAATTAATATTTAATATAATTCTTCACATATATTTTAATTTATTAATTTTGTTACAAGTTAAGCCGCTTGTGGCAGAAACTTTTCTCTCTTCCACAAAGTTGTAAGTAATATTTAAGATTGTATTTATATTTGTTACAAGTAGAGTGGTTTTTAATTTATTTTTTTATGGTATTTGAAGCATCTTTAGAAAAGATACATGTAAGTAATATTTAATATAATTCTTCGCATATATTATAATTTATTTATTTTTGTTACAAGGAAAGCCGCTTGTGGTAGAAACTTTTTCTCTTCCACAAAGTTGTAAGTAATATTTAAGATTGTATTTATATTTATTACAAGTAGAGTGGTTTTTAATTTATTTTATTATGGTATTTGAAGCATATTTAGAAAAGATACATGTAAGTAATATTTAATATAATTCTTCGCATATATTATAATTTATTTATTTTTGTTACAAGTAAAGCCGATTGTGGTAGAGACTTTTTCTCTCTTCCACAAAGTTGTAAGTAATATTTAAGATTGTATTTATATTTTATATTTGTTACAAGTAGAGTGGTTTTTTAATTTATTTTATTATGGTATTTGAAGCATATTTAGAAAAGATACATGTAAGTAATATTTAATATAATTTTTCGCATATATTATAATTTATTTATTTTTGTTACAAGTAAAGCCGCTTGTGGTAGAAACTTTTTCTCTTCCACAAAGTTGTAAGTAATATTTAAGATTGTATTTGTATTTGTTACAAGTAGAGTGGTTTTTAATTTATTTTATTATGATATTCGAAGCATCTTTAGAAAAAATACATGTAAGCAATATTTAATATAATTCTTCACATATATTATAATTTATTTATTTTTGTTACAAGTAAAGCCGCTTGTGGTAGAAACTTTTTCTCTTCCACAAAGTTGTAAGTAATATTTAAGATTGTATTTATATTTGTTACAAGTAGAGTGGTTTTTAATTTATTTTATTATGGTATTTGAAGCATCTTTAGAAAAGATACATGTAAGAAATATTTAATATAATTCTTCACATATATTATAATTTATTTATTTTTGTTACAAGTAAAGCCGCTTGTGGTAGAAACTTTTTCTCTTCCACAAAGTTGTAAGTAATATTTAAGATTGTATTTATATTTGTTACAAGTAGAGTGGTTTTTAATTTATTTTATTATGGTATTTGAAGCATCTTTAGAAAAGATACATGTAAGTAATATTTAATATAATTCTTCACATATATTATAATTTATTTATTTTTGTTACAAGTAAAGCCGCTTGTGGTAGAAACTTTTTCTCTTCCACAAAGTTTGTAAGTAATATTTAAGATTGTATTTATATTTGTTACAAGTAGAGTGGTTTTTAATTTATTTTATTATGGTATTTGAAGCATCTTTAGAAAAGATACATGTAAGAAATATTTAATATAATTCTTCGCATATATTATAATTTATTTATTTTTGTTACAAGTAAAGCCGCTTGTGATAGAAACTTTTTCTCTTCCACAAAGTTGTAAGTAATATTTAAGATTGTATTTATATTTGTTACAAGTAGAGTGGTTTTTATTTTATTTTATTATGGTATTTGAAGCATCTTTAGAAAAGATACATGTAAGTAATATTTAATATAATTCTTCGCATATATTATAATTTATTTATTTTTGTTACAAGTAAAGCCGCTTGTGGTAGAAACTTTTTCTCTTCCACAAAGTTGTAAGTAATATTTAAGATTGTATTTATATTTGTTACAAGTAGAGTGGTTTTTAATTTATTTTATTATGGTATTTGAAGCATCTTTAGAAAAGATACAGGTAAGTAATATTTAATATAATTCTTCGCATATATTATAATTTATTTATTTTTGTTACAAGTAAAGCCGCTTGTGGTAGAAACTTTTTCTTTTCCACAAAGAAGTAAGTAATATTTAAGATTGTATTTATATTTGTTACAAGTAGAGTGGTTTTTTATTTTATTTTATTATGGTGTCTGAAGCATCTTTAGAATAGATACATGTAAGTAATATTTAATATAATTCTTCACATATATTTTAATTTATTAATTTTGTTACAAGTTAAGCCGCTTATGGCAGAAAACTATTTCTCTTCCACAAAGTTGTAAGTAATATTTAAGATTGTATTTATATTTGTTACAAGTAGAGTGGTTTTTAATTTATTTTATTATGGTATTTGAAGCATCTTTAGAAAAGATACATGTAAGTAATATTTAATATTATTCTTCGCATATATTATAATTTATTTATTTTTGTTACAAGTAAAGCCGCTTGTGGTAGAAACTTTTTCTCTTCCACAAAGTTGTAAGTAATATTTAAGATTGTATTTATATTTGTTACAAGTAGAGTGGTTTTTAATTTATTTTATTATGGTATTTGAAGCATCTTTAGAAAAGATACATGTAAGTAATATTTAATATAATTCTACGCATATATTATAATTTATTTATTTTTGTTACAAGTAAAGCCGCTTGTGGTAAACTTTTTTCTCTTCCACAAAGTTGTAAGTAACATTTAAGATTGTATTTATATTTGTTACAAGTAGAGTGGTTTTTAATTTATTTAATTATGGTATTTGAAGCATCTTTAGAAAAGATACATGTAAGTAATATTTAATATAATTCTTCGCGTATATTATAATTTATTTATTTTTTTTTTACAAGTAAAGCCGCTTGTGGTAGAAACATTTTCTCTTCCACAAAGTTGTAAGTAATATTTAAGATTGTATTTATATTTGTTACAAGTAGAGTGGTTTTTAATTTATTTTATCATGGTATTTGAAGCATCTTTAGAAAAGACACATGTAAGTAATATTTAATATAATTCTTCACATATATTATAATTTATTTAGTTTTGTTACAAGTAAAGCCGCTTGTAGTAGAAACTTTTTCTCTTCCACAAAGTTGTAAGTAATATTTAAGATTGTATTTATATTTGTTACAAATAGAGTGGTTTTTAATTTTTATTTTATTATGGTATTTGAAGCATCTTTAGAAAAGATACATGTAAGTAATATTTAATATAATTCTTCGCATATATTATAATTTATTTATTTTTGTTACAAGTAAAGCCGCTTGTGGTAGAAACTTTTTCTCTTCTACAAAGTTGTAAGTAATATTTAAGAGTGTATTTATATTTGTTACAAGTAGAGTGGTTTTTTTAATTTATTTTATTATGGTATTTGAAGCATCTTTAGAAAAGATACATGTAAGTAATATTTAATATAATTCTTCGCATATATTATAATTTATTTATTTTTGTTACAAGTAAAGCCGCTTGTGGTAGAAACTTTTTCTTTTCCACAAAGAAGTAAGTAATATTTAAGATTATATTTATATTTGTTACAAGTAGAGTGGTTTTTAATTTATTTTATTATGGTATTTGAAGCATCTTTAGAAAAGATACATGTAAGTAATATTTAATATAATTCTTCGCATATATTATAATTTATTTATTTTTGTTACAAGTAAAGCCGCTTGTGGTAGAAACTTTTTCTCTTCCACAAAGTTGTAAGTAATATTTAAGATTGTATTTATATTTGTTACAAATAGAGTGGTTTTTAATTTATTTTATTATGGTATTTGAAGCATCTTTAGAAAAAAATACATGTAAGTAATATTTAATATAATTCTTCGCATATATTATAATTTATTTATTTTTGTTACAAGTAAAGCCGCTTGTGGTAGAAACTTTTTCTTTTCCACAAAGAAGTAAGTAATATTTAAGATTGTATTTATATTTGTTACAAGTAGAGTGGTTTTTTAATTTATTTTATTATGGTACTTGAAGCATCTTTAGAAAAGATACATGTAAGTAATATTTAATATAATTCTTCGCATATATTATAATTTATTTATTTTTGTTAGAAGTAAAGCCGCTTGTGGTAGAAACTTTTTCTCTTCCACAAAGTTGTAAGTAATATTTAAGATTGTATTTATACTTGTTACAAGTAGAGTGGTTTTTAATTTATTTTATTATGGTATTTGAAGCATCTTTAGAAAAGATACATGTAAGTAATATTTAATATAATTCTTCTTATATATTATAATTTATTTATTTTTGTTACAAGTAAAGCCGCTTGTGGTAGAAACTTTTTCTTTTCCACAAAGAAGTAAGTAATATTTAAGATTGTATTTATATTTGTTACAAGTAGAGTGGTTTTTTAAATTATTTTATTATGGTGTTTGAAGCATCTTTAGAAAAGATGCATGTAAGTAATATTTAATATAATTCTTCGCATATATTATAATTTATTTATTTTTTGTTACAAGTAAAGCCGCTTGTGGTAGAAACTTTTTCTCTTCCACAAAGTTGTAAGTAATATTTAAGACTGTATTTATATTTGTTACAAGTAGAGTGGTTTTTATTTTATTTTATTATGGTATTTGAAGCATCTTTAGAAAAGATACATGTAAGTAATATTTAATATAATTCTTCGCATATATTATAATTTATTTATTTTTGTTACAAGTAAAGCCGCTTGTGGTAGAAACTTTTTCTCTTCCACAAAGTTGTAAGTAATATTTAAGATTGTATTTATATTTGTTACAAGTAGAGTGGTTTTTAATTTATTTTATTATGGTATTTGAAGCATCTTTAGAAAAGATACAGGTAAGTAATATTTAATATAATTCTTCGCATATATTATAATTTATTTATTTTTGTTACAAGTAAAGCCGCTTGTGGTAGAAACTTTTTCTTTTCCACAAAGAAGTAAGTAATATTTAAGATTGTATTTATATTTGTTACAAGTAGAGTGGTTTTTAAATTTATTTTTATTATGGTGTCTGAAGCATCTTTAGAATAGATACATGTAAGTAATATTTAATATAATTCTTCACATATATTTTAATTTATTAATTTTGTTACAAGTTAAGCCGCTTATGGCAGAAACTATTTCTCTTCCACAAAGTTGTAAGTAATATTTAAGATTGTATTTATATTTGTTACAAGTAGAGTGGTTTTTAATTTATTTTATTATGGTATTTGAAGCATCTTTAGAAAAGATACATGTAAGTAATATTTAATATTATTCTTCGCATATATTATAATTTATTTATTTCTGTTACAAGTAAAGCCGCTTGTGGTAGAAACTTTTTCTCTTCCACAAAGTTGTAAGTAATATTTAAGATTGTATTTATATTTGTTACAAGTAGAGTGGTTTTTAATTTATTTTATTATGGTATTTGAAGCATCTTTAGAAAAGATACATGTAAGTAATATTTAATATAATTCTACGCATATGTTATAATTTATTTATTTTTGTTACAAGTAAAGCCGCTTGTGGTAGAAACTTTTTTCTCTTCCACAAAGTTGTAAGTAACATTTAAGATTGTATTTATATTTGTTACAAGTAGAGTGGTTTTTAATTTATTTAATTATGGTATTTGAAGCATCTTTAGAAAAGATACATGTAAGTAATATTTAATATAATTCTTCGCGTATATTATAATTTATTTATTTTTTTTACAAGTAAAGCCGCTTGTGGTAGAAACATTTTCTCTTCCACAAAGTTGTAAGTAATATTTAAGATTGTATTTATATTTGTTACAAGTAGAGTGGTTTTTAATTTATTTTATCATGGTATTTGAAGCATCTTTAGAAAAGACACATGTAAGTAATATTTAATATAATTCTTCACATATATTATAATTTATTTAGTTTTGTTACAAGTAAAGCCGCTTGTAGTAGAAACTTTTTCTCTTCCACAAAGTTGTAAGTAATATTTAAGATTGTATTTATATTTGTTACAAATAGAGTGGTTTTTAATTTATTTTATTATGGTATTTGAAGCATCTTTAGAAAAGATACATGTAAGTAATATTTAATATAATTCTTCGCATATATTATAATTTATTTATTTTTTGTTACAAGTAAAGCCGCTTGTGGTAGAAACTTTTTCTCTTCTACAAAGTTGTAAGTAATATTTAAGAGTGTATTTATATTTGTTACAAGTAGAGTGGTTTTTAATTTATTTTATTATGGTATTTGAAGCATCTTTAGAAAAGATACATGTAAGTAATATTTAATATAATTCTTCGCATATATTATAATTTATTTATTTTTGTTACAAGTAAAGCCGCTTGTGGTAGAAACTTTTTCTTTTCCACAAAGAAGTAAGTAATATTTAAGATTATATTTATATTTGTTACAAGTAGAGTGGTTTTTAATTTATTTTATTATGGTATTTGAAGCATCTTTAGAAAAGATACATGTAAGTAATATTTAATATAATTCGTCGCATATATTATAATTTATTTTTTTGTTGTTACAAGTAAAGCCGCTTGTGGTAGAAACTTTTTCTCTTCCACAAAGTTGTAAGTAATATTTAAGATTGTATTTATATTTGTTACAAATAGAGTGGTTTTTAATTTATTTTATTATGGTATTTGAAGCATCTTTAGAAAAAAATACATGTAAGTAATATTTAATATAATTCTTCGCATATATTATAATTTATTTATTTTTGTTACAAGTAAAGCCGCTTGTGGTAGAAACTTTTTCTTTTCCACAAAGAAGTAAGTAATATTTAAGATTGTATTTATATTTGTTACAAGTAGAGTGGTTTTTAATTTATTTTATTATGGTACTTGAAGCATCTTTAGAAAAGATACATGTAAGTAATATTTAATATATAATTCTTCGCATATATTATAATTTATTTATTTTTGTTAGAAGTAAAGCCGCTTGTGGTAGAAACTTTTTCTCTTCCACAAAGTTGTAAGTAATATTTAAGATTGTATCTATACTTGTTACAAGTAGAGTGGTTTTTAATTTGTTTTATTATGGTATTTGAAGCATCTTTAGAAAAAAGATACATGTAAGTAATATTTAATATAATTCTTCTTATATATTATAATTTATTTATTTTTGTTACAAGTAAAGCCGCTTGTGGTAGAAACTTTTTCTTTTTTCCACAAAGAAGTAAGTAATATTTAAGATTGTATTTATATTTGTTACAAGTAGAGTGGTTTTTAAATTATTTTATTATGGTGTTTGAAGCATCTTTAGAAAAGATGCATGTAAGTAATATTTAATATAATTCTTCGCATATATTATAATTTATTTATTTTGTTACAAGTAAAGCCGCTTGTGGTAGAAACTTTTTCTCTTCCACAAAGTTGTAAGTAATATTTAAGATTGTATTTATATTTGTTACAAGTAGAGTGGTTTTTTTAATTTATTTTATTATGGTATTTGAAGCATCTTTAGAAAAGATACATGTAAGTAATATTTAATATAATTCTTCGTATATATTATAATTTATTTATTTTTGTTACAAGTAAAGCCGCTTTTGTAGAAACTTTTTCTCTTTCCAAAGTTGTAAGTAATATTTGAGATTGTATTTATATTTGTTACAAGTAGAGTGGTTTTTAATTTATTTTATTATGGTATTTGAAGCATCTTTAGAAAAGATACATGTAAGTAATATTTAATATAATTCTTCGCATATATTATAATTTATTTATTTTTGTTACAAGTATATCCGCTTGTGGTAGAAACTTTTTCTCTTCCACAAAGTTGTAAGTACTATTTAAGATTGTATTTATATTTGTTACAAGTAGAGTGGTTTTTAATTTATTTTATTATGGTATTTGAAGCATCTTTAGAAAAGATACATCTAAGTAATATTTAATATAATTCTTCGCATATATTATAATTTATTCATTTTTGTTACAAGTAAAGCCGCTTGTGGTAGAAACTTTTTCTCTTCCACAAAGTTGTAAGTAATATTTAAGATTGTATTTATAATTGTTACAAGTAGAGTGGTTTTTAATTTATTTTATTATGGTATTTGAAGCATCTTTAGAAAAGATACATTTAAATAATATTTAATATAATTCTTCGCATATATTATAATTTATTTATTTTTGTTACAAGTAAAGCCGCTTGTGGTAGAAACTTTTTTTTTTTCCACAAAGAAGTAAGTAATATTTAAGATTGTATTTATATTTGTTACAAGTAGAGTGGTTTTTAATTTTTTTATTATGGTATTTGAAGCATCTTTAGAAAAGATACATGTAATTAATATTTAATATAATTTTTCGCATATATTATAATTTATTTATTTTTGTTACAAGTAAAGCCGCTTGTGGTAGAAACTTTTTCTCTTCCACAAAGTTGTAAGTAATATTTAAGATTGTATTTGTATTTGTTACAAGTAGAGTGGTTTTTAATTTATTTTATTATGATATTCGAAGCATCTTTAGAAAAAATACATGTAAGTAATATTTAATATAATTCTTCACATATATTATAATTTATTTATTTTTGTTACAAGTAAAGCCGCTTGTGGTAGAAACTTTTTCTCTTCCACAAAGTTGTAAGTAATATTTAAGATTGTATTTATATTTTTTACAAGTAGAGTGGTTTTTAATTTATTTTATTATGGTATTTGAAGCATCTTTAGAAAAGATACATGTAAGTAATATTTAATATAATTCTTTACATATATTATAATTTATTTATTTTTGTTACAAGTAAAGCCGCTTGTGGTAGAAACTTTTTCTCTTCCACAAAGTTGTAAGTAATATTTAAGATTGTATTTATATTTGTTACAAGTAGAGTGGTTTTTAATTTATTTTATTATGGTATTTGAAGCATCTTTAGAAAAGATACATGTAAGAAATATTTAATATAATTCTTTGCATATATTATAATTTATTTATTTTTGTTACAAGTAAAGCCGCTTGTGATAGAAACTTTTTTTCTTCCACAAAGTTGTAAGTAATATTTAACATTGTATTTATATTTTATTACAAGTAGAGTGGTTTTTAATTTATTTTATTATGGTATTTGAAGCATCTTTAGAAAAGATACATATTAAGTAATATTTAATATAATTCTTCCCATATATTATAATTTATTTATTTTTGTTACAAGTAAAGCCGCTTGTGGTAGAAACTTTTTCTCTTCCACAAAGTTGTAAGTAATATTTAAGATTGTATTTATATTTGTTACAAGTAGAGTGGTTTTTAATTTATTTTATTATGTTATTTGAAGCATCTTTAGAAAAGATACATGTAAGTAATATTTAATATAATTCTTTGCATATATTATAATTTATGTATTTTTGTTACAAGTAAAGCCGCTTGTGGTAGAAACTTTTTCTTTTCCACAAAGAAGTAAGTAATATTTAAGATTGTATTTATATTTGTTACAAGTAGAGTGGTTTTTAATTATTTTATTATGGTGTCTGAAGCATCTTTAGAATAGATACATGTAAGTAATATTTAATATAATTCTTCACATATATTTTAATTTATTAATTTTGTTACAAGTTAAGCCGCTTATGGCAGAAACTATTTCTCTTCCACAAAGTTGTAAGTCATATTTAAGATTGTATTTATATTTGTTACAAGTAGAGTGGTTTTTAATTTATTTTATTATGGTATTTGAAGCATCTTTAGAAATGATGCATGTAAGTAATATTTAATATAATTCTTCGCATATATTATAATTTATTTATTTTTTGTTACAAGTAAAGCCGCTTGTGGTAGAAAACTTTTTCTCTTCCACAAAGTTGTAAGTAATATTTAAGATTGTATTTATATTTGTTACAAGTAGAGTGGTTTTTAATTTATTTTATTATGGTATTTGAAGCATCTTTAGAAAAGATACATGTAAGTAATATTTAATATAATTCTTCGTATATATTATAATTTATTTATTTTTGTTACAAGTAAAGCCGCTTGTGGTAGAAACTTTTTCTCTTCCACAAAGTTGTAAGTAATATTTAAGATTGTATTTATATTTGTTACAAGTAGAGTGGTTTTTTAATTTATTTTAATATGGTATTTTAAGCATATTTAGAAAAGATACATGTAAGTAATATTTAATATAATTCTTCGCATATATTATAATTTATTTATTTTTGTTACAAGTATTTCCGCTTGTGGTAGAAACTTTTTCTCTTCCACAAAGTTGTAAGTAATATTTAAGATTGTATTTATATTTGTTACAAGTAGAGTGGTTTTTAATTTATTTTATTATGGTATTTTGAAGCATCTTTAGAAAAGATACATGTAAGTAATATTCAATATAATTCTTCGCATATATTATAATTTATTCATTTTTGTTACAAGTAAAGCCGCTTGTGGTAGAAAATTTTTCTCTTCCACAAAGTTGTAAGTAATATTTAAGATTGTATTTATATTTGTTACAAGTTGAGTGGTTTTTAATTTATTTTATTATGGTATTTGAAGCATCTTTAGAAAAGATACATTTAAATAATATTTAATATAATTCTTCGCATATATTATAATTTATTTGTTTTTGTTACAAGTAAAGCCGCTTGTGGTAGAAACTTTTTCTTTTCCACAAAGAAGTAAGTAATATTTAAGATTGTATTTATATTTGTTACAAGTAGAGTGGTTTTTTAAATTTATTTATTATGGTATTTGAAGCATCTTTAGAAAAGATACATGTAATTAATTTAAATATAATTTTTCGCATATATTATAATTTATTTATTTTTTTGTTACAAGTAAAGCCGCTTGTGGTAGAAACTTTTTCTCTTCCACAAAGTTGTAAGTAATATTTAAGATTGTATTTGTATTTGTTACAAGTAGAGTGGTTTTTAATTTAATTTTTATTATGATATTCGAAGCATCTTTAGAAAAAAATACATGTAAGTAATATTTAATATAATTCTTCACATATATTATAATTTATTTATTTTTGTTACAAGTAAAGCCGCTTGTGGTAGAAACTTTTTCTCTTCCACAAAGTTGTAAGTAATATTTAAGATTGTATTTATATTTGTTACAAGTAGAGTGGTTTTTAATTTATTTTATTATGGTATTTGAAGCATCTTTAGAAAAGATACATGTAAGAAATATTTAATATAATTCTTCGCATATATTATAATTTATTTATTTTTGTTACAAGTAAAGCCGCTTGTGATAGAAACTTTTTCTCTTTCCACAAAGTTGTAAGTAATATTTAAGATTGTATTTATATTTGTTACAAGTAGAGTGGTTTTTAATTTATTTTATTATGGTATTTGAAGCATCTTTAGAAAAGATACATGTAAGTAATATTTAATATAATTCTTCGCATATATATTAATTTTATTTATTTTTGTTACAAGTAAAGCCGCTTGTGGTAGAAACTTTTTCTTTTCCACAAAGAGGTAAGTAATATTTAAGATTGTATTTATATTTGTTACAAGTAGAGTGGTTTTTAATTTATTTTATTATGGTGTCTGAAGCATCTTTAGAATAGATACATGTAAGTAATATTTAATATAATTCTTCAAATATATTTAATTTTATTAATTTTGTTACAAGTTAAGCCGCTTATGGCAGAAACTATTTCTCTTCCACAAAGTTGTAAGTAATATTTAAGATTGTATTTATATTTGTTACAAGTAGAGTGGTTTTTAATTTATTTTATTATGGTATTTGAAGCATCTTTAGAAAAGATGTATGTAAGTAATATTTAATATAATTCTTCGCATATATTATAATTTATTTATTTTTGTTACAAGTAAAGCCGCTTGTGGTAGAAACTTTTTTCTTTTCCACAAAGAAGTAAGTAATATTTAAGATTGTATTTATATTTGTTACAAGTAGAGTGGTTTTTAATTTATTTTATTATGGTATTTGAAGCATCTTTAGAAAAGATGCATGTAAGTAATATTTAATATAATTCTTCGCATATATTATAATTTATTTATTTTTGTTACAAGTAAAGCCGCTTGAGGTGGAAACTTTTTCTCTTCCACAAAGTTGTAAGTAATATTTAAGATTGTATTTATATTTGTTACAAGTAGAGTGGTTTTTAATTTATTTTATTATGGCATTTGAAGCATCTTTAGAAAAGATACATGTAAGTAATATTTAATATAATTCTTCGCATATATTATAATTTATTTATTTTTGTTACAAGTAAAGCCGCTTGTGGTAGAAACTTTTTTCTCTTCCACAAAGTTGTAAATAATATTTAAGATTGTATTTATATTTGTTACAAGTAGAGTGGTTTTTAATTTATTTTATTATGGTATTTGAAGCATCTTTAGAAAAGATACATGTAAGTAATATTTAATATAATTCTTCGCATATATCATAATTTATTTATTTTTGTTACAAGTAAAGCCGCATGTGGTAGAAACTTTTTCTTTTCCACAAAGAAGTAAGTAATATTTAAGATTGTATTTATATTTGTTACAAGTAGAGTGGGTTTTAATTTATTTTATTATGGTATTTGAAGCATCTTTAGAAAAGATGCATGTAAGTAATATTTAATATAATTCTTCGCATATATTATAATTTATTTATTTTTGTTACAAGTAAAGCTTCTTGTGGTAGAAACTTTTTCTCTTCCACAAAGTTGTAAGTAATATTTAAGATTGTATTTATATTTATTACAAGTAGAGTGGTTTTTAATTTATTTTATTATGGTATTTGAAGCATCTTTAGAAAAGATACATGTAAGTAATATTTAATATAATTCTTCGCATATATTATAATTTATTTATTTTTGTTACAAGTAAAGCCGCTTGTGGTAGAAACTTTTGCTCTTCCACAAAGTTGTAAGTAATATTTAAGATTGTATTTATATTTGTTACAAGTAGAGTGGGTTTTAATTTATTTTATTATGATATTTGAAGCATCTTTAGAAAAGATACATGTAAGTAATATTTAATATAATTCTTCGCATATATTATAATTTATTTATTTTTGTTACAAGTAAAGCCGCTTGTGGTAGAAACTTTTTCTCTTTGACAAAGTTGTAAGTAATATTTAAGATTGTATTTATATTTGTTACAAGTAGAGTGGTTTTTAATTTATTTTATTATGGTATTTGAAGCATCTTAGAAAAGATACATGTAAGTAATATTTAATATAATTCTTCGCATATATTATAATTTATTTATTTTTGTTACAAGTAAAGCCGCTTGTGGTTGAAACTTTTTCTCTTCCACAAAGTTGTAAGTAATATTTAAGATTGTATTTATATTTGTTACAAGTAGAGTGGTTTTTAATTTATTTTATTATGGTATTTGAAGCATCTTTAGAAAAGATACATGTAAGTAATATTTAATATAATTCTTCGCATATATTATAATTTATTTATTTTTGTTACAAGTAAAGCCGCTTGTGGTAGGAACTTTTGCTCTTCCACAAAGTTGTAAGTAATATTCAAGATTGTATTTATATTTTGTTACAAGTAGAGTGGTTTTTAATTTATTTTATTATGGTATTTGAAGCATCTTTAGAAAAGATACATGTAAGTAATATTTAATAAAATTCTTCGCATATATTATAATTTATTTATTTTTGTTAAAAGTAAAGCCGCTTGTGGTAGAAACTTTTTCTTTTCCACAAAGAAGTAAGTAACATTTAAGATTATATTTATATTTGTTACAAGTAGAGTGGTTTTTATAATTTTTTTTTATGGTAATTGAAGCATCTTTAGAAAAGATACATGTAAGTAATATTTAATATAATTCTTCGCATATATTATAATTTATTTATTTTTGTTACAAGTAAAGCCGCTTGTGGTAGAAACTTTTTCTCTTCCACAAAGTTGTAAGTAATATTTAAGATTGTATTTATATTTGTTACAAGTAGAGTGGTTTTTAATTTATTTTATTATGGTATTTGAAGCATCTTTAGAAAAGATACATGTAAGTAATATTTAATATAATTCTTCGCATATATTATAATTAATTTATTTTTGTTACAAGTAAAGCCGCTTGTGGTAGAAACTTTTTCTCTTCCACAAAGTTGTAAGTAATATTTAAGGTTGTATTTATATTTGTTACAAGTAGAGTGGTTTTTAATTTATTTTATTATGGTATTGAAGCATCTTTAGAAAAGATACATGTAAGTAATATTTAATATAATTCTTCGCATTTATTATAATTTACTTATTTTTGTTACAAGTAAAGCCGCTTGTGGTAGAAACTTTTTCTCTTCCACAAAGTCGTAAGTAATATTTAAGATTGTATTTATATTTGTTACAAGTAGAGTGGTTTTTAATTTATTTTATTATGGTATTTGAAGCATCTTTAGAAAAGATACATGTAAGTAATATTTAATATAATTCTGCGCATATATTATAATTTATTTATTTTTGTTACATGTAAAGCCGCTTGTGGTAGAAACTTTTTCTCTTCCACAAAGTTGTAAGTAATATTTAAGATTGTATTTATATTTGTTACAAGTAGAGTGGTTTTTAATTTATTTTATTATGGTATTTGAAGCATCTTTAGAAAAGATACATGTAAGTAATATTTAATATAATTCTTCGCATATAGTATAATTTATTTATTTTTGTTACAAGTAAAGCCGCTTGTGGTAGAAACTTTTTCTTTTCCACAAAGAAGTAAGTAATATGCAAGATTGTATTTATTTTTGTCACAAGTAGAGCCGTTTTTTTAATTTATTTTATTATGGTATCTGAAGCATATTTAGAATATATACATGTAAGTAATATTTAATATTATTCTTCGCATACATTTTAATTTACTTGTTTTTGTTACAAGTAAATCCGCTTGTGGCAGAAACTTTTTCTTTTCCACAAAATATATTTTTCGACTAAGATAACTTATATCAAAATCTAAGTATCAGGGTGAATATACCCTTTACCAACATCCTTTCTTGGATACGTCAGATAACACTCACAAGATCCAAGTATAAGAGTGAATAAATCCTATATCAGCAACATTTATTCACTCTGATACTTATTCACTCTGATTTATTCACTCTGGTACTGAAATTTTGATATTTTTCTATTAGTTGAAAAATATACTTTGTGGAAAAGAAAACGTTTCTGCTACAAGCGGCTTTACTTATAACACAAATAAATAAATTAAAATATATGCGAAGAATTATATTAAATATTTCTTACATGTATCTATTCTAAAGATGCTTCAGATACCGTAATGAAATAAATTAAAAACGGCTTTACTTGTAAAAAAATAAATATAATCTTAAATATTACTTACACCTTTGTGGAAAAGAAAAAGTTTCTGCCACAAGCGGCTTTACTTGTAACACAAATAAATAAATTAAAATATATGCGACGAATTATCTTCAATATTACTTACATGTATCTATTCTAAAGATGCTTCAGATACCATAATACAATAAATTAATAACGGCTCTACTTGTAACAAAAATAAATACAATCTTAAATATTACTTACACCTTTGTGGAAGAGAAAAAGTTTCTGCCACAAGGGGCTTTACTTGTAACAAAAATAAATAAATATATTAAAACATATGCAAAGAATTATATTAAATATTAATTACGTGTGTCTATTCTAAAGATGCCTCAGATACCATAATAAAATAAATGAAAAACTGCTCTACTTTTAACAAAAATAAATACAATCTTAAATATAACTTACATTTTTTGTGGAAAAGAATAAGTTTCTGTCACAAGCGGCTTTACTTGTAACAGAAATAAATAAAATATAGTAAATGCGAAGAATTGCCTTAAATATTACTTACATGTGTCTATTCTAAAGATGCTTCAGATACCATAATAAAATAAATAAAAAACGGCTCTACTTGTAACAATAATAAAAACAATCTTAAATATTACTTACATCTTTGTGGAAAAGAAAAAGTTTCAGCCACAAGCAGCTTTACTTGTAACAAAAATAAATAAATTAAAATATATGCAACGAATTATATTAAATATTACTTACATGTATCTATTCTAAAGCTGTTTCAGATACCATAATAAAATAAATTAAAATCGGCTCTACTTATAAAAAAAATAAATACAATCTTAAATACTACTTACACCTTTGTGGAAAAGAAAAAGTTTCTGCCACAAGCGGCTTTACTTGTAACAAAAATAAATAAATTAAAATATATGCGGGGAATTATATTAAATGTCACTTACATGTATTTATTCTAAAGATGCTTCAGATATTTGTAGGCATGAATATATAATGAGTCGAAGGTAATAGGCTTGAGATTGTCTGTGCAGGATTTCGACTCTTGTTGATAGAAGAGCATCGCCAAGTGCTGAAAACCATGTTGTGACCAAGATGGGCCCAGGATTGCACAAAGCCTAGATTCATGGAGGTCCCAGGGACATCTTGCTGTCCGGTTCTAAGCCGGCTTAAGCCTAAGCACTCCGGTGTAGACTTGAGAAGATATGTGATCCCCTCCTACACAGGTATCCGGGATCATTGCTTTTCCTGAGGCGAAAATAATTTCAATAATTTAAAGAAGATAAAAATTGGAACTTGGAATGTTACGACATTAAGAAATGACTATCGTATCGACATTTTGACTGACGAATTCAGACGATTTGAACTGGATTTATTAGGAGTTTCAGAAACTCATATCCCAGGGGTAGGAAGCATGAAATTAGGTGATATAGAATTTGTTTACTCCGGCAGGAAGGATGGGGTACATAGACAGGGAGTAGGGCTCATGATGAATAAGGAAGCTGCTAAGTCTTGTTTAGGCTGGGAAGGTATTAATAATAGAATACTAATTGCTGATTTTATGACTAGAAACTTCAGGGTATCAGTTATAGTAGTATACGCCCCTGTAGAACCGACTGACGTAGATACTAGTGACTCAGATGAATTTTACTTACAGTTACAGGAGCAAATAGACAAGGTCCCAGGTAGAAATATGATGTTATTACTGGGAGATTTTAACGCCCAGGTTGGTAGAAATAAGGATAGATGGTATCCTAGCTTAGGTAAATTTGGTGTAGGAAAAGAAAACAGTAATGGATACAGACTTTTGCAATTTTGTAGGTATACCAATCTAGTTATAACCAATACGGTTTTTGGTCATAAAATGGCTCATAAGCTAACATGGTATTCACGTGATGGTAAGACAGCAAACCTTATTGATTATGTTATAGTAAACCGAAGACTGGCAGGATCAATAAAAGATACTAGGGTATATAGGAGTGCTGTTATTGATGTTAAAAATAAAAATCACCATCTAGTAGTGTCAAGGGTTAATTTAAAGCTGAAATATCGGAAGGGTAATTACCTCCCGGGAAGTTATGATGTAAGTAGACTCCAGGATGAGAATTTGAGAGAAACTTTCCAGGAACAGTTGAATACTAAAATTGAGAGTTTAAAATTTGATAATGTGGAAGATGGTTGGAATAATTTTAGAAAAATTATTTCTGAAGTTGCTGAAGGTGTATTAGGGAAGAAAGCTGGAACTGCAGCTAAGAATATTAGTGAAAAAGCTTTATGTTTAATAGAAAGGAGAAAGGACTTGTACAAGTATTATCTGAGTGATAGATCGCATGCAAACAAAAGAAATGTAAAGAAAGTCGAGAAAGCATTGAAATTTGAACTAAGGAGGTGTGAAGTGGAGGCCATGGAAAAAATTGCCGAGGATTTAGAAGATGCAGCTAGACGGCATAATAGTAAAATATTGTACTGGTACGTTAACAAATTGAGAGATAGTAGTCAATCCGGACTTGTCCCAGTTAAAGATAGGAATGGGGTGGCAATTAGCGATAAGGAAAAAGCTAAAGCCAGATGGGCCGAACATTTTGAGAACTTGCTTAACCGAGATAGAGTTGCAGGAAAAAATATAGAGGAAAATGAAAAAGTTTGTGATACCTTGGATGTGAAGGAAGATTTGTATTGTGAGGAGGAATTAGCAACAGTACTAAAAGGATTAAAGAATAATAAGGCTCCAGGTGCTGATAGGGTGGTAAATGAGTTTCTTAAATATGGTGGCTCTGAGGTTAGAAATAAGTTATTGAAGATTATGAATATGATTTTTAAAAAGGGGTAGTACCTAACGATTTTAGGAAAACCTTAATTAAGCCACTTTATAAGAAAGGTGATAAAAGTGAGTGTGGTAATTATCGAGGCATTAGTCTGGTCTCTGTAGGTAGTAAATTGCTTAGTAATATGATACTTTTTAGACTGAGAGATGCCGTAGACAAAGTTTTAAGAGAAGAGCAGTGCGGTTTTAGAAAAGGTAGAGGATGTGTTGACCAAATTTTCACTCTTAGGCTAATAAATGAGAAGTGCCTAAGTTTTCAAACACCTTTGGTCCTCAGTTTTATAGATTATGAGCAAGCGTTCGATTCTGTTGATAGAGGAGCTTTAGTAAAGGTTTTATCCTTGTATGGTATACCAGACAAATACGTTAAAGTGATTAGTGCTATGTACGAGAATAACACTGCTGCGGTTAAGGTAGGAAATGAGGTTAGCAGCTGGTTTTGTATTAAATCAGGAGTTAAGCAGGGTTGTGTTCTATCCCCCTTTATATGGATTATTTTGATGGACTTTGTTTTAAGAAGCACAGGAAAGGCAATGGGAGACCACGGAATCAAATGGGGAGGAAAAAGTCTCCTGGACTTGGATTATGCTGATGATTTAAGCATCTTAGATGAAAGTGTGAGCAAAATGAATGAAGTTTTAGAGGTTTTGCGAGTTCAGGGTGCTAGTATTGGTTTGAAAATTAATGTTAGGAAGACTAAGTCACTAAGGCTAGGAATAAGTGAAGATGAAAAGGTGACGTTGGGTAATGAAAAGATTGATCAGGTGGGCAGCTTCACTTACCCTGGTAGTACTATTAGTAAAGATGGTGGGAGCAGTGAAGATGTTAAAAATAGAATAGCCAAGGCTCAGGGTGTTTTTTCACAGTTAAAAAAAGTCTGGAAGAATAGGAAGATAAGTCTGCAAACGAAGATTAGAATATTAGAAGCTACAGTGATGACAGTGGTCAAATATGGCTCTGAAGTATGGACGCTCCGAAAAGCGGATGAAGATTTGCTAGATGTTTTCCAGAGAAATTGCTTAAGGATTGTTCTGGGTACCCGGCTGACTGACCGTATTTCAAACAATAGGCTATACGAAAAATGTGGTTCAATACCGCTTTCTAGGTCTATAATGAAAGAAAGGTTGAGGTGGTTAGGGCATGTTTTGTGCGGATGAAGGATGATAGATTGCCGAAGATTGTTCTTTTCGGCCAACCATCTAGGGCTAAACGGAAAGCAGGTCGTCTCCGTCTGGGGTGGGAGGACGTCATAAAGAAAGATTTAAAGGAAATGGGAACTTCGTGGGCGGGTGTAAAAAGGGAGGCTTTGAATAGATTGGGGTGGAGGAGGAGCGTGCGTAGCTGTTTTGGCCTCAGGCGGCTTGGTGCTGCGATGAGTTGTTAGCAGTAGTAGTAGAATGCTTCAGATACCATGATAAAATGGCTCTACTTATAATAAAAATAAATATATTAAAATGTATGCGAAGAATTATCCTAAATATTAACTTTTAGCCATATTAAGTTCTAACTTTTTCCTGTCCAAATAATCCCTAAAATATCAAGTAATTTCTACAAGAGCCTTTGTGTACTGGAAAAAATTAAAGTGTTGCCCAGATATACCTTTAGTTGGTAAGCAATTCTAAACCTTTATTACACCTAAGATTTTAGCTATGAAACCCCTTTAACTACTTTGATCTTTTTAATACCCCTAAGCTTACTTCTTAATATTATATTAGAACATGCCTTACCTTTTTCCTTTCCTACTTTCAATATGGCTACTAAATAAATTTCATTTCGCCTTATACGTAACACCTAAGACTTTCGCCTTATACGTAACACCCAAAAATGTCAAGTAATTTCTGAATGTTCCTTTGTTCTGGGAACCATGCATTGACACATTTCAAATTCTCTTGAAACCATATTAAATGAGATATATTCTTTAAAAAATAATTTATCGCTTTCCCTAGGCGAAGCCTTAATCATTCCCCTCTGTATATATTACACTTAGAAACATCTTAAATCTATGCTAAAATTCTTGGAAAGGTGATCTGATGTCACCCCCCTTAGTATTCATTAGGCTTGGAAACAACTCTGATTGGCCTAGAAATGGATGTTGTCTTGTACCCGTTGTAATAGCACCCCTCCCTCTACTTAAACATGATCCCCTCTGTATATATTACACTTAGAAACATCTTAAATCTATGCTAAAATTCTTGGAAAGGTGATCTGATGTTAGCCCCGTTAGTATTCATTAGGCTTAGAAACAACTCTGATTGGCCTAGAAATGGATGTTGTCTTGTACCCGTTGTAATAGCACCCCTCCCTCTACTTAAACACGCATTCGTAATCTTTCTTCTGGCAAAAACCACAAAATTCCACATTTTTCCTTTAGGAGGTTAAAACCTCTACAGTAGGTTTCTCTAATACGCTGAATCTGGAGATGTGATTTTCATTAAGATTCTACTACTTTTAGGGGGTGTTTCACCCTTTTTCGAAAATAAAGTAAATATTCTCAGGCTCGTAACTTTTGACAGGTAAAATTAAACCTGATAAAATGTTTATATTTAAAATCAGCATAATAATTCAATTCTTTTGATGTATCTATTGGTATCAAAATTCCGTTTTTTTTAGTTTTCGTTACTATTGAGCCGGGTCGCTCCTTCGCTCCCTTCATGGAAATACTCTTCCCCCCTGAAAAATTCCTCCATTGAATGATCCCTCCACGTAACCCCTCCCCGATCCTCCACCAGAAAAAATCCGCCCTTAAAACGGCTGTATATTTCCCAATAACCAATACTGTAGATAGATAGATAGATAAGTGTATTAAAGTCAAAAATATGGCCATGAACACAAAAAGAGCACAAATATAATAAATTTGTATCGGCGATAATCATAAAAAGCACAAACATAATGAAATTGAATCAGCCATCATCAACAAACACTTATATTAAACGTACACTCAAAAACAAGTTTTATTTTACGACTGAAATCAGGGAACAGCAATCAAACAGTTTGTGGTAATGAACTGTAAGTAAGGAGTGACCTGGCTCAATAGTAACCGAACTCTAAAAAAACGGAGTTTTTAATACCAATAGATACATCAAAAGAATCAGAATTTAATGCTGATTTCAAATAAATAAATTTCATCACATTTTCTCTCACACATCAAAAAGTTACGCGCGTGAGAAAATTTGCCTGATCATAGGCAGCGCGCTAGCGCTGCCTAAGTAAAGAACGATGTGGGGACAATGTGTTTTTTTTTTTTTCCACACTCGGGCACTTTGTATCGAAGGAGTTGTCGTAGAAACTTCGAAAAGGGCTCATTCGATTGGAAATGGGAGTGGCTAGTGCCCTTTTCAATAGTCGAAAGTGATTGGAAGACAACTAGCCGCCCCCCACGCCCATCATTCCCCCAAACACATCCAATCAAAATTTTGTGATAGCCATTTTGTTCAGCGTAGTTGATTTCCAGATAGAAAATATGTTTTTGAGGAGGACACCCCCCACAGCCCTCAGGGTAAGGGTTTTAAGTTATGCCCTGGGGACATATAAGGTTTTTATAGAAAGCATAGTGGTAAAAATTTCAAAACAGGCTCATTTGATTGGAAATTCAAACGGCTAGTACCCTTTTTAATAGTCGAAAGTGATTAGAGGGCAACTAGCCCCCCCCCCCACACCCATCATTCCCCAAAATACATCAAATAAAAATTTTGAGATAGCCTTTTTGTTCAGCGTAGTTGATTTCCAGATAGAAAATATGTTTTTTAGGAGGACACTCCCCCACAATCCTCAGGGCAAGGGCTTTAAGTTATGCCCTGAGGGCATATAATGTTTTATAGAAGACGTTTTCGTAGAAACTTCAAAACAGGCTCATTCGATTGGAAATTCAAAGGGCTAGTACCCTTTTTAATAGTCGAAAGTGATTGGAGGGCAACTAGCCCCCACGCCCATCATTCCCCCAAATACCTCCAATCAAAGTTTTGAGATGGCCATTTTGTTCGGCGTAGTTTTTTCCAGATAGAAAATATGTTTTTGAGGAGTGCACTCCCCCACAACCCTCAGTTCAAGGGTTTTAAGTTATCCGCTGGGGGTATATAAGGTTGTTATAGAAAACGTTGTCGTAGAAACTTCAAAACAGGCTCATTCGATCGGAAATTCAAAGGGCTAGTGTCCTCTTTAATAGTTGAAAGTGATTGGAGGGCAACTAGCCCCCCGACCCACGCCCATCATTCTCCCAAACACATCCAATCAAAATTTTGAGATAGCAATTTTGTTCAGCGTAGTTATTTTCTGGATAGAAAATATGTTTTTGAGAAGGACACTCCCTCATAACCATCAGGGCAAGGGTTTTAAGTTATGGCCTGGGGGCATATAAGGTTTTTATCGAAGGTGTAGGCGTAGAAACTTCAAAACAGGCTCACTCGAAATACATCCAATCAAAATTTTGAGATATCCATTTTGTTCAAAGTAGTTTTAAGTTCTGGAAATTAGGTCTTTGAGCATGACAACCTCCTCACAGCCCTCAGGACAAGGGTTGTAAGTAATGGGCATATAAAGTTTTTATAGAACGCGTTGTCGTAGAAACTTTAAAAAGGGCTCATTTGATTAGAAATTGAAATGACTTGTGCCCTTTTAATAGTCGAAAGTAATTGGAAGGCAACTAACACCCCTTCCACGCCCACCATTTCCCCAAACACATCCAATCAAAATTTTGAGATATCCATTTTGTTCCACGCAGTAAAGTTCAGGAAATTATACCTTTGAGCAGGACACTCCCCCACAGTCTTCAGAGCAAGGGTTATAAGTTATCCCCTGGGGACATATAAGTTTTTATTGAAATCTTTGTCGTAGAAACTTGAAAAAGGGCTCTTTCGATTTGAAATTCAAAGGTCTAGTTCCCTTTTAATAGTCGAAAATGATTTGAGGGCAACTAGCCCCCCCCTCTCGCCCACCTTTTTCCCAAACACATCCAATCAAAATTTTTAGATAGCTAGTTTATTCAGTGTTTTTGGATTTCCAGATAGAAATTATGTTTTTGAGGAGGACACTCCCCCGCAGTCCTCAGGGCAAGGGTTGTAAGTTATGCCCTGGGGGCATATAAGGCTTTTACTGAACGCGTCGTCGTAGAAACTTCAAAAATAACTTATTCGATTGGAAATTGAAACGGCTGGTGCCCTTCGAATCTAATAGTCGAAAGTGATTGGAAGGCAGCAAACACCTCTTCCACGCCCACCATTTCCCCAAAAATATCCGATCAAAATTCTGGATAGCCATTTTGTTCCACGAAGTTTAAAGTTCAGGAAATTATACCTTTGATCAGGACACTCTCCCCATAGTCTTCAGGGCAAGGGTTATAAGTTATGCCCTGGGGGCATATAAGGTTTTTATTGAAATGGGCAACTAACCCCCCTCTCACGCCCACCATTTCCCCAAACACATCCAATCAAAATTTTGAGATATCCCTTTTGTTCAACGTAGTCGAAAGTTCTGGAAATTAGTCTTTTAGGATAAAAACCCCATCAGAGCTTTCAATGCAAGGGTGGTAATTTGTGCCCTGGGGGCATATAAGGTTTATACAGAAAGTCTTTGTAGAAATTTCAAAAGGGGCTCATTTGTTTGGAAATTGAAATTGCCCTTTTTTATAGTCGAAAGTGAGTGGAGAGTTATTAGCCCCCCTATCACGCCCTCCATTTCCCCAAACACATTCAATCAAAGCTTAAAGATAGCCATTTTGTTCAACGTAGTTGAAAGGTCTAGAAGTTATGTATTTAAGGATGACAAACCCCCGAGAGTCCCCAGGGCAAAGGTTTTAAGTTATGCCCAGGGGGCATATAAGGTTTTTAACGATAGAGTTGTCATAAAAACTTCAAAAAAGGCTCGTTCAATTGGAAATTGACAGGGATATTGCCCCTTTTAATAGTTGAAAAAGATTGGACGGTAACTAACCCCTCTCTCACGCCCACCATTCCCCCAAACACATCCAATCAAAATTTTCAGATAGCCATTTTATTCAACGTAGTAGAAACTTCTGGAAATTAGGTCTGTGAGGATGACAACCCCCCCCCCCCCCCCAACACAGCCCTCAGGGCGAGGATTGTAAGTTACTCCCTGGGGGCATATAAGGTTTTTATTGAAAGTTTTGTCGTAGAAACTTCAAAAGGGCTCATTTGATTGGAAATTGAAAGGGCTAGTGTCTTTTTTAATAGTTGAAAGTGATTGGAGAAAGACTAACGCCCCCTCTCACGTTCACCATTTTCCAAGACACATCCATTAAAAATTTTTAGATAGCTATTTTGTGTAACGTAGTTGAAAGTTCTGGAACTTAGGTCTTAGAGGATGACAACCAGCCCTTAGGGTAAGAGTTGTAATTTATGTCCTGGGGCTATATAAGGTGTTTATAGGAAGTGTTGTCGTAGAAACTCGAAAAAGGCTCATTCGATTGGAATTCGAAAGGCCTAGTGCCCCTTTTAATAGTCGAAAGTAATTGGAAGCCTTGACATTTTTATAGTAAGGATCGATGTGAGGAGGAGCCTATCAGGAGGTGTGAGGCGACACCACTGCTGCCATCTACAATTGTGTCTAACGCCAAGCCTACATAATTTATTCAAGGATTATCGATCGAGTCTAATGGGATCAAGGTCGATTTGTTTGTTGCTGTTCGTCTAGGTGTAATGACTTAGGGGGGAAGTTTGCACATGCGCATTAACGGGGGAGAGATGTATTGATCTAGGACTCGAGGGGGAAGTGGATTTTTGAGAACTTGATTTGCATAATCGGTGGGGGATGGTATTGATCCACGAGTCTAACGGAAAACAGGATCACGTGTTTCTTTCTAAGCCAATCAGGGAAGTTATGTAAGGTTTCCCATTACATCAGGATTCGCCCTTGAGATTTTGTATATAACGGACATGCGGTTAAATTATCATAAAGTTTTAAGACACAATGGAACAAGCATCAGATATTATTGACTTGGAAGCTTTGGCTACAGCGATTTATAATGTGAGTTCCGTTTAGTAAATTTTCTTAGTTTATTTCCAAATAAAATTAAAAATAGTCCCACTCCAGTAAATTCAAATTCATGGGGGATACCCCCCCCCCCCCACAATAAAAACTCCGCTATATGATGTTTATAGTCGATAGAAAGCGTAAAATATTTTTTTTACCATGTAAACCTCCCCCTCTGTTTACGACTTTAATTCTTCCAATGGAAATACTTTCTGTCAATCCCTTAGCTATTAAGCCCGATAACTTGACTTGGAGATTTCCCCGCAAAGATTTAAATAGCTGATAATTACTGACACCCTTTAAAGTACATCCTGCTTTGCTAAATATACAAGAATTTGGGTAGCGAAAGCTTCCGCTGAAAAGGATAGTTTTTCCCATCGAATTAAAAACAGTTTCGCGCAGAAAGAGAGATTATTGTTAATTAAACTTGTAAGGCTACAGGCTTAGCGAAATTCTATGTTGTATTGGAGAGGGAAACGAGTTATTTCCAAAATTAAGTTCTAACAATATTTTTAGGACATTATGTAAAAGGAGGGAGGCGGGGGATGGAAGGGGCAATGCCTCAATTCTAACACCTTCGTTGTAAGGTGAAAACAAAACTGTTTCTTCGTGTAAAAAATAAGGGGGGCGGGCTTAAGAAGAAGATACATAGCTTTATTATGCGTAAATTGAATAGCATTTTTACCTATGATCGCAAATTTTAGGCCTATAGGCTATGTGTTAACGAGCTTTTTTTTATCTTATTTAAAGCCTATAGACTGGAACATTTAAATTTTTTTCTAAATGGTAAAAATAGAAACATTGATTTCTATCCTAAGGCTACAGACTACTGATCAGTCAAGATTTATTTTTTTACAAGTTGTATAATAAAAACGTATGATTTCTGAGCCTAGTATATTTCTCGTAAATTTTTACTTTTTGATTTGCTGAAAAGGGGGAGAGACTTCTTTGCGATAAATGCTTTCTAGACAAAATTCTGGTTATGGGGCGGGGGGGTACTAATTTTTCTTCTGCAAAACGAAGAATCGTTTTTCCATACTAAATATTTTTCTTCTTTTAAGGACAATTATGAGCATTGCTCCCCTTATGAAAAGAGGGCTAGGGGCACCGACCCAACCTACGTGCAGCGTTTGGAGATAGCTGGCACATCCAGGAGCGTTCTATACCAGTCCCCTGTCCCTTTTCAAATCACTGCGCCCTCTATGAAATCTCTCCCTTGGACATTCAAGGCTGCAGTAGAAGTGCCAAGGGGACATCGACTAGCCCTAGAATGGGATGAATATACCCGTAATCTATTAAATGACATTGAGAATAAGAAGGAGATCCCTAATATCACCAAGGAAATTAAAGACGTCGTGTTATAGATTTCAGAAATAAAGTTTCATATATTTATTATTTTCTTAGGCTTAAGGGTCGAGGTTTGAGAATTTTAAGAGACTATTTTCCCTATTTTAATATATTTATTCAGATGACTACTGACTCAATATGGGTACAACCTGATAACCAAATTCAATATTTGTTATCTACCAGAAACATCACAGGAAATGGACGCCGTCTCTCCTACTGGTAAAGGTTAGGTTAGATCGTTTTTCAGACTGAACAATGTAAATGGGGGAAAAACATGAAATGGGTTATAAAAGAATAAAATAAAAAAAACAATAACATGCGCAATTTAAGGGAAAACGAGAGGAGAGGAATCCAGGGGAGGAGAGAGTGTCTTTGAGGGACGGAGAGCAGTTTTTGGTCAACAGCTCAACATTAACTTTTTTCCGCTGGATCGTTTTCAGACTGAACAATGCAAATGATGAAAAAAATGAAATGGGTTATAATTGAATAGAATAAAAAACAATAACTCGCACAATTTAAGGGAAAATGAGAGAAGAAGACTCCAGGGGAGGAGGGGGTGTCTTTAAGGGACGAAGGGCAGTTTTTTGGTCAACAACTCAACATTAACTTTTTTTCCGCTGTTATATTTATAATTTATTTTTCGTTGCGCAAAGCAGTAGTTTTCATGTGTAGATTTAATGTTACCCAACCTCCTTAAGTGAAAATGATTTATTCTAAGAAAGTGAGCTGTATTTGTTAGAGTTTCAGAAACATTACATATTTAAAAGCAAGACACAGGATTAAATGCGTCTTGCTTTTACAGCAACACGCATGTAAAAGTAAGACACAGGATGATCTTTTGAAGTATAAACTTTATAAAAATGTGCTTACTTCTTCAGTACGTGCAGCCAAAAAGCTATATTTTTCGCGTCAAATTGATGAGTGTAAGGGGAATTTGCGAAAGGTTTGGACTGTAGTTAATGAAGCTCTTTCCCGCAAGAAACTCAAACAGTCCCCCCCTTGTCGCTACAGGAAAGCTGATGGATCTTTTGTGGACAAAAATTCTTCAGCAAGCACCTTCAATTCGTATTTCACCTCACTTCCTTCAGTTCCTAATCCACCCTACAGCAGAGTAAGTAGTTTTCCCTTAGCAGAAAAGTCATTTTTCCTTTTTCCATGAAGTGATACCGAAATTTCTAACATT
The DNA here is from genome assembly GCA_027921565.1 of Artemia sinica. Classification (NCBI taxonomy): domain Eukaryota; kingdom Metazoa; phylum Arthropoda; class Branchiopoda; order Anostraca; family Artemiidae; genus Artemia; species Artemia sinica. The sequence goes on along the minus strand of CM051266.1, from coordinate 24,648,222 downwards.
ATTTCTCAGCTTTCAAGTAGCCGTTCAGTTGATGGTTTTGGTTTGAGCTGTAATGTTCTTAAAAAAATTGGTCAGTTTGTTTCTAACCCCATCTCACACATAAATAACCTCTCTCTTTCTTCTGGTGTTTTTCTTCATTTATTTAAGGTTGCTAATGTTGTACCTTTGTTTAAAAAAGGTGATTCATCTCTAATTTCAAACTATAGACCTATTTCTCTCCTTCCTGTAATTTCTAAGGTTGTTGAAAAAGTAGTGTATTGTAGACTCTCTTCATTTGTATTTAGTACTAATACGACTGCAGGTAATTCTCTCATAACTAACCATCAGTATGGCTTTCGTCCCAGTTTTTTCCACCTTGCATGCACTTTCAGATGCAACAGAGTTTTTGCGTGTTAACCTTGACAAGGGCTTGTGTGTTTTGGGTCTATTTCTTGACTTTTCAAAGGCATTTGATATGGTCATTAACTCTGTTCTTTTGTCTAAATTATCTTCATTTGGAGTGCACGGAGTCCCAATTGAATGGTTTAGGTCTTACCTCTCAGGGAGATCTTAGTATGTTTCGGTTAATGGTACTTCTTCCTCTTCCTTGCCTATTGTGAAGGGTGTCCCACAGGGCTCTGTGCTTGGACCACTTTTGTTTTTAATTTATATTAATGATCTTGTTGATGGTCTTCATCCCCTTGTGCACCCTATTCTTTTTGCTGATGACAGTAACTTTTTCATTGCTGCAGTGGACCTGTCATCTGCCACTTCCCTAGCTCAAGGTCTTCTTGATAAAGTAAAAGATTGGTAATGGTCAAATGGTATGACTCTCAACAGCCAAAAAAGTGCCGTTGTACACTTTAGAACCCCTTATCGTATGAGAGACGCAAGGGAACCAACCATCCTGACTTATGGGAATGATATTATACCGCAAGCTACTATAGTGAAATTTCTTGGTGTGTATCTTGACTGTTTTCTTTCTTTTAAACCCCATATAACTCATACCCGTTCCCTTGTCCCCGCCAATCTTCAATGTTATACAGGGTTAACTCATTTCTTCCCCCAGATGTTAGGCTTTCTCTTTATTATGCTTTTATTTTTCCTTACCTTTCTTATTGCTGTTCTGTCTGGGGTAGTACTAATAAATCTCTTCTCTGCTCACTTCAAAGAGCCCAAAATAGGGCAGTGAAGGCTATTTTTCTTCTACCTCGTTTTTACCCTTCCTCTGATCTTTATAATGATACTGGAATAGCTCCGCTGGATCGTATTGTGGGTAAAAGTTACCTTTATTTAGCACATTCTGCTTTTCTAGGTACACTTCCACCATCTCTGCAGCTGTTTTTCTATCTGTCAGGCTCAGGTAGGTACTCTTCTTTTTTACGTAGCTCTTATCGCAGGTTCATTTTACCTAAGCGATCATCGACAGCAGGTCAGAGGTCTCCTGTTTATCAATCTATTTTACTATGGAACTCCATCCCCCCTGATGTCCCTCTATCTCTTTCTGCAAAGGCAGTTTCTCACTGGGTATTTCCAGTATAGTATTTCCCCCTTTTTTTTTTTTTTTTTTTTTTTTTTTTTTTTTTTTTTTTTTTTTTTTTTTGGTATTCCATCCAAATTTATATGTCTTTTTTTTCATTCAATATATTTCTCTGTTTTTTTTTTCTTTTTTTTTTATATTGAATCCTAATTTCCAATCTCTTCTTCGTTTATATATGTTTTTTCAGTTATTTGTGAAGTTTCCTGTTAATTCTCCTATTTTCATAAACGTCTCTTATCCATTTTTTTTTTTTTTTTTTTTTTATAATAGTGTCTTATTTATTTTGTTGGCCCTTTACAAGCTGAGCTTCTTGGGCGTGTATAAACTTTAAGGTTGTAATTGTTTTGTTTTTAGTATTAATAAATTGATTGATTATTTAATTTAAGCCCCGTTTTTCAGCTATAATAATGTTTGGTGTGATTGACACAGAATATATTGGTCTGAAATATTCCTCAACTGGCATTATTTTCGAAGCAGCTTTCTTAACCTAGACGATCAATGGTGTGAAATACATAGCTATAAAAAGGAACGTCAGATACAATATGTATACGTACGAGAAAAATAGATGGAGTCCAGCACTAAATTTTATAAATCGAAAGGGTTTTTACGTTAAAAACATAAGACCACGTAATGAAAATGGCTATGAAATAAAACATGTACAAGAGGAAATTCAGGAAATATGCAGTTTTTCGGTGTGCAAGCTGTATATGTTAAGGGAAACGTGCCAACTAATAAACTCTTACTAGAAAAATGTGATAAAGACATAGCATTATTCAATTTAGAAGACTTCAAATGTGAGAAATACCTGCATTCAGTACATGACCCGGAAGATGAAGTTAGATATTTTGCTCAATGGGCACCGGAAAAGATACCTGACATGGAAAAATGCATCAGATGTCCAAAGACCAAAACTCTTGCTCTTCCTCATATCAAATGGATTAAGCTATTTTTTAAATATGTCATTATGTATTTTTTCAAATGTTTTTTAATATGTTTAAGCAATAAATATCTTAAGCCTCAGCCGTCTTTATTCTTTAGAATAGTTCATCACCATGAAAATTATACTTTCAGATTCAACATGCCAGGGAACACACTTTCAAGTTCAGCATGTTGGAGAACCCCAAATAGTCACCCCTAAAAAGGTGAGTTAACCCTAAAAGGTTAAAGAATTTTTCTGAAATCACACTTTCAGATTCGGCATGTCAGGGAACACACTTTCAGGTTCAGCATGTTGGAGACAAGGTGATTTAAAAAAAACTTTTTCCACAAAATAAGTTTTTCAAAGAAAAGTAAAGAACTCCATTAAACAAAAAATGAGCAAAAATAAAATAAGATAATCTACCAAGCGTGAAACTACCACAAATCAGCATCGATAAATAAATGAAACCCAAAATGAGCAGAAATTACAATAAATAACCGAGTCAAAACTCAAAACGAGCAGAAATTAACATGAGTTGGGCTCAAAGCCCCTATGCCTTCCCAAGGCCAGAACATAATTTGCACTTTACTGAAAAAAAATACAAATGAACTGTGCATTGTCAGTTTAATATTCATTTACTGATATTTAGTAATCAAAATCTTAATATTATTTGATTTATTAAAGTTATAAAAGTAAAAACATTTATATTTTTTTCAGTAAAGTGCAAATTATGGTCTGGCCTTGGAAAGGCATAGGGGTTTTAAGCCCAACTTATGTGCATTTCTGCTCGTTTTGAGTTTGACTCGGTTTTTATTGTAATTTCTGCTCGTTTTGGGTTTCATTTATTTATCGATGCTGATTTTTGGTAGTTTCACGCTTGGTAGATTATTTTATTTTATTTTTGCTCATTTTTCGTTTAATGGAGTTCTTTACTTTTCTTTGAAAAACTTATTTTGTGGAAAAAGTATTTTTAAATAATTTTCAAAAAAAGGGAGAAACATCCCCTACAAGTTATAGAAACTGAATGAAAATCACACCATCAGATTCAGCGTATCAGAGAACCCTAGTGAAGAGGTTTCAAGCTTCTATCTGCAAAAATGTGGAATTTTGTATCCTTTTCCAGAAGAAAGATCACGGATGTGAGTTTATTTGTTTTTTTTTTCAGGGGTGATCGTATCAACCCAGTGGTCCTAGAATATCGTGGGAGGGCTCATTTGAAGGGAAATTTAACCTTCTAGTGCCATTTTAAAGTGACCAAAAAAATAGACCGCAACTAGGCCCCCTCCGATGCTCATTTTTTTCCCAAAGTCATCCAATCAAAATTTTGAGATAGCCATTTTGTTCAGCATGGTCGAAAATATGATAACTATGTCTTTTAGGATGACTTAATCTCCTGAAGTTCTCGGGGGGAGCGCTGAAAGTTATGAACTATACCCAATGTTTACATATATAATTGGTTATTGGGAAGTATACAAAGTTTTCAGGGAGATTTCTTTTTGTAGTGTGGGGGGGGGGGGTCAGGGATTATATGGGAGAGTCTTTCCATGGAGGAAGTTTTCATGGGGAAAGAGACATTGCTATGAAGGGGGTGCCGGATTTCCAGCATTATTTAAAAAAAAAAATGATCAGAAATTAAATAGAAAACAAGTTTTCAACTGAAAGTAAGGAGCAACACCAAAACTTAAAACGAACAGAAATTATTACGCATATGATTGGGTTCTCACCCTAGTCAATAGATCGCCCTTTAAGCCAAAGATTATTTAGTACTTTCATAAGAGCTTTTTATTCTAATTAACGGTCTTTGTGATTAAGGGGTCATTTTTAAAGAATTGGAACAAAATTTGAACTTTAGCGTAAAGAGCGAGGTATTGACTAGGGGGTGAACACCCTAATATACGTATTAAAAATATATGAATATGAAATTTCGTTACGTAAGTTAATTCGTAAGTTACGTATATTTATTACAAATAAAAACGTTCGTAAATAAAATTAAACAACTTTCGAGAAAGCCATTTAACCAAATAAAAGTAAAATAATATGTAAATTTTGTTTTAATTATTCATGTACGGTGAGCCAATATCAAAAACCTGCATTAATTCAAAAACGTTCAAAAATTAAATAAAAAAACAAGTTTTTTTTAACTGAAAGTTAGGAGCAACATTAAAACTTAAAACGAACAGAAATTATCCCCTATATGAAAGGGGCTTTCCCCTCCTCAACGCCAAGCTCTTTACGCTAAAGTTAGACTCTTTCTCATAACGCTATTTTCTAAACAATAAAAAAATTTTGCGTTAAGAGCGAGACGTTGAAGAGGGGACAGACCTTTTCATATACGGAATAATTTCTGTTCGTTTTAAGTTTTAATGTTGCTCCTTACTTTCAGTTAAAAAAAAACTTGTGTTTTTTTATTTAATAAAGCTTAAGACTAATAGACATTAATCCATATATGCGTGGGAGAGAGGGGCTGCCCCTTCGTTGGCCCTCTCTCTTTGCACTAAAATTTGACTTTTTGTCATAATTCTTTAATAAAGACTGCTCAAACGCAAGAGCCGTTGAATTTTAAAAATGTTTGGCAAGAACATTAAGACAGCCCCTTCGATTTTTCTTACTATCGGTTGAAAAAATTGCGTTTTAAAAAATTTAATTTGAGCTCGACACTTTAGTAACAAAAGAGAATTGCAATGCAATCTCTGGTTCAATACTCTTTGGAAAATATTAATCACTACAAATTTTCTTTATAAAAGAACAATAAGTAAGAATTATATTTGAAATGACGTCTCTCCTTGGTTTGTAATTGCACCAACTTATGAAATAACTTGGAATTAGACCCCCCATTTTAAAGTTCTTCATTTTATTTTCTTAAATCTGATATAAATTGAAAATAAGTTGAAGCTTAACTCGTTTATTTAACAAAATTTCCACTCGTTTTATTTAACGAAATTTCGAACTACTATTTAAGACACCCGGAAGTATCAACTCATTCTTTCCAAATATCCCTTCCCTTATCGTAGAGAGCTCCTGGAAACGGTTTGAAACATCTTCAGCTTGAAATCTCTACAGTAGGGTTCTCAAATGCGCTGAATCTGATGATGCGATTTTCATTAAGATTCTATGACTTTAGGGGGTGTTTTCCCCTTTTTCGAAAATGAAGCAAATTTTCTCAGGCTCGTAACTTTTGATTGGTAAGATTAGTAGAAAGGCCTCAGGAGGTCCGAACGGGGCACCATATATGGGCATGTTTTATGGTTTTCTCACTGAGAATAAAAAAACAGAATTTTTCTCACTTTAAAAAACAGGAATTTTCTCACTTTTATGGATGTTTCTTGGACGGTTATGAGTGTTGGTCAATTTATTTGATGTTTTTCATGGATGTCAACATCAATTTATGTCTGTTTTATGGTTTATGTCAGTGAGAATGGAAAAAACAGGAATTTTCTCACTTTGATGGATGTTTTCTGGATTATTGAGTCTAACGGGGACCGGAGTCAATGACACCTCTTACGAATGTTATGATCCATGAATTAGGAAACATGCTCACGTGTTTCCTTCTCAGCCAATCAGCGAGTCGGTTTACATATTAGCGGCGGAGAGGAATATGAGGAAAGGATTTTGCTATAGTTTTATTAGTCTGTGAATAGAATTCAAAGGAGTTAGAAGAACAGTTTTGTCTTTACTCATTTGGATATATATTTGTGATGGCGATGAGTGGAATGTTTACCCTATTAGAAGTTGACAGTGGAGTTGATGGTAATAATACAAGAGCACCAAACATTGCGGTGGAAATCACGAGAGCATCACGGCTTTGTCTGGAATGGGATGAAGTATATGCAAGATATGTGATATCCTTGAGCAAATTTAAAATGGAAGATCTTTTTGTTTCGCTGCTAAAGTTGATATAGCACATGTGAATAGACTTCAATTTGCTTTAAGTGCATTGGTGAAACATATCGAAGACAATAAACCCTATCGCTAATTGTACATGCTTAGTATTATTGTTGTTATAATTATTCAATAGAATTGTTTCGAAATCGAAAATGTTACCTTTCCTTTCTGGTTAGGTTAGGTTAGGGCTAACGAATCAGGGTCAGTCTAGAGTCAGCAGTCAGAGTGAAAGGATTGAAAAATGAATAAATTTGAGAAAGAGAGAATTAGATCAAATCTAGTGTTTATGGAAAAACATTTGATTTTGGATGACGATTTTCTCGAGTTATCTCTTCAACGTAGGATACTCTCACGTCAGGGAACACTTGACAATATAATGAGGAGTGATTCTCCCCCATTGGACTATTGTATGAAACTTTTAAAATGTGAATCAAGTGCTTATAGTCAATTTATTGATATATTAATTGGAACAAAGCAGAATCATATTGTGGATATACTTTTGAAAACATTGCCAATGGATTCAATGTAGATGGCTCCTCATTCGAAAGAGTTAACGTCACAGAGGTACTCGTCTCCCCATTCCCCTCACTGAATTTATCGAGCGAGGACGATCAGTTTCGTTTTAGCTGTGAGAGAGTTGACATCGGAAACCAAAAAAATGTTCTATACATGTCCATTGTGCATGTACACTCTTGGCAGTTGGACTCAATGTGAGAATTGTACAATTATTGATGACTATAGTGAAAAGTGCAAATTATGTAATCCTTGTAAATTACATAGAGGCTATGCAGTCCAAATTAAAGGATGTAATTCATTTCTTGAAGAGATTTGTGACTCTCACCCTAGAGGGCACCTGTGCTCCAATTGTCACTATGATAAATGTGATCAGTGGGAGAATACTTACCCCGCTATGATTGGAAAGAATCCTAAACGTGATTTTAGTTTATTTCTACGAGATTGGTATCGTCGTGGATTTAAATTATTCTGGGAAGAGGAATCTGGTCTACGATTCAACTGTTGGGGTAACAAGACAATTTGGTTTCTACGTCATCGTTGTGACGACACTGCCTACTATGACTATAAACCAAGTGATTTTTATTTGGCAGTTACCGAATGTGATTCACCATTTGAAAACACTGTATGTGATATTGCTTCAAATAGACAGATTGAAACTCGTGAATTTCATAATATGAATGCAAATAGTATCATTGACTATACAAAGAGATATGAGAAGAGTGAAGTTACATTGTACTGTAGAAAAATGTGACCCTGACTTTGCAGTCAATCAAGATCAATATACAGTGAATCCAAATGATTTACCGGCATTAGTGGTTCACGACAGTTGCCTCTACATCGAAGAAGAAGAAGAAATCTAAAGTGTAGATTTAAAGACATTGTTGTATATATATATGCATTTTATTAATAAACAAATTCACAAACATTTTTTAAAGCACTTTACTCTTAGGGCACTGAAATCAATACTGTACAGGTCTGAGAGGATATTTTCCACTAGAAAGTCGTTCAGACGTGGATTGTCACTATAAATGTGGAGAATCTGCTTGTAAGTATAGCCGCGACATCGGAACACAAAATATAGTAGTGCATGGAAGCCACAGCTTTTAGTCGTTAGATCCTGCACCTTCCTCCGATTTTGAATAATAGTTTTCCCACTGCTCTCAATATAGTTGCTGATGTGAGGTGTGTAAAATGTATAGGGTAGACCAAGAGGATAAAAAAATTCAATCGTCTTCATTGTTTGAAAGATGCACAGCCAATGACCCGTCAGCACAGTCGACGGACTGCTATTAACAATAATCAAGGTATTGTTGACACTTTGAATTTTTCCAAGAAAATCCGAGGGTAGACAATAGGATTTGTACTGGGACATGTAGGGGTCCATATTAAATACATTGATTATTTGACTGGTGTTCATGGTGCCAAGTCTAGTAGAACACTGCCTTCGGGAGTGATTTCCCAATAGGTTTCATATTGATTTAGTGAGATTAGTGCAATACTCTCAGCCAATGGGCGGGAAATGTACACTCTAAACGCACACTCCCCGTACGTACTATACTCATATCCTGTGTGCCAGACAAATCCAGTACAATGATACCATGTGTTTTAGCAAACATATTTTCGGTTATACCATTTTCAAATAGTTGCGAATCATGATCTAGGGTTTGCATGGTCAACTCATACAATGTTCTATAGGATTTATCAAAAGATAGATTGTAGAGTGGAATACCGTTTACTTTGCACACAAGAGATGAAAGTCCAAACATCTCGAATTTATGTAGGCATTCAGTCCACGATCCTATAGCACTAGCGCTTTTTACAAATGCCAAAGCGAGTTTTGATGGAATTTCACCATTGATAAAGGATGAATCGGTGAAGGTGCGTGAGCCCATGGCAATATGACGTTGATTGGTGATTGTATGAGGAACAAGTAGTTTAATATTATTTCCATTGGCTCTCAGTTTTTCCACTTCCAAAGCAACAGAACTCCTGACCTGTTGTTTCCGTAAATGAAGCATTGCCGAGGTGAGGGAGAGACTTACATCAGGATTGGCAGCAAGTTCTTTTCTCAATATGAAATTGGAGGGTGCAAGTGTCAGTTTTATATCCACTTTAACATTGGGCGGCAGACATTTGGGTATATTAAATATTTCATGATGTATTTTTCCAACTAGATGTAATTCACTAGTTGTAGCATTTTTAAGTGCATCTGTACTATCAGTATTAGTAATATATTCATATCCATTGGAGGTGCCTCTCAATTCCTTGTATGACTTGTGGTGTCATCAGCATGAATTGCATATAGCTTGTATAATTTGAGAGATTGTTGCTTGTGCTCACCAGCGTGCCATTGATGTAGACACTAATTTGACGAAATAAATTATGTAATATACAATTTTCATAGGATATTCCATCGGCCCGAATTGGCATTGTATTATCGGATTTCCGGACTTTCATTTGTAAATCTATAAATTTTGAAGACATGTCCATAAAGTAGTCTTCATTGGAATAAATTTGAAAGTGGATATTATGGGAGAGGGGTTGTTGTGGATAAAATTGTCCATAGTATCCATGCTTGACACTCACATCAACATTTTCTGCATTGAATAGATTCAACGAGGCGGTGATTGAAGGTTGAGAATCTTTATGCGGTAGGTAGGACATCTTAAGAGAAGAAATCTAGTTTTGATCTAACAATTTTCTTCCTGGGGCTTCTTCTTCTGTTGCAGTACGTGTCGGCTTTTTCCTTCTTTTCTTTGACAAGAGGGATGATGTCTTTCGTTTCCGACCTGAGTGGAGACTGATGAGTGATGCATTGTTTTTCGACCTTTTTTAGCCTTTACCATTTTGTTTAATCTCTCGCCAAGGGTTCGCGCACTGGACCTAAGATTTTCCGTAGCACTTTTTTTAAAATCCTTGCCAGAGCCCCAATCGTATAGTGTAGAGGATGCAAAATTTGTCGCAGCCGGTACAAGATATTTTCTAGCCAGTGGTAGTGAAGAGCGAAACAGCTTAGCAAACCAACTGCCAAGACCGTAGCCAGACGTTGACGAGCGACCTTTTTAATAGTCCATTCCATTGCCCTGTTGTCTTGGCCCAAGAGTATTAACATAGCAGTCAATATCAGGACAAGTGAATACCACTTTTTATTAGACATCTTGTTGTTGAACGATGGGACGAAAATGGCATGTAATCACAGCCAAACCTTTTGAAATTGCTATGGGATCACCCAATTCAGTTCTTAGTGTTAACTGACAGAGTTCCAAATAGGAAGTTTTTACGGGAATATACTGAAGATGCTTTATATTGTAGTGGTGAATATGCTCTTGATTGGTTTTTTCGTTCAAGAACTCGTAGGAGGGGAACATTTGAATCACCAACCCGAGATGTTTCCACAAATGAAGCGTAGAGAAATATACAAGTGTCTGTGGAGAAGGCAGGCAGGTAGTCAGCAAAAATGAAATTAGTGTTTCCGGCACTTTTACCATTGATTATATTGAGCTTAAAGCCAAGAACATCCTTTAGGTTATCATTGAGAATAACCTTTTCACTGGCAATAGGTGTGAACTAATGTAGATCTTACCCTCCTCCTTTGAATAGTTGAAATGAAAAGCTCCTTTTTTACGAGCGGAAATTACTTTATTAATAGAACGACATAAATCATTCATACAGGTGAGTTCCTCGTAGGGTAATTCAATATATGGATAATACATCCAATTGATTTTTTGAATTTGTTCTTGATCACTTGAGGATGGTGGCAGCCAATCATAGGGTCTAATTTTTATTTCATATTTACGATTCTTTCTCAGGATGTCGTATGTATTTTTGAGAATACAGTCGACAAGAGCTACTTCATACTTTCCGTCGAATTTGATGGTGGGGGAGAGTTTTGTCCAAAAATCACTTGTTCTATTCAAGTCATTGTATAGAGGATCAGAAACATTGGACATGAAAGTCACATAGAAATCATTGGGCATTGTTAATATCTTCAGCACTGACCCAAGAATCAAAATCTGAGTTGTATCCTAGCCAGCGAACAAGCAACTGTCTCTTGCCCCTACGAGTACGACTCTTTAATATCTTTTCAATTTGATACATTTCACTAGTGTTTCTAACTTTTTACAGTTCATATTCATAAAAACCACCGAGAGTCTCATCATCTTTGGTGTCTTGCAGTCGATATGTCGTGGGCTCGGTGTCCAGGATTTTGGACACTTTAAAAAGTTCGGTGCTCCATAAATAATTCCCCTTTTCAAAAATATTGGTGGTTCTATTTATTCGAACAGTATCACCAACATTGAATTTCTTCTTCACATTTTTTTTCTTTTTCACCATTGGAATATTGCTTTAGAAAAGCATCAAATGTATTTTCATTGCAGTGAACATCCCGAGGGCTTGAGTTGGACAGAGATCGATGAGGTCGATGGTTGTATATCTGCATGATTTTGTCTAAATCATGAATAAAAGCCGGTGTATTTTTCAGGGTACAATATACTTGAAATTAATAGACGAATCGTTCTTATTTATCGTTCAGCCAATGCAGCCTTTATCGGGCTGTGACTATGATAAAGTCTTGTATTATATTTCAAAAGAACCTTTTGCACATGGGGATTAACAAATTCACTGCCACGATCCGATTGAATTTTTCTATACGAATCCTGTTCAAGAATACTTTCAATGGCCCGAGCAACTTCAACACCTCTCTTTGATCGTAATGGATGGCATAGGCATAGCGACTAAAGACACTGATTGCCACCAGAATATATTTGTAGGGTGCATTGTGACGCTGTTGAACTGCGTCTAAAGTTAAAAGATCCGTTTGCATTATATGCAGAGGGAAAAAGGCTTTAGTTTGTCGATATTGTTGCCGCGAAGCCTGTGATTCCGATGCAGTGTGTAACTCGATTCATTGTCTAGATACTCTTTTGCTTTTTTAAATGTGGTGCCGGAGACAACTTTAGAAAGCGTTTTGGGAGAACTTAAACTTCCCGCTTCACCAATATTTTCATAGACACCTTTCAGAACTTCATCCATTTTGAACGCAAACACGTAGTGTAATGTCCACTCCCCTTTTGCACACTGGAGGGTGAATCAATTCGTCTTTGCTTTTGACTAGCAGCCACAGGTGTTGTAAAATCATTGCTGCTGCTGCTAGTATTTTCAAATATTGAATCTTCTTCTTCTTTTTTTAAATGGTGGTGTTGGTGTTGTTGGAGGACTATATTCTCTTAGTTTCTTTAGTATTTGCTTATTGCCAATAATACTTTTGGGGAAGTTTGATACACTTAGAAAGGTGTATAGATTATTGTCAAAGGATAAAAGTCCTTTACGATTCGTCACCATATCACAAATTAAATCAACTAGATTATAACTTTTTCCCTGAATTATAATTCGTTTTTCCCTGTGCTGTCGACTTGAACTTGTTCACCATTTTCCAACATGAGATATGATAATACTCTTTTACTCTGTTCATGATAGGTCAGTGGCAATAGGTTTCCAATTTTCGATACAATTGAATTCAATTCCTTCTCCTTTGATGCTGCTGCAGAATCTTGAGGAGATGTCTCCTGTTTAGAGGGATCGGCGACAGCGGCGGGTCTCTCACGATAAGGTTTATGTTTGTCCACACGTCGCAATGCATGTTGAAGTAAAAGCAGTTTTTTGTCATCGGCAATATTCTCATCATTAATGAATTTGCTTAGATTGTCTTCAAAATGTTCGACGGGCGAGAGGACAAGTTCAAATGGTGTCAATTTATATGGTTTAGCCATTCTCTAGAGAAAACTGTTTACAAGTCCTGCAATTATTGGCAGTAAAAGTGTGAAAAAGCTACCGCCTGCTTGAAGGAGCCGTTTTCTTTTAAAAAATTTTCCCTTGTTTTTACAAGCCAAGGCGCGTACAGTGGAACGATGTTGCTTTGTCTGTTGTCTAACACCTTCTGGCAGTTGAACATTGCCCCTCAGTTTAATTTAAACTAAGTTCAGATATTAGATTAATGAAATCATTGTCAACACCATTTTTGAGTATGGCCTTCCTAAGCAAGGGTTTTGAAGTGCTTAAAACGGAAAATAAATGCCGTTGTTCGTGTAGTTTCTTCAGTGTCATAACGCCAACTAATAGTCTTTTCTACTGTTCACCGGAAAATATACTGTAATTTCATTGTCGAAAATGTCGGTGACTACACGTAGATCCTCGGGCGTGCTCTGATTAAGATCCAGCAAAATGTAACCGTAGGTTTATTAGTCGCCTGAGTGTACGCTGACAACAGAAATTTTGGGGCACCGGGGTATATCTGTTTATTGAGAGTTATGAGTGAGCTAGAATCACGAACAAACTCGATAGATAATATAGATAGTGCAATTCAAAGCAAGGGTTCACATACATTTGCTCTGATGAAACAGATCGTGTAGAACTAGGGTTATGGAAATGTGTTCATGATGGGAGCGAACGGTGAACAGTTGTAGCATTTCCTGTGAGAACTGTTCAATGGTTTCGGCCAAATCATCAATAATCAGCCATGAGTTCGATTCAATACTATTGAAAACATCAAGTCCCGTATGAATTGTATTGGTATGGTTGTGGCAATAGCTTTTATTTGATCATAGGACTCCTGCCAAATACTATAGCAATAGTAGATTTTCTTCGGTTTTTCAAAAAACATTTTATCGAAATTTTGAATTATTTTAGCTAAAAGTGTTGTTTTCCCCGACATTGAGGGACCACACAGAAACGATCTGAAGGGTGTTTTAAATTGATACATGCTGCTGCTGCTGTTGACAACAGTTGGACTACAACTAACTGTAAATCATACGTGTCCAATGAATAAGTAGTAGTAGCAATAATTTTCCCATAGATATATCTAGTACGTTAACAAGAACAATAAAAAAACAAATATTTCATGGCAGCATTTATTTCGGCAACATGAAAACAAATATTGTTCAACATGAACCTGACAATGATAAAAATGGCACTTTATGTACAACAAAAAATAAAAACACTTTTTTTTTTTTTGTCCATCAACAGCAATAACACTTTTTGTACAACACTTATTGTCTTAAAAAAACACTTTTCTGTACAACAACAACACTTTATGTACATTAGCAAACTTTCTATACAACAAAAAAACACTTGAAAAAAAAACACTTGGAACATGAACTAGCACAGTTGAACATTATGAATTTAAAAGCGAGGGAACCCCCCCCCCCACCCCTCCCGTGTGTTTTTGTTGTATAGAAAAGTTTGCTACTGTACATAAAGTGTTGTTGTTGTACAGAAAAGTGTTTTTTAAGACAATACGTGTTGTACAAACAAGTGTTATTGCTGTTGATGGACAAAAAGTGTTTTTGTTTTTTGTTGTACATAAAGTGTCATTTTTATCATTGTCAGGTTCATGTTGAACAAATATTTGTTTTCATGTTGCCAAAATAAATGCTGCCATGAAATACTGTTTTTTTTATTGTTCTTGTTAACGTACTAGATAGATCTACTGGAAAATTATTGTTACTACTACTTATTCATTGGACACGTGTGATTTACAGTTAGTTGTAGTCCAACTGTTGTCAACAGCAGCAGCAGCATGTATCAATTTAAAACACCCTTCAGATCGTTTCTGTGTGGTCCCTCAATGTCGGGGAAAACAACACTTTTAGCTAAAATAATTCAAAATTGCGATAAAATGTTTTTGGAAAAACCGAAGAAAATCTACTATTGCTATAGTATTTGGCAGGAGTCCTATGATCAAATAAAAGCTATTGCCACAACCATACCAATACAATTCATACGGAGACTTGATGTTTTCAATAGTATTGAATCGAACTCATGGCTGATTATTGATGATTTGGCCGAAACCATTGAACAGTTCTCACAGGAAATGCTACAACTGTTCACCGTTCGCTCCCATCTTGAACACATTTCCATAACCCTAGTTCTACACAATCTGTTTCATCAGAGCAAATGTATGCGAACCCTTGCTTTGAATTGCACTATCTATATTATCTATCGAGTTGTTCGTGATTCTAGCTCACTCATAACTCTCAATAAACAGATATACCCCGGTGCCCCAAAATTTCTGTTGTCAGCGTACACTCAGGCGACTAATAAACCCTACGGTTACATTTTGCTGGATCTTAATCAGAGCACGCCCGAGGATCAACGTGTAGTCACCGACATTTTCGACAATGAAATTACAGTATATCTTCCGGTGAACAGTAGAAAAGACTATTAGTTGGCGTTATGACACTGAAGAAACTACACGAACAACGGCATTTATTTTCCGTTTTAAGCACTTCAAAACCCTTGCTTAGGAAGGCCATACTCAAACATGGTGTTGACAATGATTTCATTAATCTAATATCTGAACTTTGTTTAAATTTAACTGAGGGCAATGTTCAACTGCCAGAAGGTGTTAGACAACAGACAAAGCAACATCGTTCCACTGTACGCGCCTTGGCTTGTAAAAACAAGGGAAAATTTTTTAAAAGAAAACGGCTCCTTCAAGCAGCCAATAATTTTTACTGCCAATAATTGCAGGACTTGTAAATTGCAGGACTTGTAATTGCAGGACTTGTAATATTTGAAAATACTAGCAGCAGCAGCAATGATTTTACAACACCTGTGGCTGCTAGTCAAAAGCGAAGACGAATTGATTCACCCTCCAGTGTGCAAAAGGGGAGTGGACATTACACTACGTGTTTGCGTTCAAAATGGATGAAGTTCTGAAAGGTGTCTATGAAAATATTGGTGAAGCGGGAAGTTTAAGTTCTCCCAAAACGCTTTTCTAAAGTTGTCTCCGGCACCACATTTAAAAAAGCAAAAGAGTATCTAGAGAATGAATCGAGTTACACACTGCATCAGAATCACAGGGTTCGCGGCAAACAATATCGACAAACTAAAGCCTTTTCCCCTCTGCATATAATGCAAACGGATCTTTTAACTTAGGACGCATTTCAACAGCGTCAAAATGCACCCTACAAAATATTCTGGTGGCAATCAGTGTCTTTTAGTCGCTATGCCTATGCCATTCCATTACGATCAAAGAGAGGTGTTGAAGTTGCTCGGGCCATTGAAAGTATTCTTGAACAGGATTCGTATAGAAAAATTCAATCGGATCGTGGCAGTGAATTTGTTAATCCCCATGTGCAAAAGGTTCTTTTGAAATATAATACAACACTTTATCATAGTCACAGCCCGATAAAGGCTGCATTGGCTGAACGATTAATAAGAACCATTCGTCTATTAATTTCAAGATATTGTACCCTGAAAAATACACCGGCTTTTATTCATGATTTAGATAAAATCATGCAGATATACAACCATCGACCTCATCGATCTCTGTCCAACTCAAGCCCTCGGGATGTTCACTGCAATGAAATACATTTGATGCTTTTCTAAAGCAATATTCCAATGGTGAAAAAGAAAAAAAAATATGAGAAGAAAATTCAATGTTGGTGATACTGTTCGAATTAATAGAACCACCAATATTTTTTGAAAAGGGGAATTATTTATGGAGCATAGAACTTTTTAAAGTGTCCAAAATCCTGGACACCGAGCCCACGACATATCGACTGCGAGACACCAAAGATGATGAGATTCTCGGTTGTTCTTATGAATATGAACTGCAAAAAGTTAGAAACACTAGTGAAATGTATCAAATTGAAAAGATGTTAAAGAGTCGTACTCGTAGGGGCAAGAGACAGTTGCTTGTTCGCTGGCTAGGATACAACTCAGATTTTGATTCTTGGGTCATTGCTAAGATATTAACAATGCCCAATGATTTCTATGTGACTTTCATGTCCAATGTTTCTGATCCTCTATACAATGACTTGAATAGAACAAGTGATTTTTGGACGAAAACTCTCCCCCACCATCAAATTCGACGGAAAGTATGAAGTGGCTCTTGTCGACTGTATTCTCAAAAATACCTACGACATCCTGAGAAAGGATTGTAAATATGAAATAAAAATTAGACCCTATGATTGGCCGCCACCATCCTCAAGTGATCAAGAACAAATTAAAAAAAATCAATTGGATGGATTATCCATATATTGAATTACCCTACGAGGAACTCACCTGTATGAATGATTTATGTCGTTCTATTAATAAAAGAATTTCCGCTCGTAAAAAGGAGCTTTTCAGTTCAACTATTCAAAGGAGGAGGGTAAGATCTACATTAGTTCACCTATTGCCAGTGAAAAGGTTATTCTCAATGATAACCTAAAGGATGTTCTTGGCTAAAGCTCAATATAATCAATGGTAAAAGTGCCGAAAACACTAATTTCATTTTTGCTGACTACCCGCCTGCCTTCTCCACACACACTTGTATATTTCTCTACGCTTCATTTGTGGAAACATCTCGGGTTGGTAATTCAAATGTTCCCCTCCTACGAGTTCTTGAACGAAAAACCAATCAAGAGCATATTCACCACTACAATATAAAGCATCTTCAGTATATTTCCCGTAAACACTTCCTATTTGGAACTCTGTCAGTTATCACTAAGAACTGAATTGGGTGATCCCATAGCAATTTCAAAAGGTTTGGCTGTGATTACATGCCATTTTCGTCCCATCGTTCAACAACAAAATGTTTAATAAAAAAGTGGTATTCACTTGTCCTGGTATTGACTGCTATGTTAATACTCTTGGCCCAAGACAACAGGGCAATGGAATGGACTATTACAAAGGTCGCTCGTCAATGTCTGGTTACGGTCTTGGCAGTTGGTTTGCTAAGCTGTTTCGCTCTTCACTACCACTGGCTAGAAAATGTCTTGTACCGGCTGCGACAGATTTTGCATCCTCTACACTATACGATTGGGGCTCTGGCAAGGATTTAAAAAAAAGTGCTACGGAAAATCTTAGGTCCAGTGCGCGAACCCTTGGCGAGAGATTAAAACAAAATGGTAAAGGCTTAAAAAGGTCGAGAAACAATGCATCACTCATCAGTCTCCACTCAGGTCGGAAACGAAAGACATCATCCCTCTTGTCAAAGAAAAGAAGGAAAAAGCCGACACGTACTGCAAGAGAAGAAGAAGCCCCAGGAAGAAAAATTGTTAGATCAAAACTAGATTTCTTCTCTTAAGATGTCCTACCTACCGCATAAAGATTCTCAACCTTCAATCACCGCCTCATTGAATCTATTCAATGCAGAAAATGTTGATGTGAGTGTCAAGCATGGATACTATGAACAATTTTATCCACAACAACCCCTCTCCGATAATATCCACTTTCAAATTTATTCCAATGAAGACTACTTTATGGACATGTCTTCAACATTTATAGATTTACAAATGAAAGTCCGGAAATCCGATAATACAAAGCCGATTCGGGCCGATGGAATATCCTATGAAAATTGTATATTACATAATTTATTTCGTCAAATTAGTGTCTACATCAATGACACGCTGGTGAATACAAGCAACAATCTCTCAAATTATACAAGCTATATTGCGATTCATGCTGATGACACCCAAGTCATACAAGGAATTGAGAGGCACCTCCAATGGATATGAATATATACTAATACTGATAGTACAGATGCACTTAAAAATGCTACAACTAGTGAATTACATCTAGTTGGAAAAATATATCATGAAATATTTAATATACCCCAATGGCTGCCGCCCAATGTTAAAGTGGATATAAAACTGACGCTTGCACCTCCAATTTCATATTGGAAAAGAACTTGCTGCCAATCCTGATGTAAGTCTCTCCCTCACCTCGGCAATACTTCATGTACGCAAACAACAGGTCATGAGTTCTGTTGCTTTGGCAGTGGAAAAACTGAGAGCCAATGGAAATAATATTAAACTACTTGTTCCTCATACAATCACCAATCAACGTTCATATTGCCATGGGCTCACGCACCTTCACTGATTCATCCTTTATCAATGGTGAAATTCCATCAAAACTCACTTTGGCATTTGTAAAAAGCGCTAGTGCAATAGGATCGTGGACTGAATTCCCACATAAATTCGAGATGTTTGGACTTTCATCTCTTGTGTGCAAAGTAAACGGTATCCCACTCTACAATCTATCTTTTGATAAATCCTATAGAACTTTGTATGAGTTGACCATGCAAACCCTAGATCATGATTCGCAACTATTTGAAAATGGTATAACCGAAGATATGTTTGCTAAAACACATGGTATCATTGTACTGGATTTGTCTGGCACACAGGATATGAGGTATAGTACGTACGGGGAGTGTGCGGTTAGAGTGTGCATTTGCCGACCCATTGGCTGAGAGTATTGCACTAATCTCACTAAATCAATATGAAACCTATTGGGAAATCACTCCCGAAGGCAGTGTTCTACTAGACTTGGCGCCATGAACACCAGTCAAATAATCAATGTATTTAATATGGACCCCTACATGTCCCAGTACAAATCCTATTGTCTACCTCGGATTTTCTTGGAAAAATTCAAAGTGTCAACAATACCTTGATTATTGTTAATAGCAGTCCGTCGACTGTGCTGACGGGTCATTGGCTGTGCATCTTTCAAACAATGAAGACGATTGAATTTTTTGATCCTCTTGGTCTACCCCATACATTTTACACACCTCACATCAGCAACTATATATTGAGCAGTGGGAAAACTATTATTCAAAATCGGAGGAGGGTGCAGGATCTAACGACTAAAAGCTGTGGCTTCCATGCACTACTATATTTTGTGTTCCGATGTCGCGGCTACACTTACAAGCAGTTTCTCCACATTTATAGTGACAATCCACGTCTGAACGACTTTCTAGTGGAAAATATCCTCTCAGACCTATACAGTATTGATTTCAGTGCCCTAAGAGTAAAGTGCTTAAAAAATGTTTGTGAATTTGTTTATTAATAAAATGCATATATATATATATACAACAATGTCTTTAAATCTACACTTTAGATTTCTTCTTCTTCTTCGATGTATAGGCAACTGTCGTGAACCACTAATGCCGGTAAATCGTTTGGATTCACTGTATATTGATCTTGATTGACTGCAAAGTCAGGGTCACATTTTCTACAGTACAATGTAACTTCTACCTTGTCATATCTCTTTGCATAGTCAATGATACTATTTGCATTCATATTATGAAATTCACGAGTTTCAATCTGTCCATTTGAAGCAATATCACATACAGTGTCTTCAAATGGTGAATCACATTCGGTAACTGCCAAATAAAATCACTTGGTTTATAGTCATAGTAGGCAGTGTCGTCACAACGATGACGTAGAAACCGAATTGTCTTGTTACCCCATCAGTTGAATCGTAGACCAGATTCCTCTTCCCAGAATAATTTAAATCCACGACGATACCAATTATCATAGTGACAATTGGAGCACAGGTGCCCTCTAGGGTGAGAGTCACAAATCTCTTCAAGACATGAATTACATCCTTTAATTTGTACTGCATAGCCTCTATGTAATTTACAAGGATTAAATAATTAGCACTTTTCACTATAGTCATCAATAATTGTACAATTCTCACATTGAGTCCAACTGCCAAGAGTGTACATACACAATGGACATGTATAGAACATTTTTTTTTTCTGGTTTCTGATGTCAACTCTCTCACAGCTAAAACGAAACTGATCGTCCTCGCTCGATAAACTCAGTGAGGGAATGGGGAGAGGAGTACCTCTGTGACGTTACCTCTTTCGAATGAGGAGCCATCTACATTGAATCCATTGGCAATGTTTTCAAAAGTATATCCACGATATGATTCTGCTTTGTTCCAATTAATATATATATCAATAAATTGACTATAAGCACTTGAGTAACATTTTAAAAGTTTCATACAATAGTCCAATGGGGAAGAATCACTCCTCATTATATTGTCAAGTGTTCCCTGACGTGAGAATATCTTACGTTGAAGAGATAACTCGAGAAAATCGTCATCCAAAATCAAATGTTTTTCCATAAACACTAGATTTGATCTAATTCTCTCTTTCTCAAATTTATTCATTTTTCAATCCTTTCACTCTGACTGCTGACTCTAGACTGACCCTGATTCGTTAGCCCTAACCTAACCAGAAAAGAAAGGGAACATTTTCGATTTCGAAACAATTTTATTGAATAATTATAACAACAATAATACTAAGCATGTACAATTAGCGATAGAGTTTATTGTCTTCGATATGTTTCACCAATGCACTTAAAGCACATTGAAGTCTATTCACATGTGCTATATCAACTTTAGCAGCGAAACATAATTGATCTTCCATTTTAAATTTGCTCAAGGATATCACATATCTTGCATATACTTCATCCCATTTCAGACAAAGCCGTGATCCTCTCGTGATTTCCACCGCAATGTTTGGTGCTCTTGTATTATTACCATCAACTCCACTATCAACTTCTAATAGGTTAAACATTCCACGCATCGCCATCACAAATATATATCCAAATGAGTAAAGTCAAAACTGTTCTTCTCACTCCTTTGAATTCTATTCACAGACTAATAAAACTATAGCAAAAAATCCTTTTCTCATATTCCCTCCGCCGCTACTATGTAAACCGACTCGCTGATTGGCTGAGAAGGAAACACGTGATCATGTTTCCTAATTCATGGATCATAACATTCGTAAGAAGTTTCATTGACTCCGGTTCCCGTTAGACTCAATAATCCAGAAAACATCCATCAAAGTGAGAAATTCCTCTTTTTTCCATTCTCACTGACATAAACCATAAAACAGACATAAATTGATGTTGACATCCATGAAAAAGATCAAATAAATTGACCAACACTCATAAACCGTCCAAAAACATCCATAAAAGTGAGAAAATTCCTGTTTTTTTCAAGTGAGAAAAATTCTGTTTTTTTATTCTCAGTGAGAAAGCCATAAACATGCCCATATATGGTGCCCCGTTCGGACCTCCTGAGGCCTTTCTACTAAGACTAAACTTGATGAAACTTATATATTTAAAATCAGCATAAAAATCCGATTCGTTTGATGTATCTATCATTTCTTAGAGTTTCAGTTACTATTGAGCTTGGTCGCTCCCTTACTTACAGTTCATTACAAGGAACTGTTTGACTAGTCCTGAATAACGGTGCTTCGGGGTGATCCTTGCCTTCTTATTCCAGGAAATGTTTCTAACAATTATTGTAATGCTTCATTTCACCAAACTGATTGTTTCATAATACATTACTGTATCAGTGCGTATCAGCTATTATGAAAGAGAGGTGGAGGAACATAATATAGGTTTTTGCTGGGGGTAAGATGCCTCAAAGAGTACGTTATAATGGCCAAATTTTCTAAGTCAAATCGAGTCTTCAGATAAATATAGAATTAGTTCGGTAAATCAATGTGAATGAATGTTGAACTTTCTTGGGTAAATTTTACGCTGGAGAAATTTTCCGTGGAGAATTTCCCGCAGGAAGAAATTTTTGCGGAGAGGTATTCTCCCTGGAAAATCTTCCACAAAGGTGAAGGTTTCCCAGCATTATTTTGAAAAATTATAAGAAATTAGATAGCAACAAGTTTTATTAAGCTACAGTAAAGAGCAACAGTACATGATTCTGTGTATGAAAGAGGAGTCCCCCTCTTCTATAGCTTCCTTCTTTATGCCAAAGTTTGCCGTGTTCGTTTTGTTATAAAGCTGTTGAATGCCTCACACCTATTGTAAATGGGCAATAAGGTCCCCACATTTGAGTGCCACTATATATGACATTAAAACTGCAATTTTTAAGCGGAATTTTTGACAAGCAATGGATAAAGAAGCTCCTTAGTTCTCTTTTAGCCAAGTGGTATGAACGAGAATAACTAATATTAGCGAAATAGATTAGCTAGATAGATGCAGTGCTCGAAAGACTTCAAGACTCACACACGAGCAGGGTTGCCACCAGACCAAAATATTTCGTAAAGTCCAACACTTACAAAAACGTAACTTTTTCGTAATTTTAGATAGGAAAGTCACTTTTCAAGGCAGGGTGCCTTAATTTCGTAATCAAGAGCGGTACTTAAAGGGGGATGGGACATTTGTTGCCTGTATAATTTGAAAAATATATTTTTACGTAATCTCATTAAAAAATCCTCCCTCCAACTTCTAAAAGGTGCCTAAAAAACTATACAATAATAACAATTCATGCTTCTTTACCTTCAGGAAATTCCTATTTATTCAACTGTAAGCGCTGCTTCCAGTTTACCTGCACAACAGAAAGACATCCCCCCCCCCCCGATGCGTGTATAGAACCCCAGGCTACTATTTTGCTTATATTTTTGTTGTTGTTTTTAATTGCCATTATTGGTATTTTAAACCAAAAGTTGATGAGTAATACGTACAAAAAAAAGGCAAATCAATAAACACAGGACACTTTATAGTTTTGAAGAATAGAAGAAAACCCACTAGATTCTTTTTTTATTGTTAAATTTCAATAAAAACGATCTTAATAAATTCTGCTTCTTAAAAAGACCCAAAAGATCATTTAATCGCTCCCTTCCCGTCTAATATTTATATTGGCTCAGTCTCAGTCTCACCTCGTCTAGCTTCAAATTTGCATCGTTCGAACATGAGATTTAATCAATTCCGAGCGACAGAGTTTTGGTTTTGTTTTTATTTTATCGAACAAAAAATATTTTAATCGTTGCCTTTAGTTCCTATACGAAATAACAGTTATTTCGCATAATATGCATTTTTCCGTTAGTAATTTGAATCGTGACTTCCAACCAAAAGACAGTCAGAAATAAAAGAAGTGTTCACACAATTAAACCCCATGAATGTTACCCTAAAGCTTTTTTGATGGGTCTCACAAGTCCAGGTACGCACAAAGAAATTTTAGGGGAGGAGGTCAAACAATAAAAAAAAAAAAAAATTAAACTCATTTTCAAAATGAACTGAAAAGTGGAGAATTATTTTTTTTTTCTCAAGAATATATGAATATATAAGCGAACATGAGGGGCACAAAAAAGCATTGGGTTTTACATAACATAAACACCAAATTAATCTAGGTTTTAAATACATAAACGGAAAAAGTCGATGAGTTGAGGAAAACAAATAAAAAAGATCAAATTATGCAAAAACGAATCGATTTTCTGCCCAAATTTTCACTTATATTTAACATTTCCAAATTTTTGATTTTCCAATTAAAGAAAAAATATAATGTCTCATCTAAGATTACAACCTAAGTTAACACAGCCTCGGGATGTGCTCTTACCGTTGTGCTATACTGATAAAAGTGGGAACTAACTGAACATTCGGAAGTGATTGAAAAAATAGTTCACAAATTAAAAAAAAAAAATTCGTGACAAAGAAATAAAAGGAAGATGGAACAAAAAGATCAGTGGGTAATAAAAATGAACTGGAAATAATTTAAGTAAAAAAAATTATGGGGGATAATAAAAAACCTATAATTTAATAATGAAATGCCGAGAAATTTACGTTTTCAGGGGGTTGGGGCCCCAGTCCAGCCTGTGTGGTCCGTATGAATTAGTTTTTAAGCAAACTGTAAGCCTACCCTATACAGATACAAGACTGCTGTCTTCTTCATAAAAATGGGCATTAGTCTAGTTTGTCGATTTCTAAAGCAAAATATTTAGTGATTGTCCTTTTCTGAAGAAAACATGCTGAACACTCAAGCAGTACCATTGAATTATTTATTTTATACTATTTCCAAAATATCATGGCCTCTTTTCTGAAAATACGCGCACCCCCCTGATGGTCCGGGATATAGCCCTAGGAATATATTAAAAAAATCAAACAATAAAATTCTTATTTTACAATGTGAAAGAACACGAAAGAATGTAACAAGAAAAGAATGTCATCACAAGATTCGACACAACGATGGAATGTATTTATACAGTCGTATATGGGACCGCAGGTGGGGAGGGGGGTATAATGTCAAAAAGTGACCATGATATTTGGAAAAAGTTTAGCATAAAATCGGAAATTCCGGCTCAACTAGCCCACCCCCTCCTCAATGCTTAGATATAGCCAAAAATGGCTCATTTTTACAGTTTCATATATTTTGTCAATACCAGCTGTTCGTAATCGCAAATAAAAAGAGCAACTTTTGTATTTAACCTGATATTATGTCAAACCAATCAAAAGGGGTGTTGGGGTGATGTTGTTACAAAAAGAATAATAAATATATATCATCGGTACTAGTCAATTAGCAGATACACACGCAAGATAAATGCTAAAGGAAACTAGTCAAACGGGTATCAGTCAGTAGAGAATTGGATCGCAAAGCGTGGTTTGTCATTGCGTTTACAATATTTAAACTATTGTTTTTTTGGGCTTTAGGTGGGGGAGTGCCTAGATTAGGTTAAGTATTTAATATATACTATGCTTTACCCCCCCCCTCCTAATATGCAAATACATAGCCCAAATTTGGTTCTAAATTTTTGTATTTTCACTATATTTTGTTTTATTTCATTAGCATTAACTAATGAAACTAGTTCCTTCTCCATATAATTTTAGTATGATTGTTAACGGAACAAGATTCAAAGTCAACTGATGAAATTGAAAGTTGGTGAGGTGACTAACTGACTATTGTCACTTGTCACTAAACAAATGATAATCGTATGCTCATGAGAGAGAATGTTATCTTAACTTACTATGCGAGTAAGCGAAGTGGGTATTTTCTCATCCTAATAACTGAGTGATTGTTTGATAAGATTAAACGACCGCGATATGAAAAATTTCGATACTCTTGTCAGTGTAATTAAAATGGGAACAACGCATTTTTTCATGGGGGAAAAATAGATTACTCAGAAAATATGAAACTTCCTCATTATTCAAAAGCGTAACATAATTGTAACATCAATTCAAAAGCGTAACAAAAATGTAACGATCTTAGGACCGTAACGTACCGTTTTATTTAAAACGTACCAAAAATGGTACGAACGTAACCTTGGTGGCAACCCTGAAGACAAGCAAAGATGAAAACTTGCTAAATCTGATTACCCCTGCGCACGAAGAAATAATGTGCTTGTTCCTGGCTAAAACTACTCTTGAATACTAATCAGCATTGCAATTAGGATATCTTCTCATTTGTATTTACAAGTATATTAAGTTTGCCAAACTCCATTAATTAGCAAAAGAGAAGATTAATTAATTTCTCATACCGCTATTCGATAAAATTCTCATAAATCACAAATGGCAAAAGTAATCCAAGCATTCTTTAGAAAAAAGAAGACATAACGGCGCTAAAGATGTAGGATTTACCCGCTTATTGCTAGAGTCTTTTTTCTACATTCTACATTTCTTTATTAACATAAAAGGTTGACGAACTTCTGAGATCTGTGGTAATTACATTTTCTACGCAAGGCTTGATGAAAAACATATCACGCCTATATCCTGCGATAAAAATTCTTATTAAGCTATTTGACATTTTTCAGTTTTAACATCTTCAGTCAAGTTTTGACAATGGAATTAAAAATATACTCATTTTTTCTATTAATCAAATATGTTACCTGTGTTGTCGTGTCTGTTTTTTCCAGGGGCTCCATTAGTTCCTACCGAAATATTAGAAGTTGGAAAACAAACCATTGCTGTTGGAGTTGCTGGAGAATCTAATATTGCACGGAATGAAAAACCGGTAAGTTCTACTTTGCGCAAATAGGCCCACTTGCTGCTTATCTCTTTGATGCTTAACTCAGCTATAGTAATTCAAAATGAGTTGTGCTTAGGGTGATCACTTTCAAAAATCATGTTACCAAGCGGCGCGTACCACGCTTGGTGTAAGTGCGTCAGATGTGGTGCAAAGTTTGCCATGTGTGACACGAAGAGCTGTTGCTTGGCGGAACAAGAACTGCTCTCAAGATGAACAGCATATGGCGGAAAAAAGGGTTGCATTACCTTTTCCTTAAGTGATATTTGTTGTTCAATCCTCTAATAGTCAGTAGGCTCAATTAGTTGGTCTGAACAGCTTTCCCGTAGCTTCTCTTTGTTTCCCGGTATACCTAAAAAGTTCTCTCAGGTCCGTGTATTTTTTTTTCATTCTATTTGTGTTTCGAACCCGAAATGTACTTTTATGTTCTCTACAAACGTGTGTTATCATTGTCACGTCTAAAGGCCGTAACTGACATACTCGCAGTCCTGAGATAATTGTCAGAAACTGTTTATTAATTTGTTTTCATAGACATGATCAGCACGGTAATGTATATTCAACCACATTTTGGTCATCTTGGTCTGCCTTACCCTGCTGATTTTCCCTTTGAGAATAGCATTATATACGATTTCTGTGAGTTATTTCTAAGCATGAAAATCTTAGATGCAACATTTAGGAATGACAGCGGTAGTATGAGCTCGAATGCGATGAAGATCAAGAATGCGATAAAAGAGAACGGCCATTATTGACACAAAAATGACTCAGTTCCTCTACTCAAAAATATTGAAACATAATATTAATATATACTCCATGCAGCAAAAGGCACACTATTGAGTTACACAAAGTAGCATTTCGAAGATTTGTCCTTATTTAAATCCTCAAACAAACATAAATTCAGAGAATGGCTTAAAATTAAATAAACACATTTATTTCAACATGTCGGTAGATAAATTACCGATGGAAAGCAAGTCTCGAAAATGTTATCATCAGAGGCAATGCTATAGCGTTGCCTATAGTAAAGGCCATACGGCTCCAATGTTTTATTTTTTTCCCCAATAGCACTTCATATGGAAGCGGTCGTCGTAGA
Organism: Artemia sinica; assembly: GCA_027921565.1. Lineage (NCBI taxonomy): Eukaryota > Metazoa > Arthropoda > Branchiopoda > Anostraca > Artemiidae > Artemia > Artemia sinica. The sequence continues at coordinate 24,620,766 of CM051266.1, read as the reverse complement.
AACTTCAAAGAGGTGTCATTCGATTGAAAATCGAGAGTTCTAGTGTCCTTTTTAAGGGTCAAAAGTGATTGGAAGGCAATTAACACCCTTTCAACGCCCACCAGTTCCCAAACACATCCAATTAAAATTTTTGAGATAACCATTTTGTTCAGCGTAGTTGATTTCCAGACAAAAATAATGTTTTTGAGAAGGACACTCCCCCACAGCCCTCAGGGCAAGGATTCTAAATGATGCCTTGGGGGATATAAGGTTTTTATAGAATGCTTTGTCATAGAAATTTCAAAAAGGACTCATTCGATTGGAAATTCAAACTGCTAGTGCCCTTTTTAATAGTCCAAAGTGATTGGGTGGCAAATACCCCCCCTCTCACGCCCACCTTTTCCCCAAGCACATCTAATCAAAATTTTGAGATAGCCATTTTGTTCAACGTAGTTGAAAATTCAGAAAACTAGGTCTTTGAGGATAACCCCCCCCCAGCCCACAGGGCAAGGCTTGTAAGTTATGCCATGGGGGCATATAAGGTTTTTATAGAAAGTGTTGTCGTAGAAACTTCAGAAAGGGCTCATTCGACTGGAAATTTAAATGGCTAGTTCCCTTTTTAATAGTCGAAAGTGATTGGAAGGCAACTAACACCCCATCCACGCCCACCATTTCCCAAATACATCCAATCAACATTTTGATATAGTCATTTTGTTCAGCGTGGTTCTGGAAATTATATGTTTGAGCTGGAAACTCCCCCCACACAGTATTCAGGGCAAAGCTTATAAGTTATGCCCTGGGGCCATATATGGTTCTTCAGGAAGGAATGCTCGTATAAACTTCAGAGAGAGCTCATTTGATTGGAAATTGAAAGTTCTAGTTCACTTTTTAAGCGTCAAAAGATATCGAAGGGTAACCAGCTTTCCCACCCCCAATCCTTTTTCCCCAAATACATCCGATTAAAATTTCGAGATAGCTATTTTGTTAAAAATAGTTCAAAAATCATATAACAAAAATTCCGGTATCGCCACAACCCCCTAGGGCCTGGGGGCAGGCGTTAAAAGTTTTACCCTGGGGGCATATATGGGTCTTATGGAAGGGATGCTCGTATTAACTTTAAAGAGGGCTCATTTGATTAGAAACTGAAAGTTCTAGTTAACTTTTTAAGAGTCAAAAGAGATTGGAGGGCACCTAGCCCCCCCTCCACGCCCTTTTTTCCTGAAACCCATCCGATAAGAACTTTGGGATAGCCTTTTTTTTTCAAAAATAGTTCAAAGACCATATAACGAAAACTCCGGGGTCGACATATCCCCCAGGGCAGGCGTTTAAAGTTATGCACTGGGGGAAAATATGGTTCTAATTAAAGGGATGCTCGTAAAAACTTTAGAGAGTGCTCATTTAATTGGAAATTGAAAGTTCTAGTTCAGTTTTTTAGTGTCAAAAGAGATTGGAGGGCAATTAGCCCCCCCCCCCCAAACCCACGCCCCTTTTTCCCCAAATGCATCCAATAAAAATTTTGAGATAGCCATTAAGTTAAAAATTGCTCAAAAGTCAGAAAACAAAAAAATCAGGTGTCATCATCCCCCCCCCTAAGGCCCGGGGGCAGGCTTTGTAATTTATGCCCTGAGGCATAAGTGGTCTTATGAAAGGGATGCTCGTATAAACTTCAGAGAGGGCTCATTTGATTGGAAATTGAAAGTTCGAGCTCACTTTTTAATGGTCAAAAGAGATCTGAGGGCAGCTAGCCCCCCCCCCCGCCTTCTTTTTCCAAACCCATCTGATGAAAATTTTGAGATCAGGTGTCAATACAACCCCAAGGGCCAGGGGAAGGCGTTCTAAGTTATGCCCTAAGGGCATGTATGGTTCTTATGAAAGGGATGCTCGTATAAACTTCATAAAGGGCTCATTTGATTGGAAATTGAAAGTTCTAGTTCACTTTTTAAAAGTCAAGAGAGTTAAGGGCAACTAGCCCCCCAAGCCCTTTTTTTACCGAACCCATCTGCTACAAATTTGAAATAGCCAGTTTTTTGGAAATTGTTCAAAAACCAAATAACAAAACTCCCCCAGGGCCCAGGGGACAGGCGTTGTAAGTGTTGTCCTGGGGGCATGCATGTTTCTTATGAAAAGTATACTCGTATAAAATTCTGGGAGGGCTCATTTGGTTGGAAATTGAAAGTTGTAGTTGAATTTTTAAGAGTCAAAAGATCTCCGAGGGCAACTAGCCCCCCCCCCCCCACGAACCCTGTCTTCCCAAGCCCATCCGATAAAATTTTTATAATAGCTATTTTACTAAAAATAGATCAAAGGTCAGATAAGAAAAATTCCTGTGTCGACGCAACCCCCCCCCCCCCCCCAGGGCCCGGAGGCAAGTGTTATGAGTACTGCTCTAGGGGCATATATAGTTTCTTATGGAAGGGATGCCTGTATAAACTTCGAAGAAGGCTCATTTGATTGTAAATTGAAAGTTCTTGTTCACTTTTAATGAGTCAAAAGAGATCGAGGGCAACTAGCCCCCCCCTTCCACGCCCTAAAATGCATCAGAAAAAATTATCAGATGGTCATTTTGTTAAAATTAGTTCAAAGTTCAGATAACAAAAACTCCGGTGTCGACACAGCCCCCCCCTGGGCCCGGGGTAGGCGTTGTAAGTTATGCCCTGGGGCATATATGGTTGTTATGGAAGGGATGCTCGTATAAACTTCATAGAGGGCTCATTTGATTGGAAATTGGAAGTTGTAATTCACGTGTTAAGAGTCAAAAGTGATTGGAAGGCATCTAGCCTCCCCCTCTACACTCCATCTATATTTTTCCCAGAGGCCCATCGTATAGAAGGGGTCATCGTATAGCTTAAAAGGGGGCTCATTCGATTGGAAAGCGAGAGTTCTAGTGCCCTTTGTAAGAGTCAAAAGTGATATGAGGGCAACTAGCCCCCCCCCAGCCCTTTCCCCCAAATACATCTGATAAAAAATTTGAGGTAGTCATTTTGTTAAAAATAGTTCAAAGATCATATAACAAAACTCCTTTACGAATGGCCATTTCGTTAAAAAATAGTTCAAAGGTCAGATGAGAGAAAAACTCCTGTGTCGACGTCCCCCCCTCAAAGCCCGGGCAGGCGTTGAAAGTATTGCTCTGGGGGCATATATGGTTCTTATGGAAGGTGTGCTCGTATAAACTTCGGAGAGGGCCCACACCCTATTTTCCTCAAATCCATCCGATAAGAACTTTGAGAGAGCCATTTTTCAAAATAGTTCAATGGTCAGATAACAAAAACTCCGCTGTCGACCCCCCCCCCCCCAGGGCCCGAGGGGCAGGCATTGTAAGCTATGTCCTGGGGCTGTGTGTGGTTCTTATGAAAGGGATACTCCTATAAACTTCAGAGAAGGTTCATTTAGAGGGAAATTAAAAGTTGTAGTTCATTTTTTCAGAGTGAAAAAAGGTCGGAGGGCAACTAGCCCCTCCCGCCCTCCACGCGTTTGGGTTTTAGCGGATGGATAAACCCATCCGATAAAAATTTGAGGTGACCATTTTTGTTAAAAATAGTTCAACCATCAGATTTAAAACTCCGAGGTCGAACCCCCCCCCCCCCCCCAAGGGCCCAGGGCCAGGCGTCGTAAGTTATACTCTGGGGGTATATAGGGCTCTAATAGAAGGGATGCTCGTATAAACTTCAGAGAGGGCTCATTTGATTGAAAATAGAAAGTTCTAGTTCACTTTCAAAGAGTCGAAAGCAACCGAAGGTTAGTTAGCCCTCCCCCCACGCCCTTTTCCCCCAAACCCATCCGATAAAAATTTTGAGATAGCCATTTTGTTAAAAATAGTTCAAACATTAGATAATAAAAACTCAAACCTATTTAGGTTGACACAAACCCATTTTTTCACTTTGATATTGTTACTTTGATACCAGTTTTGATACTTTGATGAACCTTTGATTTTTTAAAAAAAGCTTTGATTTTGAAATATGGAATTTTTAAAACTTGAAACTTTTTGCAATCAAAACGAACAAAAATTAATTTAAAAAACTTTCCGAAAAAAAGTTTTTCAAAGAAAAGTAAAGGTCATTTTAAGCTTAAGCTCAGCATATACAAATACCAGTTAAAATTCAAACTCAAAACTACCAGAAATTGCTATTAAAGAATAAATGAATCCCAAAACGAACAGAAATTAAATAAACAATTTTAGCAAAAAAAATACAACAGGTAATAATATAAATAAATAAATAGATCCTAAAGCGAGTAATGCTTAGATTGTATATGAAAAATCAAGCTTAAAAGGAAAAAAAAAATTTGCCTATTGAAGTATAAATGAAACTTAAAACGATCAGAAATTAAATAAACAATCAATGCAAACAAACATACAATAGATATTAATATAAATTAATAAATAAATCTTAATACGAGTGAAACTTAAATTGAATATGCAAGTCAAGCTAGAAACGAACGAACAAAAATCACTACAAACAGAGTTTGGGTATCACCTCCTTCTCTCACTGTAAAAGTCTAAAACCTACTGCGTTTTTGGCGCTTTACTGAAAACTATATGCGTCTTGAACAGTCTTGGAAAGTATAACAACATCAAATTGAATATTTGATGTGCATTGATATTAATTGTTGAAAGATCTATCCGTTCTTGAATTTATTTCACTGTAATTTTGTTTTTATTTTCAATGCTGTAAGAAGTGGAAAAGATAATATTTGTAATATAATTCGTTTTCAGTTAAGCGCCAATGACGCAGTAGGCTTTTGATTTTTATTTGCAGTTAAGGAAGGAGGCAGTATCTAAACACTTGTTTGTAGTGAAACTGTATTCGTCTTTAACAACTTTAAAAGGAGCTAATAAATTAAACTGAATATTTAATGTATAATGATATCAATTGCTGAAAGCTCATCAGTTCAAAATGTTACTGTAATTTTAATGTTTATTTTCAATATTAAGTACGAAAGAAAATATTTGTCATAAAATCGGTTTTCAGTAAAGCGCCAATGGCGCAGTAGGTTTTAGACTTTTACAGTGAGAGAAGGAGGTCATACCCAAATTCTTGTTTGTAGTAATTTTTGTTCGTTTCAAACTTGATTTGCATATTCAATTTAAGTTTCACTCGTTTTAAGATTTATTTATTAATTTTCATTAATATCTATTGCATGTTTGTTTGCATTGATTGTTTATTTAATTTCTGTTCGTTTTAAGTTTCATTTATACTTCAATAGGAAAATATTTTTTTTCGTTTTAAGCTTGATTTTCATATTCGATCTAAGCATTACTCGCTTTAAGATCTATTTATTCATTTATATTTTTACTTGTTGTATGTTTTTGCCATGATTGTTAATTTAACTTCTGTTCGTTTTGGGTTTCGTTTATTCTTTAATAGTAATTTCTGGTCGTTTTGAGTTTGAATTTTAGCAGGTATTTGTATGTACTGAGCTTATGTTTAAAATGGCCTTTACTTTTCTTTGAAAAACTTTTTCTTCGGATTTTTTTTTTATTTAATACAATAAATGACGCTGAAATGACAATGGATGGAAACCAGTTGAAACAAGATAATTTTCCTTACGGAAATAAAAGAGCGATGCTGAGACTAAAGATGAACACAGATTATTATTTCACAGGCTATGCAAGATATATATGTGTAGCTAGCTTCAATAAACCAAATTACAATATACTTAAATGTCTGCAAGACTCTAACAACTAGCACTTTATTGAAAAACATAAATTCACCTAAATAAGCAGGATGTTCTCTTAGGATCAGAAAATTCCATGGGCAACCTGCAGAAAATAAAAGAACAATCAACAAGTCTATCAATAATCTTTTACCGACCATGATATCGACAACTTTTAGTTGGTTTACATAGTTATAATTCTTTCAAAAAACTGTGGCAAGCCCAGTTTTCAGTAAAGTTCTAGTTGTTAGAATTTTATACATATTGGAATATATGATGATCAGTTAGCAAAATGAGTTATCTTTGTAGTTATTTCTTGCGTAATTTGTGAAGCAATAATTTTTTTTGTTTTAAGTTTCAATTTTGCTCTTTAGGCCTACTTCTATGAGAAATTCTCTTTTTAAAGAATTAATCTTTGCGCGTTTTATTTTTCTAAACATGCAGAATAAACCGTGTAAAAATATCGTTATCTAATTTAATTGATATAACAAAATAAGTCAATGTAATCGATATTAAAGATAGGTTTTGCTTTGTACCTTCCTTAAACTTTCTCATAAGACACGTGTATCTTTGTCACATATCTAAAGAGTCTGAGGGATACGTTGTCACGGGTATCTTTGATAATTTTACTAGAGATATTCAGTTATTTTCATGGAAAATAAAATTAAATAGCGACGAACACCACATTGCCTTTTCATCACGAACATCACAAAACAAGAAGAACAATAGGGAATTCTTTTCATAAGACAGTGAAGATAATTGGAAAGAATATTTTGGCCCTATGTCCAAGAGCCGCCCTTAGCAGAACAAAAATATATAAAAAAAAGAAAGATTCACTACAACATGCGACCAATAAAACTAAATGCAATTTTTTTTTTCAAAAACAGTCCTGGCATCCCTACTCCAGCGGAGTTCAGCCAGGACTGATAAATAAAATGAAGTAAAACAAGGCAATTCATTGAAATGAAAAAAAAAATAATTAAAAACACTTTCTTATTGCTAATTTTACCTTTTGGCAGCTAACCTCAAAGGTCCTTTTGTGACCGGTTCTGTATTAATGTCTACTGGTTTTTTAAAATATTTTTTAAGGTCATTTTTAATTAAATTTGTGTATAGAACGTTTAGTGAATATTCCCCAAGTCCCTATTTAAGGAAACATTACTACTAATGTTAAGTCTGATTTCAATTGCCTCTCGAACTATCTGTTTTATGCCTAAGTCATTGCTAATAAGGGCAGACTCTTCAAAAAGCATTTTGTGGTCAGGATTTTTGAAAACATGGCTGCCAAAGGCAGAATCAAAAGAAATAGTAGAAATATTAGAAATTAGAGCTTTGGTAATATCATCTTTATGCTGTTGTAGGCGTTTCTCGAAATTCTGGCGAGCTCTACCTACATAGTATTTGCCACAATCACATGGTATTTGATAGACCCCTCTTGGGCGAGTAACTGGGGTTTTATCTTTACCAGAATTTAGGAAATTTATGATTTTGAAATTATTGGTAAATACTAATTATAGATGTGTTATAACTAACACATCTAGGAATGAGATTTCATTTGCACTTTTGATTTCTAAGGTAAATTTTCAATTCTATCATATGTACCAGGGAAGTTCTAAAACATGGGGAAAATGAACTTAGGGTTTTTTTTTATATTCCTTTAATACATATAATAGAAATTTACAGATTACCTTAGAAATTGAAAGTAAAAATAAAATCTCATTCCTAGATTTGTTAAATATTCATGGTTTAGATAAACTCCATTTTACTATTTACAGAAAACCCAATACATAACAATAGATATTTACATTGTAAATCAAACCATCCCCAAAAGTTAAAAGAGCTGTCGTAATGTCTCTCTTCGATTCTGCCCAAAACATTTGTTCTGATTCCCACGTCATAGCAGAAGTAAACTTTATCAGGGACAGAAGTAGTGTGTACCCCGATACTCCAGGGAATGCATCCATATTTGGGAGATAACTGGACTCCAGGCAAAACATTTAAAAATAACCTTTGACGTTACATCTACTCATGTAAGAAACTAGATCTAAAAACAGCCTGTGACGCTGGGTAAGCATCAAATTATTTCTTCAGGAATTTGTCACATAATTCTTACATGGACATAAAATGAGAATTATTATTCAAATTTTTGAAGAGAGAAAAGGATTAAAAGAATTTGACCTGCTTTATAGAGAGGAATATGCTGCAACACTGTCATGTGAAGCAGTACCTCTATATCTACTTAGCCATTAAAGCTGAGGGGTTGGGGAAAGATGTTGCATAGAGTTGGCTAAGTTAGGTTAGGTATTTAATATAATGCGTTCTGGACGGCCTGCTTTTCATAATTCTTTTTTTACTTTCCAGGTTTTGGCAACGTGAAACAGTTTTCCTCTATTCTCTTTTAATAAACTGGTAACAATGTAATTTATATTAGTAAGAGAATAGAATTCAGAGAGAATTTTATAATACAGTTACGTAAAACATTTAAATACAGTTAAAATCTATTTAGTTAAAATCTGTTAAAATCCATGTTCCGGAAACGTCAAAAGTGAAAATCCTTTATACGCTTATTGAGATTTAGACAAGGTGAAACGAGTTCAAAATAATAAGTAGCGTAATCGCGCTGCCTAAGTAATGAATGGTGTTGGCACAATGTATTATTGTTTCTTTAGACCAAGACACTTCGTATCGAAGGAGTTGTCGTAGAAATTTCGGAAAGGGCTCATTCAATTAGAGATTGGAGTGGCTTGTGCCTTTTTTGATAGTCGAAAGTAATTGGAAGGCAACAAACACCACTTCCACGCCCACCATTTCCCAAAACATATCCAATCAAAATTTTGAGATAGCCATTTTGTTCAGCGTAGTTGGCTTTCAGATAGAAATTATGTTTTTGAGGAGGACACTGCCCCACACAGCCCTCAGGGCAAGGGTTGTAAGTTATGCCCTGGGGGCATATAAAGTTGTATAGAAAGCGTTGTCGTAGAAAATTCAAAAAAGGTTCATTCGGTAGGAAATTCATAGGGCTTGTGTCCATTTTAATAGTCGTAAATGATTGGAGGACAACTAACCCCGCTCTTACGCCCACCTTTCCCCAAACCCATCCAATCAAAATTTTTAGAGAGCTATTTAATTCAAAGTAGTTGAAAGTTCTGGAAATTAGATCTTTGAGGATGACAACCCCCAGAGCCCTCAGGGCAAGGGTTGTAAATTATGCCCTGGGGGTATATAAGGTCTGTTATAGAAAGCGTTGTCGTAGAAACTTCGAAAAATGGCTCAGTTGATTGGAAATTGAAATGGCTAGTACCCTCTTTTAATAGTTGAAAGTGATTGGAAGGCAACTAACACCCCTTCTACGCCCACCATTTATCTAAACACAAACAATCAAAATTTTCAGATAGCCACGTTGTTCAAAGTAGTTGAAAGATCCGAAAATCATATCTTTGAGGATTACACTCCGATTCGATCTATAATTCAAAGGGCTAGTGGCCTTTTTAATAGTCGAAAACGATTTGAGGGCAACTAACCCCCTCTCACTCCCACCTTTTCCCCAAACACATCCAATCAAAATTTTTGAGATTGCAATTTTCTTCAGCGTAGTTGAAAGTTCTGGAAATTAGGTCTTTGAGGATGACAACCCCCCTCCATCCCTTAGGGCATGGGTTGTAATTTATGCCCTTGAGGTATTTCAGGTTTTTATTGAAAGTGTTGTCGTAGAAACTTCAAAGGGCTCATTTGATTGGAAATTGAAAGCGCTAGTCCATTTTTTAATAGTTGAAAGTGATCGGAGAGCAACTAACGCCCTCTCACGGCCACCATTTTCCCAAACATATCCAATGAAAATTTTTAGATAGCCATTTTGTTTAACGTAGTTGAAAGTTCTGTAAATTAGGTCTTTGAGGGTGAAAAATTCCTCACAGCCCTCGGGGCAAGGACTGTAATTTAGGTCCTGGGGGCATCTAAGGTGTTTATAGAAAGCATTGTCGTAGAAAATCATATAGGGCTCTTTTGACTGGAAATCAAAAGGGCTAGTGCCCTTTTAACAGTCGAAAGTGATGGGAAGGCTTGACATTTTAAAGTAGAGTACATTTTTATAGTAAATAACATTTTTTACATTTTTATATTAAATAACCGAGTCAAACTCAAAAAAACGACCAGAAATTAACATGAGTAGGGCTCAAAACCCTGTGCCTTCCCAAGGCCAGAACAAAGTTTGCACTTTACTGAGACAAATAAATGAATGTGCATTGTCAGTTTAATATACATATAATGATATTTAGTAATCAAAATGTTAATATTATTTGATTTATTAAAGTTATAAAAGTAAAAAACATTTATATTTTTTCAGTAAAGTGCAAATTATGTTCTGGCCTTCTCAAGGCATAGGGGCTTTGAGCCCTACTCATGTTAATTTCTGCTCGTTTTGAGTTTGACCCGGTTATATATTATAATTTCTGTTCGTTTTGGGTTTCATTTATTTATCGATGTTGATTTGTGGTAATTTCACGCTTGGTAGATTATTTAATTATATTTTTGGTCATTTTTGGTTTAATGGAGTTCTTTACTTTTCTTTGAAGAACTTATTTTGTGGAAAAAGTTTTTTTAATTAATATAATTAACCGACCAACTTTTCAATTCAATCTTTTAAAGGAAGAAAAATGTTTTGGATCAATTTTTAGAATGTTTAATTGATCGATACGGAAAAAGGAATAGGTTTATCTATTTTATCTTCAAACAGTTTTGTGTAACGAGATGTTAGTAAAGAGGAACCCGTGTCCTTCAAATTGACTATTATATTCAGAACTATCTCATGTCTAAATAATTTATGATTATGGAGGAATTATTGACACAAAAATTATAAAAAAAGGTATATTTCAATTAAAATTACCTTCATAATAATTTAATGCCAATAAATGGGGTTGTTTTCGTCTGACAATGGAGGAACTATTGACACAAAAACTATAACGAAAAAAGGTGTATTTCAATAAGAATTGTATTCATAATAATGTAATATCAATAGCAGTAGGTTTTCGTCAGCATTGTTTAAGAATAATTTTAAAATGACAAATATATAATAAGCATCCTTTTGATATACAGAAATAGGAAAAAGTTTATATTATTTTTCTTATGTTCAAACAGTTCGGTGTAACAAAATTGTAAAGAGCAACCTGCATTCTTCAAATTGACTATTACATTCAGAACTATCTTATGTCTAAATCATTTATGACAATGGAGGACTTATTGACACAAAAATTATAACGAAAAGGTTAATTTCCATACAAATTGTCTTCATAATAATTTAATACCATATAACAGGTTTTTTTTTTCGTCTGACAATGGAGGAACTATTGACACAGAAACTCTAACAAAAAAAGTGTATTTCAATAAGAATTACATTCATTATAATTTAATATCTATAACAGTAGGTCTTTCGTCAGCATTGTTTAAGAAGAATTTTAAAATGATAATTATATAATAAGCATCCTTTTGATATACGGAAGCAGGAAAAGTCGACTGTTATTTATATTATGAATCCAAAAAGTATGTCAGTAGTGTGTACCCCGATACTCCAGGGGATACTTCCGTATTTGGGGTACAACTGGATGCCAGCTAAAACATCGAAAAATAACTGTGACGTTAAATACACTCATGTAAGAAACTAGATCTAAAAAAAAACAGCATTTGACGCTGGGCAAGTCTCAAATTATTTCTTCGGGAATTTGTCATATAATTCTTACATGGACATAAAATGAGAAAAATTATTTAAATTTTGAAGAGAGAAAAGGGTTAAACGAATTTAACCTACTTTGTAGAGAGCAATATAATGCTCATAACACCACCATCTGAAACAGCACCTCTAATATCTACTGAGCCAATAAAGCTGGGGGTTGGGGAAACATGTTATATAGAGTTGGTTAAGTTAGATATTTAATGTAATGCGTTCTGGACGGCCTGCTTTTCATATTTTTTTTGTACTTTCCATTTTTTTGGCAATATAAAACAGTTTTCCCCTATTCTCTTTTAATAAACTATTCTCTTTGAATGTAAATCATATTTGTAAGAGAATAGAATTCAGAGATAATTTTATAGCACAGTTATGTCAAGCATTTAATTACGGTTAAAATCTATTTGGTTGAAATGTTTTAAAATCCATGTTCCGGAAACGTATAAAGTGATGATCTTTTATACGCTCATTGAGATTTAGACAAGGTGAAACAAGTTCAAAATCATAGGCAGCGCAATAGCGCTGCCTAAGTAAAAACCGATGTTGGCACAATGTGTTATTTTTTTTCGTGGTCTTAGACCAGGTTACTTTGAATCGAAGAAGTTGTCGTAGAAACCTCGAAAAGGGTTCATTCGATTAGAAATTGGAGTAGCTAGTGCTCTTTTTAATATTTGAAAATGTTTGTAGGGCAACTACCCCCCCCCCCCCCCCCCCCCCCACTCCCATCATTCCCCCAAACACACCCAATAAAATTTTGAGATAGCCATTTTGTTCAGCGTAGTTGATTTCCACAATTGAAATGGCTAGTGCCCTTTTTAATAGTCGAAAGTGATTGGAAGGCAACTACCACCCCTTCCACGCCCACCATTTCCCCAAACACATCCAATCAAAATTTGAGATAGCTATTTTGTTCCACGCAGTTAAAGTTCAGGAAATTATACCTTTGAGCAGGACACTCCCCCACAGTATTCAGGACAAGGGTTATAAGATGTGCCCTTCGGGCATTTAAGGTTTTTATTGAAATATTTGTCGTAGAAACTTGAAAAAGGGCTCATTCGATTGGAAATTCAAAGGGCTAGTGCCCTTTTTAATAGTCAAAAGTTATTTGAGGGCAAATAACTCTCCTCTTACGCCCACCTTTTCCCCAAACACATGCAATCAAAATTTTTAGATGGCCATTTTATTCAACATAATTGAAAGTTTTAGAAATTAGTTCTTTAAGGATTACATCCCCTCCCCCCAAAGCTCTCATGGCTGTATGTTATGCCTTGGGGGCATATAAGGTTTTTATTGAAAGCGTTGTCGTAGAAACTTCAAAAGGGCTCATTCAATTAGAAATTGAAAGGGCTAGTACCTTTTTTAATGGTTGAAAGTGCTTAGAGAGCGACTAACGCCCCTCTCACGACCACCATTTTCCCAAACGCATCCAATTATAATTTTGATATATCCATTTTTTTCAACGTAGTTGAAAGTTCCTGAAATTAGGTCTTTTAGGATGATAACCCCCTTAGAGTCCTTAGTGCAAGAGTTGTAAGTTATGCCCTGGGGGCATATAAGGTTTATCTAGAAAGTCATTGTAGAAATTTCAAAAAGGGCTCATTTGATTGGAAATTGTTATTGCCCTTTTTAACAGTCGAAAGTTAGTGGAGAGTAATTAACCCCCCTCTCACGCTCACCGCGTCCCCAAAACGTTCAATCAAAGTTTAGAGATAGCCATTGTGTTTAACGCAGTAAAAAGTTCTGGAAATTATTTATTTAAGGATGAAAAACCTCCCAGACCCCCCTGGGCAAAGGTTGTAAGTTATGGCCTGGAGGCATATAAGGTTTTATAGATAGAGTTGTCGTAAAACTTCAAAAGGGGCTCATTCAATTGAAAATTGAGAGTGCTAGTGCCCTTGTTAATAGTCGAAAGTGATTGGACGTTAACTAACCCCCCTCTCATGCCACCATTCCCCCTTACACATCCAATTAAAATTGTCAGATAGCCATTTTTTTCAACGTAGTAGAAAGTTCTGGAAATGAGGTCTTTGAGGATGACAACCCCCCAGTCCTCAGGGCAAGGGTTGTAAGTTATGTCCTGTGGGCATATAATGTTTTTATTGAAAGCGTTGTCGTTGAACCTTCAAAAGGGCTCATTTGATTGGAAATTGAAAGGGCTAGTGCAATTTTCTCTTGTTGAAAGTGATTGGAGAGTGACTAACGCCCCTCTCACGCCCGCCATTTCCTCAAATACATCCAATCAAAATTTTGAGATAGCCTTTTTGTTCAATGTAGTTGAAAGTTCTAGAAATTAGGTCTTAGAGGATGACATCCACCCTAGCAGCCCTTAGAGTAAGGGTTATAATTTATGCCCTGGAGGTATATAAGGTGTTTATAGAAATCGTTGTCGTAGAAACTCAAAAGGCACTCATTCGAATGGAAATCTAAAGGCCTAGTGCCCTTTTTAATAGTCAAAAGTGATTGGAAGGCTTGACATTCTTGTAGTAAAGATCGATCTGGGTATAATGTACTATTTTTTGTTGTTATGTTGTTTAGACCAGGGCACTTTGTATCAAAGGAGTTGTCATAGGAACTTCGAAAAGGGCTCATTCGATTGAAAATAGAAAGGGCTAATGCCCTTTTTATTAGTCGAAAGTAATTGGAGGGCAATTAATCCCCTCCCATGCCCATCCTTCCCTTTGCCCATTATGGTTAAAAACTAAATTTTACCTTAAGATTAAATCAAAATGCACAATGTTAATGCTATTTCCCAATAAGGCATCCCAGCAGTATCCCAAAACGACTGAGGATATTATGTTCAAACTATCGGGGCTACTTCTGCTCTTAAAACTTAGCCAAATCAAAATAGCGTAAGTGTATCCAAGCTATCAAAGAAAGTAAACAAATTTTTTATGAATGGTATCAAGTTTTCCATTTCAGGTCAACTAGAGGAGGTATGAAACAAACTTAAACACAACTATTTGTCACCAGATTTTTAAAAAGGGTGTATTTTGTTAAAAATTGCTGGAAATTTTTCTCCAGTATACAGAAATCAGGCCAAACTATATAGTCTTAAAAAACAAAAAGATTTAAAGTATTATTTTCTTTTTCCCTTAAAAGGCTATGTTAATATAAAACGAACAGAAATTAATTGAAAAATTTTTTTTTCCACAAAATAAGTTTTTCAAAGAAAAGTAAAGGACTCCATTAAACCAAAAAAATGAGCAAAAATAAAATCAAATAATCTACCAAGCGTGAAACTACCACAAATCACCATCGATAAATAAATGAAACCCAGAACAAACAAATATTACAATAAATAACCAAGTCAAACTCAAAACGAGCAGAAATTAACAAGTTTGGCTCTAACTCCTATGCCTCCCCAAGGCCAGAATATAATTTTCGCTTTACTGAAAAAATTTAAATGATTAAGCAATGTCAGTTTAGTATACACCTACGGATATTTAGTAATCAAAATGTTAATATTATTTGATTTATTAAAGTTATGAAAGTAAAAACATTTGTATGAAAGTAAAAACATTTTAAAAACAGTAAAGTGCGAATTATATTCTGGTCTTGGGAAGGCATAGGAGTTTTGAGCCCAATTTATGTTAATTTCCACTTGTTTTGAGTTTCAATCAGTTATTTATTGTAATTTCTGTTCGTTTTGGGTTTCATTTATTTATCGATGCTGATTTGTGGTAGTTTCACGCTTGGTAGATTATTTGATTTTATTTTTGCTCATTTTTTGTTTAATGAGGCTCTTTACTTTTTTGAAAAACTTATTTTGTGGAAAAAAGGTTTTTTTTTAATTAATATCATTAACAGACCGACATTTCAAATCGATATTTAAAGGGAGAAAATGTTTTGGATCAAGTTTTAGAATGTTTAGTTTATCGATATGGAAAAAGGAATAGGTTTATCGAATTTCTTATTATCTTCAAACAGTTTGGTGTCACGAGATGTTAGTAAAGAACAACTCGCGACCTTGAAATCACTATTACATTCAGAACTATCTTACGTCTAAATGTATTTCGACATAATTTATGTCTAAGTCATTTATGGCTATGGAGGAACTATTGGGACAAAAACTATAACAAAAAAAAATGTGTATTTAACTAAAAATTACATTCATATTAATGTAATATCAATAACAGTAGGATTTTCGTCAGCATTGTTTAAGAATAATTAAAGATTAGGTGTTAGAAAGTGATCAATACGAAAATAGGAAAAGGTTTACATTATTTTTTCATGTTTAAATATTTCAGTGTAACAAAATGTTAGTAAGGAGCACCCCGCGTCCTTCAAATTGACTATTACATTCAGAACTATCTTATATCTAAGTCATTTATTACAGTGGAGGAATTATTGATCCAAAATTTATAACAAAAGCAGTATTTCAATAAAAATAACCTTTGTAATAATTTAATATCCATAAATAGTGTTTTTTTTAACTTTATTTTTTTCCATATTTTGTTTATGACATAAAATATTTTCTACTTTTTTTACATGTCTTAGAATGACATGAAATACACTTGAAACAAAAAATCACATTTAATAGGTTTGAAATAAAAAATAAGAATGATATGGATATATTAGTCGTGACTTCTACTATTAGAAAAATAATGTTTGTAGTTGCACTTTTCTCTGTTTTTTGACTGAATTGTCTTGAACTTGGAAATTTTTCAACTTTCTTTTTGTTTTTATTTATGCGGCTGTACCAATCATTCACTAAGGTTGCTTATAGACACTACGCGGCTGTCCCAGTGGCACTTTGTGGCTGGTTATCAACACTATCTAGTTTATTGTATGTATTAAATCAGTAATTTTCGTACACTGGAATGATAAACACCTACATCATATTTAAAAAAAGTGAAAATGCAATATTCGAAGAAAGTGGGTGATCTCGATAAAATCACCTTCGCGTTGAATGCTGACAAGGAGAAATATTTGTGCTATGCATCAATTGTTAATGGGGATCTCATTGGAAATGTATGCGTGTGTTGTCATGACAGCGAGGACCTAAATGTTTTTGGAGTACTGAAATCATTCAAAATTGCTGATGGTGGATATGCCAGAATGAGATATCCAAAGATGATGTCACTCAAAGAGACTGCCAACATAAAAAGAATAGTTGATGATGATTGGCATCTTCTTGCTCATGGTTTTGGTTACACGTTACCTGTTGATAGATCCTATTACCATCGCTTTGGTCTTAGTATTCAAAATAATGCAAAGTGAAAAAGAAAGGCCAACTGCTGAACTAATATCATAAATCATATCTTGCCTACGTGCCAGAACTGTTACCTTTGTAAAAATAATATGATAATAGACAATGAAATCGATGGCAAAATAAAAGGGTATTGGCAGACAATATCACTAATGAATATAAAGATTAATTGATGGAAAAAAGCGCATTCGAATATTATTTCTACCATTGATTATGTACCAACAGATTTAGTCAAGGAACCCAATAATACAAAACACAAAACGTATATTGAAGCTTCAGCTGATACCACAGTAAAAACCGTGAATGACCCAAAATGGATTAATGATTATTCTACTGGTATGAACCAAGAAACGACAATATCCACACTATCAAGAGAGAACATGATTATTTTTTATGGAACAGAATTAAAATGTCTAAACTTGTTCAGTGATATTCTTAATGCATTGTAATGTATTTAACATTTTTTTATGTTAATAGTCTACATGTCGTTATTGTAATAAAAATATATTTTGCATTACTTTATATTAATTTAATTTTCAGAGACGTAGATACTAATAGCAGGCTCAAAGGGGATATATTAGAAACTGAGATATGTTCACAGAGCTTTTACCAAAAATCTGAGAAAGACGAGCTGAATCTTTTTGTCCAAAATCTCCACAGACAAGCGAACATCTGCACAGGCATACAGGCTTAGACAGGGAGAGAGGAAAAAGTGTGTACAAACGCATGAATTCAGACATGAAAACCGGCAAACACCCACCCGTACACACAGATAGAGAGAGTAAGAGAAACAATAACACATTCATATATATAGACTCAGACATACAAACCGACAAAGACAGGCACTAGGACAAGCAAACACCCGCCCAGACACACAAGCTTAGAGAGTGAGAGAGACAAAATGCATACAAGCCCATAAATTCAGACATATAAACCGACAAAGATAGGCACTGAGACATGCAAACACCTGCCCAGACATACAAGTCAATAGAATGAGAGAGAAAAACTACATACAAATATATTGATTCAGACATATAAACTGTCAAAGACAGGCACTGGGAAAAGCAAACAACCGCCCAGACACACAGATAAAGAGAGTGAGAGAGACAAAAATACATAAAAATATGTGAATTTAGAC
Source organism: Artemia sinica (assembly GCA_027921565.1). Taxonomy (NCBI): domain Eukaryota; kingdom Metazoa; phylum Arthropoda; class Branchiopoda; order Anostraca; family Artemiidae; genus Artemia; species Artemia sinica. The sequence continues at coordinate 24,603,069 of CM051266.1, read as the reverse complement.
ATACAAACCTACAAAGACATACACTGAGACAATCAAACAACTGCCACTGGAACACAGGCCTAGAGAGTGAGAGAGGCAAAAATGCATACAAACACATAAATTCAGACATGCAAACCAATAAAGACAGGCACTGACACAAAGGCAGAGAGATTGAAAGAGACAAAACACATACAAACACATAAATTCAGACATACCAGCCGGCAAAGACAGGCATTGGGAGAAGCAAACACCCGCCCAGACAGAGGCTTAGAGATTGAGAGAGACAAAAAAACATATACAAATACATAGATTCAGACATGCAAACCGACAAAGACAGGCACTGGGAAAAGCAAACACCCACCCAGACACAGGGAAAGAGAGTGAAAGAGACAAAAACACACACAAATATATAGATTCAGACATAAAAACCGACAAAGACAGGCACTGGGAGAAGCAAACACATGCCAGACACACAGGCTTAGAGAGTGAGAGAGATAAAAATGCATACAAACACATAAATCAGACATGCAAACCGACAAAGACAGACACTGGGACAAGCAAACACCCACCCAGACACACATGAAAAGAGAGTGAGAGAGAAAGAAACACATAAAAATATATAGAATTAGACATACAGACCGACAAAGACAGGCACTGGGACATGCAAACATCCACCCAGACACACAGGCAAAGAGAGTGAGAGAGGCAAAAACACAAACAGACAAAGACAAACACTGGGACAAGCAAACACCCGCCCAGACACACAGGAACAGAGAGTGAGAGAGACCCACCTGAACCCAGGTACCTGCAGCCAACCTGCAATCACCACTTTCGTTTTTTTAATAACTTCGTTGTCACTTATAGTTATAGATGGTAGCACACCTTCTCAGACAAACAGGCATAGAAAGAGAGACATGCAAAAAGTTAGGTTTATTTAGGTTTACTTAGCGTGGCACGCAACGATAAGTGAACCTAAATGAACCTAACTTTTTGCATGTCTCTCTAATTCAATTTCAATCTCCAATTTTATGAATGTCTCTCTATTTCAATAAAAAATATTTTATTGAAATAACGACATGTAGAATATTAACAGGAAAAACGTTACATACATTACAATGCGTTACTAATATCATTGAACAAATTTGGACATTTTGAATCTGTTCCATAAAATAATTCATCATGTTCTCTCTTGACAGTGTAGCTATTGTCTTCTCTTAGTTCTTAACCAGTAGAATAATCACTAATCCATTTTTGGGTCATTCACAGTTTTTACTGTGGTGTCCGCTACAGGTTCAATATGCGTTTTGTCTTTTGTATTATTGGGTTCCTTGACTATATCTGTAGGTACATTGTCAATGGTAGTAATAATGTTCAAATGCGCTTTATTTTCCATCAATTCATCTTATAGTTATTAGTGATATTGTCTGCCAATGACCTTTTTATTTTTCCATCATTTTCACGGTCTATTATCATATTATTTTTACACAGGTAAAAGTTCTGGTACGTAGACAAGATATCATTTTCCAAATAAAATTCAGTAAAAAAACGAGAAAACTTCTACCATAAACATTATTTTTCTAATAGTAGAAGTCACGACAAACATTTCTAAATCATTCTCATTTTGTATTTCGAAAATTTTAAATGTGGTATTTTTTTATTTTAAGTATATTTCATGTCATTCTAAGACATGTAAAAAAAAGTAGAAAAAATTTAATGTTAAAAAAATGAAAGTTGAAAAAAATACTGTTTGTTGATGTTAAATTATTACGAAGATTATTTTTATTGAAGTACACCTTTTGTTATAATTTTTGTGTCAATAATTCCTCCACTGTCATAAATATCTTAGACATAAGAAAATCCTGAATGTAATAGTCAATTTGAAAGACATGGGTTGCTCTTTACTAACATTTTGTTACACCGAACTATTTGGACATAAAAAATGTTATAAACATCTACCTATTTCCGTGTTAATCAATTTCTCAGACACCATCTTTAATCACCTTTGAACAACGCTGACAAAAAACCTACTGTTATTGATATTAAATTATTATGAATGTAATTTTTATTGAAATTCACTTTTAGTTATAATTTTTGTGTCAATAGTTCCTCCATTGTCCGATGAAAAATTTCCTGTTTTTGTATTAAATTATTATGAAGGTGCTTTTTGCTGAAATACACCTTTTTGTTATAATTTCAGTGCCAATAATTCCTCCATTGTCATAAATGATTTAGACATAATGTAGTTGTGAATGTAATAGTCAATTCGAAGGATGCAGGTTGATCTTTACTAACATTTTGTTACACCAGTCTATTTGAGCATAAAAAATAATATAAACCTTTTCATTTTTCTGTATAACAATAGGATGCTTATTATATATTCATCATTTTAAAATTCTTCTTTAACACTGCCCGACAAAAAACCTACTGTTATTGATAATAAATTATTATAAATGTAATTCTTATTGAAATACACCTTTTTTTAAATAATTTTTGTGTCTATAGTTCCTCCATTGTCAGATGAAAAATTTCCTGTTTTAGTATTTAATTATTATGAAGGTACTTTTTATTGAAATACACCTTTTTTGTTATAATTTTTGTGTCAATATTCCTCCTTTGTCATATATAATTTAGACATAAGATAATGCTGAATGTAATAGACAATTTTCCGGATGCAGGCTACTCTTTACTAACATCTTGTTAAACCGAAAATGCACCTTTTTGTTATAATTTTTATGTCAATAATTCCTCCATTGGGATAAATGATTCAGACATAAGATAGTCCTCAATGTAATAGTCAACTTGAAGGAGGCTGGTTGCTCTTTACTAACATTTTGTTACACCGAACTGTTTGAACATAAGAAAATAATATAAACATTTTCCTATTTACGAATATCAAAGGATGCTTATTAAATATTTATCATTTTAAAATTCTACTTAAACAATGCTGATGGAAAACCTACTGTTATTGATATTAAATTATTGTGAATGTAATTCTTATTTAAATACACCTTTTTTTGTTATAGTTTTTCTTTCACTAGTTCCTCCATTTTCAGACGAAAAAACCCCTGTTATTTTTATCAAATTATTATGACGGTAATTTTTATTGGGATACACCTTTTTCGTTATAATTTTTGTGTCAATAATTCCTCCATTGTCATAAATGATTTAGACATAAAATAGTTCTGAATGTAATGGTAAATTTGAAGGTCGTCGGCTGCTCTTTACTATCATCTCGTGACACCGATATGTTTGAAGAAAAGAAAAAATTAGATAAACCTATTCCTTTTTCTGTATAGATCAATTAAACATTCCAAAAATTGATCCAAAACATTTTCTCCCTTTAAATTACGAATTGAAATGTCGGGCTGTTAAGGATATTTTGAAATCGTTTCACCTTGTCTAAATCTCAATAAGTATATGAAAGATTTTCCCCTTTTGACGTTTCCGGAACATGGATTTTGACAGATTTCAACCTAATAGTTTTGAACTGTAATTAAATCCTTGGCGTGACTGTGTTAAAAAATTCTCTCTGAATTCTATTCTCTTACTAATATGAATTCCATTGCTACCAGTTTATTAAAAGAGAATATGGGAAAACTGTTTCATGTTGCCGAAAACTGGAAAGTAGAAAAAAAATATGAAAAACCGGCCGTCCAGAACGCATTATATTAAATACCTAACTTAACCAACTCTATGTAACACGTTTCCCCAACCTCTCAGCTTTATTGGCTAAGTAGATATTACAGGTACTCTTTCAAATGGCGGTGTTGCATTATGTTCCTTTCTATAAAGTAGGTCAAATTCTTTTATTTCTTTTCTCTCTTAAAGAATTTAAATAATTCTTCTCATTTTATGTCCTTGTAAGAATTATGTGACAAATTCTTGAAGAAATAATTTGATTCTCACCCAGCATCACATGCTGTTTTTATATCTAGTTTCTTACAAGAGTAGATTTAACGTAACAGGCTATTTTTGGATGTTCTGGCTGGAGTCCAGTTGTGTCCCAAATATGGATATATCCCCTGGTGTATTGGGATACACACTTTTGACATACTTTTGGATTAATAATATAATTAACAGTCCACTTTTCCTATTTCTGTAAATCAAAAGGATGCTTATTATATATTCATCATTTTAAAATTCTTCTTAAACAATGCTGACGAAAGACCTACTGTTATTGATATTAAATTATTATGAATATAATTCTTATTGAAATGTACATTTTTTGTTATAATTTTTGTGTCAGTAGTTTCATTGTCAGACGAAAAAACCTCTGGTATTGGTATTAAATTATTATGAAGGGAATTTTTATTGAAATATACCTTTTTGTTATAATTTTCGTGTCATTAATTCCTCTATTGTCATAAATGATTTAGACATAAGATAGTTCTGAATGTAATAGCCAATTTGACGGAAATGGGCTTGCTCTTTACTAACATCTCGTTACACCGAACTGTTTGAAGATAAAAAATTTAAATAAACCAAATCCTTTTTCCGCATCGATCAGTTGAACGTTCTTAAAATAATCCAAAACATTTTCTCCCTTTAAATATTGAATTGAAATGTCAGTCTGTTAATGATATGTTGAACTAGTTTCACCTTGTCTAAATCTCAATAAGCGTTTAAACGATTTTCATTTTTGACGTTTCCGGAATATGGATTTTAACTTATTTCAACCAAATAGATTTGAACTGTAACTAAATGCTTGACGTAAATGTGTTATAAATTCTATCTGAATTCTTTTTTCTTACTAATATGAATTAAATTATTACCAGTTTATTAAAAGATAATAGGGAAAACTGTTTCATGTTGCCAAAAACTGGAAAGCACAAAAAAGAATTATGGAAAGTATGCCACCAAGAACATATTATATTAAATACCTAACTTAACCAACTCTATGTAACATGTTTCCTCAACCCCTCAGCTTTATTGGCTAAGTAGATATTAGAGGTACTATTTCTGTTGGCGGTGTTGCATTATATTCCTCTCTGTAAAGTAGGTCATATTCTTTTAACCCCTTTTTTACTTCGAAAATTCAAATAATTCTTCTCATTTTATGTCCATGTAAGAATTATGTGACAAATTCCTGAAGAAATAATATGATGCTCGTCCAGCGTCAAATGCTATCTTTAGATCTAGTTTCTTACATGAGTAGCTTTAACGTCACAGGTTATTTTTAGATGTTCTGGCTGGAGTCCAGTTGTCTCCCAAATATTGATGTATCCCCTGGAGTATCGGGGTAGACACTACTGACATACTTTTTGGATTAATAATATAATTAACCGTCGACTGAAAAGAGACTCCCATAAAACCAATTACCTCCCTTACATCCCAAAAATCATTGTAAATCTTAAAAAAGTTCGCACACAAAATAATCTGTATGTAGTATTTACCAATAATTTCAAAATCATAAAATTCCTAAATTCTGGTAAAGATAAGACCCTAGTTACTCGCCAAAGAAGGGTCTATCAAACACAATGCAATTGTGGCAAATACTAGGTAGGTCGAACTAACCAGAATTTAGAAAAATGCCTACAACAGCATAAACATGATATTACCAAAGCTCTTAATTCTAATATTGCTACTGTTTATTTTGATTCTGCCTTAGGCAGCCATGTTTTCGAAAATCCTAGCCACAAAATACTTTTTGAAGAATCTGGCCTTATTAGCAATGACCTAGGCATAAAACAGATAGTTCGAGAAGCAATTAAAATCAGACTAAGCATTAATAATAATGTTTCCTTAAATAGGGACTTGGGGGAAAATTCACTAAACGCTCCATACACAAATTTAATTCAAAACGACCTTACAAAGTATTTTAAAACCCGTAGACAGTAAAACAGAACCGGTCACAAGAAGACCTTTGAGGCTAGCTTGCAAAAAAGCAGGATTAGAAATAAGAAAGTGTTTTTAATTATTTTTCTTTCATTTCAATGAATCGCCTTGTTTTACCTCTTTTTATTTATCAGTCCGGGTCATGGTTGCCACCTCTATTGATTTATCACTATTTCTAGTTATTTTTTACGTTGCCTAGTGATTTTTTTCTAGCTCGTGAGTTGTGATAATTTTGGGTCTATAACTAGTGATTTTTCGCCAAATCTAGCAATTTTTCATGATATACCGCATAGATTCATGATTCTGTCGAATAAATCATACAAGATGCTAACTAATAAAAGAAAAAAAAATAGTGATTCACTACAATTCCTAATATGATTCAGATTAGCATTTATGCTAATATACCGCCATTGAAACTTACGATTTCCCACGTCCATATCAGATATAAGTCAAGATCGTTATCATCAAGATAACAGGCGAACTAGTTAATATAGATTAAATCGATTGTAGTTTGATGACTGAAGTCGGTTGGGAGTAAGGGGGAGTATCTACTCTGGGAATGGTCTAATGTTTTTAATTTCTACTTCTAATCAGAGGCATCGCTATAGCGTTGCATATAGTAAGGCCATACGGCTCCAATGTTTTATTATTGTTTTTTTCCAGAGGCACTTCATATGGAAGGGGTCGTCTTAGAAACTTCAAAGGGGGCTCATTTGATGGGAAATTGAGAGTTCTAGTACCCTTTTTAATAGTCGAAAGTGATTGGATGGCAACTAGCCCTCCCACTGCACCCATCATTTCCCAAACACATCCAATCAAAATTTTGAGATAGCAATTTTGTTCAGCGTAGTTGATCTTCAGATGAAAAATATGTTTTTGAGGAGGACCCTCCCCCACAACCGTCAGGGCAAGGGTTTGAGTTAAGCCCTGGGGGCATATAAGTTTTTATTGAAGGAGTTGTCGTAGAAACTTCAAAAAAGGTTCATTCGATTGGAAATTCAAAGGGCTAGTGCCCTTTTTAATAGTCAAAAGTGATTGGAGGGCAGCTAGCCCCCCCCCCCCACGCCCATCATTCCCCAAAAGATATCCAATCAAAATTTTGAGATAGCCATTTTGTTCAGCTTAGTTGATTTCTAGATAGCAAGTATGTTTTTGACGAAGACACTCCCCCACAACCCTCAGGGAAGGGTTTTAAATTATGCCCTGGGGGCATATAAGGTTTTTATAGAAGGCGTTGTCGTAGAAACTTCAAAAAGGCTCATTCGATTGAAAATTCAAAGGGTTAGTGCCCTTTTAAATAGTCGAAAGTGATTGGAGGGCAACTAGACCCCCAAAGCCCATCATTTCCCCAAACACATTTAGTGAAAATTTTGAGATAGGCATTTAGTTCAGGGTAGAGGATTTTCAGATAGAGAATATGTTTTTGAGGAGGACACTCTCCCACAACCCTCAGGGCAAGGGTTTTAAGTTGTGTCCTGGGGGCATATAAGGATTTTATAGAAGGCGTTGTCGTGAAAACTTCAAAACAGGATCGTTTGATTTGAAATTCAAAGGGCTTGTGCCTATTTTAATAGTTGAAAGTGATTGGAGGGCAACTAGCCCCCCCCCCCACGCCCATCATTTCCCCAGACACATCCAATCAAAATGTTGAGAAAGCCATTTTGATCAACGTAGTTGATTTTCAGATAGAAAATATGTTTTTGAGGAGGACACTCCCCCACAACCCTCAGGGCAAGGGTTTTAAGTTATGCCCTGTGGGAATATAAGGTTTGTATAGAAGGCGTTGTCGTAGAAACTACAAAAAAGGTTCATTCGATTGGAAATTCAAAGGGCTAGTGCCCTTTTTAATAGTAGAAAGTGATTGGAGGGCAACTAGCCGCCCCCCACACCCATCATTTCGCAAAACACATCCAATCAAAATTTTGAGATATCCATTTTGTTCAGCGTAGTTGATTTCCAGATAGAAAATATTTTTGAGGCGGACACTCCCCCACAACCCTCAGGACAGGGGTTTTAAAATATGCCCTGGGGACATATAAGGTTTTTATAGAAGTCGATGTCATAGAAACTTCAAAAAAGGCTCATTCGATTGGAAATTCAAAGGACTAGTGCCCTTTTTAATAGTCGAAAGTGGCTGGAGGGCAACTAGCCCCCCCCACGCCCAGAATTCCCCCAAATACTTCCAATCAAAATTTTGAGATAGCCATTTTGTTCAGCGTAGTTGATTTTCATGTAAAAAGTATGTTTTTGAGGAGGATACTCCCTCAAAATCCTCAAGGCAAGGGTTTTAAGTTGTACCCTGGGGCATATAAGGTTTTCATAGAAGGCGTTGTCGTAGAAACTTCAAAAAGACTCATTTGATTGGAAATTCAAAGAGCTAGTTCCCTTTTTAATAGTCGAAAGTGATTTGGGGGCAACTAACCCCCTCTCACTCACCTTTTCCCCAAACACATCCAAAAAAAATTTTGAGACAGCCATTTTATTAAACGTAGTTTTAAGTTCGGGAAATTAGGCTTTTGAGGATGACTACTCCCCCACGGCCCTCAGGGAAAGGGTTGTAAGTTATGCCCTTGGGGCATATAAGGTTTTATATAGACAATGTTGTCGTAGAAACTTCAGAAAGGGCTAGTTTCCTTTTTAATAGTCGAAAGTGATTCTGAGGCAACTGACACCCCTTCCACGCCCACCATTTCCCCAAATACATCCAATAAAAATTTTGATATAGACATTTTGTTCAACGTAGTTGAAATTTCTGGAAATGATATGTTTAAATGGGACACTCCCCCCACAGTCTTCAGCGGCAGGGGTTATAAGTTATGCCATGGGGGCTTATAATAATAGTAATAATAATAATTTATTATAAGCCAAAAAACAGGCCATACAGAACAGTATTCTTAATTACACTCCACAAGAAAAATAACATAAATATCAAGTTTCACTCATTGATGTCAACACTTCATTTACATATTTACATAACTGCCTGATTGTCCTTTTTACAGTCGTTTTCAGGATCCCCGGAACTCCAAGTTACCACCCTCAAAATACTTTTCCCTTAATAGAGAAAGTTGCTGGCACTCGGTGAGAATATGGGCCACATCCTCAATACCTAGGTTACATCTGGGGCAAGAGTAGTCCGCATTTGCATCTGGGGCCACCCTATTTCTTTCAAATACTCTTTTTCTATTTTTTAGTGGCAGGCAATTCGCTCGGATCCGAAACCAATTCCTCAATGTCTCCCCCGGTAGTCCTAGTTTAAATGGTTCTTATGGAAGGAATGCTCGAATAAACTTCAGAGAGGACTCATTTGATTGGAAATTGAAAGTTCTAATTCACTTTTTAAGTATCAAAAGTTGTTGGAGGGTAACCAGCTTCCCTCCCCCCCAATAGTTTGAACTGTTTTTGTTAAAAATAGTTCATAGATCATATATCAAAAATTCCGGTGTCGATAAAACCCACCTGGGCCCGGGGCAGGCGTTATAAGTTATGCCCTGGGGGCAGGTAAGGGTCTTACGGAAGGAATGCTTGTATTAATTTCAAAGAGGGATCATTTGGTTGGAAATTGAAAGTTCTAGTTCCCTTTTTAAGAGTCAAAGGAGATTGGAGGGAACCTGACCCCCCCCCCTCCTCCACGCCCCTTTTTTCCTCTAACCCATCCGATAAGAACTTTGAGATTGCTTTTTTTTAGATAGTTCAAAGACCAGATAACGAAAACTCAGGGGCCAAAACAGCCCCCCTGGGCCCGAAGGCAGTTATTGTAAGTTATGCCCTGGGGGAATATATGGTTCTTATTGAAGGGATGCTCGTAAAAATTCAGAGATGGCTCATTTGATTGGATATTGAAAGTTGTAGTTAAGTTTTTTAGAGTCAAAAGAGATTGGAGGGCAACTGCCCCCTCCCCGCCAACGCCCCTTTTCCCCCAAATGCATCCAATAAAAAAATTTTGAGATAACCATTAAGTTAAAAATTTCTCAAAAGTCAGATACCAAAAAACTCAGGTGTCGTCACAACCCCTCAGGGCCTGGGGCAGGCGTTGTAAGTTATGTCCTAGGGCATATATTTTTCGTATGAAAGGGATGCTCGTATAAACTTCAGAGAGGGATCATTTGATTGGATATTGAAAGTTCGAGCTCACTTTTTAATATTCAAAAGAGATTCGAGGGCAGCTAGCCCCCCAAACCCGCCCCAAGACTTCCTTTTCAAAACCCATCTGATGAAAATTTTGAGATAGACATCTTGTTAAAAAAAAATTGTTCAAAGGTCAGATAAGAAAAATTTTGGTGTCAATACAACCCCCCAGGGCACAGGGGAAGGTGTTCTAAGTTATGCCCTAAGGGCAGGCATGGCTCTTATGAAAGGGATGCTCGTATAAACTTCATATAGGGCTCATTTGATTGGAAATTGAAAGCTCTAGTTCAATTTTCAAGAGTCAAGAGAATTAAACTAGCTTCCCCCGCGGACTTTTTTCCCCAAACCCGTCCGCTACAAATTTTGCGATAGCCAGTATTTTGGAAATTATTCAATAATTAGATAGCAAAAACGCCCCCCAGAGCCCGGGGGATAGGCTTTGTAAGTGTTATCCTGGAGTAAATATGGTTCTTATAAAAGGGATGCTCGTATAAACTTCAGTTCTAGTTCTTGAAAGTCCTAGTTCAATTTTTAAGAGTCAAAAGATATTCGAGGGCAACTAGCCGCCCCCCACGCACCCTTTTTTCTCCAAGTACATCCAATAAAATTTTTATAATAGCCATTTCATTAAAAATAGTTCAAAGGTCAGATAAGAAAATTCCTGTGTCGACGGAACCCGCCAGGGCCCGGAGGCAGGCGTTATGAGTAATGCTTTAGGGGCATATATAGTTCTTATGGAAGGGATGCTCGTATAAACTTTAGAGAAGGCTCATTTAATTTGAAATTGAAAGTTTTTGTTCACTTTTTAAGAGTCAAAAGAGATCGGAGGGCAACTAGCCCCCTCCTCCACGCCCTAAATGCATCAGATAAAAATTTTGAGATAGACATGCCGTTAAAAATAGTTCAAAGTTCTGATAACAAAAAACTCCGGCGTTGACACAGCCCCCCCCCCCCCCCAGGGCCCGGCGGTAGGAGCTGTAAGTTATGCCCTGGGGGCATATATGGTTGTTATGGAAGGGATGCTCGTATAAAATTCCTAGAGGGCTCATTTGATCGGAAATTGAAGGTTGTAATTCACTTTTTAGGAGTCAAAAGTGGTTGGAGGGCAGCTAGCCTCGGCCCACACTCCATTTATTTTTTGCCCTGAGCCACTACATATAGAAGTGGTCGTCGTATAAACTTCAAAGGGAGCTCATTCGATTGTAAATCATGAGTTCTAGTGCCCTTTTTAAGAGTCAAAAGTGATCAGAGGGCAACTGCCCCCCAGGCCCTTTTTCCTCAAAAACATCTGATAAAAAATTTGAGTATCCATTTTGTTAAAAATAGTTCAAACATCATATAACAAAAACTCCTTTACGTATGGTCCTTTCGTTGAAAATAGTTCAAAGATCAGATAAGAAAAACTCCTGTGTCGACACCCCCCCCCCAGGGCCAGGACAGGCGTTGTAAGTATTGCTCTGGGGGCATATACGGTTCTTATGCAAGGTATACTCGTATAAACTTCAGAGAGGGTTCATTTTAATGGAAATTAAAAGTTGTAGTTCATGTTCTCAGAGTGAATAAAGATCAGAGGGCATCAGTAGTAATGATAGTGCTGATTTCAATTACACATGAAAATATACATTGAAATTGCTGTTGTTTTCAATTACACATGAAAATATACATTGGAATTGGGCAAGAAAAACCCATGCTTGAGACACTGTATTTACACGTAACCTAGGTGCTGATTTGAACGATACATTCAACTATACATTCACGCCTACATGAATATGGTCAAAAGTATAGGCACTTTCAAGCGTACATTCAAGCTTACATTCACGCCTAATCTAGATGCTGATTTCAAGCGTACATTCAGGCCTAATCTAGGTGCTGATTTCAAGCGTACATTCACGCCTAACCTAGATACTGATTTCAAAAATACATGAAAAAATACATTGAATTGCGCAAGAAAAACCCATGGTCAAAAGTGTATGCAATATGAACGGTACATTGGAATTACACAAGAACCCTACAAGAATTTGCTCAAAAGTGTAATAGATTTCACGAGTACATTGACGAGCACAAGAATATACACTACAGTTTCAATTGCGCAAGAAAAACCCATGCTTGAGACATTGTATTTACACGTGAACATTTTAAAGGTTGGCCCGCTAAAGTCGAGGTTTTTTTTTTTTAAAACTTGGCAATGTATAATGTAGTCAAGCATGTTTTGCTCGTAATAATATAATTTAAAGCAAACAGGTTTTTTTCTGTTTTTGTTGTCAATTGCACAATGAATGTACGTCATGAATTCACGTGTACATTCTTAAAAAAAAAAACTGGTGTGATATATAGTAGTCAAACATGTTTTGGGGGCACGCACGAAATTATGTAACTCAACATCCGTTTTTATTCATCCTTGAAACCCCGTATAAAATGGTCATGTATAGGAATTTAATTTTCATTATGTTTTAACACATCCAGCATAGGACACTGCATATTATTAACTTTGAAAACAATGGATATTTCTATTTTCAATGTGAGTACACTTTCATTTTTTATTTCCAAAAAAAATTGTTTTACTAGTAAATTCAAATTTCAGTGGGACTTAGCCCCCCCCCCAACAATACAAAATCTTAAGAATATAAAGAGTATATTCGATAGAAACGGCAAAGCACGCTTTTTTCTATTATGTAAATAAAATCTCTCCTCCACAGCTATGTTTACAAGTTTTAATTGTTTTTAAAAACAGTTCTTTATCATTCAGAAATATCCCTTTTCCAAATGTGCTGTATTTTTCCGGTTTGAATGAAAAGCTTGCGTGTTACAAAGAGAGTGACAGTTTTGGGACTCAAATTTCACAGGCTCTTGCTATAACAGAGATTAAAACCATATGTGTTTACAATTACAGAAAAGGGCCCTTTTTGGAACCAAACTTCAACGTATCTGAAAACAAAAAGCTTGGTGATTAAAACGGGCTTTGTCTAATTCTAGCCAAAACTCAGAATTGATAGGGGGGCAAGGTGGAACAATGCCACATTCTGTGTGTTTTTATCTTTATTTGGTGGCTATTCAAAAAAGCGTGGATTTCTGTTAAATAAATGATTCTTGTATGCGCGATTCAAGAGTTTCCTTTTATGGCCAAATTAAACGAGACGTATTTGATGAAAGTAAAAAGGGTTTAAACAGATGATTAAGTGGCTTTTTATAAAAATTTAAGACAGGGAAGGGGTCAATGTATCAATTCTAGCACGTTCATTGTAAGGTAAAAAAAAAACAAAGTATTTCTTCGTTAAGGAATTTGTGTATTAAGTTGGAACTTTCAGAGAGTGCTTTAAAAGCGAAAGTCAATTCACCAAAAGGAAATATGTGCACGCCCAGGTTTGGGGTTGAATTGCACGGGAGTTGAGTTGCACGGAAGGTTGAGTTGCACGAGGGTTCAGTTAAAGGGGGTATAGCTACACGGGGGTTTAGTTAAATGGGGTCAAGTTGCACGAGGGTTCAGTAGCACGAGGGTTCAGTAGCACGGGGGGGGGGGGTTCAGTTGTACGAGGTTTCGGTTATACAAGTGTCTTTATCTTTATTTGGTGGCTATTCAAAAAGCGCGGATTTCTGTTAAATAAATGATTCTTTTATGCGCGATTCAAGAGTTTCTTTTTATGGCCAAATAAACGAGACGTATTTGATGAAAGCAAAAAGGGTTTAACAGATGATTAAGTGGCTTTTATAAAAATTTAAGACAGGGAAGGGGTCAATGTATCAATTCTAGCACGTTCATTCTAAGGTGAATAAACAAAACTATTTCTTCATTAAGGAATTTGTGTATTAAGTTGGAAGTTTCAGAGAGTTGCTTAAAAGGGAAGGTTGAGTTGCACGAGGGTTCAGTTAAAGGGGGTATAGTTACATGGGGGTTTAGTTAAATGGGGTCGAGGGCAATTTATCTTTATCTTTAGAAGAGGGCTTATTATTTTTTTCCTTACTAAATTTTGCTTCTTTTTTAAGGATTTTCAAAGGTGGATTCATGCAATTACCCTGCCGATTCCGAAAAAACCAAGGATGGGGGTGATACACATCGATTAAGTGGCTTTTATAAAAATTTAAGACAGGGAAACGGGGTTTATCAATTCTAGCACATTCTAAGGCAAACTTTTCTTCATTATTTGTTTCAAGTTTTCATTAAAAGGGAAGGTTTTGCTTCAGTTTTTAAGGGGTTTAGTTGAATGGGGTGGAATTTATTAGAAGAGGGCATGCTTACTAAAAAAGACCAAGATGGGGTGATATCACATCGATGCAAGCTACAAGACCATCAATCATCAGATATGCTAGCTCCAATACAAGTTCGCTGACCAGCCAGGAGCCTCTCAAGCCAGTGTCAGCTCTACACAAACCTCTATGCAACCCGGCAGGAAATTCAAGAGAGAATGGATAGATTCTCATAATGCATCAGTCTCATCTAGTCAAGATCGGAGGGTCACCCCCTATCAAGCATTGCCGGGTCCTTCACGACCAATGCAAGGCGAGAATGATGTGGCCCCTACAGCTCTCAAATGCAAGCTGCAAATTTAAATGTGAGTTTTCAAATATTATTTCTCTCTAATGATTCTTTTTCCCGAGTCAATTTGAAGGAGTGTGTGTGTGTGCGGTACATGCGCCGCTTGTTTTTCTGCATAGCCGATAATTCAATAACGTTGTAATGATTGTTGTATGTGTGTGTGTGTGTGTGTGTGTGTGTGTGTGTGTGTGTGTGTGTGTGTGTGTGTGTGTGTGTGTGTGTGTGTGTGTGTGTGTGTGTGTGTGTGTGTATGTGTGTGTGTGTGTGTGTGTGTGTGTGTGTGTGTGTGTGTGTGTGTGTGTGTGTGTGTGTGTGTGGTGTGTGTGTGTGTGTGTGTGTGTGTGTGTGTGTGTGTGTGTGCGATGCATGCGCCGCATCTACTCGATAATTCATTGAGATAGTATAATGAACATTGCAAATTCAATATCGGCGTAATGATTGTTGTATGTGTGTGTGTGTGTGTGTGTGTGTGTGTGTGAGCGGTGCATGCGCCGCATCTACTCGATAATTCATTGAGATATTGTAAATTCAATAACAATGTAATGATTTTCACTATTTTATTGTGTGTGTTTGTGTCTATGTTACTAACAAAATTTGTAATTTATTATGCATTTGCTCTGTAAGTAATGCTTTAAGCAAAAAGTATTTAGTTTAAATAATTCTAGGATGAATTGAGTTTTATGGATGGTATGGAAAAAAAAAAAACATGATTTTTCAACTTTATGAAATAATGCTTATTTCACATAGAAAATAAAACCTTTTTCTACAGATTAATGATATAGCACCACCACCATTGAGTGATGAGACATCAGCATTTACTGGACCAATTCTTTCACCACCAACGGAGTTCAGTGATGAACCTACATTAGTTCTAGAGAATATGGAATGGCATAGGGGTTTCCTTAATGATGTTTTTGGGGAAATGGCTAGCCTAGACGACTTAACCTGTGATATTGACATGCTTGAGGATCCGGAGTGGGCAGATAGTTTTATGCGTGACCATTTAGGAGATGTTACTAGTGCATCTGAACCGGGTCCTCATAACGAAATTCCAACACAGGACAATACAGGCTGGCTCGATCAATTGTCCCCAAACACCTTGGAATATGTACTAGGGGACCTCGTGCCATCTCCAACCAATGTGATTGAACAGACTGGGAGTGGTGGTGTTATTGACAATTCTGTGTCACTCCCCATTCCGATTAATGATATAGCTAGTACTAGTAGTAGTAATACAACAACAACACCAGTATCCCCTCTTCCAGATTTTTTTTCTGTCCAACTCTGCCTTGCACCACACAAAGGTCTACAGCGCCAATTTCGGTGATCCCTTCAACTCTCTAGTGTCGGGGATCCCTCGGCCATTACACATTCATATACTGATAAGATTCGAGCCATTCTTGAACAACAAATGGGGGTGTGGGGAGTGGGGGTCAGTTTAAAAGCATCAATAGTACTAAAAATATTTTTTTTAAATGAAAATGCGGGTGAGACGTATTCGAAGTACTTGCACACAGAGATGTTGGCAATTCGCCTGCATTTATCAAATTATGGGGAGGTTTTTCTAAATTGGGCTAATAGTATTCAAAGTAAGTGGGAAAATTATAACGAGGGGGGTAGTGGATCTGTGGTTTTATTTATTGAAAGTTTAAATGTTAATATATGTAGGTTTAAAAAGGATTTTATTGTAAGAGGTGGGCATAGTGATAGGGCTATAGTTTTAAAAATATCATTCAGATTTAGAGGGGTGTAGGGGGATACAACGAATCTGTTTCGATATGAGGCTGCAGTGTTTCAAGTATGCATTTTTAATTGCCGCATACAGACCTCTTCAAATAGATGCATCTAAGAAAAAGTTGGATAAAATGGCAGTTAATGGTTGGGAGGGTTCGAAGTTCTCCAAAGTAGATTTTAATTGTTTAAATGGTCAATTTCCCGCGACACTAAAAGGAATAGATATTTTTGAGCGGGCTAATGCACATTTAAAGATTGGTGTCACGGTGTTAGAGTATGAAACAGAATTTGAAGAGGGTCAGTGTTCCGATAAGAAGGGTGTATTATTTCCAGTGCGAGCTCCTTCAATTGAATCAGTAGAACATTGGGTGTGGCTTCTATACACCCCACCCACAGACTCCGATTCAATTGGTCATTTCAATCCAATTACGGATATTAGTAGGGTTCTAAGTGAGGGTAAGAAACATGAGGCACGTTATTACTGTCCAACATGTCTCTCAAGATTTCGCTCTGATTTAAAGTTAAAGCATCACATGAAACACTGTAAACATCATGGATACCAGGCTGTGGAGACGGTAAGCGGAGATAGAGCGATCTTACGTTTTTTTTAAAATTTTCAAAACACGCTCCTGCAGAGCAATAAGATCGCTTTGGACTGCGAAGCGAAACTGACAGATCCGTCAAATTCAAATCGTGTTAAAATACATGAAGCCATAGGGGTTTCTTACGCTCAAGCGCAACGAGATTCCAATAATACCCTGCAAGTGCTGGATGTAGTTGAGATGTTGGGTGACGGTGAAGACTGCATGCGCTCGGCATTGGTCAGTCTAATCAAAACAGCGAATGGTGCAATTTCGCGCCTTCGTTATACAAACTATCCTATGCTCCTATCACCAGATGACATAGTGGCCATTAAAAATCGTAAAATGTGTTGGGTTTGCAAGGGAGAATTTGATGATGGTGTTGGGAATGGGGAGAGGAGGAAGGTGATCGACCATGATCATTTGTGGCAGGAAATTACATCGGGAGGGAGTAACTTTAGAGGGGTAGCACACCAGTCATGCAATTTAAACGTTAGACAACAATATTTCGTACCTGTTTTTATGCACAATTCCAATTACGACTTAAAGTTTGTTCTTCCGGCGTTGGCCCGCATTGCCAAGGGTGGAGTTGTAGATGACGCATGGATAGATGGTTCTTTTTCTTATAATATCATACCCAAATCATCGGAGAAGCTACTGCTGCTAGAAATCATGTGGAAAACAGTTGACAAGGGTAACACGTGCCTGAATAAAATTCGTTTTTTAGACTCTTTCAGCTTCTTCCCCAAATCTTTAAGCCAATTGATTCAGGTACAGAAAAATGATAATTTTGATAGCTTCCCCCTCCTCAAACAGCGCTTCCCCGATGATGAAATGTATGATTTATTAACGTGTAAGGGTATATATCCATATGATTATTACAACTCTGGCTCGAGGCTAGATGAGGTGTCACTACCGCCCATTGAAGCTTTTTACAATTCTCTTACTGAGAGTGAGTGCACCACTAGCGACTACGAATTTGCTAAGACGGTTTGGGCAAAGGGTGGATGTAAAAATGGGTGAGATTATTGTAAACTATACTTGGCCAGTGACGTACTCACTCTTCTGGACATTGTGTGAAAAAATACGGATAAAATCTAAGGGGAATTTGGGTTGGTTTTAGGTTATTATTTTTCCACTCCTCATTTGGTGATGGACTTGATACTTAAAATCAGCAAAGAAGAAATAGGTCTGATCGCCGAAGTGGATCAGCATCTGTTTGTAGAGAGATCAATGAGGGGTGGGTATGTTTTTCACGGGGATCGTATCATGAAAACTGATCCGAGTGGAAAGCACACCAATGAAAATTCGGACGCAGTTTTTTTGGATATGAACTCTCTTTACCCATCGGCAATGCCTCACTACTGTTTGCCTCCCTGTGCTTCGAATTTCCCCGACATTGTCAGTGTTGAGGAGAATGGGGCACAGGGATGGTTTTTTGAAATTGACGGTGAAATACCCATGGAAATCCATGACTCGGTAAAAGACTTTTTTTTCCTTGCATAAATAGACCGGTGGGTAGGGACTCTCTGAGCCCCTACAATTTATCTTTAGTAGAGGACGGGAGTATGCACTGGGTACCTTCAAAACAAAAACTAATTGCCGACCTCAACCCGAAACAGAATATCGTTGTTCATCACGTGCTATTGAAATGGATGGTGTCCAATGGTTTCAAGGTCACAAAGATTCATAGAACCCTCCAATTGATCAAAAGCCTTACATGAAAACGTTTATTGACACCTTTGTCAGTAAGCGTTCACAAGCGAAAACGAAAGTTGAAAAAGAAGTCTATAAACTCATTTTGAACTCAGCTTTCGGTAAAATGTGCAAGAGCGTACGAAACAGAAGTCGATGTGACATTGTAACCAACCCCAAAGATTGTGCTCGAATCATTGCGGATCCAAACTTCACATCGTTCACAATCATAGACTCTGATATGGTGCTCCTACATCGTAAGAAAAGAAACATTGTTTTAAATAAAAATATTGCAGGCGGAAGTGCAATAACTGAAATATCCAAGAAACTCATGTTGTCATTTTATTATAATGTATGCAAAGTACAGTGGCCGATTGAGGGACAAGTTCCAGTGTATTATGGGGACACTGATTCACTCCTGTCAAAAGTAAAGCTGAAAATCTATTGAATGATTTGGAAAATGGCGAGTACATTAGCTCACGAATTGACTACACGAATTGGGACGAATCCCTCTACCCAGAGCTAGTGAAACGTCAGGCCCCAAATCAATTGTTAATGCTAAAATCTGAAACGGGTAGCGATCTGATATCCAGTGGTGTGTTTCCTGGTCCGAAGGTATACTGTGTGGAAACGCATGGCAAGGATATCAAACAAGTTTGCAAGGGGGTACCTACACACTTTGTAAAAAATAATTTCGACATGAGTGTGTGTATAGAAACTGTGTGGAACGTAGTTTAGTGCCAAGGGCGAAATTCATGGCGATTCGCTCTTTACAATTTAAAAACTACACAGTTAGAGTTGAGAAAAACGCCATGTCTGCCATATCGGACAAAGTCTATGTACTTGAGGATGATGTGAAGGTACTACCACACGGTCATTATTTAATTTCAGACCGAGTGAATGTATAGAGTACAGAAAACAACTCGGTCTATAAATTAACTTAAATTCATTTAAAAAAAAAGTGAAAATTGGGTGGGAGGGTTTTTTGGGTAATTGGGTGTTTTTTTTAAATTCTTTTTAATTCTTTATAATTCTATATCACAAACAATTTTCAATGTGTGTGTGTGTGTGTGTGTGTGTGTGCAAGGCAGATCAATTTCCAGTATTTAATGCCAGCCCCAGCCCGGGCCCGCCGCAGCGGGCCCCCGCTTCCCGGCGCTTCCCGGCCCGCCCCCGGCCGCCGCAGCGGCCGCCCCGCCGGGGGGAGGGGGGACCCCAAAATTTAAAATGATGTAAATAAAAGTGTGATATTATTATTTCAAGTGCTTTATTCTAATAAATGTTGTATTTTTTCTATAAATAAATAAAAAAAAAAGTATATTTATTTAAGTGTTTTTTTTCTCTGTGACTATGTAAATGTTGTATTTTTTATTATAAATATAAAAAAAAGTGTATTTATTTAAGTATTTTTTCTATGTGCATATGTAAATGTTGTATTTTTTATTATAAACAAATTAAAAAGTGTATTTTTTCATGTTTAATGTGCTTTCATGTTCAATGTAATATTTTTTAAAAGTATTGTTACTTTTTTATGCATATAATAAAAGAAAATATGATTCTTTATTCGTCTTCTTCTTCTTCTTATTCTTGAACGGAGTAGTAATAGGGAAATTATTTAGTCATTAGACAGCCATAGTCTACAGTTAGTTGTCTAGGTGAACTGTTGAAGGGAACATGTATCAATTTAAAACACCATTCAGATCGTTTCTGTGTGGACCGTCAATGTCAGGCAAAACAACACTCTTAACTAAAATAATTAAAAATTGCGACAAAATGTTTGTGAAAAAGCCGAAAAAAATCTACTATTGTTACAGTACTTGGCAGGAGTCATACGATAAAATAAAAGCAATTGCTGCCACCACCATGGGATTGGTGCAGATACAATTCATACAGAGACTTAATGTTTTCAGCATTATTGAGCCAAACTCTTGGCTGATCATTGACGATCTGGCTGAATCTATTGAACAATGGTCCCAGGAAATGCTACAACTGTTCACTGTTCGCTCTCATCATGAACAGATTTCCGTTACTCTGGTTCTACACAATCTCTTTCATCAGAGCAAATGTATGCGAACACTTGCATTGAACTGCACCTACTATATCATCTACAGAGTTGTTCGTGATTCTAGCTCGCTAATAACTCTCAATCAACAAATCTATCCAGGCGCACCCAAATTTCTGCTCTCAGCATACAATCAGGCAACTAATAAACCCTACGGCTACATCCTATTGGATCTTAATCAAAATACACCCGAGGATCTGCGTGTAGTCACAGATATTTTTGACAATGAAATTATAGTATATCTCCCCGTGAATACTAAAAAGACCTATTAGTTGCTATCATGACACTGAAGAAACTACATGAAAATAGACATCTATTTTCAGTTCTAAGCACTTCAAAACCCTCGCTTAGAAAAAACCATACTCAAACATGGTATTGACAATGATTTCATTAATCTAATATCTGAACTTTGTTAAAATTTGACCGAGGGTAATGTTCAACTGCCAGAAGTAGTTAAGCAACAGGCAAAGCAACATCGTTCCATTGTACGTACATTGGCCTCTAAAAAGAAAGGAAAGAATTTTAAAAGGAAACGACTTCTTCAGGCGGGCGGTAGCTTTTTCACACTTTTACTGCCAATAATTGCAGGACTTGTAAACAGTTTTCTCTAGAGAATGGCAAAACCCTATAAATTGACTCCAATAGAACTCGCTCTCTCACCCGTGGAACACTTTGAGAACAATCTGAGTAAATTCCTTGACAATGAGAATATTGAGTATGATAAAAAACTGCTTTTACTTCAAGATGCACTTCGCCGAGTGGACAAACATAAGCCCTATCGTGTGAAGCCCACTACTGCTGCTGCTATTGATCACAAAAAAGAATCATCTCCTCAGGATTCTGCTGGAACACAATTAAAGAAGGAGGAATTGGATTCAATTATAATGAAAATTGGAAATCTAATGCCCCACTCATATCGTGAACAAAGTAAACGTCTCCTAACCTATCTCATGGAAAGTGGTCAAGATCATATTCAAGTTGAGAACAATGGGAAAGGGATTATAATTCAAGGCAAGAGCTATAATCTACTTGATTTAATCTATGATATGGTTACAAATCGTAAAGGACTATTATCATTTGACGCTCATCTATACAACTTTCTAAATACATTAAACTTCCCCAAAAGTATTATTAGCAATAGACAAATTCTAAAAAAATTAAATGAACATGCATCATTGTCAACAACAACAACACCAATAAAATATGAAGAAGAAGAAGATTTTAAATCAATTTTGGAAAATACTAGCACACCACTGATAGCTAGACAAAAGCGAAGACGTATCAAGTCAACGTCACCACCACCACCACCAACCGCCAGTATACAAAAGGGTAGTGGACGTTACACAGCGTGTTTACGTTCAAAATAGTTGAAGTTCTGAAAGGTGTTTATGAAAATATTGGTGAGGTGGGGAGTTTTTAAGTTCACCCACCACTCTTTCCAAGGTCACTGGTGTTCACACTAAAAGTGTAAAAGACTATCTACAAAATGAATCAAGTTACACTCTGCATAGAAATCATAGACTTTGTGCTAAGCAATATCGAAAAACTAAAGCCTTTTACCCATTGCATATAATGCAAGCAGATCTCCTGACTCTAGATGAGGTTCAACGACGTCACAATACACCGTACAAGTACATTCTACTTGCAATCAGTGTTTTTAGTCGCTATGCATATGCAATTCCATTGCGATCAAAGAGAGGCATTGAAGTTGCTCAGGCCATTAAAAGTATTCTCGAACAGGATTCATATAAAAAATTCAAACGGATCGTGGTAGTGAATTTGTTAATCCCCATGTTGCAAAAGTACTAGTAAAATATAGTACACTGCTCTATCATAGTCATAGTCCTATAAAGGCTGCATTGGCCGAACGATTGATAAGAACTATTCGACTTTTAATTTCAAGATATTGCAAATTGAAAAATACACCGGCTTTTATTCATGATTTAGATAAAATCATGTTGATTTATAATCAACGACCTCATCGATCATTGTTCAACTCTACGCCAACGGAAGTTCATCATTCTGATCATGATACAATTGACACCTTTCTTAAACAGTATTCCAATGAAACGATTGAAGAAAAATAAATTCAATGTTGGTAATACTGTTCGAATTAATAGGACAACTAATGTTTTTGAAAAGGGGAATTACTTGTGGTCTACCGAACTTTTTAAAGTGGCAAAAATCCTAGACACTAAGCCCATAACTTATCGTTTGCGTGATACCAAAGATGAAGAGATTCTCGGCGGCTTTTATGACTATGAACTACAAAAAGTTAAAAATAATAGTGAAATCTATCAAATTGAAAAGATATTAAAGACTCGTACTCGCAGGGGTAGGAAACAGTTACTTGTTCGGTGGCTAGGATACAACTCTGATTGATTCTTGGATCGGTGTTGAAGATATTGACAATGTCCAATGATTTTTATGTAACTTCATGTCCAATGTTTCCGATCCTCTCTACAACGACTTGAATACGACAAGTGATTTTTGGACAAAACTCTCCCCCGCCATCAAATTTGACGGTGCATATGAAGTGGCTCTTGTTGACTGTATTCTCAAAAACACCTATGACATCCTGAGAAAGGATCATGAATATGAAATAAAAATTAGACCCCATGATTGGCCACTCATTAGCGATCAACATGATGATTGGCCACTCGTTAACGATCGAGAAAAAATTGAAAAGATCAATTCATTTGAATATCCATATGTTGTATTACCATACGAAGAGCTCATCTGTATGAATGATTTATGTCGTTCTATTAATAAAAGAATTTCCACTCGTAAAAAAGGAACTTTTCATTTCAACTATTCAAAGGAGGAGGGCAAGATCTACATTAGTTCACCTATTGCCAATGAAAAGGTTATTCTCAATGATAATCTAAAGGATGTTCTTGGCTTTAAGCTCAATATAATCAACGGTAAAAGTGCCGGAAACACTAATTTCATTTTTGCTGACTACCCACCTGCCTTCTCCACAGACACTTGTATATTTCTCTACGCTTCGTTTGTGGAAACATCGAGAGTCGGTAATTCAAATGTCCCCCTCCTACGAGTTCTTGAACGAAAATCCAATCAAGAGCATATTCATCACTACAATATAAAGCATCTTCGGTATATTCCCGTAAACTTCCTATTTGGAACTCTGTCAGTTAACACTAAGAACTGAATTAGGTGATCCTCTAGCAATTTCAAAAGGCTTAGCAGTGATTACATGTCATTTTCGACCCATTGTCGGCGACAGCACAATCACCTAAAATGAACAATAGAAGAATTCCATTTGTCTGCCCGATATCGATTGCTATGTTGGTGCTTTGAGTCCACGTCAAATAGGCAATGGATTGGACTACTACAAGGGTCGTACTATAATGTCTGGCTACGGTCTTGGTAGCTGGTTTGCTAGGCTATTTCGTTCTGCACTACCCCTTGCCAGAAAATATCTTGTGCCTGCTGCATCAAATTTTGCTGCCTCCACACTACAGGACTGGGGGTCGGGCAAGAATTTCAAGGAGAGTGTTAAGGAAAATATTCGATCTTCAGCAAGAGCCGCTGGTGAGCAATTAAAATTTCGACAAAATGGGGAGGGATTGAAAAGGATGCGTGCACGTCATTCACTCATCAGTCTCCACCCAGGCGGGAAGCGAAGGACATCAACAAGGACTTTGAGGAAGAAAACAAGGAAGACCAATAAGCAGAAGAAGAAAAAGAAAAAGATTGTTAGATCAAAGAAGGATTTCTTCTCTTAAGATGACTTATCTCCCCCACAAGGAATCAAATCCATCAATTAGTTCCTCATTGAATCTATTCAATGCTGAAAATGTTGATGTCAGTGTCAAGTAAAAAAAAAGGGAAAAGGAAAAGGTAAAGGATGCGGCACTAGACCCTTAAGGTCCAAACCGGCGGTGCTGATCTCCGTTTCGTGGCCCTTCAGCCAGGAAGTGCAATGGGGGGCTGGGGGCCAGCCAACCTATGCTTTCGCAAACCCTTCCTGTTTACCTTCCCCAGATTTCTCCAGGTACCCATTTAGAGCTGGGTTGACTCTGGCTAAGCTTACAGGGTCACACCACTGACCCGTGTCCCAAACTAAGAAACTGACCACACCAGGGATCGAACCCGAATTCACGGATTCTCAGCCCAGCGCGCGTCCACTTAGCCAGAACGGCTAAGTGGACGCGCGCAATTTCACCCCCAACAACCCCTCTCGGAAAATATACACTTTCAAATATTTTCCAATGAAGACTATTTCATTGATTTGTCGTCAACATTTATTGATTTAAATGTTGCGGTGAAGAAAAAGTCATATAATACAACTCCAAATGCTGGTGATGGTCTCTCCTACGAGAACTGTATTCTACACAACCTATTCAAACAAATTAATGTATTCATTAATGGAACATTGGTGAGCACTAGCAATAATTTATCCAACTATGCAAGCTACATACAATTTATGATGATGACACCAAAGGCATACAAGGAGTTGAGAGGACAATCATTGGGCTATGAATATCGATCAGGTGTTGATACTGACGGCGAGTTGACTACTGCAGTGACCCAAGAGTATCATCTGGTTGGAAAATTAAATCATGAGATATTCAATATATCCCAATGGTTACCCCCCAATTTCAAGATTGACATAAAGTTACAGATGGCCCCATCGAATTTCATTTTGATAAAAACACTTCCTGCAGCACCCGATGCAAATGTCATTATCACATCGGCAGTTCTCCACGTCCGAAAACAACAGGTTATGAGCTCTGTTGCATTGGCAGTGGAAAAGCTAAGAGCCAATGGCAACAACATTAAACTTCCTGTCCCCCATACAATCACCAATCAACGTCACATTGCCACAGGCTCTCGTAACTATAGCGATTCATCATTTATCAATGGAGAAATCCCATCAAAATTGGCTTTGGCCTTTGTAAAGAGTGGCAGTGCCGTTGGATCGTAGACTGAATCCCCCCATGATTTTAATTTTTTCGGTCTATCTAGCCTTGTGTGCAAAGTGAATCGTATTCCACTGTACACTCTATCTTTTGACAAAAAATCCTATAGAACTCTGTATGAGTTGACCATGCAATCCCTAGATCATGACTCTCAACTATTTGAAAATGGAATAACCAATTCAATGTTTTCAAAAAATCATGGGGTAATTGTTTTGGACTTGTCGGGGACTCAGGATATGAGCATAGTACGAACAGGGAATGTACGTTTAGAGTGTACATTTGCCGATGCTCTGACTGAGAGTATCACACTAATATCACTGAGTCAATTTGAAACCTATTGGGAAATCACACCCGACGGCAGTGTTCTACTAGACCTAGCACCATGAACACAAACCAAATAATCAACGTATTTAGTATGATCCATACATGTCCCAGTACAAGTCCTATTGCATACCTTCGGACTTCATTAAAAAAATTCCAAGTGTTAACAATACCTTAATCATTGTTAATAGCAGTCCATCGACTTTGAAGACCGGCCATTGGCTATGCATCTTTCAAACAACGAAGAATATTGAATTTTTTGATCCTCTTGGTCTATCGTATAAATTCTACACGCCATACATCAGCAACTTTATTGAAAGCAGTGGGAAAACCATTATTCAAAATCAACGAAGAGTACAGGATTTAACAACTAAGACATGTGGCTTTCATGCAGTACTCTTTTTCATGTTCAGATGTCGTGGCTACACCTACAAGCAGTTTCTCAACATCTACGTTGACTTACCTCGATTGAACGACTTTCTAGTGGAAAATATACTTACAAGAGTATTTAATATTGATTTTAGTGCCCTACGAATAAAATGTTCTAAAAATCTATGTGAAATTGTTTATTAATAAAAATTTATATACATGATAAAACGACTTTTCTACTCGTTAGATTTCATCTTCTACTAGGTATAGGTATTAGTCGACAACAACTAGTGCAGATAGATTATCTGAATTCACAGTGTACTGATCCTGATGTACTGCAATGTCAGGGTCACATTTTCTACAATACAGTGTGACTTCACTCTTGTCATATCTCTTTGTATAGTCAATGATACTATTCTCATTCATTCTATAGAATTCACATGTTTCAATTTGCTTATTTGAAGCAATTTCACAAACAGTGTCCTCAAGTGTTGAATCACATTCCGTCACAGCCAAATAAAAATCAGTGGGCTTATAATCATAACACCCATTGTCTTCACAACGATGACGTAGAAACCATATTCTTTTGCTGTTCCAACAGTTGAATCGTTGACCCGGCTCCTCCTCCCAGAACAATCTAAAGCCACGACGATACCAATCTCGTAACAATAAACTAAAATCACGGTTAGGATTCTTTCCAATCATACCCGGATATGTATTCTCCCCACTGATTACATTTATCATAATGGCAATTGGAGCATAGGTGGTCTCTAGGATGAGAGTCACACACCTCTTCAAGACAGGTATTACAACCTTTAATCTGTACAGCATATCCTTTATGCAATTTACACGGGTTGCATAATCTACACTTTTCATCATACTCATCAATCATTGTGCAATTCTCACATGATGACCAGCTGCCCAGTGTGTACATACATAGGGGACATGTATGGAGCATTTTTTCATGTGTTGACACTCTCACTGCCACAATGAAACTGAGCTAGCAACAACAAAAATTGTCTGAGATAGAGAGAGGAGTAAATCATCCTTGAGCACCATCTTTCTCATGAAAAAAAAGTCCTAAATTTCTAAACCAATGTTTAAAAGCATATCCACAATATCATTTTGCCGTGTCGTGATCAATATATCAGTAAATTGTGTAAATGCATTTGGACCACGATGTAGAAGCTTCATACAATAGTCTAATGATGGAGAATCAGTTTTCATTATATCGACAAGCATCCCACGAGAAAATATCTTCCT
Organism: Artemia sinica; assembly: GCA_027921565.1. Lineage (NCBI taxonomy): Eukaryota > Metazoa > Arthropoda > Branchiopoda > Anostraca > Artemiidae > Artemia > Artemia sinica. Next base: position 24,575,628 of record CM051266.1, on the reverse strand, counting down.
TTGAATAGACAGCTCTAGAAAATCGTCATCTAGAATCAAATGTTTTTCCATAAACACTAGATTCCCCAAGATTCGCTCTTTCTCAAATCTATCCATTTTTTAGAGTCCTAACACTCTCACAACCAACTTCAGACTAACCAGAATTTCTTTTTGTAGTCTAGAAAATATACGCTAATCTACTATAGAAAGAAAAATACCTTTGATTTAGAAACAATTTTATTGAACATAATTACAATAATGATATTCACTGATGCATTTTGTTCTCATCAATATATTTCGATAGGACATCTAATGCTGACCGAAGTTTATTAATAAGGAGAATATTCACTTTTCCAGCAAAACATAGTTGCTCCTCCTGCTTAAACTTGCTTAATGATATCACGTATCTAGCATACATACTGTCCCATTCAAGGCATAGTCTACAGCCAGCGGTTATTTCCACAGCCACATTAGGTACTCGTATATCGTTGCTGCTGTCGGTTCCATCATTAATCTCCAATAATGTAAATGCACCACTCATTTTTTCTCCACTAATATCCTCTCAAATAAACTATTCTCTCTGAATTCAATTCTCTTACTAATATGAATTGTAGTGAAAACCATTTCTTTTATTCAAACCCCAACCACAAATCAAGTTATCCTATATTGAACAACCTCTGATTGGCTCATAAAAAATGCACACGTCAAACGATACATTCATTGTGCAATTCTTATCAAAAACAAAAACCTTGTCAACTTTTAAAATGTTCACACGTAAATACAGTGTCCCACGCAAGGGTTTTTCTTGTGCAATTCAATGTATTTTTTCATGTATTTTTGAAATCAGCACCTAGGTTAGGCGTGAATGTACGCTTGAAATCAGCACCTAGATTAGGCCTGAATGTACGCTTGAAATCAGCATCTAGATTAGGCGTGAATGTAAGCTTGAACGTACGCTTGAAAGTGCCTATACTTTTGACCATATTCATGTAGGCGTGAATGTATAGTTGAATGTATCGTTCAAATCAGCACCTACGTTACGTGTAAATACAGTTTCTCAAGCATGGGTTTTTCTTGCCCAATTCCAATGTATATTTTCATGTGTAATTGAAAACAACAGCAATTTCAATGTATATTTTCATGTGTAATTGAAATCAGCACTATCATTACTACTGGCATCTAGCCCCTCCTGCCTTCACGCCTTTGGGTGTATCGGATGGATATACCCATCCGATAAAAATTGCAGGTGACCCTTTGTTATAAATAGTTCAACCATCACATATTAAAACTCCAGGGTCAGCACAACCCCCCAGGGCCCAGGGATAGGCGTTGTAAGTTATACTCTGGGGATATATATGGTTCTTATAGAAGGGATACTCGTATAAAGTTCAAAGAGGGCTCATTTGATTGAAAATAGAAAGTTCTAGTTCACTTTTCAAACAGTTCGTGGTAACGAACTGTACGTAAGGAGCGACCCAGCTCAATGGTAACCGAAACTCTAAAAAACGGAATTTTGATACCAATAGTTGCATCAAAGGAATCAGATTTTAATTCTGACTTCAAAAATATAAGTTTCATCAAGTTTAATCTTACCCATCAAAAGTTACCCGCCTGAGAAAATTTGACTGATTTTCGAAAAAAGGAGGAAAGACCCCCTAAAAGTTATAGAGCCTTAATGAAAATCACACCATCATATTCAGTGTATCAGAGAACCCTACTGTAGAGGTTTCAAGCTCCTATCCACAAAAATGTGGAATTTTCCACTTTTTGCCAGAAGAAAGATCGCGGATGCGTGTTTATTTGTTTTTTTTTTTTTTTTTTTCCTTTTCCCCAGGGGTAATCAGACTGATCCAGTGGTCTTAGAATATCGTAGGAGGGCTCATTGGAACGGAAATTAAAAGTTATAGTGCCCTTTTTAAGTGAGCAAAAAAATGGAGGGCAACTAGGCCCCCTCCCATGCTCATTTTTCTTGAAGTCACCCAATTAAAATTTTGAGATAGCCATTTTGTTCAGCATAGTCGAAAATCTAATAAATTGTCTTTTAGGATGACTTAATCCCCCAGAGTTCCCAGTTAAAGGGCTGCAAGTTATGAACTTTGCCCATTGCTCACATATTTGTAGAGTAAGAGGTACCATTTTGCCAACGCCCCCGTATCAAACAGGTTTCTGGTAGGTTTAATCTGGTTTGGTAGGTATAATCTGGTTAGGTGGGTATAATCTGGTTTGGTTCAAGTTTTTCTGACACGGAATTACACAATGAATGTAGGTCATGAGTTCACATACACATTCTTAAAACTACACGTGATTAAACACGTTATAAAACTATGTTCTATTTGCAAAGAAAAACCAGAGTGTTTTTTTTTTTTTTTTTTTTTTTTTAAAACAACTTGGCGACGTATGATGTAGCATCTATTACTACAGACGATACATGAGTTACCAGACGGGTTTCTAAGGCATGCAATCAGACTGGTTTCGTTTCATGGGTTCATTAATAGAACGACTAATGTTTTTGAAAAGGGTAATTACTTCTAAGTTCAATAACCAAATTGAACTTCCGATGGTTAAGAAAGCGTAACGGGTAATTAAAGTATGATGAATGGGATGTTATAATTAGAATGGTTTTAAGTTGAAAATTGTGACATAAAAATAACTCTATTTGCGAATTTTTTGCGAAAAGGTATTTGCGTAAAGGTATTGCGTTGGTTAAGAATGCCTCAAGAATGAGGATGGGATGCTTGCATCAACAATACAAAGAATATGCTCAGATACTTAATAGATTTGACGCCTACAAAAGACATTGGTAAAACGTATTCAATAGCTTAATTGAAAAGTAACGATAGAATGACATTGTGACTTGGCCTAGCTTTACCTCTCCAATGTGGTCTGTATAATACACAAGTAACATTTGAAAAGTATTGTCAATTTAAAAAGAAATGGCTGAAAACTGTTTTGAGGGAGATGGGTTGCATGGAGGGTTGAGTTGCACGAGGGTTCAGTTAAAGGGGGTACAGTTACACGGGGGTTTAGTTAAATTGGGTTGAGTTGCACGAGGGTTCAGTTAAAGGGGATGTGTGTCTCTTTGGACTGTGTGTCTTTTTTTTTTGGGGGGGGGGTGTTTGAGTCTTTTTGGTCCGTATGTGTCTCTTTGGGATATGTGTTTTCTCTTTGGGCTGATTGAGTCTTTTTTGGTCTGTGTTTTTGTCTCTTTGGGTTGTGTTTCTCTTTGGGCTGTGTATGTCTCTTTGGGCTGTTTTTGTGTCTTTTAGGGCTATGTGTGTGTGTCTTTTGGGATGTGTGTCTCTTTGGGCTGTTTGAGTCTTTTTAGTCTGTTTTTGTGTCTCTTTGTGCTGTTTGAGTCTTTTTTTTGGTGTATGTTTGTCTCTTTGGATTGTTTGTGTCTCTTTTGGCTGTTTGTGTTTCTTTGGGCTATGTGGGTCTCTTTGGGCTGTTTGAGTCTTTTTGGTCGGTTTATGGCTCTTTGGGCTGTTTGAGTCTTTTTGGTCTGTGTTTGTCTCTTTGGCCTGTTTGCGTCTCTTTGGGCTGTTTGAGTTTTTTTTTTGTCTGTGTTTGTCTCTTTGGGCTGTGTGTGTGTCTCTTTGGGGGGGGGGGGTTTGAGTGACTCTGTTGTTTTATTCCGAGTGATTTTTTTCTTTACACGGTGTTCGTTCAAAAAGCGATGATTTCTGTTAAATAAATAATTGTTATACCTTTTAAAATAGCTTTACGGGGTTTTGAGGGACTCTGTTGTTTTATTCCGTGTGATTTTTTCTTTACATGGTGTTCATTCAAAAAGCGAGGATTTCTGTTAAATAAATAATTCTTATATTTTTTTCCGTTCAATTGAAAGCGAGGATTTCTGTTAAATAAATAATTGTTATACCTTTTAAAATAGCTTTACGGGGTTTGAGGGAACTCTGTTGTTTTATTCCGTGTGATTTTTTCTTTACATGGTGTTCGTTCAAAAAGCGAGGATTTCTGTTAAATAAATAATTCTTATATTTTTTTCCGTTCAATTGAAAGCGAGGATTTCTGTTAAATAAATAATTGTTATAACTTTTAAAAATAGCATTACGGGGTTTGAGGGACTCTGTTGTTTTATTCCGTGTGATTTTTTCTTTACATGGTGTTCGTTCAAAAAGCGAGGATTTCTGTTAAATAAATAATTTTTATACCTTTTGAAATAGCTTTACGGAGTTAGAGGGACCCTGTTGATTTATTCCGTGTGATTTTTTATTTACATGGTATTCGTTCAAAAAGCGAGGATTTCTGTTAAATAAATAATTCTTATATTTTTTCCGTTCAATTATAAATAAATAATTGTTATACCTTTTAAAATAGCTTTACGAGGTTTGAGGGACTCTGTTGTTTTATTCCGTGTGATTTTTTCTTTACATGGTGTTTCGTTCAAAAAGCGAGGATTTCTGTTAAATAAATAATTCTTATATTTTTTTCCGTTCAATTGAAAGCGAGGATTTCTGTTAAATAAATATTGTTATACCTTTTAAAATAGCTTTACGGGGTTTGAAGGACTCTGTTGTTTTATTCCGTGTGATTTTTTCTTTACATGGTGTTCGTTCAAAAAGCGAGGATTTCTGTTAAATAAATAATTGTTATACCTTTTAAAATAGCTTTACGGGGTTTGAGGGACTCTGTTGTTTTATTCCGTGTGATTTTTTCTTTACATGGTGTTCGTTCAAAAAGCGAGGATTTCTGTTAAATAAATAATTTTTATACCTTTTAAAATAGCTTTACGGAGTTTGAGGGACTCTGTTGTTTTATTCCGTGTGATTTTTTCTTTACATGGTATTCGTTCAAAAAGCGAGGATTTCTGTTAAGTAAATAATTCTTATATTTTTTCCGTTCAATTGAAAGCGAGGATTTTTGTTAAATAAATAATTGTTATACCTTTTAAAATAGCTTTACGGGGTTTGAGGGACTCTGTTGTTTAATTCCGTGTGATTTTTTCTTTACATGGTGTTCGTTCAAAAAGCGAGGATTTCTGTTAAATAAATAATTCTTATATTTTTTCCGTTCAATTGAAAGCGAAGATTTCTGTTAAATGAATAATTTTTATACCTTTTAAATAGCTTTACGGGGTTTGAGGGACTCTGTTGTTTTATTCCGTGTGATTTTTTCTTTACATGGTGTTCGTTCAAAAAGCGAGGATTTCTGTTAAATAAATAATTGTTATACCTTTTAAATAGCTTTACGGAGTTTGAGGGACTCTGTTGTTTTATTCCGTGTGATTTTTTCTTTACATAGTATTCGTTCAAAAGCGAGGATTTCTGTTAAATAAATAATTCTTATATTTTTTCCGTTCAATTGAAAGCGAGGATTTCTGTTAAATAAATAATTGTTATACCTTTAAAATAGCTTTACGAGGTTTGAGGTACTCTGTTGTTTTATTCCGTGTGATTTTTTCTTTACATGGTGTTCGTTCAAAAAGCGAGGATTTCTGTTAAATAAATAATTCTTATATTTTTTCCGTTCAATTGAAAGCGAGGATTTCTGTTAAATAAATAATTGTTATACCTTTTAAAATAGCTTTACGGGGTTTGAAGGACTCTGTTGTTTTATTCCGTGTGATTTTTTTTCTTTACATGATGTTTCGTTCAAAAAGCGAGGAATTCTGTTAAATAAATAATTGTTATACCTTTTAAAATAGCTTTACGGGGTTTGAGGGACTCTGTTGTTTTATTCCGTGTGATTTTTTCTTTACATGGTGTTCGTTCAAAAAGCGAGGATTTCTGTTAAATAAATAATTCTTATATTTTTTTCCGTTCAATTGAAAGCGAGGACTTCTGTTAAATGAATAATTGTTATACCTTTTAAAATAGCTTTACGGGGTTTGAGGGACTCTGTTGTTTTATTCCGTGTGATTTTTTCTTTACATGGTGTTCGTTCAAAAAGCGAGGATTTCTGTTAAATAAATAATTGTTATACCTTTTAAAATAGCTTTACGGAGTTTGAGGGACTCTGTTTGTTTTATTCCGGGTGATTTTTTCTTTACATGGTATTCGTTCAAAAAGCGAGGATTTCTGTTAAATAAATAATTCTTATATTTTTTCCGTTCAATTGAAAGCGAGGATTTCTGTTAAATAAATAATTTTTATACCTTTTAAAATAGCTTTACGAGGTTTGAGGGACTCTGTTGTTTTATTCCGTGTGATTTTTTCTTTACATGGTGTTCGTTCAAAAAGCGAGGATTTCTGTTAAATAAATAATTCTTATATTTTTTCCGTTCAATTGAAAGCGAGGATTTCTGTTAAAAAATAATTGTTATACCTTTTAAAATAGCTTTACGGGGTTTGAAGGACTCTGTTGTTTTATTCCGTGTGATTTTTTCTTTACATGGTGTTCGTTCAAAAAGCGAGGAATTCTGTTAAATAAATAATTGTTATACCTTTTAAAATAGCTTTACGGGGTTTGAGGGACTCTGTTGTTTTATTCCGTGTGATTTTTTCTTTACATGGTGTTCGTTCAAAAGCGAGGATTTCTGTTAAATAAATAATTGTTATACCTTTTTAAAATAGCTTTACGGGGTTTGAGGGACTCTGTTGTTTTATTCCGTGTGATTTTTTCTTTACATGGTGTTCGTTCAAAAAGCGAGGATTTCTGTTAAATAAATAATTGTTATACCTTTTAAAATAGCTTTACAGGGTTTGAGGGACTCTGTTGTTTTATTCCGTGTGATTTTTTCTTTACATGGTTTTCTTTACATGGTGTTTGTTCAAAAAGCGAGGATTTCTGTTAAATAAATAATTCATATACCTTTTAAAATAGCTTTACGGGGTTTGAGGGACTCTGTTGTTTTATTCCGTGTGATTTTTTCTTTACATGGTGTTCGTTCAAAAAGCGAGGATTTCTGTTAAATAAATAATTGTTATACCTTTTAAAATAGCTTTACGGGGTTTGAGGGACTCTATTGTTTTATTCCGTGTGATTTTTCTTTACATGGTGTTCGTTCAAAAAGCGAGGATTTCTGTTAAATAAATAATTGTTATACCTTTTAAAATAGCTTTACGGGGGTTTGAGGGACTCTGTTGTTTTATTCTGTGTGATTTTTTCTTGCTAGGGAAAAACCCATGTGGATGAGTTGAAATACATTTTTTTTTTTTACAATAAATGACTGAAAAGTGTTTGATTGGCAGAAGGATGTATTAGCGAAGTTATAGTGGAGAGCGAGTTGCTAGCGAAAAACCCCGTGTGGATGAGTTGAAATAAATTTTTTGCTTTCTTGAATTCGCTTCCTGGACACAATACAGATATTTAATTCGATAAATCATGATAAAATCGCAAGTAAGTAATAAACTCTTTATTGTTTTGATATTTAATTTCGAGAAATCCATGAGTTGACTTCAAGAAAGAGTTTGCTACTTACGATACTTTGATTTTGTCAATGCTATCCCAAGTATCTGTCAATAGATGTTGATAGAAAATTTATTCATTCTTATACTTAGATTTTCTCTATGTTAACTTATCTATCCAATATATGATGTATGTAAATTCCTTTTCTTACATCTCCGATGTTTCAATAGACATTCTAAACGTTCGATATGCTAGCTTACTCTAAAAAGAGTGGCGCGCCACTCTAAGTGAACCTAGATCAACCCAACTTTTTGAATATCTCTCTCACTATGATTCTGTTTGTGTGTCTTTTGCAATGTGTAGGAACCAGTGGGGGAATCCCCACTCGTTTGGAAAGGTGGCAAGGAAAGGCAAGCAAATAGCATGTAGTTTCAAAGAGAGTTGACTTCAAGAAAGAAATTGTTACTTACTGAGAATTTTTTTCATAATTTCTTGAATTAAATTTCTACTTCGTGTAGCTAAGTGAAAATTGTTTGTGATAAAGAGAAAAAAAAGTTACTTACCTGCAATTTTTTTTCATAATTTCTTGAATGAAAGTATCTGTACAGAGGTGAAATCAATAAAGAGTTTGTTAAACCTAGATCAACCCAACTTTTTGGATATCTCTCTCACTATGATTCTGTTTGTGTGTCTTTTGCAATGTGTAGGAACCAGTGGGGGAATCCCCACTCGTTTGGAAAGGTGCCAAGGAAGGCAAGCAAATGGCATGTAGTTTCAAAGAGTTGACTTCAAGAAAGAAATTTTTACTTACTGAGAATTTTTTTCATAATTTCTTGAATTAAATTTCTACGTCGTGTAGCTAAGTGAAAATTGTTTGTGATAAAGAGAAAAAAAAAGTTACTTACTTGCAATTTTTTTCATAATTTCTTGAATGAAGTATCTGTACTGTATATCCAAGAGGTGAAATCAATAAAGAGTTTGTTACTTACTTACAAATATTTTCATATGACTTCAAGAATGAGTGTGTTACCTATTTACAATTCCTTCATAATTTCTTGAATGAAATTTCAGTATTGTTTATCCGATAGGTGAAAACAATAAAGACTTTATTACTTACTTGCGATTTTATTACGATTTCTTGAATTAAATATCTGTATTGTGTCCAGGAAGCGAATTCAAGAAAGCTATTGTTACTTACTTACAATTTCTTCATAATTTAATGAAATGAATAAAACTATTCTAAAGAATAAAGAGGGGTTAAGCTTAAAGATTGGCTCTAACAATTGTACTCTATGCTTGCCCAGAGACACAATGTAGCTTTCCCACTACTGCTCTATGGCCGGTTATCGACACTACCTAGTTTATTGCATGTATTAAATCAGTATTTTTTACACTTGTGGAACGATAAACACATAACTAATATCTCTAAAAAAGTGAAGATGAAGCATTTTAAGAAAGTGTGTTCACATGATAGTGTTATTGTAGCATTGAATGCTGACAAGGAGAAGTATTTAAACTATGAAATAAGTACAAGTGGTAGTACTATCGGAAACGTATGCGTGCATTGTCATGACAGTAAGGAATTGAATTTCTTTGAGTACCAAAAAAATTCAACTCTTATGATGGTGGATATGCGAGATTGAGATCTCCGGAGATGATTGCACTCAAAGAGAATACCAACATAAAAATAATAGTTGATAAAGAGGGGCATCTTCTTGCTAGTGCTTTGTGGTAACATGTTACCCAGTGTTAAACCATATCGTCAACTTTCGGGTATTAGCATTCAAATGAAAGCAAAGACGAAAAGAAAGGCCTACTCTTCTACTAATATCATAAACCATATCCTGTCTACGTGCCGGAACTGTTACCTGTGTAAAAATAGTGTGATAATAGACAGTGAAATTGCTAGAAAAATAAAAAGGGCATTGGCAGAAAATATCACTAAGGAATATAAAGATGAATCGATGAAAAACAAAGTACCAGCAAACGTTACTGCCATTGATCAAACAGTCAATGAATAAAATAATACCAAAGACGAAAAGCATATTGACCCTGTCGATGACACACCTATAAAAATTGTGTATGAGTCAAAATGGAATAATGATTATTCTACTGATTACGAACTAAGAGAAGACAATAGCTATAGTATCAAGAGAGAACATGGTGAACCATTTTATGGAACAGATTCAAAATGTCCAAAGTTTTTCATTGATATTAATAATGTATAATAATATATATTTTTTGTATTAATATTCTACATGACATTATTTCATTAAAAATATATTATGCCTTACATTGTTATGTGTTCATTATTTTTAGAGTAAGCTAGCATATCGAACGTTTAGAATGTCTATTAAAACATCGGAGATGTAAGAAAAGGAATTTACATACATCATATATTGGATAGACAAGTTAACATAGAGAAAATCTAAGTATAAGAATGAATAAATTCTCTATCAACATCTATTGACTGATACTTGGGATAGCATTGACAAAATCAAAGTATCGTAAGTAGCAAACTCTTTCTTGAAGTCAACTCATGGGATTTCTCGAAATTAAATATCAAAACAATAAAGAGTTTATTACTTACTTGCGATTTTATCATGATTTATCGAATTAAATATCTGTATTGTGTCCAGGAAGCGAATTCAAGAAAGTAAAAAAATTATTTCAACTCATCCACACGGGGTTTTTCGCTAGCAACTCGCTCTCCACTATAACTTCGCTAATACATCCTTCTGCAAATCAAACACTTTTCTGTCATTTATTGTAAAAAAAAAATGTATTTCAACTCATCCACATGGGTTTTTTCCCTAGCAAGAAAAAATCACACGGACTAAAACAACAGAGTCCCTCAAACCCCGTAAAGCTATTTTCAAAGGTATAACAATTATTTATTTAACAGAAATCCTCGCTTTTTGAACAAACACCATGTAAAGAAAAAATCACACGGAATAAAACAATAGAGTCCCTCAAACCCCGTAAAGCTATTTTAAAAGGTATAACAATTATTGATTTAACAGAAATCCTCGCTTTTTGAACGAACACCATGTAAAGAAAAAATCACACGGAATAAAACAACAGAGTCCCTCAAACCCCGTAAAGCTATTTTAAAAGGTATATGAATTATTTATTTAACAGAAATCCTCGCTTTTTGAACGAACACCATGTAAAGAAAACCATGTAAAGAAAAACAACACGGAATAAAACAACAGAGTCCTTCAAACCCTGTAAAGCTATTTTAAAAGGTATAACAATTATTTATTTAACAGAAATCCCCGCTTTTTGAACGAACACCATGTAAAGAAAAAATCACACGGAATAAAACAACAGAGTCCCTCAAACCCTGTAAAGCTATTTTAAAAAGGTATAACAATTATTTATTTAACAGAAATCCTCGCTTTTTGAACGAACACCATGTAAAGAAAAAATCACACGGAATAAAACAACAGAGTCCCTCAAACCCCGTAAAGCTATTTTAAAAGGTATAACAATTATTTATTTAACAGAATTCCTCGCTTTTTGAACGAACATCATGTAAAGAAAAAAATCACACGGAATAAAACAACAGAGTCCTTCAAACCCCGTAAAGCTATTTTAAAAGGTATAACAATTATTTATTTAACAGAAATCCTCGCTTTCAATTGAACGGAAAAAAAATATAAGAATTATTTATTTAACAGAAATCCTCGCTTTTTGAACGAACACCATGTAAAGAAAAAATCACACGGAATAAAACAACAGAGTACCTCAAACCTCGTAAAGCTATTTTAAAGGTATAACAATTATTTATTTAACAGAAATCCTCGCTTTCAATTGAACGGAAAAAATATAAGAATTATTTATTTAACAGAAATCCTCGCTTTCGAACGAATACTATGTAAAGAAAAAATCACACGGAATAAAACAACAGAGTCCCTCAAACTCCGTAAAGCTATTTTAAAAGGTATAACAATTATTTATTTAACAGAAATCCTCGCTTTTTGAACGAACACCATGTAAAGAAAAAATCACACGGAATAAACAACAGAGTCCCTCAAACCCCGTAAAGCTATTTTAAAAGGTATAACAATTATTCATTTAACAGAAATCTTCGCTTTCAATTGAACGGAAAAAATATAAGAATTATTTATTTAACAGAAATCCACGCTTTTTGAACGAACACCATGTAAAGAAAAAATCACACGGAATAAAACAACAGAGTCCCTCAAACCCCGTAAAGCTATTTTAAAAGGTATAACAATTATTTATTTAACAAAAATCCTCGCTTTCAATTGAACGGAAAAAATATAAGAATTATTTACTTAACAGAAATCCTCGCTTTTTGAACGAATACCATGTAAAGAAAAAATCACACGGAATAAAACAACAGAGTCCCTCAAACCCCGTAAAGCTATTTTAAAAGGTATAACAATTATTTATTTAACAGAAATCCTCGCTTTTTGAACGAACACCATGTAAAGAAAAAATCACACGGAATAAAACAACAAGAGTCCTTCAAACCCCGTAAAGCTATTTTAAAAGGTATAACAATTATTTATTTAACAGAAATCCTCGCTTTTTGAACGAACACCATGTAAAGAAAAAATCACACGGAATAAAACAACAGAGTCCTTCAAACCCCGTAAAGCTATTTTAAAAGGTATAACAATTATTTATTTAACAGAAATCCTCGCTTTCAATTGAACGGAAAAAATATAAGAATTATTTATTTAACAGAAATCCTCGCTTTTTGAACGAACACCATGTAAAGAAAAAATCACACGGAATAAAACAACAGAGTCCCTCAAACCTCGTAAAGCTATTTTAAAAGGTATAACAATTATTTATTTAACAGAAATCCTCGCTTTCAATTGAACGGAAAAAATATAAGAATTATTTATTTAACAGAAATCCTAGCTTTTGAACGAATACTATGTAAAGAAAAAATCACACGGAATAAAACAACAGAGTCCCTCAAACTCCGTAAAGCTATTTTAAAAGGTATAACAATTATTTATTTAACAGAAATCCTCGCTTTTTGAACGAACACCATGTAAAGAAAAAATCACACGGAATAAAACAACAGAGTTCCTCAAACCCCGTAAAGCTATTTTAAAAGGTATAACAATTATTCATTTAACAGAAATCCTCGCTTTCAATTGAACGGAAAAAATATAAGAATTATTTATTTAACAGAAATCCTTGCTTTTTGAACGAACACCATGTAAAAAAAAAAAATCACACGGAATAAAACAACAGAGTCCCTCAAACCCCGTAAAGCTATTTTAAAAGGTATAACAATTATTTATTTAACAGAAATCCTCGCTTTCAATTGAACGGAAAAAATATAAGAATTATTTACTTAACAGAAATCCTCGCTTTTTGAACGAATACCATGTAAAGAAAAAATCACACGGAATAAAACAACAGAGTCCCTCAAACTCCGTAAAGCTATTTTAAAAGGTATAAAAATTATTTATTTAACAGAAATCCTCGCTTTTTGAACGAACACCATGTAAAGAAAAAATCACACGGAATAAAACAACAGAGTCCCTCAAACCCCGTAATGCTATTTTAAAAGTTATAACAATTATTTATTTAACAGAAATCCTCGCTTTCAATTGAACGGAAAAAATATAAGAATTATTTATTTAACAGAAATCCTCGCTTTTTGAACGAACACCATGTAAAGAAAAAATCACACGGAATAAAACAACAGAGTTCCCTCAAACCCCGTAAAGCTATTTTAAAAGGTATAACAATTATTTATTTAACAGAAATCCTCGCTTTCAATTGAACGGAAAAAATATAAGAATTATTTATTTAACAGAAATCCTCGCTTTTTGAATGAACACCATGTAAAGAAAAAATCACACGGAATAAAACAACAGAGTCCCTCAAACCCCGTAAAGCTATTTTAAAAGGTATAACAATTATTTATTTAACAGAAATCCTCGCTTTTTGAACGAACACCATGTAAAGAAAAAATCACACGGAATAAAACAACAGAGTCCTTCAAACCCCGTAAAGCTATTTTAAAAGGTATAACAAATTATTTATTTAACAGAAATCCTCGCTTTCAATTGAACGGAAAAAATATAAGAATTATTTATTTAACAGAAATCCTCGCTTTTTGAACGAACACCATGTAAAGAAAAAATTACACGGAATAAAACAACAGAGTCCCTCAAACCTCGTAAAGCTATTTTAAAAGGTATAACAATTATTTATTTAACAGAAATCCTCGCTTTCAATTGAACGGAAAAAATATAAGAATTATTTATTTAACAGAAATCCTAGCTTTTGAACGAATACTATGTAAAGAAAAAATCACACGGAATAAAACAACAGAGTCCCTCAAACTCCGTAAAGCTATTTTAAAAGGTATAACAATTATTTATTTAACAGAAATCCTCGCTTTTTGAACGAACACCATGTAAAGAAAAAATCACACGGAATAAAAACAACAGAGTTCCTCAAACCCCGTAAAGCTATTTTAAAAGGTATAACAATTATTCATTTAACAGAAATCCTCGCTTTCAATTGAACGGAAAAAATATAAGAATTATTTATTTAACAGAAATCCTCGCTTTTTGAACGAACACCATGTAAAAAAAAATCACACGGAATAAAACAACAGAGTCCCTCAAACCCCGTAAAGCTATTTTAAAAGGTATAACAATTATTTATTTAACAGAAATCCTCGCTTTCAATTGAACGGAAAAAATATAAGAATTATTTACTTAACAGAAATCCTCGCTTTTTGAACGAATACCATGTAAAGAAAAAATCACACGGAATAAAACAACAGAGTCCCTCAAACTCCGTAAAGCTATTTTAAAAGGTATAAAATTATTTATTTAACAGAAATCCTCGCTTTTTGAACGAACACCATGTAAAGAAAAAATCACACGGAATAAAACAACAGAGTCCCTCAAACCCCGTAATGCTATTTTAAAAGTTATAACATTATTTATTTAACAGAAATCCTCGCTTTCAATTGAACGGAAAAAATATAAGAATTATTTATTTAACAGAAATCCTCGCTTTTTGAACGAACACCATGTAAAGAAAAAATCACACGGATAAAAACAACAGAGTTCCCTCAAACCCCGTAAAGCTATTTTAAAAGGTATAAACAATTATTTATTTAACAGAAATCCTCGCTTTCAATTGAACGGAAAAAATATAAGAATTATTTATTTAACAGAAATCCTCGCTTTTTGAATGAACACCATGTAAAGAAAAAATCACACGGAATAAAACAACAGAGTCCCTCAAACCCCGTAAAGCTATTTTAAAAGGTATAACAATTATTTATTTAACAGAAATCATCGCTTTTTGAACGAACACCGTGTAAAGAAAAAATCACTCGGAATAAAACAACAGAGTCACTCAAACCCCCCCCCCCCCCCCCAAAGAGACACACACACAGCCCAAAGAGACAAACACAGACAAAAAAAAAACTCAAACAGCCCAAAGAGACGCAAACAGGCCAAAGAGACAAACACAGACCAAAAAGACTCAAACAGCCCAAAGAGCCACAAACCGACCAAAAAGACTCAAACAGCCCAAAGAGACCCACATAGCCCAAAGAAACACAAACAGCCCAAAGAGACACAAACAATCCAAAGAGACAAACATACACCAAAAAAAAGACTCAAACAGCACAAAGAGACACAAAAACAGACTAAAAGACTCAAACAGCCCAAAGAGACACACATCCCAAAAGAGACACACACATAGCCCTAAAAGACACAAAAACAGCCCAAAGAGACATACACAGCCCAAAGAGAAACACAACCCAAAGAGACAAAAACACAGACCAAAAAAGACTCAATCAGCCCAAAGAGAAAACACATATCCCAAAGAGACACATACGGACCAAAAAGACTCAAACACCCCCCCCCACAAAAAAAAAGACACACAGTCCAAAGAGACACACATCCTCTTTAACTGAACCCTCATGCAACTCAACCCTCCATGCAACCCATCTCCCTCAAAACACTTTTCAGCCATTTCTTTTTAATTGACAATACTTTTCAAACGTTACTTGTGTATTATACAGACCACATCGGAGAGGTAAAGCTAGGTCAAGTCACAATGTCATTCTATCGTTACTTTTCAATTAAGCTATTGAATACCTTTTACCAATGTCTCTTGTAGGCGTCAAATCTATTAAGTATCTGAGCATATTCTTTGTATTGTTGATGCAAGCATCCCATTCCTCATTCTTGAGGCATTCTTAACCAACGCAATACCTTTACGCAAATACCTTTTCGCAAAAATTCGCAAATAGAGTTATTTTTATGTCACAATTTTCGACTTAAAACCATTCTAATTATAACATCCCATTCATCATACTTTAATTACCCGTTACGCTTTCTTAACCATCGGAAGTTCAATTTGGTTATTGAACTTAGAAGTAATTACCCTTTTCAAAAACATTAGTCGTTCTATTAATGAACCCATGAAACGAAACCAGTCTGATTGCATACCTTAGAAACCCGTCTGGTAACTCATGTATCGTCTGTAGTAATAGATGCTACATCAAACGTCGCCAAGTTGTTTAAAAAAAAAAAACACTATGGTTTTTTCTTTGCAAATAGCACATAGTTTTATAACGTGTTTAATCACGTGTAGTTTTAAGAATGTGTATGTGAACTCATGACCTACATTCATTGTGTAATTCCGTGTCAGAAAAACTTGAACCAAACCAGATTATACCCACCTAACCAGATTATACCTACCAAACCAGATTATACCTACCAGAAACCTGTTTGGTACGGGGGCGTTGGCAAAATGGTACCTCTTACTCTACTCATATTGTATTGGTTATTGGGAAGCATACAGACATTTTCAGGAAGGATTTTTTCTGGTGGGGGGGATGGAGGAGGGGGTTAGTCGGGAGAATCTTTCCGTGGAGGATGTTTCTTTGGGGTAAGAGACATTTCTATAAAGGGGGCGCCAGACTTCCAAGCATTATTTAAAAAATGATCAGCAATTAAATTTAAAAAAAAAAGTTTTTTCAACTGAAAGTAAGAAGCAAACATTAGAACTTAAACCGAACAGAAATTAATACGTATTATTTTTTGCATTTGAGAGGCTATAATTCAACACCTAAGTCAACACCTCGCTCTTTACGCTACGGTTTTTTTTTCAGTGCTTTCAAAAGAGCTATCTATTCTAATTAAACGGCCTTTGTGATTCAGGGTTTTTGTGAATTAAAATTTTTTTAAACTTTTAACGTAAAGAGCGTGGTGTTGACTAAGGGGAGATCCCTCTCATATACGTATTAACATATACGTAATAAAAAAAAAAACAATAAAAAGCAAGCGATACGGCTCAATAGTAATCGAAACTTTTAAAACAGAATTTTGATGTCAATAAATTTATCAAAAGAATGGGGTTATAATACTGATTCTAAATATATAAATTTTATTAAGTTTGGTATTACTCATCAAAGACTACGAGCCTGAGAAAATTTACCTGATTTTTTTAAAGAGGGGGGAACATCCCCTACAAGTGAAAGAATTTTAATGAAAATCACACCGTCAGATTCATCGTATCAAAAAACCCTACTACATAGGTTCAAGCTCATATCTGCAAAAATCTGCAACTTTGTATTTTTTGCCAGAAGAAAAATATACGAATATAGAAGTTCGTTACCTAAGTGAATTTGTAAATTACGTCAGAACCAAATTTAGAGACAGCCTTTAGCAAAATGAAAGTAAATTTTTATGCAAATTTTGTTTACTTATTCAATGACGGTGAGCCAAAATAAAAGCTGTATTTACTAAAAAAACGATCAGAAATTAAATAAAAAAACAAGTTTTTTAAACTGAAAGTAAGGAGCGACATTAAACTTAAAACAAACAGAAATTATTCCGTATATGAACGGGCTGTCCCCTCCTCAACGCCTCGCTCTTTACGCTAAAGTTTGACTCTGTCTCACAACTTTATTTTTTAAAACAATAAAAAACTTTAGCGTAAAGAGTGAGGCGTTGAGGAGGGGACAGCCCTTTCATATACGGAATAATATCTGTTCGTTTTAAGTTTTAATGTCGCTCCTTACTTTCAGTTTGAAAAACTTTTTTTTTATTTAATAAAGAGTCAAAAGAGACCGAAGGTTAATCTAGTCCCCTCACGCCCTTTTTCCTCAAACCCATCCGATAAAAATTTTGAGATAGCAATTTTGTTAAAAATAGTTCAAACATCAGATAATAAAAACTCCGAGGTTGCCAAAAACCCATGTTTTCACTTTGATGTTGTTACTTTGATATCAGTTTTGTTACTTTGATGAATATTGATTTTTTTTTAAGTTTGATTTTGAAATACGGAATTCTTAAAAACTTTTTTTTGCAATCAAAAATTTTTTGCAATCAAAACGAACAAAAATTAATTAAAAAAAAATTCCAAAAAATAAGTTTTTCAAAGAAAAGTAAAGGCCATTTTAAACTTAAGCTCAGCAGATACAAATACCTTTTAAAATTCAAACTCAAAATGACCAGAAATTACTATTAAAGAATAAATGAAACCCAAAACGAACAGAAATTAAATAAACAATCATAGCAGAAACATACAACAAGTAATAATATAAATGAATAAATAGATCTTAAAGCGAGTAATGCTTAGATTGAACATGAATATCAAGCTTAAAACGAAAAAAAAAAAATTTTTTGCTATTGAAGTATAAATTAAACTTAAAACGAACAGAAATTAAATAACAATCAATGCAAACAAACATACAATAGATATTAATGTAAATTAATAAGTAAATCTTAAAACGATACTGTGAAACTTAAATTAAGTATGCAAATCAAGCTTGAAACGAGCAAAAATCACCACAAACAAGAGTTTGGGTATGACCTCTTTCTCTCACTGTAAAAGTCTAGAACCTACTGCGTCCATTGGCGCTTTACTGAAAACAATAGACGTCTTCAACAGTCTTGGAAAGTATAAACAACATCAAATTGAATATTTGATGTATAATGATATTAATTGTTGAAAGATCTATCAGTTCAAGAATTTATTTCACTGTAATTGTGTTTTTATTTTCAATGCTGCAAGAAATCGAAAAGAAAATATTTGTAGTATAATTCGTTTTCAGTTAGCACCAATGACGCAGTAGGTATTTGGTTTTTATTTTCAGTTAGAAAAGGAGGCAGTATCCAAACACTTGTTTGTAGGGAAACTATATTCGTCTTGAACAACTTTGAAAAGAGCTAATAAATTAAACTGAATTTTTAATGTATAATGATATTAATTGCTGAAAGCTCATCAGTTCAAAATATTACTATAATTTTAATGTTTATATTCAATATTAAGTACAAAAGAAAATATTTGCCATAAAATTTGTCATAAAAGTATTCTCTCATAAAATGAGAGAAGGAGGTCATACCCAAACTCTTGTGCGTGGTGATTTTTGTTCGTTTCAAGCTTGATTTGCATATTCAAGTTAAATTTCACTCGTTTTAAGATTTATTTATTAATTTACATTAATATCTATTGTATGTTTGTTTTGCATTGATTGTTTATCTCATTGTTTTACTGTTCGTTTTAAGTTTAATTTATACTTCAATAGCAAAAATATCTTTTTCCTTTTTAAGCTTGATATTAATATTCAATCTAAGCATTACTCGCTTTAAAATCTATTTATTCATTTATATTATTACTTGTTTTATGTTTTTGCTATGATTGTTTATTTATTTCTGTTCGTTTTGGGTTTCATTTATTCTTTAATAGTGATTTCTGGTCGTTTTGAGTTTGAATTTTAAAAGGTATTTGTATCTGCTGAGCTAAAGTTCAAAATGACCTTTACCTTTCTTTGAAAAACTTATTTTTCGGAAAGTTTTTTTTTTAATTAATATATAATCAAAACCAAGAATTCTCCAAATTCTCTTATTTGTAATTGAAACACCTAACAAAAACAGATAACGTCCTATTCTTTAAGTTTTTGGATTTAAGTGCTAATTTATCAAACAGTTTATGGTAATGAACTGTAAGAATTAAGCTACAAGGCTCAATAGTAACCGAAATTCTAGAAACGGGAATTTTGATATCTATCAAAATATCATCGGCTTATTAAGTTGATTCCAAATATATAAGATTCATTAACCTTACTTTTACCCATAAAATGCTAAGAAACTGTGAAAATTTGCCTGTTTTCTGAAAGAGGGAGAAAACACCCAATAAAAATGAAAGAATTTTAATTGAAATCAAACCATTAGATTCGGCTTATCAGAGAACCCTACTGTAGAGGTTTCAAACCCCTATCTGCAGAAGTGCTGAATTTTGTATTATTTGCCGGAAGAAAATACGCGGATGCGTATTAATTTCTCTTTTTTTCCCAGGGATGATCGTATCGAACCAACGGTTTAGAACATCGGGAGAAAGCTCATTTGAACAAAAATGAATATTTCCCGTGTCCCTTTTATTTGACCAAAAAGATCGGACGGATACTAGCCACCATCTCACGTCCTTTTCCCCCAAATTGGTCCCTCAAAAGTTTGGGATAGCCATTTTGTTGAGCATAGTTAAAGGGTTCCAAAACTATACCTTTAGGTTAGCATGATCCACGCACCCCCCAAGGATAATAAGGATAATGCGCGATCTATGAAAACCAGTTTCATAGCCACGAAGACAAATAACGGGTGACAGAATGGATTGGACTTGTGCAACTTGGGCTACATATTTGAACATTAGGGGGGTGGGGGTAAGGTTAGATTAGGTTACTTTACGCCCAAACCTCCCAAATGGGCAACTATATATCCTAAATTATATTATTGTTTAAACTAAAGCATTATATTTTCATCATATTTTGGCATATTTCATTAGGATTAGCATTACTTTACTTATTGGGTGTATTCCGTATAATTAGCAAGTGCCTCTTTATTTTTAAGAAGTAATTAGACCGATTCTTATTGAAATTTGTGAAGAGTGGGACATTTTTTTCCATGGAGTTATAAAAAGGCCATTTTCAAAATTCCCTATTGTTCTTCTTATTTTTGATATTCGAAAATAAAATCAAATCGAAGACATTTTTTTTCCGTTAGCAGTTTTTTTTAACAAATTTTTCAGTTTTCACGTACTAAAGGGACTGGGAGGGAAACATACAGGAGGAGGAGTTTTCATTAACGTTATGAACATTAAATCTGGTTCATGAATCGGATGTGACACTCATGATTTCCTATGGTAAAAGAACGACACATTACTCGACTGAGCCAACAAGTCATTGAAGATGTTATGTTCTTAGAAAAATATTGTAGACAATCAATGTATTGTTTCTGGAGCCCTGGCCAACTGATGTTAAGCGTCACAATATTGTAACAATTTCAATTTCTCAATTGAATTTTTGGTATGTGTTATCAGTGATCCGTTTCTGGGCACATGTTTTGGCATCATTGCAAGAATATGCATAACACTGTGATTTGAGATTCATGCTGGACAGACATATTCTTTTGATTGTCCTTAGAAATACATTCTAGGCAATCCATGTATTGTTTCTGGGAACCAGGCCAACTACTGTTAAGCGTCACAATAGCGTAACAAATTATTTACGCAATCAATTTCTCAATTGGATTTTTGGTGTGAGTTATCAGGGATCTGTTTCCGGGCATGTATTTTTGGCATCATTCCGAGAATATCGATGATTTGAGATGCATGTTGGACAGACATATTCTTTTAATGGTTAATAAAACATGTTTCGATTTCCTAAATTGTAATGACTACAACCGGGCAGGTATTATTTTTGTAATTAAATGGTCCTGAGCACATCAATTGTCTATTACCGGGCTTGCACATGACTTTGGGCCCTACTACATTCTTGTATCTCAAAATATGAAAGCTAAGTTTCTGAAAATGATCTAACATTGCTAAGAATATCACATGCATTTTAATCATATATATTCTTGTTTCTCAAAACGAAAAAGCTAAGTTCCTAAAAATCTTCTAAAATTGCTAAAGATGTCAGATGCATTTTCACCATGTGTATTCTTGTTTCGCAAAAATAAAAGCTAAGTTTTTCAAAATGATCTAACATTTCTAAGGATATCAGATGCACTTTGATCATATGCATGCTTGTTTCTCATAGCTAAAGGCTAAGTTCCCTCAAAATGATCTAACATTGCTGAGGATATCAGATACATTTTGACCATATACAATCTTATTTCTCAAAACTAAAAGCTAAGTTCCTCGAAATGATCTAACATAGCTAAGAATATCCGATGCATTTTGACCATATGCATCCTTGTTTCTCAAATTAAAAGCTAAGTTCCTCAAAATGATCTAACATTGCTAAGGATACCAGATAAAATTTTAACCATGTACACCCTTGTTTCTCAAAACTGAAAGCTAAGTTCCTCAAAATGATCTAAAATTGCTAAGGACATCAGATGCAATTTCACCTAATGCATCCATGTTTCTCAAAAATAAAAGCTAAGTTCCTCAAATGAACTAAAATTACTAAGGATAGCAGATGCATTTTGACAGTATACATCCTTGTTTCTCTAAACTAAAAGCTAAGTTCCTCAAAATTATCTAACATTGCTAAGGATCACAGATGAACTTTGATCATATACATCCTTGTTTCTCATAGCTAAAAGCAAAGTTTCTTAAAATGATCTAACATTGCTAAGGATACCAGATGCGTTTTGACCACATACATCTTTTTTTTCTCAAAACTAAAAGCTAAGTTCCTCAAAATGATCTATCATAGATATGGATATCAGATGCATTTCGACAATAAAAATTCTGGTATCTCAAAACTAAAAGCTAAGTTCCTCAAAATGATCTAACATTGCTAAGGATATCACATGCAGTTTGACCACAATCATCCTTGTTTTTCAAAACTAAAAGCTATGTTCCACGAAATGATCTAACATTGCTAAGGATATATGATGCATTTTGACAATATACATTCTTGTTTTCTCAAAAACTAAAAGCTAAGTTCATCGAAATGATCTAACAATGCTTAGAATATTGTGTGCATTTGACCATTTGCATCCTTGTTTCTCAAAACTAAAAAACGATATCACCTGCATATTAACCATATACATTCTTGTTTCTAATAACTAAAATTTAAGTTCTTCAAAATTATCAAACATTGCTAAGGACATCAGATTCACTTTGATCATAAACATCCTTGCTTCTCATAACTAAAAGCTAAGTTCCTCAAAATGATCTAACATTGCTAAGGATATCAGATATGTTTTGACCATAAAAATGATAATCTTATTTCTCAAAACTAAAAGCTAAGGTCCTCAAAATGATCCAGCATTACATTGCTAAAGATATCAGATGTATTTTGACCATTTCCATCCTTGTTTCTCAAAACTAAAAGGATATTAGATGCATTTTAACCATATACATTCTTGTTTCTCGCAACTAAAAGCTAATTTCATTAAAATGATCCAACATTGCTAAGGATATTATATGCATTCTGACTATTTTCATTCTTGTTTCTCTAAACTAAAGGATATCATATGCATTTTAATCCTTGTTTCTCAAAACTAAAAGGGCATTAGATGCATTTTAATTATATACATTCTTGTTTCTCAAAAGTAAGAGCTAAGCTCATCAAAATGATCTAGCAATGCTAAGAATATTATATGCATTTTAAACCATTTCCATCCTTCTTTCTCAAAACTAAAAGCTAAGTTACTCAAAATTATTTGACATTACTAAGGAAAATATTTTTTTTTCATTTTAAGCTTGGTTTTCATGCACAATCTAAGCATTACTCACTTTAAGATCTATTTATTCATTTATATTATTGCTTGTTGTATGTTTTTTGCTATGATTGTTTATTTAATTTTTGTTTGTTATGGGTTTTATTTAGTCTTTAATAGTAATTTTTGGTCCTTTTGAGTCTGAATTTAACAGGTATTTGTATCTGCTGAGCTCAAGTTTAAAATGGCCTTTACTTTTCTTTGAAAAACTTTTTTTTCAGAAATTTTTTTTTATTAATTTTGTTCGTTTTTGAATGAAAAAAGTTTCAAGTTTTTAAAAATTCCCTATTTCAAAATCATACTTAAAAAAAAATCAAATGTTAATCAAAGTATTAAAACTAGTAATAAAGTAGCAATATCAAAGTGAAAAAAATGGGTTCGTGTCAACCTCAGAGTTTTTATTATCTGAGGTTTGAACTATTATTAACAAAATGGCTATCTCAAAATTCTTATATGATAGGTTTGGGGAAAAAGGCGAGGGGGGGGGGGGGGGGCTACCTAACCCCTGGATTCTTTGAATCTTTAAAAGTGAACTAGAACTTTCTATTTTCAATCAAATGAGACCTCTCTGAAGTTTATACAAGCATCCCTTCTACAAAAACCATATATGTCCCCAGAGTATAGCTTACGACGCCTGTCCCTGGGTCCTGGGGGGTTTTGTCGACCCTGGAATTTTAATATCTGATTTTTGAACTATTTTTATCAAATCCATCGGTTTATCCATCCGATATACCCAATGGCGTGGTGGAGGGCGGGATGGGCTAGTTGCCCTGCGATCTTTTTCACTCTAAGAAAATGAGCTACAACTTTTAATTTACATTCAAATGACCCTCTCTGAAGTTTATACGAGCATCCCTTTCATAAGAGCCACATACGGCCCTAGAATATAGCTTACAATGCCTGTCCCCGGGCCCTGGGAGATAACCTAAACCGGATTTTATGTTATCTGACCTTTAAACTATTTTGATGGCTCTCTCAAAGTTCTTATCGGATGGGTTTGAGCAAAATAGGGCGTAGAGAGGGGGGGGGGGCTAGTTGCCCTCCGATCTCTTTTGAATCTTAAAAAAGTGAACGAGAACTTTAAATTTTCCAATCATATGAGCCCTTTCCGAAGTTTATATGAGCATCCCTTCTATACGAACTATATATGATCCTAGAGCGATACTTACAACGCCTGCCTCCGGGCCCTGGGGGTTTGTGTCGACCCTGGAGTTTTCATTATATGATCTTTGAACTATTTAAAAAAAATGGCTATCTCAAAGCTCTTATCGGATGGGTTTAAGGAAAAAAGGCATGGAAGAGGGGGAGCTAGTAGCCCAGCGATATCTTTTGACTCTTAAAAAGTGAACTAGAACTTTCAATTTCCAATCAAATGAGCCCTCTCCGAAGTTTATACGAGCATACCTTCCATAAGAACCATATATGTCCCCAGAGCAATACTTACAACGCCTTCTCCGGGTCCTGAGGGGGGGGGGGGTGTCGACACAGGAGTTTTTTTTCTGACCTTGGAACCGTTTTCAACAAAATGGTCATACGTAAAAGAGTTTTTGTTAAATGATCTTGAACTATTTTAACAAAATGTATACCTCAAATTTTTTATCAGATGTATTCGGGGACAAGGGCTTGGGGGGCTAGTTGCCCTCTGATCACTTTTGACTCTAAAAAAAATGTACTAGAACTCTCGGTTTTCAATCGAATGAGCCCCCTTTGAAGTTTATACGATGACCCCTTCTATATGAAGTGCCTCTGGAAAAAAATAAGTGGAGTGTGTGGGAGAGAGCTAGCAGCCCTCCAATCACTTTTGACTCTTAAAAGGTTTTGAAGTTTATACGAGGATCCCTTCCATAACAACCATATATGCCCCCAGGGTATAACTTACAACGCCTACCCCCCCCCAGCCCTGGGGGGCTGTGTCGACACCGGAGTTTTTTTTGTTATCGGAACTTTTAATTATTTTTAATCAAATGTCTATCTCAAAATTTTTATCTGATGCATTTAGGGCGTGGAGGTGGGAGGGCTAGTTGCCCTCCGATCTCTTTGACTTAAAAATAGAACAAGAACTTTCAATTTCAATCAAAGTTCCTCTCCAAAATTTATACGAGCATCCCTTCCGTAAGAACTATATATGCTCCTAGAGCATTACTAATAACGCCTGCCTCTGGGTCCTGGGGGATGCGTCGACACAGGATTTTTTTTCTGACCTTTGAACTATTTTTAATGAAATGGCTACAATAAAAATTTTATCAGATAGGCTTGGGGAAAAAAAGAGTGTGTGTGGGGGGGACTAGTTGCCCTCGGATACCTTTCGACTCTTAAAAACTGAACTAGAACTGTCAATTTCCAATCAAATGACCCCTTTGTGAAGTTCATACGAGCATCTCTTTCATAAGAACCATAAACGCTCCCAGGACAACCCTTACAACACCTATCCCCCGGGAAGTGGGGGGAGTTTTTGTTGTCTAATTTTTGAACAATTTCCAAAAACTGGCTATATCAAAATTTTTAGTGGATGGGTTTGGGGGAAAAAGGGCGTGGAGGAAATGAGCCCTCTATGAAGTTTATACGAGCATCCCTTTCATAAGAGCCATACATTCCCTTACGGTATAACTTAGAACGCCTTCCCCTGGGCCCTGAGTTTTTCTTATCCGACCTTTGAACTATTTTTTAACAAAATGTCTATCTCAAAATTTTCATCAGATGGGTTTGGAAAAAGAAGGCGTGGGGGAGGGGGGGGGGGCTAGCTGCCCTTGGATCTCTTTTGAATATTAAAAATTGAGCTTGAACTTTCAATTTCCAATCAAATGAGCCCTCTCTGAAGTTTATACGAGCATCCCTTTCATAAGAACCACATATATGCCTCAGGGCATAACTTACAAGGCCTGCCTATGGGGCCCTGAGGAGTTGTGTTGACACCTGAGTTTTTGTTATCTGACTTTTGAGCAATTTTTAAACTTAGTAGTCATCTAAAAGTTTTTATCGTATACATTTGGGGGAAAGGGGGCGCGGGAGGGGGTGCTAGTTGCCCTCAAATCTCTTTTGACGCTCAAAAACTGACCTAGAAATTTCAATTTCCAATCAAATGAGCCCTCTCTGATGTTTTTAAGAGCGTCCCTTCAATAAGAACAATATATTCCCCCAGGGCATAACTTACAAACGCCTGCCCTCGGGCCCTGAGGGGCTTGGTCGACCCCGAAGTTTTTCATTTTATGGTCTTTGAACTATTAAAAAAAAACTATCTCAAAGTTCTTATCGAATGGGTTTGAGGAAAAAAGGGCGAAGAGGAGGGGCAAGGTGCCCTCCAATCTCTTTTGACTCTTAAAAAGTGAACTAGCACTTTCAATTTCCAGTCAAATGAGCCCTCTTTGAAGTTTATACGAGCATCCCTTCCATAAGACCCATATACGCCCCCAGGGCAAAATTTGCAACGCCTGCCCCCGGGCACTGGGTGGTTGTGCCGACACCGAAATTTTTGTTATATGATCTTTGAACTATTTTTTAAAAAATAGCTATCTCAAAATTTTATCAGATGCATGTGGGAAAAAAGAGTTTGGGAGGGGAAGCTGGTTACCCTGCGATATCTTTTGACGGTTAAAAAGTGAACTAGAACTTTCGATTTCCAATCCAATGAGCCCTCTCTGAAGTTTATACGAGCATTCCTTCCATAAGAACCACATATACCCCTTTACATAACTTATAACCTTACCCTGAAGACTCTGAGGGGGAGTGTCCTGCTCAAAGGTATAATTTCCAGAACTTTCAACTACGTTGAACAAAAATGGTTATATCAAAATTTTTATTGGATGCGTTTTGGGGAATAATGGGCGTGGGGAAGGGGTGTTAGTTGCCTTCCGATCACTTTCAACTATTAATAAGGGAACTAGCCATTTAAATTTCCAATCAAATGAGCCCTTTTTGAAATTTCTCTGACAACACGTTGTATAGAAACCTTATATGCCTCCAGGGTATGACTTACAACCCTTGCCCTGAGGGCTCTAGGGGGGGGGGGTGTTATCCTCAAAGACCTATTTTCCAAAATTTTCAACTACGTTGAACAAAATGGTTATCTCAAAATTTTGATTAGAAGTTTTTGGGGAAAAGGTGGCATCAGAGGGGGGTAGGCTGCCCTCCAATTACTTTCGACTATTAAAAGCGCACTAGTCCTTTGAATTTCCAATTGAATGAGTCCTCTTTGAAGTTTCTACGACAAAAGCTTTCTATAAAAACCTTATATGCCCCCAGGGCATATCTTACAACCCATGTCCTGAGGGTTCTAGGGGGAGTTTCCTCCTCAAAAACATAATTTCTATTCTGGAAATCAACTACGTAGAACAAAATGGCTATGTCAAAATTTTGACTGGATGTGTCTGGGGAACTGGTGGGCGTGTAAGGGGTGTTAGTTGCCTTCAAATCACTTTTGACCCTTAAAAAGGACACTAGAGCTCTCGATTTCCAATCGAATGAACCCCCTTTGAGGTTTTTACGACAATCCGTTCCATATGAAGCGCCTCTGGTAAAAAATTAGTAATAATAATAGAACCTTGAAGCCGTATGGCTTTTACTATAGGCATCGCTATAGCATTGCCTCTGATCGCTGATCAAAGTTTATGTTATTTGTGCCTTTCATTTATGTTGCTTTACTGTGTTCTTGGCCGTATTTTTGTCTTTAAAATACACTTATTTATCTATCTATCTAATACAGAATAATTGTACAAAACACATTTTGGATGCAGACCAGCTATAAGATACGGATTTTTTTCTCGAGTTTTACACATCGTGAACTTAAGTGAGTGGCGTATAACACACAAGTACCGGAAATTTTCCATCGAGAGATAATTCAAGCAATTTTCCAAGCGCAAAAACTACCACAATTCACCACAAATAAATGAATTGAACCCAAAACGAACAGAAATTACAATAAATAACCTATTCAAACTAAAAATAGCAACAATTAGCATGAGTAGGGCTGACAATCCCCACACCTCCACAAGACCAGAAACATAATTTGCACTTTACTGAAAAACAAAATACATTTTAAATGTTTTCACTTTTTTGACTTTAACAAATAAAGAAAGTATTTTTTCAGAATATGTATCAGAATATGTATATCAAACTGAGAATACACGGTTATTAGTTTTTTTTTTAAAGTAAAGTTCAAATTATTTTCTGGTCTGAAGAAGACATGGGTGTTGTCAGCCATACTCCTTTAATTTTGCTCGTTTTGAGTTTGACTAGGCTATCTCTTGTAATTTCTGTTAGTTTTGGGTTTCATTTATTTGTTAATGGTGATTTGTGGTAGTTTTACACTTAGAAGATAAGAAAAAAAAACTCGTAGAATTTGACAACACTTTCGTCCGTAAAAAACTTAAACAATTTAGAACATAATGGTTCCCAAAGCCAACTATCCTTTCAAAGGACAGCCAACCTTCTTAAACATTTTGGTGCCAAATTTTTCGCTTAATTTTGATCATTGTTCACCTACATTTTTTTTCTTCTTCAATTTTGTTTTTTTTTAATTTGGCACCCTCTACTGCCAAATATTGCAGAAGTTCATAGGGAAGTCTTCTCAACACAAATTGGACTTGTGTCTTTTCCCCTAAGTTTTTAATATACTTCTGGTGTGTAAATTCCTCTTTTACCCGTTCCTTAGCCGTTTTCAACGAAATTAAGAAAAAACTCAAATAGAAGTTTCAAATTTAGAAACATTATTTTCCACAGGGGGGAGGGTATTTTCCGGCGAGGGTATTTTCAAAGGAGGAGGTATTTTCAAAGGAGGGGTTACTTTCCGTGAGGGGGTATTTTTTTGTGCTGGGGGTGGGATATTTTCCAGGGGGATTTTCTGAATTGGGGTATTTTTTCGGGGGGTTAAACACCCCCTCATTCACTATATTCATTTATGTCATTTTACTGTGTTCATGGCTGTATATTTGGCTTTAAAATACCCTTATTTATCTATCTATCTAATATTCAGAATAATTGTAGCAAAACACGTTTTGCATGCAGACCCGCTATACACAACCCCCCCCCACCTAATGTGCCAAATCTATAGCCGGAATTTATTTCTATAGTAACGAAGAAACTAAAAAAAAACCGGTGTGTTTCTCGAATTTTACATAGCGTAAAACTTGAGCGAGTGGCGCGTAATATACAAGTACCAAAATTCCTTTCCCCCCCTACGAAAATTAATAAAATAAAACTCAAATACAATTCTCATATTTGGAAAGCTTTATTTTCCCACGGGGTGCATTTTTTTGGGGGGTATTTACTGGGCGGGGGGTATTTTCCGGTGGGGTATTTTCCACGGATTGGGAGGGTTCCGGGTGGGGGGACAATTTTCGGTAGGGTATTTTCCAGGGGTATTTTCCGCGGGGGATGGAGTTATTTTTAGCGGGGGGTATTTTTCAAGGGGGGTATTTTCCGGGGGGTATTCTTCGTAGGGGGTATATTTTTGGGGGTATTTTCTACTGGGGGGGGGTAATTCCCAGGGAGGTTTTCCGGGGGGTAATCGCCAGGGGATAAACGTCTAGAACCAGGATGCATATGGTCAAAATGCATCTTAAATCCTTAGCAATTTTAGATCATTTTGAGGAAGTTAGCTTTTTAGTTTTGAAAACAAGGATGAATATGGTCAAAATGCATCTGATATTCTTAGCAATGTTAAATCATTTTGAGGAACTTAGCTTTTAGTTATGAGAAACAAGAATATATATGGTAAAAATGTATCTGATACCTTTAGCTACTTTAGATGATTTTGAGGAACTTACCTTTTAGTTTTGAGAAACAAGAATGAATATTGGACAAAATGTATCTGATATCCTTGGCAATGTTAGATCATTTTGAGAAACTTAGCTTTTAATTTTGAGAAACAAAGATGTATATTGTTATAATACATCTAATATGCTGAGCAATTTTAGATCATTTTGAGGAATTTACCATTTAGTTTTGAGAAACAAGGATGTATATGGTCAAAATGCATCTGATATCCTTAGCAGTGTTAGATCATTTCGAGGATCTTAGCTTTCAGTTTTGAGAAACAAAGATGTGTACGGTAGCGACGCTTTACACCAGATAGCCAGGGTCCCAGAAACAATACATCGATCGCCTAGAACGTTTTTTCTAAGATCATATATTTATCAATGATTTGTTAGCTTAGTCGAGTAACGTGTCGCTCTTTTACCATAAGAAATAATGCGTCTCAATTTCGATTCATACATTAGACATAATGTCCATATAATCAATGGAAGACTGCTTATAAGCTAAAAATGTTGTTGACTCAGTTGTTATCTCAATGGACCAGATGCGAGGGCTGTCAAAGAACGTATTGTATTGTTTCATCGACAACATGAATGATTTACGCGATGCCTGATAACGCATTATTCTTGAAGTTTTCGGAAACATACCATGAAATTCTCGGAAACCATGATGTGAGCCCGCTTGTATTCAATGTATTGTTTCACCGAGAACATGAATGATCACGCAATACCAGATAACACATCATTCTTGAAATTCTCGAAAGAAAGAAACAGGTGAAAAATTTCACTAAAAAAATGAAATTAAAAATAGGGGGGACTCGGGGGCTCTTGACGGGGACATAGGGTCCTGGATGGGAATGTGGAAGCCCTAACTCATGCGTACGCCCAGCAATGGAAAATCGATGCGCCCAGGACTATTACATTACAAAAATGATACCTACCAGGTTGTAGTCATTACAATTTTGGAGATCGAAATATGTTTCATTAACCCATCAAAAGAATATGTCTGTCCCAGCATGCATCTCAAATCATCGCGGCATGCATATTCTCGGAATGATGCCAAAAAATGTGCCCGGAAACAGATCACTGATAACTCATACCAAAAATCCAATTGAGAAATTGATTTGGCAAATAACTTTTTACGATATTGTGACGCTTAACATCAGTTGGCCGGGGGTACCAGAAACAATATACTGATTACCTAGAATGTATTTCTAAGGACAATCAAAAGAATATGTCTGTCCAATATGCACCTCAAATCACCAGGGTATACATATTCTCGGAATGATGCCAAAAAATGTGCCCGGAAACAGATCTCTGATAACACACACCGAAAATCCAATTGAGAAGTCCATTGTGCCAATAACTTGTTAATGTATTGTGACGCTTAACATCAGTTGGCCAGGGTCCCAGAAACAATACATTGATTGCCTAGAATGTATTTCTAAGGACATAATATCTTCAACTACTTGTTGGTTCACGTGTCGTTCTTTTACCATAGGAAAATCATGGGTTTCACGTTCAATTCATACATAACTTTCATAAAATTAATAGAAAACTGCTTAGAAGCTAAAAAATGTCGTTGTTGGAAAAGAAAACATGTCACCATCTATAAGCTATAGTTAAGAATAGCGACATCTATGACTTTGTTTATGTAGATGGCAGCATTCGGAGAACCCCCCATTTGGCGTCTGGAATCGAAGGGGATAGTGGCCCGTCAGAGTGCATACAGGGATACTACTCTAGATTATCATATAATCTGTCTTTTGAGTGTTGGTTAACTTTTTAGTTACAAAAGTGCTGCTTACTGAATCCTCAGTTAAAAAAGTGCCACTTATTGAGTTTTCAGTCACAAAAGTATTTTTTCTTAAATCCTTACACAGAATATAAACTTCAAGCTAAAGGTTATTGATATCATTAACAGTGAAAGATTATGGAGAGCCTAATTTATTATGTTTTGAGGCTACTTAAGGAACTCTTTGCTCCTAAAGCAAAATTTTGCTTTTTCTAACTATGTTTGTTACTTGTTTTCCGTAAAGCATTAGTTTCTCAAAATTCTACAAATATAGGAAAATTGAATGAGTTTGTTTATTTGAGCTAGTGTAAGGATGTATAGGCTGTGTCCTAATGATTCTCATTCATTTGAAGTTTCAACTTTGACACTTCACTTCTATTAGAAAATCCTTTTTTTGTTTTTCTGAAAATGTACATTAAACCTGATGAAAAAAATATTCAACATGACTTTTTGTTCAAATGGGACATAGAATATTGTTTTTATACTATTTTTTATCTCTCAAAGTCCCCAGAAAGTATGTGCAACTTTATCATATAGATGAGGATCCCGAGGAGTATATTATATATGTTATCTTTGAGAAGGACAGATAGAAAAATTCAGTTTTGGATGGTATACCCTACTTTAGTTGCATGATATTTTTCTAAGCAACGTAAGGTTTGCTCATTCAGTGTTTAGCACTAAGAAAATTTGAATACATTTATATTGATTCAAAAATTTACGGCTAGGTTTAGAACATGAGCTTGTTTAAAACAAAAACACAATTAAAGATATGTCCCTTATTCTAAGCTAAAGGGGTTCTTTACATCTCTGAATCAGTACAGGACAAAGAAAATAATAAATAAAAAACACTCAAATTTTTATATGGTTTATCCAATTGTCTTCATGCCTGTTGGGTAGTCCTATATGGCGTGACTTCGTTTTTTGTTTTCTCTCAGAAAAGAATATGATTCTCTTTTATCAGTTTATTATGCTTTTTCGTCCCAAGTATATTAGGGGCTGTGAATTAGATTCATGTATGTTTTAAAATACAGCGAACAAAACAAAGGGTGCAATTGCTGTTAAACATCTTACAGGGGTTGCAAGATAAAAAGGCTGTATATAAGGGATAGGTGAGACGCAAAAACAAATTACAGCCCGCTGATCAAGACTTCAGATCCGTTCATAATTTAAAGTGATTTTAATTGAATTCTAATGGGGTGTGTTGCCACAGGTTTTGGAGAGGGAGTTTTTTTAGAATCATCTTCCAGAAATAGAAACATGAAATAAAATTTTTAACTTATTGATATATAATGCCAATATAACGACATTGATGTATTGTTTGATACTTTTTATAGTAAGTGAGATACCCTTTCCTAGAAACCGAACCCTGGATATGCAACTAACCGTTTTTTTTTGTAAGACTAAGGGGAAGCATTGTATTAGGTAGAAGCTCATTTTCCTAGTGCACATACAACCTTAGATCGCCTTAAACAATAGGCTATTAGCATGTTGAGGTTACTAAAATTAATTAGCCTCTGTTTATTCTATTTTGAAAAATAGAAATACAGGTTTTATCAGTATTTCAAGGAAATATAATCCTCAAAGTTTGAACATTTAAAAATGGATTATGATTGTTTGAACAGTTACGAGTTTGCACGATCAATGAAATAGACGGGACATATCCATTTTTTTTCTCGGAGAGACCGATAACCGAAAAATTGGGGTGGGGGAGCAAAAATAAAAAAGAACGGTAATCAGTGTGAGAAATGATAAAAAAATTAAAATGTAAGTAATTCTAGGAGTTGGGAGGGGGAGAGCGGGTATCAAGACCCCCCCCCCCCTTCCGTGTGTACGTCCTTGCAACTCTGTACGCTATTTTTTGACAAATTGCTCCATCCTTTTTAAAAGAAAAACAGAATATTACTAGGAACCAATATTTTGAAACAGTTTTGATTGAATTACTGATTTATGTCAAATGACATGAAATATTTTTAGCAAGAAGAAGGAGAAAATGAAGATTTGAGCAAATACGCCTGCAATTTCCAAGCGAAGAGGCTGGAGACAAAAATAGAGGTGGAAGATTGTGATTTTACATTTTCGTCACCACTATTTGGAACCCAGGCTATACCGTGGCTACTAGGTAAGTTTTTGGCATTTTTGCCAAAGTTTTTGGCACTCGTATAGTTTTTGGCACTCGTATAATTTGTACTTTACTGAAAAAATTCAAATAAATTTACTGAAAAAAAATGTGCATTGTCAGTTTAATATACATATGCTGATATTTATTCCTTAAAATCCTAATTAATTTTTTCTTTTCTTAAAGTCATAAGTGAAAATATTTTAAATAATTTTTCTTTCGGGGGGGTGTTATCCTCAAAGACCTAATTTCCAGTGCTTTCATCTACGTTGAACAAAATGACTATCTCAAATTTTGATTGGATGTGTTTTTTGAAATGGTGAGCTCTAATCAATTTCGACACTCAAAAATCGCACTAGCCCCTTCAATTTCCAATCTAATGAGCCCTTTTTGAAGTCTCTACGAAAACGCTTTCTATAAAAACCTCATATACCCCAGCGCATAACCTAAAAACCTTGCCCTGAGGGGTTTAGGGGGTTTGTCATCCTCAAAATCATAATTTCCAGACTTTTCAACTACGTTGAACAAAATGGCCATCTCAAAATTTTAATTGAATGTGTTTGGGGAATGGTGGGCGTGAGAGGGGGATTAGTCGCTCTCCATTCACTGTCGACTATTAAAAAGGCACCAGCCCTTTCAATTTGCAATCAAATGAGCCCTTTTTGAAGTTTCAACGACAGCAGTTTATATAAAAACCTTATATGCCCCCAGGGATAACTTACAACCCTTGCTATGCGGGCTCTGGGGGGGGGGGGGGGGGGAGGGGGTTGTCATCCTAAAAGACCTAATTTCCTGAACTTTTAACTACGTTGAACAAAACAAATATCTCAAAATTTTGATTGGATGTGTTTGAGGAAAAATTGGGGCGTGAGAGGGGGGTTATTTGCCCTCCAATTAATTTCAACTATTAAAAATGGAACTAGCCCTTTCAATTTTAAATCGAATGAGCCCTTTTTAAGTGTTACGACAACGCTTTCTGTAAAAACCTCATATGCCCCCAGGGCACAAATTAAAACCCTTGCCCTGAGAGCTGTGTGCGGGTTGCCGTCGTCAAAGACATAATTTCTAGAACTTTCAACTACGTAGAAAAAAATAGCAATCTTAAAATTTTGATTGTATGTCTTTGGGAAAATTGTTGGCGTGAGAGGGGGGGGGGGGGGTAGTTGCTCTCCAATTACTTTTGATTATTAAAAACGGCCATTAGCCACTTCAATTTTCAATGGAATGAGCCCTTTATAAAGTTTCTACGACAACGCTTTCAATAAAAGCTTATATACTCCCAGGGTATAACTTATAAACCCTTGTCCCGAGGATTCTGAGAGGGTTATCATTCTCAAATTAGTGTTATTAGTGCTATGTACGAGAATAACGCTGCTGCGGTTAAGGTGGAAAATGAGATTAGCAGCTGGTTTTGTATTAAATCAGGAGTTAAGCAGGTTTGTGTTCTATCCCCTTTGTATGGATTATTTTGATGGACTTTGTTTTAAGGAGCACAGGAAAGGCAATGGGAGACCACGGAATCAAATGGGGAGGAAGGAAAAAGTATCCTGGACTTGGATTATGCTGATGATTTAAGCATCCTAGATGAAAGTGTGAGCAAAGTGAATGAAGTTTTAGAGGTTTTGCGAGTTCAGGGTGCTAGAATTGGTTTGAAAATTAATTTTAGGAAGACTAAGTCACTAAGGCAAGGAATAAGTGAAGATGAAAAGGTGACGTTGGGTAATGAAAAGACTGATCAGAAGGGCAGCTTCACTTACCTTGGTAATATTTTTAGTAAAGATGGTGGGAGCAGTGAAGTTGTTAAATATAGAATAGCCATGGCTAAGGGTGCTTTTTCACAGTTAAAAAAAAGTCTGGAAAAATAGGAAGATAATTCTGCAAACCAAAATTAGAATATTAGAAGCTACAGTGATGACAGTGGTCAAATATGGCACTGAAGCATGGACGCTCCGAAAAGCGGATGAAGATTTGCTTGATGTTTTCCAGAGAAATTGCTTAAGGATTGTTCTGGGTACCCGGCTGTTTGACCGTATTTCAAACAATAGGCTATACGAAAAAAGTGGTTCAATACCGCTCTCTAGGGCTATAATGAAAGAAAGGTTGAGGTGGCTAGGGCACGTTGTGCGGATGAAGGAAGACAGATTGCCGAAGATTGTTCTTTTCGGCCAACCATCTAGGGCTAAACGGAAAGCAGGTCGTCCCCCGTCTGGGGTGGGAGGACGTCATAAAGAAAGATTTAAAGGAAATGGGAACTTCGTGGGCGGGTGTAAAAATGGAGGCTTTGAATAGATTAGGGTGGAGGAGGAGCGTGCGTAGCTGTGTTGGCCTCAGGCGGCTTGGTTCAGCGGTGAGTTGTTAATAGTAGTAGTAGTAGTATCATTCTCAAAGACCTAATTTTCAGAACTTTCAACTATGTTGAAAAAAATATCTATCTTAATAGCTATCTTTGTTTATTTGTTTGGATAAATAGTGGGAATGGCAGGGATATTAGTTGCCCTCCAATCACTTTCAACTATTAAAAAGGGCACTAGCCCTTTGAATTTCCAATCGAATGAACCTTTTTTGTAGTTTCTACGACAACGCTTTCTATAAAAACCTAATATGCCACAGGGCATAAATTAAAATCCTTGCCCTGAGGGCTGTGGGGGAGTGTCCTCCTCAAAATCATAATTTCTATCTGGGAATAAACTACGCTGATCAAAATGGCTATCTCAAAATTTTGATTGGAGGTGTTTGGGGAAATGGTGGACGTGGAAGGGGT